>OY992530.1:101377063-102577063 GCA_963921185.1 Dasysyrphus tricinctus | reverse complement strand
TGATAAATTCGCGATCGAACCGTATTTTGAGGATGGCAGCAAATTATGTAGATTCAATTGTGATAGCGAATTTTATTTTAAAAGATCCGAAAAATAAGATTCACGATCGGATCAAGGAGAACGAATCATAATTTTATCGTTCTCCGAACTTTGGTTAAATTCGGGCGAATTATTATGTTGTGATTTACGAACTGTTAGCGTTTGACAGTTTGCAGAAAACATCATGTTGGTCACGTAGAAAAAATAAAAAATGCTAAATTTTGGAATTAACACTAATTTAAGGAAGTGTTTTCTTTGTAAAATTGTTAAAAGGATTGTTTACGAAAAGTTAAGAACGACAAACAATTGATATTTGTTCTTGAAATTTCTTAAACAAATGTATTTGCATTCACAGTTTGTAGCTCACCCATATGTGAAAAGAACTTAAGAATGATTAAATTTTCTAGTTAAATATTTTCAAACAAATTAAAAAATTGCTCTACAGTAGCTATGTACATAGGTAAGTACACATATACTTATGTAGGTTCTACATTGCCAAATAAAAATTGTTTTTTTTTTTTTGTATACCTACATATATAGCAAACGATTTAATTCAATTAATTCTGAAGCGTGATCTGATTGCTTAAGAGGCACACACCATAAAAAAAAAAACATTTCGTCATGAGCTCCCGCATATTATATTCATCGTATTAAACACAATCCACATCCACGAATTATAATCAAATTTGCTCTAAATTAACACAACCCTGTTATGTTGCATAAGCATAACAAATTCAAAATTAACGCATTAAAATGAACTAACGCACATTGCCTTAGTAATTATTAAATTTCACCACATATACGAACATATTTGATTGCACTTCCATTAAAATTCAATTTAATTCTACTTCACCGAAAATACATAGCTGCAGCAATGTGTCGGTCTGCGTGTGTATGTGCCTATAATGTGCAGCACTTTTATAAATTCGTTCCACAAACTCACGCACTTGACAAGCGATAAAAATAAAAATAAAAAAAAAACTTTCCTTCAATTAATCAACCATTAAGCTAAGCGCTTTTAAAGTAAAACTTGAAGTCCCTTCCTTATATAGCTAATCTCAAAGTGTCTTATAAGTCTAAACTTAAATTCAAATCTAACGGATGTGACACTATAAAATGATTGAATGATCTTCAAATAAAAAATGAAAATGGAAATAAAAAATAAAGAACGCAACATAAAAAAAAGCTAACGAACGCATTTTGTAATCAAACAAAATGTAATGTAAAAAAAAAAAAACGTCAAGAGGACCATTGAAAACAATCCATCGCAATTTCCTGCTGCAATATTCATCATCATCATCATCACTACACATCGAGTGTTTTGAGGTCACATTCGAGTGGCAGAGAAACAACATTCACTCAATTGGAAGAGAATGTGACAAGTTTCAGACTTGAGTCTAGACTCTAGAATCTGGACAAATACTTGATGGCGGATAGAGATGTGTCCAATAACGTTGATCACATTCGTAGAGAGAAGAAGAACGACGAACGAGACTCAAGCCAATTTACAGATATGGGGAGGGAACTTTGAATCAATCTCGTTCGAGAAATGTTGTAAAACATTTCTTGATTCTTTTCTCTCTCTTTTCCTCTTACTCATTTGTAAAATATCTTGATTTGTCGTTTGACATCTAGACAGTAGGTAATCCATCACAATGAAGGGGGCAATCAGATTTATAAAACAATATTGCCAATTATTGTAGGATTGCATTGCTTTCAAAGTGCTAAAATATCAATTAGGCTTACATCGCTGCTTTTTATAAAGGGTGTCTTTTTTTTTGCTTAGTGATATAAAATATTAATGGTCATGGTATGAGTTATGTTTATATAATAAGTCTTCTGCGATAAGGTTACACAATAGGGCTTTTTAGCAAATACCAATGTTCATTTCTAAATGTCAAACTCGAGACCTCAGCACGAATGACATTTAGGTAGCACCCATTTTCTTTTTTATTTCGGAGACAAATACACTCCAATTCAACAGAATGAGCACACGGATTTTCATAATTGGTTTGTAAAACATTTTTTTTCAAACATTGTGCATTGTCCGAGAATAAATATAAACATAAAAAATATTTCAAAAAAAAATTATTTTACTTCCATCCATTAATTTTTATTACCAGTTTCAATATTTGAGCTTATTCAGTTGACACAAAAAGACTGCATTTTCCCTTATGGAAAGACTTTGAACAGAGCCGGAGGAAAAATAGCAGTGCTTTTTGAATTAATCTTTCTGTTTTCTTTTCCCAACATCATAAACAAACAATAAGGATAATCAAATGATTCATTAAGGAAAATGTTAAGAAAAAATTGAAAAAGAACCTTTGAAAATTTGTGTCCCTATTCATTTGAAGTGGAGTGTAAATGTTTGGATTTTGTTTTTTTTGGTAATAGCGTCTGTCAAACATGCCGAATTGTTAGCTGTCACTTTGACTTTGACAATTTGGTAGAGATCTCTATTGATTTTAGGCATATGGGAGCTGCACCTGGCCTGAATGTCACTTAAGCTCTTATGTTGAGCTTAAATATTTAAGTTTCGTGTCAGCAAATTGGCCTGAGTAGCTGAAACAACTTAAAATAACTTATTTTCAAAAATCCATTATTTTTAATGATTTTTCATTTAATTTCATTAAATTAAATTAAATTAAATTGAATTAAATTAAATAAAATGAAATGAAATGAAATTAAATTAAATTAAATTAAATTAAATTAAATTAAATTAAATTAAATTAAATTAAATTAAATTAAATTAAATTAAATTGAATTAAATTGAGTTGAATTGAATTAAATTAAATTGAATTGAATTTCATTTCATTTCATTTCATTTTATTTTATTTTACATAAGTAGGTAAACAAAATATCGGAAAGTGTTAGTTAATTTGATAGGTAAGTCGTTAATAACATTTACCAGCACCTACGATTATATGAAATAAAATACACGACTGGTCACACGTACTTTCTCTTACAGTTCAAAAAATTGTTTGGAAATTAAGAACTAAATAATAATTAAAAAAAATGTAATGATCTTAATGCTCGATCTATCTATCTATTTACGAGCTGGCAGCCAAAAGTGCTTTAAGATTTCAACAGTGTAATAACTGGTAAAGGGGTCAATACGGTCATAGAAGTAGAAGGAGGGCTCATCTTTCTTCTTTTGTGAATATCCCAGCCTAGAGAGGAACTACAATAGGTACCTTGCTTTGCTCGGTACATAGTGGTATTAGGTGATTCTGCCTGCACTTTTTTTTTCATTCAACCAAAAATAACGGTAGGTACCTTTTTAAGCAATTTTAAAAAATCTTATTTCTCTCAAAAACGGCTGCAGAACTTATCTTAAAAAAAATCAATAAATTACTTTTAGGAAAGGCTATCTTTCGATAGAAAACCATTTTTCCGAAAAAGGTTACTAATGGGTTATCCCACAGAACCATTTTTTTTCAATTTCAATTTTCTCCAAAACTATATCTGCAGAAGATGTGGTAGAAGGAATCCTCTCAATAAAACTTCTTTTGTCTGTACTTTTGCTGTATACAACCCATATCTTTAATTCAATTATAGTTACTTATGAATTTCCTACGCAATGGAAAATGACAAAAATAATACCTGTTCCGAAAACCTCAAGAGGGATTGATTTTAGGCCAATTTCAATATTACCATTTCTATCAAAGGTGTTTGAAAAAATCATACAGAAGCAAGTACGTTTCTCGAGCGCGAAAATATATTAACTTCAAAACAATCCGGTTTTCATAAGTAAAATAGTTTGCATCGCTGCTTTGATAAGTGTTTCGGAGGACATACGAAAATCCATATGGCGTTTTTCTTTTTTAACTGAGAGTAGATCACGGAACTGTCAAACAAAAATTCTATGATTTTTTACATAATTTAAAATGGATTCTCTGGACAGTCTTTGGACAGTCGCCAGAGACTAAATCTGAGGAATCTGATCATAATCTGCTCGGAGCTCTGCTCTGATCGCTCAGCCTCTGCTCACAGCTTTGCTCAGAGCCAAAAAAGAAAAACGCCAATAGATAATGATTATGTCACGTTTTAAGTACTCCTCGACTTTTCGAAGACATTCGACATGGTGAATCATTCTAATTTTTGCGAAAAGCTTTCTGGTTTTTATAACTTTTCCTCAGACGCAGTCAAGGTAATATATTCTTATCGTACCAAAAGAACGCAAGCGGTTGAACATAAAGGAGTACTCTCGAATTTTCTTTTAAATTAAAATGATGTCCCCCAGGGAACTATACTTGGCCCAATGATTTTTTCTTTATGTGTATATTAATGAGTTTCCAAAAATTATAAGAAACTTCTCGATTATATGCTGATGATGCTCAGCTACATATACCTTAGTTATCCGTTGGGACTTATTCAACACTTTGTTACTTGCATAAATGAAGATCTAGAAGATACTTCACACCAAAATAGTTTAATGCTGAATCCGAAAAAATCTTAATGTTTATTGATTTCAAAAAGTTTTACTTCAGGAATGGAAATTTTCATATATAACTCCAGTTCACAAGGCGAGGCAGAAGAACTAAGTTGTAAATTACAGGGGTATTTCTAAAATATCTGCAATTCCAAAATTGTTAGAGCTTATGGTAAGAGACCATTTGTATTTTAACATCAATGAAAATATTTGTGTTGAACAACATGGGTTTATGCCCGGTAGATCCACTGCAACCAATCTTATGCTTTATTCCAGATATGTAACTGATGCTTTTGAATCTAGGTACCAAGTTGATACAGTCTATACCGTCCATTTCTTGAATATTGTTCAATTGTTTGGTGTCCTTCAACTTCTACTTGTATTAATCGCATTGAAAGAGTTCAAAAAGCATTCACAAGATTTATGGTAAGACAACTTAAATGGAGAATAGATAGGTACTCTTTCATATCGCTCAAGATGTGCCTTAATTGGTTTTGACTCTTTAGAGAAAAGACGTTTTGTTCAATGCTTGTTGTTTGTCCATGATGTTTTTTCTTACAGAATCAAAAGTACCTGAAAGGAGAATGCGCCAGTGTCATTTTTACGATATAGGTAAGTACTATAAGGCAAGTTTTGGATTCGTGCAAAAAAAAATTTTGAGATAACAATCAAACATGATATTACGATGATAGAGAACACCAAAAAAGTGTGTGGCGCAATTCTGTCTGTCTGCTCGTCTACAGCCTAAGCGGCTCGATCGATTTTCTTCAAACTTGGTACATAGTGGTTTTTGATGATTATGCCCACACGTTTTTTAATTTTTTTTTAGAATCAAAAATAACGGTACCTGCCATAAAATTTTTTGGCAATTTTACATAATCGTATTTTTCTCAAAAACGGCTCGATAACTTTTCTAAAGGCTTTCTTTGGGTGGAAAGCCGTTTGTCCAAAATGGTTATTAATGGTACCTCCCAAAGAACCATTTTTTTATTTTTGATTTTCTTAAAAACTGTACTACCGATTTCAATTATTTCTTTTTTATACAGAAGCTTCCAAAAAATATACCTAAATAGTTTTGCGTACCTACCTACCAAAATGTTTAAAAAAATATTTTTTGGATTTTTAAAAAATGTTTCAAAATTTTTTTGGAAAATCAAATATTTCGGAAACGACATAATCGATTGTTTTGAAACTCGATATTTAAGAGTTTTTAAGTAGGTACTCTCAAAAATATTTTTAGAAAAAATTTTATATTTATGAAAAAATGACGGTTTCTTCCATAAAAAAGTTAAAAACCCCAAAGGAAAATATTTGTTTGCTTAAAAACGACTCCTACGATTTTGATTAAACTTTTTATTTTGAATTTTCTCATTATCGACTAAACGGATTTAGATGCATTTTTGTATATACAAATTTCAGATAAGATTGAATAATATTGCATTTCAAAATTTTCAAAAAAAAGTTTTTGGATTTTTAAAAAAAATTTCAAATTTTTTTTTTGAAAATTCGATATCTCAAAAACGGATTGACAATTTTTATTCAAATATTGTTTTTATATACACATAAATATATACTATAGATTTGTATACCAAAATTTGTTCTTAAAAATGTTTTAAGAATTTTATATACATATAAAAAAAATAATTTTTTTAAAAAGCCGCTCCAACGATTTTAATTTTTTTTTTTTCATTTTGTATTTTCTCATTATTGGGCGAACGGACCTGGATTATTTTTTGTATAAACAAATTTCAAACAAATTCAAATAATAATGCATATCAAAATTTTCAAAAAAAAATCAAACTTCTTTATTGAAAATTCAATATCTCGAAAATGGGTTGACAATTTTTTTTTTAATTTTATTTTTATATTCACATACATAAATTCTTCAGATTTGGATCAAAATTTTTCCTTTAAAATGTTTAAAAAATTTGATATACCTACCTATAAAAAATTATTGAAAAAAAAAAAAAAATATTATTTTTTTGTTAGTATTTTTCTCTCATTATATCCATCTATTTAAAGACAT
Source organism: Dasysyrphus tricinctus (assembly GCA_963921185.1). NCBI lineage: Eukaryota > Metazoa > Arthropoda > Insecta > Diptera > Syrphidae > Dasysyrphus > Dasysyrphus tricinctus. Next base: position 102,570,566 of record OY992530.1, on the reverse strand, counting down.
TTTTTTTGACACACAGTGTCTTCAACATAAGAGCAAGAACGTAACTATGTAGGTATGTTCATTTTTTTCTTTTTAGTCAAAACTTTGAAACTCGATTCATCCAAAAAGCAAACTTGTGATTGTGCATAATGTTTTTTGGATGACCCTGCCACTAAATAATATCCTAAAATTTACCAAGAAGTCAGTATAATTCAAGGAGGCCACTTCTCAAACCTTCTTACTTTTATCCAGGGGAGCGGAATGGATGCAGAGAAATCTGAATGAGATGATGCGGCTTGCTTGTGAGATGATTTCTTTGACATCGTTCTCCGGACAGGCTTTGTGCATGAGATCATAAAATTCCTCATTGATAGGTTCTTGAGCTTCATCGGCAAGAATTATGTTTGGGAATATGGCTATAGTTTGGATAACTTCCTATCGATCGCTTATCGACTTGAACTCAATAACTTTACTTCTGTATACGTCTGTCGAGTAAAACTGAATTCACATCCTAACAATACATTTTATCTTCTCATCATTTCTGACCCTATCAACGGTATCTCCTGAATTGCGTAAATATCTGCCTTATACCGCGCGAGGAAAGACTCAAGCCTTCGAGTTACACATGAGGTGTAAAAGTGTTTTTATGTTCCAGAGGTACTTTCAAGTTGTATGTTATCGGTTGACGTTCCGGGTCTTGTCTCTTGTTTTCAATTGATGTTTATCGTTATCCGAGTATCTGTGGGTCGCTCTCATTATCAAGATTCCTTTTACTTCTTAGAATCTTCATTTTATTGCTTTGCATATGACAGACTTACTGCAGCATTTGAAGTAAAAGATACCTAACAAAAATAATTCGACAGTTCTCAGAACTGTCAGTTTTAACATATTTTTTGTTGTGGTTAAAATTTCAATAAATTAAAACTTAGATGCAGTCAATATACCTAATTTAAATCACCTTTTCGTTTCAAGCGCGAATCGGCATAATTATAATATCCAGTCATTTTACAAAAAAGGGTAAACAAAACAATGTATTTCCGGAGCACTTCCGCAGTCTGAATCTATTAATTGCAACCTTCTTTTTTTGTTGTGTCTTCTTTGCAAATGAATAAACCAAGTTCGTTTTTTTTTCTATTTAAACGCAAACTTCAATTAAATTGACTTTTGCTTTTGGTGAGTCATCCGGCATTATGCTGACTTGTATGAATGAGTTTAACAGTAGGGCATTTTGTATGACATAGTCGATATACATACATACATACCTTCAAAAGTATGAATGAGTCTTGTCTGGAATAAATTTATTATACCTATTTTAAAAGTTGTTCAATTATAGATGGCCTTGAATTTCATTAGGTATTAATCAAAAAACGTGTTTTTATTTTCTATAATATACTGAGTAAGAACTTAACTGTAGGAACAGTAGACACATTGTAGACATTGTTTAAGAACAATTTTTCCTGCTAAAATGATTGAAGGCAGGGCTCGTCAGAGGGTTACTCAATACTGTGGTTCAAACCAAAATTTGTAGGTACCTTCTTGAATTAAGAGAGTGAATGATTATGTGTAATGACTTAATTTTATTCCAATATTGTATCTTTTATGTCCCGTTGTATTTGGTTAAAATCTAAATGAATATAAAAATTGGCATGTTTGCCTTAAGAGAATATACACAAAAAAGAGATAGAGAGAGAGATACGAGTCAATTTCTGACGCTTCGTTGAGCTCCAGCAGCTCAAAGTGGAGTTTATGAAAATGGATATAAGTCTGCAATAAATAAAGATTCACTCATCACCATCTAAAGTAAACCTGAAATCCGATTTCAATACCCCACATCATTCAGTCACTTAAATTAGGGTACAACAATATCAAATGATTTCAAAGATACACACACATGAGTGGGCATCAAAAGTATGACTTTGCTCTTTACAAAAAATAAAAATAAAGCATCAATATTTTAGTTTTTTGTTTAAATACCACCCAATGCGATCACAATCATATGTATATGCGATGATCATGATAATAATTTTTGATTTTATTGAATATTCACTGCTTTTCTTTTTTTTTTTGGGTGCAGCTCAGATCAGACATTTGAAACAATAACAGGAAATTTATTGAAAGTGTAAGAAGATGCAAGTAGGCGTCTAAGATATGAAGTTGAATGCGGTTTTTTGGCTTAAATTTCCTTTTGTATAAATTTAACTCAATATTTCTAGCAACGGTACTATGTTGACAAGAAAAAATCAAATCAGGTATGGACATGGACAACAATGTCCCAGCTAAGAAAGTCTTCGAATTTAATTCTCTGGGTTGATACGGTAAAGAAGACTGAACCTCTGGTCTGAAAACGAAAGCAACGGGCAGTGGAAACCAGAGCACTTTGTCAGGATTTATGAAAATAGACTTTTTGGGATTGTAGGGGGGGGGGGGGGGGGTAAGACACCGAGTCTCATGCAGGGACCCTTTATGAATCAAAAGGCGAATAAGTAAGTAGGTAATTTTGCAAATTCGACATTTTAAACTTCCATGTGGTATGAAGTAGACTATATCTCATTCTTTTTCATAAATTTAATAAAAAGTTGATTGCAGTTTGGAAATGACAAATTGACAACTGTTAAAATTTTCAAAAACTTCCAACGGGAACGAGAGCTTCTACCATATTTTTGACTCTGGCGAGATGCTCAGGGGACACAAGGTAATTAAGTGCACATACAGGTTGCCTAGGGAGGTCCATAGCAATGTGATGGCATGAGTCCCAAATTAACCTCAGTTAAAGACATCCCTAGTCAACTAAAAGGCTCACATTCGGTAGCCCCTCATGGGCACTAAGTTAAGCGGACAATATTTGATCCGTGGTCTTCAGAACATAAATTCGCTGGTTTCGATGCATGACTGGGCATCAGTCATCAAGGTTGACGAGCCACAGAACAACAGCGCCTCTTACCGTCTGAAAATCAGCTAGGAGATCTCAGGGGTACTCCAGAAGTTCGACTTCAAACTACCTCTTGTCACCAAGGAACCAATTTCGCAAGCGTGAGCTTTCTCTGTGTAAATAGAAACTCGTGTTTACATCGTGTATATTTGTGAAACTCGTAACTCAAATCAATTCCACAAACGAAATTGTTACGCTTCGAATAAGCAATGATAATACGTTGACGACTTTTGGCTACTGTAGCAGAACAAAGATTGGTTTCTGGAATGTGAAGACGCTTTTTGAAAACGGAAGTCGAGGCCCTTAAAATGCCAGATTCCTCCAATCAATTAGAGAAAGAATTCATGCGATATAAGATGGACATTTAAGGGATTAGTGAAGTTAGATGTTTGGGCTCGGGGAAGTTTAAGTCTCCAACTCGTAACACTGTACTACTCTATTTCGGAAAGGCACCTGGGAGTTATTGTGAATCCTTGCATTGCTACAGCTCTCAAGAGCTTAATGTCCTGGTAGACTTTAGATAACAGGATCCTGAAAGCTAGGTTCCGGACAAGAGTACGACGCTTTACCATCATTAATTGCCAACGGAGCTGAGTGCTGCTTATGATAGTACACCACGTGAAGACATCATAATGGTAATGGGAGACTTGAACGCTAAGATTGGCAATGACAATGATGGGCTCAGGCATATTATGGGAAAGTATGCTGTTGTTGACCGCAACGACAATGGCGAACGTTTTGTCAATTTCTTCAACGCCAACCACCCTGTAATAGGAGGGACCTTGTTTGAGCACAAGACGTGCCACAAAGTCAGTTGGATGTCGACGGACAGACAAGCAACTTCCAACAAAATTAATCACTTTGCGATCAGTCGGCGATTTAGAAGCAGTCTCGGGGATGCGACGTTCGAAACAGAAGAGGTGTAGGCATGGAATCGGCCCGGATTAGGCACAGCTGCAGCTCGGAGATACCAAGAAAACATCCGAAAGCCCAAGTTCAATACCGATAGACTTAAGGATCTCCCAGTCTGCAAGCAACTAGGGGACTACCTTTCACAAGGATTGAGAGCAATCGGAAGCACGGAACCCATTTCCATTGAAAACCATTGGTGTGCTGTTAAAAAAAAGGTTTTTATTTCCGGTGCTTAAAGTATAGTCGGTCGGTCGTAGGACAGTTTGACCATCAACAGAATTACCAAAGAGCTTGCAGGTGTTCAAATCTCTAAACAACACCTCGTAAAAGACTTAGACGGATCACTGCTAGTTTCGGATGAGTACTAGCACATAAGGTGGAAGGAGCATTTTTCGGCAGTTTTAAACCGCGTTTTCGCCAGTGAAGTCAACCAAACACCCAATAACCCGTCCGTAGTAGAAAACCAATCAGAGAAGAAATCTTAACCCCAATTATTGCACTGAAGAACAACAAAGCGTTAAAATTATTTATTTATTTATTTATTCCTGCATCCATTCATTGAGAGAGCTGGGAAAACAGAAAGATTTCCTGAGGAGTGGAAAAAGGGAATGTTTGTCAAGCTTCCAAAGAAAGGAGACGAAAACTGGAGAGGAATTTGTGTGCTGTAGCCAAAGTTATAGCAAAAATCATCCATGGAGTGAATAAATTACCACCTTGACGACACGCTTGACGTCGAACAAGCAGGTTTCCGCACTGGATTTTCCTTTGTGGAACACATCAATACCTTGCGGATCATCATCGAATAGTGCCGTGAATATCTATCACCACTTCACCTGCTCTTCATCGATTTCGTAAAAGCGTTCCACAGTGTCAATAGAGGATATATCTAGCTTGCTTTGCGCAGGAGGGTCATCCCGGATACATTGATTGCTATTATTAAGGCTACATTTGATAGATCCCAATGCCAGGTTCTGCATAAAGGAAGGTTGTGAGAGGAGTTTGAAATCCAAAGTGGGGTTAGACAGGGTTGTATACTCTCAACAATACTGTTTCTGTAACTGATAAGCAAATGGTAAAATTCAGTGGCAGTGGATTGGACACACGCTTCGAAAAGGTCACGAGGGCATTGTGACATTGCGAGTCAATGAATGCAATGAAACCCCCTCACGTAGCGATGTGGACGAGTGGACTGACCTAGAAGTACTCGAAGAAGAACGGTCGAAGAGGAATCAGCACAATCGGGGAAGAGTTGGAGAGAGCTGAGGTACATCTACAGGAACCTTTGAAAAGAAACGTTGACGAATCAATCATTTTACCATTAGAGAATAGAAATTTTCGAGATTGATACTGCAATAGATACCTTGGAAGATTTTATAACAACCTCCGTCGAGAACTAGAAACAACAAAGGACTTCACGGGATAGGTACTAATATCTTTTTATATATATCCAAAAACTGAACGTCCACAGACAAAGCCTCAGAAAGCTGCTACAAAGAGTTCACTAGCGACAACTGAACACAAACAACACCAAATACCAGTTCGTCTAGAGTGAACTCAGGTGTGTGAATATTATATTTAGGAACTCAATAAACCCACCAGAAGGACATTCTCTTCTACAATAGACTCCAAGCGATCAAACCAGGAGCCAACACCTGAAAGAAGATCAACAGAATCATTTGGAAAAGGCCCCATTTCTTGCAGTTATCACTACAACTCTTCGGGAGGTTTAAACTTATAAAAATAAAGCTGAGGCATTTGCTCATTATGCCTTGAAAAACACATCGAAGATAATAATTCACCATCATATACTGGGATTCTAGAGGAAGAAAACATTAGTCGAACTTGTTCAATAAGTTCAGTAGACCGTACACTTCAACGATAACAATCTCGCTAGTGACCCCATAGACAACCCTGAGCTCACAACTTTCAAAGAAATTTAGGAAATCTTTCATAGAAACCATCAACGGGACTGAACAACATTTTCAACATCATCCTTAAAAGGCTGCCTCAATAGGAAATGATTTTTATTCCATCAACCATACTCATTAATTGCTACTTTCCTAGCAAATGTAAAAGAGCAAAATTCGTGGCCATGCCATTGCCATAGAAAGCCATAAATAGGGACGTCTTGATGGAATGTGAGCCCATTTAATTTCGAAACAATATGAGCAAGATATAATCTATATGTTCAAGGCATGTAAATAAATTTCTGTTAAGCTAGTAATTAGTTGACTTAAATAAATCATAAGATACTCGAGGAGCTCATAGTAAGGCGAATCAAATTATGCGAAAAACATTCCACAGTTCATCTACCCCTCAAATTCCTACACGATATGTAGTCTGATATGTTTTAGACGACCAAGAAGTTCTGGGATTGCTACCAAGATCAGTCTACCCGATGAAACACAATTATCACCCAAAAATAGCGTGAAATACCTGGGAGTACAGTTCAACGAATGAGTGCCAAGTTAGCAAAGCAACTTTGATGAAAAAAAAAATGAAAGTTGTTTTAATTCGTCGTTAATTAGTTGTGACAACTTCGAATTTGTCGTTCAATGTTTTCTATATTCTTTTGGGTGCTTTGCCAACTTGATATTAAGTTAGCAAAGCAACTCTCCCGGATCGAAAAATGGATAGGTGTGCATTATTTGTCGTTAATTAGATGTGATAATTTCGATGTTGTCATTCTATGTTTTTTTGTAAAAGTGCTAAGAACTTCTAAAAGTAAATATTGTAGTAAAAACTTCGAAATTTGCCGTTCGCTAGTTGTTAATTAGTCTTAAAAAAATCAATTTGTCGTGCGATGTTTTCTATGTTTTTATGCTATTTGTTTTCTATGAGTGTCAAGTTACAAAGCATCTTTGACGAATCTTAAAATGTGCAGGTAGATAATTTGCCGTTAATTAGGTAGTAGTGACAGTTTCGAATTTGTCATTCAATGTTTTCTACATTATGTGTTTTGGGTGCTTTACTAACTTGTCAAAACTCGAAGGAGCGGCAAAAACTTCTTATACTTAAGTTGTATTGCTTAATAATTTGCCATTAATTAATCTTTCATTAGTTTTGAAAAATTGAACTTAACTGTGCAATTTTGTCTATGTTTTTTTTTTTTGGGTCCTTTTTGCTAGCTTGATATGTAGTTACAAAAGCATTAGCTACAAAATATAACAACTGCTAAAACCCAATGGTTTATGGCTTAATAATTTGTCGTTAATTAGTCGGCATTAATTGTGACAATTTTAAATTATTCGGGAGGTGTTTTCTATGTTTTTTTGGGTTCTTTGCTAACTTGACATCAAGTTACCACCGTCAAATTACTAAGCAATAATATGTTAAGCTTAAATATTTTCACCACTTTTCGAAGAAAAAAAAACATCGAAAACATAGAACGACAAATTCAAAATTGTCAAAACTTACTAAAGAATACCTAATTAGCAATAAATTATTCAGCTTTAAACTATTCGGTCTAAGCAGCTTTTACCCCTTTTGAAGTGGTTCTATGCTAACTAGATGTGAAGTAAGCAGAGAACCCAAAAACGTAGAAAACATTGCACGACAACTTTGAAATTCTCATTACTAATTAAAGACTAATTAACGACAAATTATTAAGCCATAGACTTATTGGGTTTTTTTGCCCTCTTTAGGTGATGCTTTTTTTACTTGATATCAAGCTAGCAAAGGAACAAAAAAAAACATAGAAAACATGTCACGATTAAATTAAATTTTTTCACAAGTAATTTAAGACTAACTAACAGCAAATTATTAAGCAATAAAACATTAAGTATAAGAAGTTTTTAGCGCTTTTCGAGTTATGTTCAGTTAGCAAAGCAACCAAAAAACATAGAAAACATTGAACGACAAAATCGAAACTGTCACAACTAATTAACGACTACTTAGTTAATGGCAAATTATCCACCCATTAATCTTTCGATTCGTCAAAGTTGCTTTGCCAGCTTGACTACTTGACACTCATGTTCAACTATATATACTGGTTCAACCCCCACGCGACAGTTGTGCTAAAGGAAAGCCAATTTTGCCTTTCACCGCATCCATCCACTAATGCAAAAAACAGAATGGACGCAGCCATCAGAAGACAAAGTTTACTTTTTTACCACCAGCTCATAAGACCAGTCATCACCTACTTTTTGCCACATAAATAAGCTGGCAGTTTACGAGAGGGAGATCTTGCGGCTTCGTACCGACATGATGCATTACGACAGGATACGAAGGAAACACGGCAGCAATAAGAGACTCTATATGATGAAGCCAACAAAAATACAACTCAACCAGACACCTCATCCAATCCAGCAGAAGATGCTTGCAGAACGTGATCATCATAACCACCACTAAGCGAAGACATCCTGACCAGCTCCAGCGGTACCTTGAAGCAATGGAACTTCTGGATGAGGATCTTATTACAACCAACGGCGAAGAGAACATTCCCTTTTACGCTGACCCATAGTGAATTAAATTCGAAATTATTTCAAGGTTGTCTGGGGGCGACACATCTGCAACCAAAAAATACAAAAATAATTTAAGTTTTTGCACCTCATCTCAATAAAAAAAAAAAGAAGTTATTTTAAATTCCAATCAATGCAACTAAAAGATTGATGAAAAAAATAATCGCAAATCGTTCTACCGTGATTTTTTTGAATTTGCTTGTTGCCATTTTCTAATCTTTCCAACCATATTTTCACGTAGCAATGTTTATTTGTTTATCCTGAGTTCATAGATAGAGAACAAAATGAGTAATGCATTGTTTCAAAGTTCCTATAACAACAACAACAAAAAGATACATTAATTTTTCAGACCTTCAGCTGTCTGTCGTCATTATGATACAACGAATTTCGATTCAAAAAATTCCCTCTGCCTCACCTTTTTTAATTTTCCACTGAATCGAAACTAAAAAGCGAGACCTCAAAATTTCTTTGTTTACGGCATTGAATAGAAATTGACGTAGAATTAAAAAAAAAAAGTCAACCGTTCCATTGGATGCATTGCATTTAAATGGAGAAAGAACGTGAACATTTCATCCACATCCACATCCTAATCGAATGACTGATGGATGCGCACGAAAATGCGTTTTGTTTGGATGAATTGCATTTGTTAGAAAAGATATTGTGTGTGGGTGATGTCGGGGCGGTAATGATGATGATGATGATGATGATTCTGGTGGTGGTGATGATGATGATGATGATTCTGGTGGTGGTGATGATGATGATGATGATGCACATCACATTGTTGTGCACTTACTGATGCATCAAGGGGAAATAAAATAAAGTGCTTTTTCGAGGGCACATTTTTATAAATTAATAAAAAAAAAAACATGAAAAACATATGGAGAAGTGAGGAAATAATGCGAATGAAAGAAAGCATTCGAGGTTATTGACTTACTACAAATGTGAATGAAATGGGGGAGAGTTTGTTTACAATTTATTGTAATTTTTATCAAAATAGGTTATATGTAGATTAGAATGTTAAAATTTATTAAAGAGAGCTTGACCCGATTGAATGTTAAAAGATAAGTCTATGTATGGTTGGCTTGCATTGGGGAAGATATTTATGTTGGTTTTCTTTTATTTTTTAAATAAAGTTGGCTTGAGTTTTGAAGGTAACGTAAGGAAAAGCTTTAATTTTTCGTTCGCTTTGGGGAGGATAATCGGCCATTTCAGATAAAAATATCAACATTTTATTTGATTTACAAAATCATGCTTAAAAATGTTAGATATTTCAGAACAAATATAAAGGACTAATTATTAAAAGTTTTCGAAAAATAGAACCGATTAATTTCATATTCGTGTAGTGCGACTAAATAAGGAATATCTTTAGTCGAGAGTTCTTCGGAGATTGTGCTCTAGAGCTAATTTCATTTCTAAACGTGCGATTATAAACGTGGAATTGTTTTAGACGAAGAATACATAACGGGTGATTTTTTAGCTGGTTTGGTTTTGGCAACACTGGTTTTGACAGCTGACGTGTGTTTAGTACCTTGTGTCACTGTCAAACAGCTTCAGTTTGGTTTGCAATTTAACCATGGATCGTCTTACAAATGAACAACGCTTGCAAATTATTGAATTTTACTATCAAAATTCGTGCTCGGTTCGAAATGTTCATCGCGCGCTGCTTCCATTTTATGGTCGGCATTCTCGACCTTCTGAGCAGTCTATTCGGAAGATTGTGACCAAATTTCGCACCAAATTTACTTTGTTGGACATTAAACCACCAACACGTTTACGTACTGTGCGTAGTGAAGAAAATATTGCGGCCGTATCAGCTGGTGTGACAGAAGACCGCGAAATGTCGATTCGGCGCCGTTCCCAGCAGTTAGGCCTTTGTTACAGCACTACGTGGAAAATTTTGCGGAAGGATTTGGGCGTAAAGCCTTTTAAGATACAGCTGGTGCAAGAACTAAAGCCAGCCGACCTACCACAACGCCGAATTTTTGGTGAATGGGCTCTTGGAAAGCTGGCCGAGGATCCGCTTTTTTATCGAAAAATTGTGTTCAGCGATGAGGCTCATTTTTGGTTGAATGGGTACGTAAATAAGCATAATTGCCGCATTTGGAGTGAAGATCAGCCAGAAGCATTGCAACAGCTACCAATGCATCCCGAAAAAGCCACTGTTTGGTGCGGTTTATGGGCCGGCGGCATTATTGGGCCATATTTCTTCAAAGATGATGCGAATTGCAGCGTTACTGTCAATGGTGAACGCTACCGAGCGATGATAACAAACTTTTTTTTGCCCGAAATGGAAGTTCTTGACTTGCATGATATGTGGTTTCAACAAGACGGTGCCACATGCCACACAGCACGCGAAACAATGGCGCAATTGCGAGGCGAGTTTGGTGAACAGTTAATTTCACGTTTCGGGCCGGTCAATTGGCCGCCTAGATCGTGCGATTTGACACCATTAGATTATTTTTTGTGGGGGTATGTCAAGGCTAATGTCTATAGGGACAAGCCCGCTTCGATTGACGCACTGGAAGCCAACATCCATGCATTCATTCGTGAGATACCGGCCGATATGTGTGAAAGAGTATGCCAAAATTGGACTCAGCGGATGGGCTACCTGAGACGCAGCCGCGGTCAACATTTGCATGAAATTATCTTTAAACATTAAATTGCAAGGTTCAAACTATCGATTCAAATAAATATTTCATTCATTTTTTCGAATTTTTTGTGTTTTTTTTTTTTTTTTAAAGTTCTAAACCTCTTAAAAAATCACCCGTTATGAATATTTTTTGGTTTAAAGAAATGTTATGAGTAATTTAAACAAATTGTATTAAAAAAAAAAAAACCGAATGAAAAATATATCGTCTTCGCTTTATTCCAAAACTATGAATTTGCAAATAAAATTTTGTTGAGTTGATTTCGTAGTTTTATAAATTTTTCCATATTTATTCTTGTCTATTTTTCATTTTTTACCTTATACTAAATTTATTTAAACTTACTGTGAAAAGTGAACACAAATTTTTTTTAGTATAACAAATCTCACCTGAAAAAAATAAAAGAAAAAAAGTATTAGTATCGAAAAAAATAAATTTAATTAAATAAATTTCAGTAAACCAAATTAATTAGGTACCTACAAATTCGAAACTACTACACAGTGGCCCAATTTTTTCTTTATTGTTTGATTTTCATTTTCAACATTTGTTATTAGAATCTTGAATAGGGGAGACCGAGGTTAAATAGTTAGGTACTGGGCTTAACAAAAAAAAACAAAATGCAAGACTGTGTCGCACGTATTATGTTCAAGACGGTGAGGGTTTAAAAAAAAAAATAAAATGTACATAAAGACATGGACATTATGAGAAAAACAATGTTAAAAAGCATTAAATATGATATTTAAATAAAAATAAAAAAATTAAAAAATAGAGCGGTTTTAAAAAAAATATTTGTTTATAATAAAATTCACTTAAAACACTTTTAAGGAAAAATTTAAATCTTTAATATTTATTTTTGTGCATATAAAAGTAGAGTTTCAAAAAAAAAAATTCAACTAGTTTTTGAGATATTATGGAATTTTCAAAAAAACAATATGGTTTTTTTTAAGAAAAAAAAATTGGCAAATTTTGATATGCAATATTATTTAATCTTATTTGAAATTTCTATATAAAAAAAAATATTTAAATCCGTTCAGCCAATAAGAGAAATTTAAAAATAAAAAAAAACTTTTATGACAGGTTCTTTTATTTAATAGCTGCTAAGTGCAAATTTTTATGAATTTTCCTAGTACAACGCACTAGTTTAAGCATACAGAAAAAGATTTATAAAAATCCTAGGAGCGGTTTTTAAGAAAAAAAATATTTTCCTTAACGGGTCTGTAACATTTGTATGGAAGATACCCATATTTTTTCATAAAAGAACAATTTTTTTTTTTAAATATTCTAGACAGTGTGTAAAAAATCCATAAATACCGAGCTTCAAAAAAATCTACCTTAGTTCTAAAAATATTTGATTTACAAAAAAAAAAGGTTTGAACATTTTTTAAAACTCCAAAAATAGCCCAAGAAAATTAGACTTTCCCTTCGAAAAAAATTCATACAACGCTGAATTTGTGTTTTGACGTCCTAGGCATTTTCTAAAAAGTTCCGTAAATTTGGAACGGGCTAAAATTTTTTAAGGAGGGGGAGATTAAATTTAATCGAGTTGTTGAATAAAAACCAAATCAATTTCTTTTTCAAGATGGCGGCCTTGCCCTTGCCCAGCCCAAAAACTTGTTTCTATAATGAAGAGATGTAGCCAACCACAAATCATACAAACAAATTTTCCATAGATTAATGACATTTTAATAAACTTTTTGACAGAATTTGCTCCACCATGAAGTTCATCCACGATTTTCTCTGAATCTGAATTTGAGAAAAGCACGTTAATCTTTTTTGTGTAGAATTACATAAGCAACAATTTGTATTTTCACATAAAAACAAAACTGATATTTTTTCGAGAAATTAAGAAAAAACTTAATTTAACGCCCTCTAACCCCCTTAAAAATTTTGCCCCGGCCCAAATTTTCGGATTTTTTAAGGAAATGCTTAAGACGTCTAAAGAATGCTCTCCACCAAAACTCTTCCAAGGCTAAAAATATTTTCTTGAAAACCTTGTTAAAAAAAATATCTATTTATATTTTATAGACACTTCTTATAAAAAATGATTGAAATTAAAAATACCGTTTTGGAGATAATCGAAAAAAAAGCTTATTTGTGAGGTAGGTACCATTAATAACCATTTTTTGAATATGGATTTTTTCTACGAATGCTTACCTACCTTGCCATTAAGAACATATATGTATATTGCAAGTAGAAATGACAAAAAAGGGTTTCCCTGGGAATTGAGAATCGTATGAAGAGAAAAAAAATCGTATCTTCCAAAGCTAACAGCACACCCACTTGATATTTAAGTGGACCCTCAAAGGAAAAACTATAGGGGTGTCCCCAAAAGTTGATAAGTAGGTACCTATATAAATTTCTTTTATTGATTTTTCAAAAAACTACGAGATTCTTAAGAAAATGATTTTTAGTGTTGGATAGAGAATAAAAGCAATTTTCGAAAACGCTACCTTCGTCAAAAATGCATTTGAAGAATATTCTTCAACACAAATTGCACACCTAAGTCTATTATTCGGAAGCGCAAATACAAATCGTAATGCATTCTAGCATTGTGTTCGATAATGCAGCTTGCTAAAGTCACATGTTCCAAAACATCATCTAAGGTGCAGCTGTGCAGTAAAAAATCGGGTTGATGAACAAAATATTGAAAAGCTAGACAACGTGTTCGTAAATGCCAAATGCGTTTTCACGTAAATTAACTGATGTTAATCGAACTGAATTTATGCAAGCAGGACGATTGCATATTTGGCGATAGCAATATTTGCGTTAAAAAATGACGATCATTCAACATTAATTTTGATTTTAATCAAGCAAACATTTTATTTTGTTTTCAAAATTTTAACTTTCAAAATTAATTTTTCAAAAACTGTTTACAAAAAGAGCTTATTTAAAAAAGATATTAGAGAATAGATTTTTGGTTTTCAAAAATTTATAGCATGACATTGCAGGTGTTGTCGTTGTTTTTTAATAAATTTTTTTTAATAAATTTTTTTTCTATTTTAAGCAGGTAAGTTTTTTAGAAATTAGCCGCTTCCACCGGAATTAATCAAACCGAACGAATTTATTGATATTTTAAATAGGTAATGGTCTACATTTGTAGGCCACGCTGTGCATTGGTCAAGTAATTGTTGGTTGGTGCATTTCAAGTAAATGTCAACCCAGTTTTGAGATATCGAACATTTGGATATTTTTTAATACAAATTTTAATATGCAATTACTTTAAATTTTAAGTACTGTTTGCATAGGTACCTAGATAATTTAATTAAAATCCGTTCTATTAACTGATCTCTGATCGTATTTAGATTAAATTTCTTGAGAGAATGAGAAAATTCAAAAAACAAAATACCGCATTCTATTGGAGTTACCTGCTGTTAATATTAAGCCAGTGAAAAATTGTTCTATATTTTATAGTAGAGCGTACTTAAACAAGCACGCATGCAATTTAAGGTACCTACCAAACGTACCTAATTATTGACTATGTCACCATTTTTGAAGAAAATAATTTTTTTAATAAAAACCGTTTTTGTTGATTTAAAAAAAATAAAAAAGCTTATCGGGATAGAAATGGGTAAAAAACGAGGGTCCCCACAATTCTGTCTGACACTCGACCAACAGCCTAAACCACTGAAGCAATTTTCTTCAAATTTTTAACTGAAGGTTTTGTGTAATTCCTTAGAGGGGAAATTGATTTTTGTTTTCTTTAAAATAAAGGTATTTACTTGCCATACAACTACTAAGGAAAAGCTTAATTATCTCAAAAAAAAAAAAAATAATAATTAGAAAATTATTGTAGTAACAGTTTTTAATGATGCTTTTGATTTTTGATTTTCTCAGTAACAGCTTTACTGATTTCAATCAAAACTTTATGCAAAAGCGCCTTTGAAATGTTACCTAATGATTTTGCTTACCTACCGAAATTTTTACGAAAATAAATTTTGTTTTTTTTTTTAAAATATATTTTTTTCTTTCGAAAATTCAGTAAATATTTCAAAAATCGATCAATTTTTTTGAAAGTATGTTTTTAAATAATATGTTTTAAGATTCAAGAACTGTTTTGGAAATTTGAAAAAGTTTTTTACAAGTTTTTTTTAGGATTTTGTAGAGATTATTTTTGTAAACCTTTCGCCGGTAGTTAAAAATATTACCTAGTCTTTCGGTAATTTTTCGTTGCCTTTTAAATTTGTATTGCATGACTTTCATTTGCATGCAGATTTGTAGACTTTAATAGCAACAATATTGTTTTTTTTTTTTCAAAAACTTTTTCGTAACTTCGTTTTTCGAAACTATGTCTTTCGAAACTTTATCTTTTCGAAACCTTGGTTTTTCGATTTTGTATCGTTCGAAAACAAAGTTGTTTTTTGAAACTCTTTTACTATTTCACTATATTTTTTTGAATATAGAGATGAAAGTTTAACTGTCTAGCTCATGTTGAGAGACTTTTTTCATTTGCTAGGATAATCCATGCGCCTTCTAGAAATAAGCTTTTTGACTCAAACTTCGAAAAGTTCATGTTGCTTAAAGCTAATATGAAATATTTTTAAATTGTTTCATTTTTTTTACTGATGCTTTAACCGTAAAATATTGATTTTTTATGTTTTAGTTTTTTTACGAAAACAATTTTTTTAAACTTAAAAACAAAAAAATAAACTTTAACCCATTTACACCTAAGGGGTCTTAAAATAAAAATAAATTAGCTTTTATAATATTTTCTGCTTATTTAGTTGAAAGTTAAGACATATTCAACAAAATTACGTTTGCGAAAAATTAAGGTTAAAAGTTATAGACCTGTACTTTTAATAGTACAATGGGTTCATGCATACACAATTTATCTGTATGGATTTGAAAATTTGAAAAGCAAATTTCCTAATTCACTGTGTAACATTAATCACTTGACTGCACGATTAGTTATATGTAATGGTGTACCAAGTTCCAATTACATTGTACTAGTTTTTTTTCAATTACAAGTAGGTAGGTACAAGGTACTGAGTACTTGAAAGTGCACAGGTCTAATCGAATTTAGTAACCAGTGGACTAAAATTAACAAAATAAGCGGAGGAGACTTACGCGTAGGCAAAAGGGGCAGGGAGGAACGCTTGCCCCCACCTTAACAAATATTTTTCATAACTATTATAAAATTTCTTATTTTGAATGAATCTCAAATCTAGATTTCGATACCAATACTAATTTTTTAAGTCCCCCCCCCGATCCTCATCCTGCGTACGCCTTTGCTTAGATATACTTTTGGAGAGATGGAGTAGGAGTTTTTAGGTTGGCAGGCGTTTAACCATCACATTTGAGGAAAAGTATACAATTTATAAAGTCAAATCAAATCTCACATGCTTCCTTCTTATAGGTTTTTGAATATTGGTCAAAATGTCTTACCATATTGATTTATCAATTAATAAATAATGCCCCATCACTAACAAAATTTCGGCATAGAAGATTTTTATGAGAAATCGAGATTTTAGGATCGTTTTTCATCAAAATATTTGCTAGAAATAGTTCTAAAATGCATTATGAATACTGGAAAAATTATGTATGCATGACCCCACTGTACTATAAAAAGAACACCTAACTTTTGTCCTCCTTACCCTGGAATATAAATAAATTAGGTATTAATTTCTTGTGCATGAACTTTTTTGGTGCAACAAAATGAAAATTATTTTAAAAGTCACTTCATAAAAAGCAAATTTGACAGACACTTACGTGCGACCTAAACAAATAAAATATTGGGAACAAATTAAAAATGCTCTATTTGTATGCTGTCAACACGTACCTATAGTTCAAACAGTCAATTTTTAACTAAGCCTAGCTTTAATAACATAATAAAGTAACAGCATTTTGCTGTACTTTAAAAAGTACAATGGGAGAGAATGGCTTAATTACAATATTGATTAAATTTTTTAATTACATTGATCCTACTATTTAATTACAGATTTAATTACTTTTCAATTGCTTTTGCGTAGTTACAATCAAATTACTAATTACCTGCAATTGTAATTGTGACTTTCAATTATTACACTTCACCAGTAATTGAGATGTGATTGAATCACAGTTGAATTACCATGTAATTAGCTTGTAATGTAATAAGACTTATAATTACCCAACTTTGATCGACACTAATCAAATTTGTAGCAAAAATACTAAAAATTATATTACTCTATGGTAATTTGGTTTAATTCATGCACTAAGAGAAGAACCCGTGTTCTGGCTTGTGTACGAAGAAGAAGAAAAAAAACACACACAGTAACAGAACTATCAATTTCGCTTTTGTTTTTGTGAAAGTTAACGACAGCATCTAACTGATAAACCCAACTGTCTTGCCTGTGCTAAACGTAATGTAGGTACCAACTTTTAAAATAAATACCCACAGTGGTCCGTATTTATAAACCCATTCCAAGCAATGTCTTACTTTAGACACTACTGTTTTACTCCAAAATGTTATTTGTAAACATTTTGCACCGATTGGTTAACTAATAGGCTTTTCACACCAAACCCCAAACCCGGTTTTCGGCGAAAACTTTTCAAAAATTCGAAAACCATTCACACTGGACATTACACGTTTTCATTTTACATTCCAGTTTTTTTTTCACACAAACCACGCACAATTTTTTTATTTTCTTCCAATTTTTTGAAATTAAAACAGTAATTTATTATTTAAAGAGGATCCTAAGAACAATTTGACTTACTACAAACAATTATTTATCAATTTAAAATAAATTAATCTATTTTGAGATTC
Organism: Dasysyrphus tricinctus; assembly: GCA_963921185.1. Classification (NCBI taxonomy): domain Eukaryota; kingdom Metazoa; phylum Arthropoda; class Insecta; order Diptera; family Syrphidae; genus Dasysyrphus; species Dasysyrphus tricinctus. The sequence continues at coordinate 102,552,902 of OY992530.1, read as the reverse complement.
GAATTTTATATTTGATATGACAGAATTTCGTCAGCTGTTTTCAATTTCTTTTGAACGCATCCCATCAGTTTCTTTTTTGACACTTCAATAGGCGCTGAACTTATTAAAAGGTATGTTTGTTTTGTTCATCTCTGAATTCCAACATGTTTTCGACTGGTTTTATATAAAACTTGTGTTTTACGAAAACCTGAAGCTACAAAAAATGTATGAGAAAACTTGTGTTTTCGATTAGGTTTTTCTCCAAAACCGATATTTTCGCAAAAACCGCGTTTTGCGTTCGGTGTGAAAAGGCTATAGGCCACTGAAATTTGCTCTCCAGATCTTTTTTTTAAAGGAGACACGTTGAATGAACAAGGTAAAGCAAATATTTCTAGTTTTATAATTTTTTTGTTATGAAATGAATGAATTCATTGTCTATGAATGTAGGCTGCCGATACAGCCTCGAGATCGGTCTTAGTTAATAAATATTTGAGCAAGATAAACCTCTTTTCTTTGTATCCTGCGCCCATTCAAGCACTCGTTATCGTTACATCTCCAATAATTTTTTTTTTGTTTAAAATCGATGGTGGCTGAGTTTCCTCTGTTTTTTTATATTTATTTCCCAGACAGATTTAATATTCAAAGTAAATAACTGACTAGGAGACTACTGCTGGTGTTCCTCCCATTCCATCAGTAAATGTCTCCTTGTTTCTATGTATCCATTTTGTTTCCTTTTTTTTGTATGTTCATTTCCTTCCTTTTTTTGTGTGTGTGTGTTATGTCGTTATGTGTCATGGTCTCGCAAATGACTCATGCAATTTTCCTGTAAATTTATTTTTTTTTTTGCAAGAAGCTTTATAAAGCAAAAATCTAAATTCCAAGAACAAGTTAAGTATGTTGGCATCTTTTCACAAATAGTGGGGATTCCAAGGTGGATATGTATGTATGTGCATTTTGGCGAAGCATGTCGGTCGCGTCATCGAATCAAGGTCGTCAATTCAGTGAAGTAAAACCACAGGTGAGTTCATCGAACTGCAATCTATTTTCACAATAATACTGCAATGAGCATACAAGGTGTGGCAAAAATAATGTCAAATTGCAATACGTGTTAAAATTTTCAAAATGGCGTCAAATGTTATTGACTTTAATATTGTTGACAGATAGAGTAGGAACCTATTTAGTTGAAGAAGCAAATTTGGTTCCAGATGTTTTTTGAGCAATAATTTTAAATATGTAATGTAGGTACCTACCTTTCGTAAAACGAGCAAAAAAATGTGCAGGTGGTTATTTGATTTATATCAGTTCTTCAACTTAATGTCATCAATTTAACACATTTCGTGAAAAGAGTAGGTCATTTTTTTTTCATTTCTTGGAACTGCCATTTTCCATTCACAATAAAGGGTGAAAATGTGACATGCGAGATATGCAATACTGCATACATACCTTGCTATATTGTGCACAAAATATCATGCGAGAAATATATCATCGAATATATACATACCTATATTTCTCGGATGATACTTATATAGACCGAGAGCCCACAGTAGATTTTGGGTGTGAGTGATAGCAAAAAAAGAAGTATAGGCGTCGAAAGCTTCATTAAAGGCTTTTCAAAAAATCAAAGTCTTGCAGTCCACAGCTGGGGCCTTTGCGATTAATCAGTGCATTGAAAAAAAAAAAATATGAATGCAACTTCGAGGGTAATCGTGTTAGCCAAAATTGGTTTTCACACCTCCCTAGATAAGCTCTTCGGATAATAAACCATGGAATCTGACACCATTTGAGTGTATAGTTCGCTCTATCGGACCGTTTAAAAAAATTCAAAATTCTAAGTGAAAAACGGTCTCAGATTCCGTGATATGGGATCCGCGGAGCTTATCTACGGAGGGGTGAAAACCAATTTCGGCTAACACAAATTATTATCCTCGAAGTTGCATTCATATTTTTTTTGATGCACTGTTTAATCGCAAAGGCCTAAGTTGTGGACTGCAAGACTTTGATTTTTTGAAAAGCCTTTAATGAAACTTTCGACGCCTATACTTCTTTTTTTGCTATCGCTCACACCCAAAATCTGCTGTGGGCTCTTAGTTTAATATTTTTCCCGTAATATTTTCCTAGCATGTTATTTTTCCCGCACAATCTATTCATCGAGAATATTTTCTCTTGCATATAATTTTGCATACAAAATATTTTCTCAAAATTAAGATATTTTAGTTATGTACATATTTCTATTACTCAATTAAATTTAAAGAGACTTTAAAAGAAGAGGTCGGTAGTGAAGAATTTTCAAAAGAAAAAATACATTTCATAGTGTAGGTAATTTTTAATAAGCCTCTTGTCTGTGTTTCATTTTTTAAATACTTTTTTTTGTGATTTATCATTTCCACACTCTTATACTTACGGAATGTGGAAAATATTCAAGTAATACCTACATAAATTTGCGACCTACATTTTTGATATAAATGTTTTCGGTTTATCAGCCAATTATGTACGGTGATATCAGTCTTATGAATGAAGCTCATGAATTATTATGTGTTCTATTACAAATTTATTTGTTTTATTTGCTGTTACAGATGTATATGTTCTTTAATCAATTAACGTGATGTGGGGGTGTTTTTGGTGGTTAAAGGAATTTTGAAATAATAATAAAATGTTGCAGGGTGTCAAGTCTTAATCTATTTCAATAGTTTAAATTCATATTCATTGCAAATTCTCAAGTGTTCTTAAGCATTTAGAAGGAGATAAGTTCAAACTCATGAAAGCACATTATGTGTGCTTCCATCAGGTTTAGCGTCTTTTGTATTTAAAGCAAAAGGGTTGTCCTTACGAGAATCCATCAGGCTTAAACAATACCTGGTAGTATAAGTAGTATTTGGACATGAGTTTTGCAAATTCCAAAATTAAACTAAAATATTGTATCTAATTGACGATTTTGATGTTTTAGAATCAAGAAGCGATTTTCTTGTCTAGTGCCGAACTACATATTACTGGCACCTAAGTACCACTATAAGAGTCTGAAGATCGAGGTGGCACTCGTAAAATAGCTAGAACTCCAGCCTATAAACTTGGTGGTAACACAAACAAGTTGTGGTTGTTGTTGTTGTTGTTTATTCGAAATTATTAAAGAATAATCGTTTTCACCATTTGTGAGATTATATAAAATTGGAAGTAATTTCTTTCAATAAAGTAAGTAGGTAACGATCTCAAAATCACTTCACCGGTTTTTCACAATTTTTGAAGTTATGTAACCACGGTAGATAATTTCTTTCAACTTAATTTGTAGGTAACGGTTCCTGAAAATATTATTTCTCTTCTTCCAAATTCAGTTTAAACTTTTACAATATATTTTTTTTATTGTCAGAGAAGTCCCTTGTTGAAATGAATGTGTTAAGGATATTAAACCGCATTTGAAGAATTGAATTTTGGGGAAAAAGATCAGTACTTTCAGGAACCGTTGTAAATTCAGTTGAAAAAATGTACACCTCATTGGATACGTAACCTCAAGCCATAAATAGTTTTCATCTGAAATTTATTCTAATATATAGGTATATCTACAGCGACGAGCAAAGATGGACAAATGCTTTCTTTTATTTGAAAAAGTTGATGCCAACTTATCATTTGTAAGTAGAAAGGTAGGTAATCATATTAATTTTTACTTGCGATATAGGTACTATAGGGCAAGTTTTGGATTCGTGCAAAAAAAAAAATTCGAGATAACAATCAAACATGACATAACGATGATAGAGAACACGAAAAAAGTGGGTGGCACAATTCTGTCTGTCTGTCTGTCTATCTGTCTGTCTGTCTGTCTGTCTGTCTGTCTGTCTGTCTGTCTGTATGTACCTGAACCTACAGCCTAAACCACTGAAGCGATTTTCTTCAAATTTTGAACTTAAGGTTTTTTTGTAACTCTCCAGAGGGGAAATTGAAATTTTTTTTTTAGCTCAAAAAATAACGGTACTTGCCATACAACCGTTAAGGAAAAGCTTATTTATCTCAAGAACGGCTCCAACGATTTTGATAAAAAAAAAATCAGTGTATTACTGTGGACATGATGTAAATTTCAATAAGAACAAAAATCACCAAAAACATTTATTAACGGTACCTGCCATATAACGGTTTTTTTTATTTTTGATTTTCTCATTAACCGCTCATCCGATTTCATTGAAATTTTTTGCACAAAAGCTTTGTTAGAAAATAAATAATACTGCATACCAAAATTTTTGAAAAAATAAATTTTGGATTTTTAAAAAAAGATTCAAAATTTTTTTTTCAAAATTCAATATTTCAAAAATGGGTTGATGAATTATTTTGAAATTTCAGTTTTAAATGTATATTAATATATACTCAAAATTGGCATACCAATTTTTTTTTGAAAAATGTAACAAAAATTTTATACAGTCAAACTTCTTTATAACGAACCCTCAAAGGACAAAAAATTTGGTTCGTTATAGGGAAGTTTAATACAAAATTCGCAATAAAGAATTTTTCTGAAATTATTGTTTTTTTTTTCATATCAGGTATAGAAATGTCTATACATAAAGAACAACAAACTTTTTTTATTTCCACAAATGGACAATTTTTACAAAAGTGAAATAAATTTTCGCTTCGACATTTTAAAAGATATGACGCTACTCTCAAAACAACGCACTTGAAATGCACAGCTGGAAATTTCCAGAGACAAGCTATCTTTGTCTGTCCGACTTTTATCGAAAATCAATCATCGAAAAAATTAATTTCGGTGAAATTGAAAATGTTTAACCAAATTTTTCGTTAACACGTCAAAACGAGAAATTTCGTTCACAAACAAATTCCGAAGTAAACGTTTGACTTGTTGCCACACATTTCATATTCTTTCTGAATTGTTAGAGTGAAGAGGTACATACACCAGCAAGGAAGTTTTGCAAAATCGGGGAATTCGTTAATACCGAAATGATTCCATTTCTAGAAAATTGTAAACAAAATTGTTTCGTTCTATTTGTTTGGAGCGAGAAATTTCATAAAGTTTTTTATTATATAGGAATTTCGTTATAAAGAAACAATTATGATGCTGAGTCCTAAAAATTATTTCTTTATAAAGAAAATTTCGTTATAAGGAAATTCGTTATATAGAAACACATTTATATAGGATATTTATTTAAGGGGACGGGGACAGAGTGGCAGTTCGCAATAAGAAGATATTCGTTATAAGGAAGTTCGTTATAAAGAAGTTTGACTGTATATAAAAAATTAATTTTTAAGAAAACGGCTCCAACGATTTTTAAATTTTTTTGTTGCATTTATTCATATTTTTTCAAGTAATCAAATGGCATACTTTTTTTTGAGCTCTAAGTTTTTTATCAGGCTGTTTATACAATTAAAAGAACGATTTAAATGCTTTTTATACTTTTTCTATAATTACTTGAATATTTTTTAAAGTTCTTAAGCCCCACACAACTTGAACATAAGAGCAAGTACGTGCGATCCAGTCGTGCATTTTATTTACTTGCGATATAGGTACTATATAGGGCAAGTTTTGGATTCGTGCAAAAAAAAAATTTCGAGATAACAATCAAACATGACATTACGATGATAGAGAGCACGAAAAAAGTGGGTGGCACAATTCTGTCTGTCTGTCTGTCTGTCTGTCTGTCTGTCTGTCTGTCCGTACCTCAACCTACAGCCTAAACCACTGAAGCGATTTTCTTCAAATTTTGAACTTAAGGTTTTTTTGTAACTCTCCAGAGGGGAAATTGAAATTTTTTTTTTAGCTCAAAATATAACGGTACTTGCCATACAGCCGTTAAGGAAAAGCTTATTTATCTCAAAAACGGCTCCAACGATTTTGATAAAAAAAAATCAGTGTATTATTGTAGATATGATATACCTTTAAGTAAGAAAAAAAATCACCAAAAACATTTATTAACGGTACCTGTCATATGACGGTTTTTTTGATTTTTGGTTTTCTCATTAACCGCTCATCCGATTTCAATAAATTTTCTTGCACAAAAGCTTTGTTGGAATATAAATAATACTGCATACCAAAATTTTTGAAAAAGTAAATTTTGGATTTTTAAAAAAAGATTCAAAATTTTTTTTTGAAAATTCAATATTTCAAAAACGGGTTGATGAATTATTTTGAAATTTCAGTTTTAAATGTATATTAATATATACTCAAAATTGGCATACCAAATTTGTTTTTGAAAAATGTTACAAAAATTTTATATATAAAAAATTAATTTTTAAGAAAACGGCTCCAACGATTTTAAATTTTTTTTTTGCATATATTGATATTTTCTTAAGTAATCAAATGGCATACTTTTTATGGCGCTCTAAGTTATTTATCAGGCTGTTTAAACAATTGAAAGAACGATTTAAATGCTTTTTTATACTTTCTATAATTACTTGAATATTTTTTAAAGTTCTTAAGTTCCACACAACTTGAACATAAGAGCAAGTACGTGCGATCCAGTCGTGCATTTTATTAATTTTGGGGAAAGTTCATTTCTAGAACGTTGAAACATTGTATAAGTTCGGTGATGGCGTGGGGTGCTTTTCTTGGAATTCTATTGGACCGTTAATAAAGATCGAATGAATAATGAATGAAGAAAAATATTTTTACATATTACGTTATAATTTACCCACAATTATAGCAAAAACTGTCTACAGAGAGTCTGAATTCACTTTCCAACCAGATGGGGACCTCCAAAAAATCACCAAATTTGTCAAGGAATGGTTCGAAAACCAGGAGTTTCAGACAATGATATGGCCAGCACAAGGCCCTGACCGTAATCCAATAGATACCTAATTTCCGCTATGGCGGTATGAAACTCATTTATCCTACACTATTGAACTTAAGAGTGTTCCGAACTGAACAAAACCAGTAATTTGCTAACTTTTTTTTTTGCATATATAAGACCATTTTTTTTCACTTTCATCAGATACTTTGTTTTATAAAACCTTGGATTTTTACTAATTGGTCACTAGTAGGCGTATTATTGTATTAAAAAAATTTTTTTCTAAAAGTAACTGATTTTAACTTCTAAATTTACATAAATTTTCTATCAAAAAGTGCATTTTAAGAATTCAAAATTTCAATATCAAATGATACAAATTTGATTACATAATTAATGAAAATCATGAAAAATATATTGAATTTATATCCACTGCAAAAAAATTTGTCAAAAAAATACCGTTAGGTAGGTATAAAAAATTGACTGTCAAAAATGGGTTTTTTCAAAATTCACAAGCATTTTTATTTTGCATTATTAAAATTTGTATAAGGTACAAAATTAAAAATGTTCTCCAATAGTGGCATAATAAAAATATGGAATTTTATGTTATTTAACATTTTTTTGCAAAAAATGCTATAGTGTAGGCTACATTTGCTTTGAAAAACAGCCATTTTAGCCATTTTCTCGATTTCTTAGAGGCTTTTACCAAAATCTAGAGCACAAAATTAAATTTTTTTTCCAATGATGGCATAGAGAATAAGTTTATCTGTCCATAGACACCTTAATCGCTTTGATCGGACAAGTACACGCTTCGCAATCTTATTCATGAAATCACCATTTCAGTCCGGAACACTCTTAAAGGGTGACATTAAGCTGACAGGAGCTGAATTTCTGACATACCTATTCCTTCACAATTTGGTACATAGTATGCCTAAACGGTGTTTGCAAGCGATAAAGAACAAAGATTTATGGAATACCTAAAAAATGAGATAAAAACTTTATCCCGAAACAGGGAAAAGTGGTCAAGTCCAAAAATTCATTTAACAATTATTTCTGTATATTTTAATAATTTTTGGAAATTTAATTGAAGAAAATAAAAATTAAATAAAAAAATACAAAAAAAAATGATTTCCTCACTACTTACTTACAATGCACAACCACTTTCTCTTTCAATAACGAAGCTTCAAACGATTTTAACACTATCGCCAATTTTTTCAAACAATCATTTGCCGATGAATCCTTTGCACTTGATTCTGCATATTTCAATTATCTACAAAACGTTTCTCTTGGACCGCTTTTGCTTCGCACTGACGATTTGTATCTCATCGAAAATAAATTATATAAACCTCCCTGCCATACCTACTTCTTAAAAAAAGATCTTCCATCCTTTCTCTTCCTCTCTCAAAAAGTTTCAGCCTTTCCCTTAATCTTGGTGAATAGTGAAATCATCTTTTAAAATCCCAATACACAAAAAGGTTTAGACGAAGGGCGATGTTAACAATTATCGTCCAATTGTCAAGCTTCTCACATACCTACCCAAACTCTTTGAAAGTAAAGGGTGTTTTTTTTAGACGTGTGGTTTTCAAGAAGAAATAAAACGCATATAATTTAATGTTATGGCTTTATATATAGCTTTATTATCAAGATAAGGGTTTGCCTCTATGTTTTAAAAATGATTTCGGGCAAGTGGCCGCCGCGGCTGGCTCGAATAAATTCCAGCCGAGGCCCAATTTTCGACCACATTTTCAGCAATTGGGGCCATATGTCAGCAATAATACGTTGTTGATTGTTTCGTTGGCTGTATGGCATGTAGCGCCGTCTTGTTGGAACCAAAGGTCGTCAACATCAACATACTCCGATTCGGGCACGAAAAAGTCATTAATCATGGCTCTATAGCGTTCCCGATTGGTTGTAACATAATGGCCGGCTTCATTTTTCATAATTTTTGATCGCAGCGTGCGAACAAAACCATTATTTTGGTAATAAATTTGCACGATTTGCAAACGTTGTTCAGGAGTAAGTTTATTCATTATGAAATGGGAAACCAAACTGAGCTTAAATGCAGTGACAGCTGTCAAAAAGAACAACACCGAAAAAAGTATTGCCAAATTGAAAACCACACGTCTAAAAAAATCACCCTTTATTTTGTATGAAACGTTAAGCTTCCACTGCAAATCCCTCATTTCCCCCAGGCAACATGGCTTTCTCAAATGCAGGTCTACAACCACTAACCTTGTTGAATTTATGTCCTTCACCTTTTCAGCCATAGAGAAAGGTTACGTTGTCGATGTTCTGTCCACCGATTTCAGAAAGGCCTTTGGCAAAATTTCCCATAAACTAATACTTTTCAAACTGTCCACTATCGGCTTCGAACCTTCTTTGTTAAAACGCATTTATTCTTATTTAGAAAATCGTTATTACCGCCACCTTCTATTTCACTGCACGCTGAGTATGATACCAAGTATTTCAAGCCCATTTTATCGACACATAACTCTTCTTCAATAGTACCTTGACAGTTTTTCTGTTTGGTGTCTTAAAAACAGCTTGGAGCTAAACTTTGCCAAATGACAATCAATCATTTTCCCACGAAAACGTATTAGATCTCCTTCCCGTCTCTACCCCCTCCAAAATCAACTCATACCCATAAATAAATTGAGTGGCGCAACAGTTCGTGGAGAACCCCGGCCTAGTGACTTACAACTCACAAACATTCTTGTGTGCGTGTTGTTGGCAGGAATGGAGGGGGCCTACAATTTTTTACCGAGTCTGAACAGCTAAATGAGAAGCACTTTTTCATGACAAATATACTCTTGGAGGATTTGTCAGTTCCTCGCAAGAGGCAGTACCTACATCGGATAAAAAATTTCTGTTTTTTTTAGTTGGCACGGCTGGGAATCGAACCCACACCTTCGGCATGACATTCCTACGCATTTCCCATCATGCCACGAGGTACTACAACCTATACCCAACGTTGATGATATCCGTGACTTTGGCTTAATATGTGACCCGGAACTTAATTTTCTCTCCCATATAGACGATATCATTGTTATGGTAGATTTATGGCCAAATCACAATCTCGCGTTCGGTCGTTCGCGCTTTGACGGGCTTCTTACCGACTTTACGATAATCTGTGTCACAAAGCGCGACCCTTCAATTTGCAAAACGGAATGTAGCTTCAGGCTTCGGGCGTTGACAAATTACGAATATGACAGAATAAAAGTTCTGTTTCCTTAAATTAACACTAGGCGTGTTTTATTATCATCGGGATCTGGATCTGGATTTACTTTTAACACGTGTTACAAAAACAATTTTAGAAAATTTCCCAATATTTTGTTTTTGTATTACGTGTAAAAGTTAATCCAGATCTCGATGTTAAAAAAACACGCTTACTTTAAAAATTCTTCACCAAGAAGGGGGACATAAACTCTCTTTTATTTATAAACAAAAGCAGCGGTGGGTTCGGGAGCTAAGTTTGAGCAGGTTATCTTTGCTCTTAATTATGAAGCAATGAAAAAAAAATCTCGAACATTTTCTTTTATAAATAACTAGATGATTAATGTTAGTATGAAACCACTTCACAATTTGTAAACTTAAAGGTAACTAACTTGAGCTTAATTTAATTTTTTTTAATTTTAACCCACTGATTTCAGTGGAATAACTGCGAAGTTCAACGATGGTTCAAGCATATACATCGCTACTATCACATACTTGAACCACAATTATAAACCACGGATGTATAACTGGCCCTAAGAAAATCCAGTTTAAACGACTAAAACAGTGACAGTTCTTGCAAAAATTAACTTAATAGGTACACCTTTTTGACATTTGTAAATGTCAAAGTGTCATAATGGAGTTTGCACGATACGAAAAAGATAAAAATTGGACACATCATAATCTGTATATTATGTTAATTATCACTAATTTTTACCACAAAGAAATTCTCATTCCGATTTATGGTCCCATATTACCTACACGATTATAGACCCTTATTACACGATGACTCTCTGTCTCTGACTCTTTTTGAAATTAGGTGCGAAGGAAACAAAAGATCGAATTTCCCCTTCAAACTCATTGAATTTAGAAGGGATAAAAGAAATCATTCTATACGTAAGACAGAACTTTATTTTTCATATTTCAATAAATTGTATGGATTTCTTATTTAAAAATGCTCAACTTGCTTTATTTACTTTGGTACATAATAGTTGTGTTTGATAGAGTGAAATTTCTTGCAACTTTTCACGATTTGCTATCAGAACCCTTAACAAAATAACTTTATGTGTGAACGGGAAGTAACTATATATGTCAACTGAAAAACTTTTGTTGATGATTGAATATACTCTTGCTTTCGAAGAATGCAAACCAGTGCTCATGTTCTATAACCCTTGCATCGACAAAATTCGTCGAGAAACTTTTTAAAATGGAACGAAACTCATGAGTTTTGTTTCAGATTTCATCATTACAGAACCTGGCACAGTGCACGTAACCACTTTCTGCGAAACTTAAATTGGCCACGTTCAAACACCGAACTAAAGCGATCTGGATAGGTTAGTGTTGTTGTAATCCCTTGTTAAAACACAGCTGATGACGAAACAGCTGCTGGCAGAAAAGAGATCCCAAGCTATCCTAAAAATTTTAAGGATACAAAGCTATCCTATGAGAAATGTCATCAACAGCTGACTTGCGTTCAAACACATACATGGATACAAAGCTATCCTAAATAGGCTATCCATTCAAACATTGAACGCGCCCATTGATTCAGGCAATCAAACATGCCCAAAAAAGAACAGTCAAACAGCTGTCACATATTAAAAAAATTGTAGGTATTTGGTAAGGAAAAAAAAAATAAAACAAAAACAATTAATTTCACAGGAATATTTAGTTAATTTATTTGGTTGTTTTTTGTTTTCACTATTTAGATTGATTCAATTGATAAGTAAATAATATATGTAGATAATAAAAAAAGGTTAATAAATTAGCATAGTTCTATTATCCAATCTGCATGTTGAACTACAACAAAATCAAATTCACACACGTACAATGCTTTTTATTGCTGCTGTTGTCGTCGCATTTATTAATAAAGTTAATCACAAACACAATATTTAGTTTCTACTGCTTTAAAGAATAATTACTAATCTCTTTTATATCAGAAATATTAAATAGAATTGAAAATTTATCAAAACACTTCCCGCACCAAAAAGAGAATAACAAAAAAAAAGAAAAAGTATATTTCAGCTGTCAAAGCGCCACCGAAATAGAAAATAGATCTATTCGGGCGTTTGGCTCAGGCTTACGATATTTACGATCTGAGGCAAGCCCGACGCCTGAGGTAACATTTAAGATTGCCCCATAAGAGTCCATTGTTTCTATTAAATATGTCAAAGTCGGCGCGACCGAACGCTTGATTGTGGTTTGGCTATTAGCACTCGGCTCGTCAAAAGATGGTCCGAGCAATTGTCCAACCCATATATGACTCCATCTTCATACATATCCTCTGTTCGTCCACTCCTTAAATACGCCTCTCAAATTTGGTTTCCTTATCAACCTATTCACATTTCCAGAATCGAGAGCGTCTATGGAACAATCCTATGATCCTGCCTCTCTATTTAGACCGCCTTAAACTAATCAACTTGAATTCTTTGGAAGAACGAAGAGAAGTATCAGACATTCTCTTCATCCGTGGTTTACTTTTGTAACAATAAATAACTTGGCAGTACTTCGTCCTGAAAATATGTGTTTCGGTAGAGAGGGACGACCATACATGCCGCACTAGAATAAGGACGATAACAAAAAGTTTATGGGTAGTCTGAGTGTGTTGCCTGAATTGTTAAGACATGTTTCGTTTTGTTTCTAATAAAATCCTCTAGATTTACTTTTAAAGGTGTTATTCGTTTCTATTTATTAAACTTTTTGGTTCCGTTGACTGCATTTCACTCTATAATTCTATCTCTTTTAATACTAACCCTCGTAATACACGAAATCCTCGTCTCTTTTATCTTCCCACCCCACCGGAGATCCTCTGACACAGAGAAACCTATCTCTCGAACTCCTTCGAGCTTAGACCCAGTACTCCACCCTTAAAACTCCGTCTTCTGAATCGTCCTCCTCCACACTTACCTTAGCTAAAGTTATTGTATCAAATGAAGTAAATATATATTAAAAAAAAGGTTAAGAATTAGCTTGTAATAAGCCGCTTAAATGGGAGTTTTGCCTCCACCAAAGCTTAAATTAAGTTCGCACTGTTAACACACGAACATTGTACCACTAAACCAAATAGTTGGTCGCACCAACATCAAAATTATTTTTATATTTATCAATTTATCAATGTTCGAGTGTGGGGTTACGTGTTTCCGGTACCTTCTTTGACCGTCTGCAGAGTAGTTTTTTGCTCGAACATGTTGTTTTACTTAGAAATTATGTGCAGAAGATGCACAGAAAAAAGTCAAACATTCCAAACGTTTACATTAACGTTTGGAAAGAATTTTTCAAGTATTTTAAAACTTTAATTACAAGACGTGAATCGTGAAAAATTATTAACTTCGAACTATTTCCTCTTAGCTTCGCGTTAAACTGTCTGCAGAGTTAAGTTGAACCAAGTTCCATCGCACTATGTTGAAGAGTTTATACAGAGTTAAAATTTAATAGGTCACTAACATAGCCTAATGTGTATTTTATCTTAGCTGAACTCGAAATCTGACCGTGAAAAATTCTTAGCTATTAGGCACGTCTTTAACTTAATCTCTTGCCAAGCTCGTGTAGTCTCGTTATTTTTAAGAAAAACACAAGTCAGCTGTAGTGAATACCATTATGTCACTGTCACGTTTATATAAAAACGTTTATATAGGTAATAATGAAAAAGTTTAAATATTTTTGTCTTTCAAAACTGTTTGTATAATTTCGTTATGTTCATTGTTATTATTTCCTATTGATTTTCCCTCTTCAATTTTTACATTTATTTCTGATCTCTTAAAGGAGCACCTGCTCTTATTCTTCGTATACTTAATGAATACCTACTAAATAAAATGCAATCGAATCAATTAAACAATGAAACTAATTGTTGTGTCACTCAAATTTTTAAACAAACATCCGGTTAGAATCAATTTTAAATGTTTTAATAAGATAATGTGTCATTCTATATTCTCCGTTACAACACCATGTAGGTAGGTGAAATTATACCCTACCCTTAATAATTGTTGTTCAATTTCTTAATTAATGAGTCACATCGTATAAAGCAAATTACCTACTATTCGTGGGTTATTAAAAATAACCTTCGAACATATTTTATTTTAATGTGACTTAAATTAGCTTAAAAATTTGTGTAAAGTTGCCAAACTTTCTTCAAAAACAAGTACCTACAGCTCTGTTGTGTCTTATGTAAATGGATATGAAACAAAATCTAAATGAATGAATCGTCTGCAATTAATTTAGAGATCAAAAGTTAAGTTAGTTAACCCTATTATTAAAATTGAAAAGATTTTCAATACAAAGATGAAAAGTTTTGTCTAGAGCTACGAGTAGGTAGGTATAGAAAGCTTGCAAAACAAAAGAAGCAAATAAGCGGTCATCAGCAATTTTGTAATTCAGCTAACCTCGCTGGTTCACCCTGTGTGACAGATGAATGCATTCTCTGCTAAAGTAACCAAGACGTTGACAGAAAAAATTTCTGTTGTTTAGTTGTTGTGTGTTTTAACAGTCACCGTCAAAAGTTAAAGAAAAAAAATTATAGACCAAGTGCTTTCTTCACAATATGTTCGGTTGACCCCGGTTTTTTCTATCTTCATAGTTGGGGCTCATAGGTCTCCAAAACTTTTCAGTTGAATGCCTTGTTAACGCTATTTACCAAAAATTAAGAGCATACAAGTGAAAGTTTTTGACATATAATTTTTAACGGTTAGGCTAGGAACGAACTTGCGATTTTCTGTCACAGCGACAAAAAAAAAATTATCGTAGCTTAGTAGAATTTTTCGATTTCATGTGTGTTCATTCACATTTAAGCTCATGTGTTCTATTTTTTGCGACTGAATAATCGCGCGACAGAAAATCGCAGGTGCATTTCTAGCCTCATTTTAAAATAATGACATCAGCTTGTCTCATTTCTTCAGTGCAAACAAGGGGATACAGAAGCCCTCTTTCATGCGACAAGAAATTTGACCGTTCACCTTGTTTTACTTTTTTCGAAATTTTTAAAATGGCCGACCCTGGTCCCGAGTTGTATATTTTTGAAGGAGTTTTTTTTTCTTAAAAATTATTAACGGATTACTGCGTCCAAAAGGATATGATGGAACTATCTTCTCCAAATCACCTAAGGCTGGAAACACACTTGTGATTTTCTGTCGCCGCGACTTAAAAAACGGTCGCAACTCAAATACAATTTCTTGGTCCCATGTGCGTTCATTCACGATGTGGCTCATGTGTTCTTCTTTTTGCGACTAAATAATCGTGCGACTAAAATCGCAAGTGCGTTCCTAGCCTAAGACCTAAGCTGTAGTGAAGATTTTTTTTAACCGTGACTGTATAAATATTATTTACGCGGCATACTTATGGTCTATTTAGGATTGTAGGTTCTTTTAATGCCACATCATATAGCTACCGTTAAAAAATATTGAAAGACGATTATGATGAAAGACTATACTTGTTATCTAGGTATATGAACGTGCTATATCTTTAGAAGTTCTTTCATACTTACATACATACATGTATAGGGTTACGAGTTTAGTAGGCTTTATTAGTAAAGTTCAAGTGGTCGTTGTTATTAAGTTTCATTGAGCAAACTTAAGCGCAGGCATAATGAAAATGAAGTGAGTGTAATAGTAATTTGCAGCTAATGATGCGAACAAAGAATTAACATGTTACTCGCTCTCATTTAGAGATTAGTTTTTATGTTTTTTTTTTAGCAATGTAAGTTAACATGGGTTAAATGAAAGCTTAGACATGTTAATTTACTTTCTAAGTTAGCAGTCATTAGGAGCAAAGAGCATATTATGATTCGTCTATTCTTAGGGAAATAATTGACACTTAAGTGTTGTGCGAGATTTTATGTTTTTAGCACAAAATGTTCAAATAATTTTTTAATTCAAAATAGAGGTAGGTGCATTGTTAGGTACCTACTATTTATAGGTATAAGTATGAAGATACATGTTTTTTTTCTTGGTTCAATTATGTGAAAAAAATCTTCAAAAACAGTACTTGCTATTAGTAAGAACCACTTTCCATTTTCAGGAATATTTTGTTTGTTAATATCTTGAAGAAGTTTTACCTATTTTGAAGTTGAACAAAAACCTGAAATTTCAATGCAAATTTATGGAGTTTATTTTATGAAAATGAAACTTAACTTCAGGCAATTTATGTTTTCCTTTTTTATCATTTTTTTTTTATTTTAACAAACTTGTTTGTCATTGCCGCTAGCAAATCATTACTTTATAATATTGATTTTTTTTTTGTTTCTTACCAAAAAACATTCCGTCAATTTGTTTAGATTAAATTATTCAAACAAATATCTTGCAGGTATTTTTGATAAAATACCTACAACCAGTTTCCGTATCAAAGACCAACAAGAGCTTACAAATAAACACTTAGTCAGAGATTAAGAAAAAAATAAAAACAAGAATATTAAAAATAGTTTGTTTCTCTGGTTTTAGTACAGCTAGACACATTGCGACTCACTCGGTTAAGGACAATTTTATATTTTTTATTTTGTTTTTTGCTTAAGTTCGTACAGAAATTGTAGGTATGTAGATGCTTAATTCAAAAGTTACCACATCAAACATATTTTTTGTTTTGAAACTGTATTTGGGATCATTAAGATCAATATTTATGCTAATATTTCTTCAGTTTATTGGAAAACACTAATTTTGAAAGCAAAACTGATCAATATTTTCAAAAAGAAATTATTGAAATTAATTAGTTTTGACGTTCCTTATTTAATTATTTTCGCGGCCATTTATAAGCGGAATGAAAGAATTGTGTTATCCTAATTTGTAGCTAAATAACCTATTCTACGGGTTTTTAAAAATTTCGGTGAAATAAGAGACTGAAATTAGTAGACGAAAATATGAAAATCAAAATTTTTTTGGTGCTCAAAATCGTAATTTTTTGAACGATTGTTTGTTGAGTGAAATTAAATGTTTAGCTTTTATGGATAATTTTATAATTGAAATACAAATATAAATATGCACAGTTCCAGTCCGCTAAGATACGATTGATCTAAAAAAAATGGGATTTCAAAGTTTTTTTCAGAATTAAGAATTCACGGTGTTCTGGCATCTTTTAAGAAAAAATTGGAAAACTCCTATCTCCTCACAACAGACATTAGGTGGGGAATTTCTGAAAATAGACCTAAAATGGAAAAAAAATTATTTAAAATAAGCGAAAGCACGTAGGTAGCTATTTTTTTAAAGCAAATATTCCATTCTTTTATTTGTTAGATCAAGTTTTTTTATATCAATAATTTTTGAGAAATTAAATTTCAAGGTCAATAGGTAGGTGTGTAATTTTGATTAAGTTGATTTTTGTCAACAGTTTTCGCTATTAAGTGCCACTGTTATTTTAAAATATTTAGTGATTTTATCAATTATTCTTAGTCAAACATTGAAAACCAGGGCCTTATTTCAAGACACAAACATCACGTAGATTGTTTGTGCTTTTAAAAACGGCCTCAGATATGACTGTGTAAATTTTTAATAAAAACTATGCGAAAAGGTAGGTAGGTAAAATTAGAATGATTTTTCAAAAATTCAAAATTTACACTCGCGCTTTTAACATTTTCCAAACGACTTTTTTTCATTAGGTAGGTACATAGGTATTTGCAGGATTTTGTAAAACTAAAATATTTCTTAATTTTGGGAAAATTAAAATAAACTTTTTTCGTTTTTTTTTTTGGGGAAAGTACCTATAGTTTTTTTATTAATTTAAAACTGGGAAAGATTTTTGCATCCAGTTTTTGTTATTTGATTTATTGATAAAAACACTGAAATATTAAAAAAAAAACAGTGGCACTACTAATTACTCAAAATTTTGACAAAAAATGAATTTGAAAAAAAAATCACAATTTTTTTCAAAAATATTTGATTAGAAATTTAATTTCTCAAAAGCTTTGTACATATTTAAAAAATTTTATTTAAAAAAAAAATAAAAGAATTGAATATTTGCTTTCAATGAGTAAGAGCGCATCCATGTACCTACCTACATATTGTCGGCTTTCTGTTACAATTTTATCTGACATTTTAAATTGCTTTATTTAAAAAAATATCACTGAGTTCAAAAATCAATGCCTCGTAGCTGTTAAATGGTTCCGTTTAAATACAATACAACCCAGTTTTTGAACTTTTTAGTATCCAAGAATATAGGTAATTTTACTGGTCTCCTAAGCGATTTTTTTAATATGAACGTGATTTTGACAAGAAGCCGACGATACCTTTGTGTTTTCGTTGATTTTTAATACTTTATTTTTAATTTGTCATCAATTTTTCAGAAATTGATCCTCCAACACCCAAATTTTATTGTTTGCATGTTTTTTTTTTTTAATTAAAGTTCCCCCTTAAATAAGACGTCTTATTTTAGAAAATTTAAATTTTATTTGTCAATATTTGAAGCTTAAGCCTTGAAAAAAATCAAAAACAAAGTTTCCAATTTCCCTGCTCTTTTAATTTTTGAGTGTACTCACATATTTTTGACTTCAAAAATTAATTTTTAGCTTTAAATTAAGACTTGAAGTCAAAAAAATAATAAGATTAAAATTAAAAAAAAAATAAATAATAGTTTTTAAATTTAAAATTATTTTTTTTTTTTCAAAACCTAGGTACTTAGGTATATTTGTGATTCTCTGCCAACTGTGATTGTTTTTTTTTTAATTTAATTTTACTGGAAACACTTTTGTTTTGTTTCGTGGCTTCATTTTTACTAAACCGTGTGGTCTAAAAATTAAAAAGTTTTACTCGTCTGTGTCTTTTACAAGGGCCTACGTGAAAAATTTTCTAATAACCTCCATTTAATTCTCATAAAACACCCTTCGCAGTCATTCCCCTAACATCATTTTTTGTGTCATTCCCCTGACTTTCATGTTTTCATTATAATGATTGATTGCGATTTGGTAACTCTAGAAGAATCAATACCTAATATTACATTTAAACATATTTGAAGTATTTTTAGTAGTTTTGAATTTTTTCACATTTTCTCGGTCAAAATATCATACAAAAATACGATTATTACTACCTATATAATGTTTAGTCTCGCCAGATCCTTGAATCATGAGAGCAAGTTCGTGCAACATAGCCGTGGATGCTATATTTCATGTTAGTATTTGTTCTCTTTTTTCTTTACACTCCTGAAACCATTCGCAAAATTAAATACCTATCCATCTAATCAACGGAGTAAATATAAATATTTGTCATTCCCCTGATACAAGTATATCATTTCCCTGACTTAAAAAATCTTTAGATTTGATCAAATGTTATGACTCCTTGTTTTAAAGTGGTTATTATAGAGTTATTAAGAGACATAATTGTTCGTCTACCAAAATAGGTTCTTTTGAGCGAGGGTCCACTTTGGAGTGAAAAATATTAATGTTTTGAAATATTGACCCATGTATGTATATATAGGTACCTACTTTTTCTTTTTGTTTTATTTGTAATTTTTTCTCTTTCTATACTATATTTTTCTGACTATATTTTGGTTGAGATTCTTGATTGTCTGTTATGTTTTGACCTCTTGACGTTTCGAATTCCCTTTTTTTCTTTAAAAAATGATACCTTTTCCCGTTTTTGTAGTTTGTTCTTCTGAATGGCAACCCTTTTCATTGTGCTGGGTTATTACTTATTTTATAATTGCACGGACAACCATTTGCTTGGCTCGTCCAAGGTATTGCTACGTTCTATAAAGAAAATTGGTAGAAAGGGAGTACCTACCTATTATTGCAAGAAATTATTTAATTATATTTAATTAAAGTTCTATAAGGATTTAAATTCCACGGTGCTGACATTTAAAGAGTTTATGTAACCTCACTTCTCCATACTAATTAGAAAAATAATTTCTAGGAGAATTTTACCTTATACCATTAAAAGGCATACAAAATTCTAATAACCAACCAAAAACTACCTAGGTATTATAACATGATTAAAAAATACTACCACGGTACTGAAAAATAAATTTGTGAAACACTTTCATCGCATGAAAACATATCACTCTTTTTAAAGTAAAACAACATAACAAAAACGTCTTAAAACTAAAACAAAATGGTGGTTCAGCGGGAAATATTTTAAATTAAGAAAATAAAACAAAATTCTCGGATAATGATCATGATTATTTTACTCAGCAATAAGTGTAGGTATACCTATTTTGTTTTAATTTTTGCAAAATTTTGTTAAGTAAGTATTGAACTCAAACTTTTCTAAGGACAACATTTCTATTCAATCAAGTACCTCTTTCATTAGAAAATAGTTGATTTAATAGGAAAAACAAGGAACGGACATGCCATGGTACTGACATTTTTCAATGTTTTCAATCGATTGAGGGCTTTTCAAGACTATGTCCAATTTAAGGACAGCCCTAGTAAATACCTATGTATGCTTTATAGATTTTTTTGAGTTTTTAAGATGGGTCTAAATCAGGAAGAAACGAAAATTCCCTAATTTTTTTCAGATTTTTATTTTCACGACCAATTAAGTAAGGGTTAATTAAATTGCTTATTCTGAATTCATTATAGATGATTCGCGTAAAGTCTGTCAAAAAAATTACGTCATGAAGGTTGAAAGTAGACAAACAATCCTATGGGAGGGGCATTATATTTCCCCCCTTTGGACAGGAAAAGCAATTTTAGTATAATTTAAAGAATATATTTAAAAACAACGGCAACACTTAAAATGTTGTTTTGTCTTTTTTAAGCTTTAAGCCTTGTTGACAGTTCCCATAAGCATAGTTTACAGTTCCCACGCGAAAAAAAAAATAAAATTCTCAAAACGATTTTCCATCGATTCTGTGCAACAAATTGAATAATATTCAAGGCGAAAAACGTTTGCTTTGGCCTAAACCATCCATTGAGTCATTATTAATACCTAAACTATTGGCGTAAAAATGGAAAATAATTATTTATGGATGCAAAAACTATTTGCATGCAACAATGCCTTGAGGTGAATACCTACCTATATTATATATTTTTACTTGCGATTATAGGTACTATAAGGCAAGTTTTGGATTCGTGCAAAAAAAAATTTTGAGATAACAATCAAACATGATATTACGATGATAGAGAACACCAAAAATGTGGGTGGCACAATTCTGTCTGTCTGTCTGTCTGTCTGTCTGTCTGTTCGTCTACAGCCTAAACGGCTCGATCGATTTTCTTCAAACTTGGTACTTAGTGGTTTTTGGTGATTCTGCCGACACGTTTTTTTCATTTTTTTTTTTTAGAATCAAAAATAACGGTACCTGTCATACATTTTTTTTTGGCAAATTTACATAATCGTATTTTTCTCAAAAACGGCTCGATAACTTTTCTTAAAAAAAATTCAATAAATTTATTTTAGTAAAGGCTTTCTTTGGGTGGAAAACCATTTTTCAAAAATGGTTATTAATGGTACCTCCCAAAGAACCATTTTTTTGATTTTTGATTTTCTTCAAAACGGTATGACCGATTTCAATAATTTTTTGTACACAGAAGCTTCCAAAAAACAAAATAGTTTTGTGTACCAAAATTTTTGAAAAAATGTTTATTGGATTTTTAAAAAATGTTTCAAATTTGTTTTTTGAAAATCAAAAACCTATTTCGAAAACGACATTATAGATTTATTTGAAACTCGATATTTAAGACTTTTTTAGTACTTTCTAAAATATTTTTAGAAAAAATTTTACATTTATGAAAAAATAACGGTACCTTCCATAAAAAAGTTAAAAAACCGCAAAGGAAAATATTTGTTTGCTTAAAAACGACTCCTACGATTTTGATTAAACTTTTTCAGCCTTATTCATTAGAATGCGCTAAACAGATGAATAGTTATGCACTGCATAAGGATTTATGTAGCCACTATGTAACGTTACATAAATCCTTATTCATAAAAATTTTCCCCATCCATATTAGTTATGCAACGCTTGTGTCAAATAAAGTACCAAAAAGAGGAAATCTATTACGTTTTACTTCCACATCACATAAACAAACATCAGCTGTTTGTGAAAAATCAATAAAGACAAAATGCTTCCAGTTCGGTCTTTTCATTTTCTGTATTTATAATTATAATTAAGTTCTTGTGTCGCTACTCATTTTTAGCAAAAATAAATAAAAGTTTCGATAAAAACTCATAGCAATTATTTGATATTCCAGTGAAATTTTATAAAAAAAAACAACCCCCATTTTTCTTGCTGCGCTGCCGCCACCGGTTGGATTGTTTTTAGTTTCTTTATTTTTGTTTTTGTATTATAATTCAGTTTTCGTTGTGTTACTGTTTATATTAGATAGGAACGCATTTATGTGCATAAATAAAAGAAAATTAAATTTTTTGAGAAAATAATCTGTTTTGTTGTTTTATTTAATTATTCGCTCACAGTTTTTATTGGGAAGAATAGGTATTATGTATGTGGGCTTATATCTAAATATTTCACTTTTGTGTGTGTTAGTGACATTTGATACTAAAATATCCTTATGTTGCCACTATTCAACCTCCAAACGCGTTTAGCTTATAATGAGTCTATGTAACGTTGCATAATTTTATGAATAAGGTTTTTGCGTTCAGACGCATTATAACGAGTACATAGCACTATGCACAAGCTATGATGCGTTTATGAATAAGGCTGTTTGTATATACTAAAATTAGAACGATCTACTACCAAAAATTATAAAATGTTACACTTTGCAACTATTAATAGTACCTGTCATAGAACGTATTTTTTTATTTTGAATTTTCTCGTTATCGGCTGAATGGATTTAGATAAATTTTTTTATGTAAGAATTTCAGATAAAATCAAATAATATTGCATATCAAAATTTTCAAAAAAAATATTTTTGGATTTTTAAAAAAAGTTTCAAACTTTTTTTTTTGAAAATTCGATAACTCAAAAACGAGTTGACAATTTTTTTTCAAATTTTGTTTTTATATACACATAAATATATAGTTTAAATCTGCATACCAAAATTTGTTCTTAAAAATGTTTTAAGAATTTTATATATAAAAAATTAATTTAAAAAAAACCGCTCCAACGATTTTAAATTTTTTTTTCCCATACAATCATATTCCATCATGAATTAAGATGGCATGCTTTTTTTCCACCTCAAACTGTCAAAAAAGTTGTTTTAGCTAATTTAAATGTCTTATTTCATGCTTCTCTACATTTTTCTCTCATAATTTCCATGTTTGTATATACAATTTTCTTAAACTCGCAGTGTCTTGAACATAAGAGCAAGTACGTGCGACCCAGTCGTGCATTTTATTTTGAAGTGTAAACTAACCATCCAAAACAAAAATATTTTATTCACCACACTTTTTTTCGCATACAAAACAATTGCCGGTCAATTGATTTGCATGACATAACATGACAGCAATGTTTTTTTTTTGCATGAAACTGTGAACCAATTTAATTTTGCATTTCACCTCAATTTTTGCCATGCGAGAATATTTGCGTAGGTTTATTTTTGCGTAAGGGAACTATACCCAAAAAAATGTATGCAAATATTTTCGCATGCCAAAAATTATGCTTACACTTTCATGCAAAAAAAACCATTGCTGTCATGGAATGTCGTCAGAATGCATTCACGAGAAAATAGTATGGTGAATAAAAAATATTGTTTTGTATGGTCGGTTTGCACTTTAAAAAAAAATATAGGTATTCACCTTACAGCGTTATTAGCATGCAAATGGCTTTTGTATTCCAAAATAATTGTTTTCCCTTTTTACTCCTATAGGTAGTTTATTTATACTGACAAGTTTTTTGACTTATTTGAAGTTTTTTGTAAATACCTAAGCAAAGAATTTATTTTCGAAAATTAACTTAAGAAGTAAAATAGACGTTTTTTTTTCATTCAACAGAGACTTTCATTATTGAAATAATTACAATCGTTAAAATTTTATTTTGATCTATAACAATGGTTCAGTTCCTCACCTATTTAAATTACCTAACTTGTTCAACCAGGTGAGCCGCACTGTACATTTTAAATTTTGCATTTGATTCTATTTTATCTATTGATTCTGTTCTTGCGTAATTTCAACAAAATAATAATTATTAACGTCAGGAGTTCCGAACATATAAATACTTTGAACATAATATCCATATCTACTGCAGATTATTTGCCTATTTTCACATGACAATCGGCTCCATCTTGTAAATATTTAGTTAGACATAAATTCTTCATATATTTTTTGTTTATTTATCAGATGATTCGTATAAACTGGTCTTACTCACATGGCGACAAGATAGGCTTTTTAAATGTTTCATAAGGTACCTACATACATTTTTAAGTTTATTTATATAAACTGTTAATTAGCTGCAAACTGTTTCAACTTTTAGTCATAACATGTACTTAATGTAGATAGGTAGTAAATATGTTTACAATAATGAACGATTTGTTGTAAATTATATTTAGATTTATATAAAACGTGCGATTGATTTATATATATGTACTTAAATATACTTTTGATTGCTTTTTAATTTTTCTTAAAAATGTGAAAGTCAATCGTTAAGAACAAATTAAAGCAAATTTTTAAAACTTTTATAATTGGCTATTTTTCGGGGAAAGATTTGTACCTATGTATATTAAAGATATTGGTTTAAAACATCCTATATAATCGTCATAGTTAGCAGTAGAAACTTTGGAATTTTATAACTTCCTAACCGTTGAACCTGGAAGAAATTCGCTGACATAGGTACTTACTTCAATAGAAAATTGAATTCTCTTAAAAAGATTACAACCAAAAATGAGATAGAAGTTTTCGACGTTTCGAAGATATTCAGTGCTAAAATAAAACTTTGTTGATATTTCACTTCTTTCATTTTTTAATTCAACTAGGCCGAACATTTGAATTGTATTTAATAACACTGATCAATAATGTATTTGTTATAGAAACCAAAACAAGCTTTTTTAGGTTTTCGGTTTGTTGAACTCGATTCTGAAGTCAGAAATATTCCATCGGATCACGTTTTCGAGATATTAGGAAATCATAAAAACCCGTTTTTTCGCTGTTTTCCAGGTTATGTTATGTCATAATAGTCCAAGAGCCAATGGTCGGCTGACTTACGGCAATTCAGTACGTTCATATTAAATGGAGCCATTTTATAAGACTTCCTGAGCATGGAATGGACGTTCCAAATCCAAACCTATAGTACCTATGGAAGCACCGGGGTCACGAAAGTCAAAAAAATCGACCTCGAAAACGTGATAGGAGTAGAGTATGTCTGTCTCTTTGATATGTTAGACTAGGTATATAGTTTTTGCTATTCAAAAATATTAAGAGCAGACATAGGAAAACTCATTCATTAGAAAAATTATAGCAAACACTTGAGGCTTTACATAGGTACCTACAAATTTTGTAAAAGCTTCTAATTGCTATACCTTTATTTATTTCAAACAAAGGGGTACCGGGAATTTTGTAGGTAACCATTGCAATATTTTGAATTTGAATATAAGTGAACCCGAAAATTATTAGGTACCTACATAAAGTCTCAACAAGTTCTATTTTAGCACTGAATATCTTCTAAACGGTAGCTCCTATCTAGTTTTTGATATTGATTTTTTTAGAGAATTCAATTTTCTATTCAAATATTTCAACGATTTTTTTCCAGGTTCAAAAAGCCCTGATTGAAAATAATTTTTTCGACTTAATTTAAATGTGGTCATAAATTAATTAATTTCGATCGTTATCTTACCAGTTTTACGCCAAAAATTATTATTTATGACAGTTTGTGTTAATCCGGCATTAATGTCATACCTACTCAAACTTTTGATCCAACGGGTTTTTTTTTGTTTGAACTAAAGTGTAATTTAAATTAATGAAAAATAATCTCGATTTATTTTTTCGTAGGTATTTCTTTACAACAAACTACCTACCAAACTGTGACGCAAAATACCGTTATTCTTTAAAAAGTCCAATTAAACTTTTCACGGTTTTTTGTTTCTCTTTTTTTGTTAACGAATGCATAAACAATGCCGAAGGCTAAGAAAAAACACAAGAAAATATGAATCATCTTTGAGTATTTTATTTCATCGGTGATAATCGTGCTGTTGAAAGTTCCAAACAGTATTTTTGTTTTTTTGTAAAGAAAACAAAATTAAACACCTGGTTTGGCATCCGCGACTAGCAGCTGCGCTAAGTTAATTCAACAAGAGAACGTAGCTATGGTTGAAGGTTTTTTTTTTGTTTGGTTTTATTTTAACAAAAATAACAACAAACAATAAATAAAAGCGAGTTCCCGGATTCCCTATAATATGGTGGAGAAATGGCGCGCGGCGCAGCATCAGATTGCAGTCAGAGCAGAGATCATTGAATTGCAGTTATGTTTGTTTTTTTAATTCAATTTTTTTTTTTAATAATTTTGTTTTCTTTTAAAGGAAAAACCGGTAAATATAGAAGACATCTCTGTTTATGGGTAGCTATACAAAGTATGAGGAGAAACAAGGGAAATTAAGTGTATAGCTCGTGAGAGATAGATGCCAAACAACTTACAGGTGACAGATGAAAATAAATTTTACCAAGGCATCAACGGATCGCTGAACGATGACGCTTATAGATAAAATTCAGGGTTGGCAATACAGCTGATACACCCTGATACACCAAGAGGATCTACTGAATCTGATAGTACTCCAACTGATTTAAAATTAGCAATTTTTGAGAATTTATCATGGCTGTTTTTGTAGTACCTCGTGGAATAATGGTTAGTGCGTTGGACTGTCATGCCGAAGGTCTGGCTTCGATTTTCAGCCGCTACCACCTAAAAACGGAAATGTTTTTTGCCTCTTGCGAGAAACTGACAAATTCTCCGAGAGTACCTATACCTACTTGTCATAAATAAGTGCTTCTCATCTAGCCGTTCGGACTCAGCAAAAATTGTACCTAGGTCAAAGGAATGGATGAGAGTTGTAAATCACTAGGCCCTGGTTCTCCATGGGCTGTTGCGCCACCAAATATATTTAATTTATTTAATCATGGCTGTTCTACCATGTAAAACTGTTTAAAATTTTCCACAAATATTGTCATGTACCTACTATACTCACCATACAATCATTTACATAATTCAAAGCAAGTACAAAATATTGAAACTCATTTTGTCTATATAGGTAGGTTAATAATGAACAGAACCTGGGCGACCGAGCTCCGCTCGGCAAAACTTTTTTTTTATTTTTTTGTAGGTACCTACCTATTTGTATTAATATTTAAAATAAATCGATTTGATAGGCTATACTTCTCCTATCAACATGGCCGTAATATTTCTTATATGAGAAATCAAGAAATAAGAAAAGTGGGCGTGTCCAAATTCAAATTTTACTTAAATAGGTATTGCTCCTAATAAGGTACTAACTTGCTCATACTAAGTAGGTACCTAACTCTGAAAATTTCATATTAATCGTTGGAGCCACTTCCCAGAAAAAAAATTATAATAAAAGTGGGCGTGCCACTGGACATAATTTCCAAATATACATTTTTAAATTATTTTCCTCTAAATGTGAACAAAATCTTAAAATTCTATCAAAAGCAAAGGGACCTTTTATTGAATTTCAATTTTTTTTCATTCTGATAAGAACAAACTCTGAAAACGCCATCTTAATAAATTCATCCCTTTTTTAGAAATAAAAAAATTAGAAAAGTGGGCATGTCAGGAGTTGGATTTTACTAAAATTACTTTAAATTTTTTGTGACAGACAAATTTTGAAAATTCTATCGAAATCGTTCGAGCCATTAGGTACTCAGAAACCAATAAATAATAAAAATGAGCGTGGTAGTAGACGGATTTTTTGAAAATATTTTTCGATTTTTGTCTTACTTAGGTACCTACTCATTAGAATAAACACTGAAAATATCATCCAAGTCATTTTATGGTTTCGAAGAAATATAGCGTTTTCGAGAAACCAGGAAATAAGAAAATTGGACATGGTAGTGGGCGAATTTTACAAAATCAATTTTTTGCATTTTTTTCTCAGTCATAGGAACAAACTCTGAAAATTTCATCCAAATCGTCCGAGAACCCAAATATATACCTATATGTACATAGGTACAAGATAAGCTAGTTTAAAGTCGGTAGGTAGGTACCTAATAAGAAAGAATAGACGTGGCCGGAGGTGAATTTTACTGAAATGACTTCCATAATTTTTTACTTGCTCATACAAATAAATTCTAAAAATTCCATCCACATCGTTTGTGCTGATTTTACTGAAACCATTTTCAGATTCCTTGTCTTTCTCATAGGATTAAAAATTGTGAAATCTTCGTGAAAGTCTAAATCCATATCAGGGAAATAAAGACAAAGAAAAAGTGGGAGTGGCCGATGGCAAATTATTGTTCATACAAACAAATTCTGAAAATTTCATTCAAATCGTTACAGACATTTCTGAGAAACTGATATTAAATAAACGTGGGCGTGGTAGTGGGCGGATTCTATTGACACTATTTTTTTTTTTCACTTTTATTTGAGTGAGCTGTAAAAATATTATCAAAACCATTTAACTCATTTCTGAGTATACAAATAAGAAAATTTGGGCGTGGCAGTGGGTGGGTTTTACAAAAAATATTTTTATATTTTTTTCTCGTTCATAAAAACAAACTGAAAATTTCATACAAATCGTAAGAGCCATTTTCGATAAACCAATAAAGAATAAATGTGGGCCTGGCAGTAGGTGGATATTCCTGTAATCATTTTTTTATTTTTTTTTTTGTTTTATGGTACTCTGAAAATATAATACAAATCATTTGAGCCGATTTCGAGAAATAGATCAAACAAAACCATTTTCTAGAAACTAAAAACTAATAAAAGTGGGCGTGGCAGAGGGTGTATTTTAGAAAAACTTTTTTAATATTTTTTTCTCATCCATAAGAAAAAACTCTGAAAATTTCATCCAAATCGTTAGAGCCATTTTCGATAAACCAATAAAGAATAAATGTGGGCGTGGCAGTAGGCGAATATTCATATATATCCATTTTTATAATTTTTTTCCTTCTTATGGTAGTAAGCTCTGAAAATATAGGTAACTCAAATCATTTGAGCCCATTTCTAGATATAGATCAAACAAAGCCATTTTCTAGAAACTTTGAACTAAGAAAAGTGGCCGTGGCAGAGGGCGTATTTTAGAAAAACTTTTTTAAATATATTTTTCTCATCCATTAGAACAAACTCTTTGCTTTAAACTTTTAGCCAATATGTTAAATTCATTGCCATGTCTGTTTCTGTTTTCCCAATGTAGTATCGGACAACCCTGATTACGTTGAATATAAAACTATACCTACGATCTGGTTAGACAGCTATCTTTTCGTAATTTTGTTTTATTAAGCGTCCTCCAAGGTAGTTTTAGCTTGTAGAATGTTGAATCATTAGCAGACAATTATGTAGTTAAGTTAGAAATAACAACTATGACTCGTACATAAAAACCACTAAAAAAAAGAAAATAAAAATTACCTACAGTTCAATTAAACTTTTGGCAATATTACTGCAACAGTAATTTTATGTGATTAAAATACAAGACTGCCTACGTAAAATAGCCCCAGGAAATTTTGACAAACAATAATTGTACAATCTTTAAAAAAAGTCTGATAAGACTGAATTTTGGTGAAGAGTTTTGTTTGAAAATGGCGATTTGCTTGTCGAATTTTGTATAACGCGAATCTTCTTGTGCTAGGTGGGACTGTATTTAAGCATAAAACGTGCAACAAAATCACCTGGGTGCATCAGAACGGTCAAACTTAAAACCAAATTGAACATAATTATGATTCAGCAGCGATGGAGGAAGTCAATGTGTGATGTGCGAAGCAGCGTTGCCGATGTGGCACGATCGTGCACTTATGGCACCTTTTCATTTAAATGGCACTGTGGCACTCAAAGACTCCATATGGCACTTTGATGAAGGTGCAGTAAAATAAAATATTCAAACAACAAATATTTCTTAGAATGTTTATAAACCAGCACTTGCATCACTTATGCCATTATTATATTTATTATTCGCCCGATTAATTCAGGTCAAAACTTAAATCTAGATTTAAAATAGTTCAAATCTGAAAACCGAATCCAATTGCATATTATTCACTCGATAAATCCTCACTTCAATCCAATTTTGTAATCCAATCTCGATTAATCTCACCTTTTATTAAAACTGCCACCCGGAGTTAAACTCAATTTCAATTTTCAATTATTCATTTCTTTTTGAAGTTTGTATGATTTTTTTTTGTTCCCAGAAATAAAGAGATAAATAAAATTATTAAATAAATAAAGAAAGAAACCCATTGGATTTAATGCATTTTTTTAAAACGAATAATATTAAATGTTTTCATAAATCTGCATTTAATGGTTTGATGATTCACTAAAGTCCAGAGTGAATAATATGGCCGTAAATGTTCGCCATTGTTTTTGTTCCAAAAATTCAATTTGCATCAAAAATTAGTTGGAGGCACCCACTTGCCTAAAATGGCACTTTCTATCGTTGGCAATGGTACCTACTTTCAAAAAAATATTTCCGGCAACGCTGGTGCGAAGCATAAGAAATGCTGATTTGGAAAGCGCCCACCATTTGGCTCTGATGAGGCTCAAATAACGCACCGCTGTCGAACAAAGATAAGCAGAGGATGCAGCAAGAAGCCCAAAATTCAATACGAATGCTTTAAATGACCCCAACGTTTGTTGTTACTATATGTCACCACCCTTAACGACAAAGCTTCTTCATTAAATGGAATTCAACATTCAACAATTGATGAGATGTGGGGTGAAATAAAAAGTGTTTTTATGGAGGCTGGATCCGAAATTTTACCCAAGCGAACGAGACGTAGAGACTCTTGGATATCCCAAGACACCTGGGATAAGATCGAACTTCGCAAATCGTTGTAAATCCAAATAAATGCCGAAGTAGATGCTCAACGAAAGGCTGAATTGCGAAGCGAGTATCGCTTTGCATATAAGATGGTCTATCGCTGTGTGAGACGTGACAAGAGAGTGAGGTTAGATCGACTCGCGTATAATGCGGAAATTGCTGCCAGAAGAGGAGACATCCGGGATTTGTACCAAATAGCCAAAGATGTTATTAGGAAAAAAAGCAACACCAATCATCCTGTAATGGATGTGGATGGCACACTTTTGGTATCAATTGAGGATCAGCTACGCACAATGAAGGACCATTTTTGTGCCCTGCTAAATGAGGATTCAGTTGAGCAGAGTGCTGAAGTGCCCTAACTAAACGAGATGCGCAGGTCCTATAGGGGTATTGACATCGAAACACCGTCAGAATCGGAAGTCCAAACATGAATAAATTTCCTCAAAAACAACAAGGAAGCTGGACTTGACGGAATACCAGCTGAATTCCTGAAAGCCGATCCCGTAACAGCGGCTAGTATTCTTCATCCGTTGATACATATCATTTGGGAAAACGAAAGCTATCCCAAGGTCTGGAAGAATGGTGTGATTGTTAAGCTGCCAAAGAAAGGTGATCCTTAGAATTGCAA
This sequence comes from Dasysyrphus tricinctus, assembly GCA_963921185.1. Lineage (NCBI taxonomy): Eukaryota > Metazoa > Arthropoda > Insecta > Diptera > Syrphidae > Dasysyrphus > Dasysyrphus tricinctus. The sequence continues at coordinate 102,521,602 of OY992530.1, read as the reverse complement.
CAATTGGCGTGGTATCACCCTTTGTTCCGTTTTCCCAAAACTAATGGCAACCATTATTCTCGAGCGAATAAAGGATAGAATCGAGTCTACACTCAAGATGCATCAAGCTGGCTTCGGCAGTGGTCGATCGTGTGTCGCCCATATCAACACCCTGCGTATCGTCCTCAAGCTGTAGATGGAATTTCAATCACCGCTTTACTTCATGTTTGTGGAATTCGAGAAGGCCTTTGATCGAGTTAACCCAGAATGTATATGGAGATCATTTATTGGTAGAGGAATTCCCCCAAAAAGTGTTGCCATTATAGGGGAGTTCTACAATAACGCAAGGTGTTTTGTTTTACACAATGGGCAACTATCCGATTCCTTCGCAGTTCAACAGGGAGTGAGACAAGGGGATGTTCTATCGTTAATTTTGTCTGCTGGCGATAGACGATGTTTTGACGGCCAGTGTTGGTACAGCTGAGCGACAGGGCATTCAATGGAGACCGTTCGAAAAGCTCAGTCATGTAGACTATGCCGATGACATTATGTCTACTGGCAAATAACATCAGTGGGCTGAACGGGATGTGCCAAACACTGCAAGTGAAAGGAGAGTCGAGTGGTCTATAAGAATAAATAGCAAAAATACAAAAATAATGCTCACAAGCCGCTTCACCCAGCAGCGTATTATTCTACAAGAGCCGCCAGTGGAAGAAGTCGAACAGTTTAACTACCTTGACGGTGGTACGGATCTGGACATTAAAAGTAGAATAAATAAAGCTCGTGTTGCCTTCGGTACTCTGTCCCCAATTTGGAAATCCAGTCAAATCTCCTTACGCACTAAGTTGAGGTTCTTCGAATCCAATGTCAAATCTGTGCTGTTATATGCTTGTGAAACCTGATAATCACGTCTACCATTTCGAGGACATTGCAGACCAATTGAGACCAAGAACAACATGGAAATCAACTGTTTTAGCAAAAGCAGAATCTCAGAGAAAGACATGGCTAGAGTTAAAATACCTTGCTTCAGACCGTGAAGGAGGGAGATGTTTTGTTGACGTCCTATGCCCCAGCCGGTGTTACAGGACACGATACGATGATGATGATGATACATAGTTAATTAATCCCACCCTATTTTTTTTTTTTAATTTAACAAGGCTTAAAACATCTGTTTAGTCTCCAGAAAAGTGTTAAAATAAATAATGAAATTAAATAATTTTAGGTACCTACTTAAGTACCTACCTAAAATACAAAAATAAATGCCACTGCAGAATTAAAGAATTTTATTTATCACACAAGACACAAATTACCAAATATTTTTACTACCTACTGTTAAATGATTGATCAAAAAAAACATACAAAATGGTATTTTTACTACATATATAAAAAAATCGACTCAAGACCAATATTCATTTGATTATTTTATTGCATGAAATTGCCTTTCCTTACCTACCTACCTATTATCTCAAGTGTTTAAATGCTTGCACTAAGACTTTACTTGAGTGGCAGGATTGATTTATTTATGAATCTATCGGTGAATTATTAAATTGAAGAACAAAATTTAGCTCAATCTCGAGTTTTATTGAATTGTAGAGTGTCATAAAAATATCCTCGTAGTATCCCTTTGCATACACCCTAAAGAACCAGATACTTGGTTTATCGGTCTGGCTACTGCCATTTGATCGAACAAACCTTTTTTCTATATATCTCACATTTTCGCCTGTGATTGGTATCTCTGCATTTTCAAATGGGCACACAAAACTTGAGAAGCGCAACCGAAAACACCCATCGTTTAAGAATTTAAGATAAAGATTGACTAAAAAGATTTGTTAAATTAAAACTATAATTTTTAACCACACAACACAACCAAGTTTATCCAAGTTAATGATTAAAATCACTTGTATTAGAAAAAGTTAAAGATTGGTTTTTATTTTCTAAGAAAAGGGTCACAAAAAGTAGTGACATTTTAAAAATTATAAGAAAAAATCTTTGGTCAAAGTTAAACATGCCGGTGACACGCTCTCCAAAAACTATTGAAGTAGGCGAACCTGAAGGAAACCAGGAACATAATCCATCACGAGGACAGGTAGAGCAACCCCCTCCAGAAGTTCAGCAGGCACCAGCGCCAAGAAGACGAGCAACATGCAACATATGTGAGGAGCCCTACAACGAGGAAATGATCTTTTGTGATGGGGTATGTAGAAAATGGTTTCACTTTTAATGTGTAGGTCTTAGTAGTAGTCAGGCCGATGAGCTAAGTAGATGGGTATGCAATGATTGTTCTGAGGGTTATACAAAGCGGGTAGAGGTCTTATGCAAGGAAGTGTTGACACTGTACGAGGTGGTGCAAAAAACAATCGACACAAAAAAACGAAAGACAGTGATTCAAGCCGCGTTAAATAAGTTTTTGCAAGCAAAAGAGAAGTATATCTCCCTAACTGGAGGTTTCGTTGATGGCAAGGGAGTTCCACTTCCAACTCCAAGGCTGGAAGAAAAATCAGACGAGGAATTTTCTGAAAAGCAATCGACTACGTCCAGATGCAGTTCAGCCACACAAGCAAGACAAAAGATGCGTTTGCTCGAGCAACAACGTGAGCTACTGAAGGAGCAGCGCCTAAATCTGCAACTGGAACAAGATATTGTGAGGCAACAACATGAACTTGTGGAGCAAACATCGAATTGGGATCTCGACTCTGAGGCTGAAGGCGGCAACAAAGATGACGACATCACAGAGCAAGTCAACAAAATTACGCTAAATCCTCAAGCACGTGAATTCAACATGAGCAACAACACACGTAAGCAATCAAATCCTCGTACTCAAGAACCAACAATCAGCTGTGAATATACACCAACATTCAACCAGAGGCAGATAGCTGCACGTAAAATTTATAAATCGCTTCCAACCTTCACAGGTGAATTAGAAGAATGACCAGTGTTTAAACGAATGTTTGAGCTATCAACACAAGAATGCGGCTTTTCCAACGAAGAAAATTTAATGCGTATCCAACAATCTCTCAAAGGGAAAGCAAGAAACGAGGTTGCAAGTCAATTGTGCGAACCATCATGCGTTCCAGACATCATGGATTGTCTAAAACTAGCATTCGGGCAGCCCACAGTCATTCTCAATGCGCAAATTGAAAAAATAAGTAAATTTCCACCTGTGAGAGGAGACAAGTTGGAAACAATAATTCAATTTTCAACAGCAGTTACCAACATGAATGCAGTAATGAAGGCATCGTCATTAGAAAGTCAATATGACAACCCTTTATTGCTAAAAGAACTGTTGAAGAAATTAAATAACGACATGAAAATGAAATGGGCTTCATATGCTTACGATATGAATGTCTCAGGAGTTTTAGCATTTGGTTCGTGGTTGAAAATAGAAGCAAAAAAGGTGTATTCAATATTACCATCTACATCGTTCGAGAGAGAAAAGCAGCCACCTAAAAAGGAAAGCAGAATTAATGTTCATGTGTTAAATAATTCATTCAATAAATGTATGGTTTGTTCTAATAAATGTAAATCGATAGATTCTTGTGTAGTTTTTAATAATCTTTCTACAGCTAACAGGTGGGAAAAAGTAAAGGAGCTTAAGCTATGCCGTCAATGCTTAACTGTCCATAGGATGAAATATCCATTCAATTGTAAGAAGGCAGTTAAATGCAACGTTACCGGTTGTAGTCGTAAACACCACCCCCTCATGCATTTAGAAGACAACTCACAGAATAACTTACCCGTAGTCGAATCTTTACAGAATAGCCATGCAAGATTGGGTGATGAATTTCAATTCCAATATTTGCCCGTAATATTACAGAATGGAAATAAAAAGCAACAAGTAATGGCCTTTTTAGATGGTGGCTCCAGTGGCACTCGTATCGAAGAGGAGGTAGCTGAACAGTTAGGGTTAACAGGTCCGAATGTAATTTTGAATTTAAAGTGGACAGCCAATGTCAGACGACAAGAAGAATCAACGAAGGTTTCCGTACATATCTCTGGTGTATACGAAGGTGCTAAGAAATATATAATCCCTGAAGCACATACCATTAAGGAACTCAACTTGCCAAAACAAACTTTGTGCTATGAAGAGTTAGCTAATAAATATAATCATATACGAGGCTTACCAGTTTGTTCATACAAATCAATGCAGCCCAAAATAATGATTGGTATAAGCGATTGGCACTTGGCAGTTCCTATCAAGACAAGGTTAGCTGGACATAATGATCCCGTTGCGACCAAATGTAAATTGGGATGGTCAGTGTTTGGGTCGAAGCGATCATCTGATTACGAGAGTGTTAACTACCACGTCGAAGAACATCGCGAACCTGATGACGAGGATCTGCACAAGATGATGAAACTGTTTTTCTCCATCGAAACTCTGGGAGTCAGAGTACCCAAAGATGATTTGTCCTCCCAAGAAGATCGCAGAGCTAAATCAATAATGCAAAGTACGACAAAGCTAGTAGAAAATCAATATGAAACAGGCTTGTTATGGCGCTACGACAATGTGGATCTACCGGACAGTTACCCATGGCTAAATACAGATTGGAGACGCTAAATCGACGGCTGGAGAAAAATCCACAATTAAGAATGGAGATGCAGAATCAGATAGCTGCCTACTTAAAGAAAGGTTACATTCGAAAACTGGAGCGAAGGGAGTTGGAAAACCAGCACGAACGCTTATGGTACCTTCCTCTATTTCCCGTTGTCAATCCGAATAAACCAGGAAGAGTGCGAATTGTTTGGGATGCGGCCGCAAAAGTTAATGGTACATCTTTAAACTCATTTCTACTAAAGGGGCCTGATCAGCTTTCATCTCTGCTTGGTATTCTCTTTCGATTTAGAGAAAATTCAGTAGCTATATGTGGTGATATTTCCGAAATGTTCCACCAAATCAGATTAACATCAGATGATCAACAAGCCTGTCGATTTCTATGGAACGATCGAGAAGATGAGGAGCCAAGCGTATATGTTACCCAGGTGATGACATTTGGAGCGACTTGTTCACCAAGTAGTGCTCAATATGTGAAGAACCTTAATGCTAAACGATTTGAAAGTGACTATCCCAGGGCGGTTAAAGCAATTGTAGATAACCACTACGTGGACGATCTACTCGACAGCGTCGCCACTAAAGAAGAAGCAATCACATTAGCCGAACAGATTAAGAAAATTCACTTAGCAGGAGGGTTTCATATACATAAATGGAAATCAAATTCTCGTGAAGTGTTGTTGGCGCTAGAAGGTTCACATGAAGAGCAGACTGAGCTTGTTAGTCTCAATAAGGAGGCGGAACAACCTACTGAAAAGGTTTTGGGTATGTGGTGGGATACACAATCAGATTCCTTCACATTCTCATTAAAACTGAACAAAGGCAGCAAAAGTGTTTTGAGTGGCCAGCATAAACCGACAAAGCGAGAAGTTTTAAGAATCCTTATGTCGATTTTTGACCCTTTGGGGTTAATTAATCATTTCACAAGTTATTTGAAAGTCCTGCTGCAGCAAATATGGCGTTCTAAAGTAGACTGGGATGATGAGATCGAAGATGAGCAACACGAGCAATGGCTGAAGTGGCTTCAACAGCTTCATGAAGTCGAAATCATACAAATTCCTAGATGCTACACAACAAAATCATCGATATGGGATGAAGCAAACATACATCTTCATATATTCGTTGATGCCAAAAAAGCTGCCAGTGCAGCTGTTGCATACATGAGAATCCAGTCTGAGGGTAATGTATCGTGCACACTTCTGGGTTCCAAAACAAAAGTCGCACCCATCAAACTTACATCGATTCCAAGGTTGGAGTTAGTTGCCGCACTGATTGGAGCTAGACTTGCGTGTAGCATTCGACAGTCATTGACCAATCCAATTACCAAAGTCTTTTACTGGTCGGATTCAGTAACTGTCTTAAGATGGTTGAGATCGGATGCTAAAGCAACAAAGGGACAATTTGTAGCATTTAGAATTGCAGAAATACAAGAACTAAGTAATATTGGAAATTGGCGATATGTACCTTCAGACCTGAATGCAGCAGATGATGCGACTAAATGGAAGAAAGGACCATCCCTCAATATGCATGATCGTTGGTTTACAGCACCCAAATTCCTGTATGACGATGAAAACGAATGGCCGGACGATATTTCATTGCAACCAAATCCGGATGTTGAAGTCGTTGAAGCAGTTCACCAAATTTTCGAACCAGCTATTAATTTCGACAAGTTTTCTAGTTGGACCAAGATGTTACGACTCACAGCATTTGTACATCGAGGTATTCACGTAATAATTAAACGAAAACAAAAAATTAAATATACTAAATATCTTCTGTCACACGAATATAAGAGAGCTGAGATCTCGTTATTTAAATTAATACAAATTCAGTGTTACTCAAATGAAATAAAGTGTTTAAAACAATACTTAACAACTTTAACCAGAAGAGATAAGTGGAACCAGACTACTACACCCCTAAAAGAAGGAGACATTGTTTTGGTTATCGACGAGAGATATCCTCGTAAGTCTTGGCCCAAGGGTAGGATACTCCAAGTTCATATGTCTAAAGATAATCAAGTTAGAAGCGCTACAGTCAAAACTACGGATGGAATATATGATCGACCAGCTGTAAAACTAGCCAAGTTGGACATAGGCGGAGATGTACATTTAAGCAAGGCTATTGATCAATGTACCGGGGAGGAGAATGTCATAAAAATATCCTCGTAGTATCCCTTTGCATACACCCTAAAGAACCAGATACTTGGTTTATCGGTCTGGCTACTGCCATTTGATCGAACAAACCTTTTTTCTATATATCTCACATTTTCGCCTGTGATTGGTATCTCTGCATTTTCAAATGGGCACACAAAACTTGAGAAGCGCAACCGAAAACACCCATCGTTTAAGAATTTAAGATAAAGATTGACTAAAAAGATTTGTTAAATTAAAACTATAATTTTTAACCACACAACACAACCAAGTTTATCCAAGTTAATGATTAAAATCACTTGTATTAGAAAAAGTTAAAGATTGGTTTTTATTTTCTAAGAAAAGGGTCACAAAAAGTAGTGACATAGAGCTTTTTGAATAAATTGTGCCTTATAAAATGTTTACACATTTGTAAACTACCTAAACAAATAAAAATTGACTTATCTATAATTCACTTGCTTCAATTTTAACACTTTATTGTTAAATTTGAAATCATCGACAAAATTTACAATCTATTTAGCACTTCAAAGACTTCACACCTTTTGTTTTCATTTTCATAGTTAGTACCTTAATACCTATACAAGTTAGCCTTCGAGTGCCTGCAACAGTTTAATGAACTTCCTTCTCAAACAAGCAAATACAAAAAAAAATGAAAAACGAAAAGTATCTTATCTTTGAAATGTAAATTGTAAATCCAATAATAGAAGTGACAATTATTGTGTCTCAAAACAAGCGAAAAGATACCTACTTTCTTAAGTTGTCAGAAAGAGTCGAGATAATTTTAATGCAAATAGTTGCGCCACCACCAGCTGTGCAAGAATAGGTATATATACTTCTTAACAGGTAGAACACAGAAGCATCGTATCTATAATATATCATTTTCTATAAGATAAAAGAACTAAAGGTAATAAAAAAAGAGGGTAAACTATGTACCTATATAAATGTGTGCAGCTATCTTTTGTTCAAGCAGAAGTACCTACCTATTTGAAGAGCATACTCTTGTGCTGTGCAAGTTCTTTTCATATAAAAATCTAAGTCAAAGGGACCACACCGCATGTTAGGTTTTAAATTTGTTTCTGTACACCTGCACCCTAGTTGATGAAAATTACTTTTCTTGTTTTTTTTTTCTGTGTAACTTGATGATCATCTTAGTTAGTTTTTGAGTTGGGTTGATTTCATGGTTCTTGATGGTGGTCACGCTGTTTAAATTTGCCAGTCTAGGGAGTACCTACTTAAAAAAATAGCAACAACAACAACTAAAAAAAAACTACATGACCTGTGTGCACTTGGTTTGTTTTCATTTTCTAAACCTCTATCCCATGTTCAATCTTCAATCCCTCAAAAGGCAACTACTGCAGTAGAGCACTCAACTAGAAAGAAAAAAAAAAATTAAAGTCTCAAGGTTCTCATGTTTTAAAATGGTTGATTTTCTTTTCCTTCTTAATAAAGCTGATTGTGTGTGTGCACATTTTTTTTTCTGGAGCACACACAAGTAGGCACTTTGTTGGAGCCTTTAAATCTGTCCAGCAGATAAAAATCGATTTTCTCAATTTTGATAGTTCTTTTTAAGGCGCCAAGATTATTTTTCCATGTAGAGTTCTGAAATTGATTTATTCTGTCTACGTTGCCAACAAAAATACATGAAGTAAGTTAACTGTTCTAATTGTTTCGTAGTTTAGCTTTAATGTAAGAACTATTTATACAAGAAACTGACTATTATTTACCTAAATGAAGATGAGAAACTGCGATTATACTTAGGTGACTGTTAAGTGTTAACACCAAAAGCAGCACTTTAGTTGGTAATGGATTCATCGTTGCAGGCAGAGTTAGGCAGGAAATCTTGAATTTCAAACATGTGCACGAGTGCGACAATTCACATCAAGACTGAATTCTCATTTAATGCCTTAAGTGTACGTATGCTCTCACAGTGGAAATAGATGATGAAACAAAAGACAAACAAATACCTACATATACTAAAACAATGTCAAATTTACGATTGTGACATTGATTTTGTCATAGATAATGTTCATCTATACCATGCTATCTAAGAAAAATAATATATTTATCTTTACAATAGTGCAAAAAAATTAGTTTAGGTCTAGGTTGCTGCAAATATTAACTTCGAATAGAATTTTTGGATCTAGATTTAAATAACATATTTAGAAGTCCTATGTCGCAAGCATAAACTATCCAGAACTATTTATTGGGCTTAAATACAAGCTAATTCTAGTAGCCAGTGGCATCTATCCAAAAAGCTCTCAGAAATGCAGTCTCTAAAGTTTTGGATTTGACTCATCCAGGTCAAAGATATGGGTAGCGCGGCGGCAAAAAAAGAGGCGATGCAAAGAAGATGCAGAGTTCACGAAATTCTTCGAGTAGAAAGGGAACATCAACTTCTTAGTGAGACAAATTAGGAGCATGAGATTCGTGTTGGACAATGCTTATAGAGGAACTTAACTGTTGGTCAGAAGCGAGTGGTTAGGTACATTAAATGCCTTGGAATTTAAATAAAATTTTTTTTTCAAATACAGGTTCTATTCATTTGTCATTATTATCAACCATCAGTTCTGACCCACATTTGAAAAAATCAAATTAATTGGAACCATACCTAAATCTGTTCTGACAAATTCATCAAGATTATAATAAAATGGGTGCACTGTAACCGTTTTCATAAGAGCTTTTTACATAGTTCAATAGCCGACACATCGTGATATATGGAATTGAAATGGCAGATGAGCTGGCAAAACACAGGTCATCTTTTTATCCAAACCTAAACCTCGGTTTTTATGCCACTGGAGCAAGAAAAAAGGAAAATTCACTAGAGTTTCCTTAAAGATTACAGGAATATATGCCTGAATATTTCAAGGAAAAAGCTGAATACCTACTCAAGATAACCAGGGCCTCAATTATCAATCCTAACTCAATGGGAACCCATTAGACTTATGTAGAATGTGTCAAGATGAAGAGGCGGAGGAAAGCTCACATCACTTCCTTTGTGAATTCCCCAGCGTATGTAAAACCAGAAAAGCAGTCCTAGGAGAAAACTTTTTCGAAGATTTTGGCGATATTTGGGTTTTTTTACTTAAGAGCACCCTGAAATTCATTCAAAAATTCAGGATGGTTCAGGGAGGCTCCCCACACCTTAACTTGCACTTAATCCTCTCCTTTCCCCTTTCCTGCCTGGGGAGCACAATGGATCCACAAAGATTCAAGTGAGATGATGCCACCTGCCGTATTATTACCCCTCCTACTCTAACCTAACCTATGTTTCATGATATCGAATACAAAAATCTGGTAAGTGTTTAGCTCTAGTCTATGGTAAGGGTTAGAGGTTAAAAAAGCTTGTTTTCCCAAATGAGGCTCTTTTAAAGACTTTTATCTTGATGAGCCGATTAATAGAAAGTTTGGTTTAAGCTTTTTAAGCAAACGTTATCGGCAAGCTAGTTGCTGTTGCAATTGATAAAAAATGAAACCGGCATTGCGATTGAACTAATCATGTTGAGCGGTGTGTAGTGCATCGGGTTCGCTCCCAGATAACGGCAAAGAGAGGAAATACCTAAAACACCAGCCTTTATACTTGGTGGTTTTGTTGCCCCTCGATCAAAAGGGTTCACAACTAGCGAGGTTCAGGTCAATTTTGATAGTTACAAGTTACAACAAATATAAAAAAAAAAAACCGTCAAAGTTCATATAAAATTGTACTAAAATTCATAGAAATTCTTAGTTTAAGTAAGTACGCGAGCAAATATCAGAACAAATCTCAAGCTTAATTTTTATTTAAAATTGATTGAAGAGCTTCTTAAAGAAAAATAAAGGAGGATGGTCGTTTTGTCTAATATGTTGTTAAACTTTCTGATCTATATCATTGGAAAGGTCTCAATGAATGCTGTGCCTGTGTCTCCTGCAGGGAAATTGATACATATAGCCCAATAACATACTACGCTTTAACTCCTTTAACACTTATTGGGCTATAATACTTTCCCTGAACGAGTCTCTATACGCTTATTGAACAAAAAATAGTACCTAGATACTCATTGAGACCTTTTCAATGATGTAGGTCATAAAGTGTTACAACGATGTGACGCTACTCCTACAGCTACATATTTCCATTCTCCTTTTATTTTTTTTTTTTTTCAAATTTCAAAAATTCACCAAAACATGGCCATAAGTTAGTTGGGACCAAATGCATTCCTACATACACCAGAGATTTCAAATAATAGAGCTTAAATAGACTAATAGCCCACAGCAGATTTTGGGTGTGAATGATAGCAAAAAAAAGAAGTATAGGCGTCGAAAGCTTCATTAAAGACTAATCAAAAAATCAAAGTCTTGCAGTGCACAGCCGGGGACTTAGTGATTAAACAGGGCATCGAAAGAAAAATATGATAAATTTCAAGGGTAATCATGCTAGTCGAAATTGGATCTCACCCCTCCCTGGATAAGCTCCGCGGATCCCATAGCACGGAATCAGAGGTCATTTGAATGTATAGTTCGCCCTGCCAGACTGTTAAAAAAAAACATTTTTCACTTAGAATTTTGATTTTGAAAACGGTCTGGTAGGGCGAACTGTGAACTCTAATGGTCTCAAATTCTGTGATATGTGATCCCAGGTTTCAGTCATGGTTTTTATTAACGTAGATCAGATATCGTCAACTTTCTGTAAGTCCTCCTAAGTCTCTAAATGCGTAATGTATTTCAGATCAAACAAAATTACTGAATTCAAGTACCTATCAATGTCTCGTAACTGTGTTATGTTTTCTTTTGGCTTCCTCAACCAGTTTCAAGTGATTTTACGATCTAAGAAATCCATTTAGTTACATAGGTTCATAGGTACCTTTTGAAATGTTTTTCGTGTCTTTCAATCAATTTTTCAAATTGAACTCACGAGGTTCTGATAGAAAGTAGATGAGTATGTTTTATAAATAACTACTTTTTATCCAAACAAATTATTTAATAATCTACAATCAAAACTCCACATTTTGGGACATACATACTGTACATAATGTAGCATCTGCTTATTAAATAAAAAAAGATAAAAACAAAAAATATTCCATCTGATTTATCAAAGTGGAAATAAATTAAGTTCTTGCCATTTCGGATCATTCTCATTTACCTTTCGAATCAGCTCGGCTATCCCTTAAAGTCTGTTCGATGTGAGCTTGTGCCACATCGACTGCAAATACTCCCACAATCACAAGTGTAATCAGGAACCAGCAACTAGATATGGGGAAGGAGAATCTCTCCGTCGATATTTTATTTGCATTTTTCCTATCAGCAGAGCCAGTTTTTTGATTCCTTCCCATTTTGTATTGCAACACATTTGTTGTTGCTAGTGCAGCTGATTCAATGTGCTGCTTTAATCCATTGCCACCGAGTGAAACAACATTTTCAACGATTCTTCGATTTATTTTATTTTTTATTAATACAAACGATGATTCTATGGAGGAACCCATAACAACAACAAAAAGAGCAGTACTCAATCCGCACTGAATACAATGCACTTCAACTTGGCACAGCAGAGCCCAACCGACCGCACACACTATTCTCACTCTTTAACTCACTCACTCACCCAGTGGGCGCGCGTTATTAAACAATAATTTTAATTAATTAAGAACTAATTGAAAGAAACCGAGAGAAGCCGGGAAGCGAATCAGAAAGGAAAAATAAAAAACAAGACATACAAAAAAAAAACAACACAACGAAGTACACACAAAAATAGAATTATAAAATTTTTCTTCTCTGCTTCGAGTTTTTGAGATTCTTTGTTGTTCAAATTGGAAATTCGTTGTTTGCCCCAAGGAGATTGATGGATTTTTTTTTATATTTCTAACGATTTTGTTGTTCTTCTTTATAACTGCAGTAAAATTAATAAACAAAAAAAACTTAATTTAGAAAACACAAAAGAAGCAAACGAATTAAATGCATTTTATATTTTGTATGAATTTTTATCACGCGCACCGAATGCACAAAGAATGCATCGCATTCTAATTTTGTTTTCGTTTTTTTTTATCAAACTAGCTGTTGTGGTTTTGGTTTCTTTTATTTAATTTTCGTTTTTAATATTTAGTTATATTTTAGTGGAAATTAAGAAATTTTTATTTCATCCGAAAAAAAATCATCGTCAGCCTACCGAGCGAAGAACGAAAACTCGATTGAATTTTGTTTTGTTGCATTTTTGTGATTTCGTGTTGGATGACGATGGGGGTATTTTTGGTCAGATGTCAGTTTGACATATGAAATGTCATCAGATGACAGCGATGTGTGGGCATTGTTGGAAATTGTCAGTGAGATGCGAGGTTGGGCATCAATATGGATGTGAATAAGTAATTGGTTTGATTCATAGATGGCGGGTAGATATGATTTATGAGAAAGTTAACCGATTATTTTGTTTTATCTTGAAGGTAGAACTAGAATAGTCGGAAGCCAACTTAGGTGGTCGTACGAAACCGAGCGAAAACAAGAAATTCATATGAGGCGCACATAATTGCGAAGTGGAGCTTTTCGTTTAGTTTTCGTTAACTTTTGCCGTCGGACGTGAGAGCGCTCACTGACCGCTCTTTCGTAAGTGGACGTACGAAAATCAAAATGGTGGAAGCAAACTAAAAGGAATTTGGTGCTTGGTGCATAGTTTTCAACACTTTTTTGTTTGTTTGATGTATGAGTGTAGTAAAATCTTAAATTTTATTATACCACGTCGAATTTTCGTGGTTTCACGAGTAAATAATTAAAAGCCTATCGTTCTGTGTTGTGAATAAGTATAATGCTATGTTTCCACCAAAGGTTAATCTCAGTTTAAGCCTCGTACGCAGATCGAGCTAAAATTTCGCTTCCATACAAAATTCTCTCCAAAATTAAGCCAAGCTTAAATTAAGCCATACATTTTAGCCGAGAGGTACGCAGCTCCAGCTAAAAAATCTAATTTTCGTTTCTTACTGAATGCACTCATCTGTCAAAATTTAGCGCGTGAAATAATTGTTTGGCACATTAATTCTCGAGCTAAATTGTGGCAGGTTCATTTATTTGTGAGATTATGTGAGCTTTACATTGCGAAAATGAAAATTGAGGCTGAGAAATATTCAAGGACAAACTATTTAGCAATGTCAAAAGTAAAAATCTATTTTATTTCATTATTTTAACTTGAAATATTGAAAGAAAATTCTTTGAAATTGCTGAATAAAATTTCTTTTCAGAGAGCAGCTGTTTTCTGTAATGTATTCTCCACAAAAATCTTGTGTCAAAATTTAGCTAGGATTGTAGCTGGTGTTTGGAGATAAATGTGGGAGCGGAATTTTAGCTCGATCTGCATACTAGGCTTTAGATTAAATAAATCTTTTTGGTGTTTCCACCGCACAAAAAGATTTAAAAAAGATTAAATCTCTGACAACACCTTCAAAAATGCAAATGGCGTTCCAATTTTTCTTATGAAGTGCGAAAAGGACAGAATATATTTGGTTCGTGTCAAACAATGAAGAACTGAATCGAGTCTCGAATGAATCGTTCAGCACCATGTAAAAATAGGATAGTTCGATTTGTAAAACTATTTGTCCTAGGAAGATTTAACAATGCTATGTTCCCACCAAAATGAAATCCGAGATTTCGGTTCAAAACTTTTGATATTTCAAGTTGATGGAACAAGATTTCATGGAAACTTCAACGAAATCTTAATGAAATCCCACTCCACCAAGTCGAGAACTCCAAATTTTTCAGCTGAAATCTCAGATTTCGTTTTGGTGGGAACATAGTATAATGCTATGTTTCCACCAAAGGATTATCTCATTTCAGATATATGGGGTTTTCTTTTGGTAAATTCAAATTTTGATCTAAAAATTGATTTTTTTCTTCGCGAATGGTATACGATTTCAGATTGATTTTTCTTTTTCATTGTATTGGTTGAAAATTTGTGTCTATGAAGCAATAGCGATCCAGACATGTCAAACTGATGGCTTTCAATTGTTCTGGTATATAATGGTGTTAGTAAAAGAGGGGTAAATCTGCCGAAAAATCCAGATCTGCAAAATTGATTTTCGATCAAAAAAAAAATTGATTTTTTGCCCATTGGAAGGTTTTAATTGACAAATCTGTGTTTTGACAGATCTGAAGGGGAAAAAGATCAATTTTTGCTACCAAAAGAAAACCCCATTAATAAATCTATTTGGTGTTTCCACCGGACAAAAAGATTTAGAAAAGTTTTAGTTTGACAGCCGCTTTTAAAATGCAAATGGTGTTTCACTTTTTCTAGAAAGAGGAACTGAGATAGAATGTTTCCCCTCTGAAGAACTGAATTCAGCCATAAATGAATCCTTCAGCGCCATACAGGAAAAGGCTAGTTCGATTTGTAAAAGTATTATTTTAGCAAGATTAATTTCTAATCTTCAAGATTTATGAAATAAATTTGTATATAAGATTTAAAGGAGATTTGCGGTAAATCTTATTAAGGGCCAGTTTGTTCACAGTGGGTTAAATCAGCAATTAGATTATCACTGATTCTGTTAAACCCATAGTTATGAATCTGTGATAATCAGAGAGTGTTTGTTCACTCAATTTTCAGTTTGATTAATAAATCATAGTTTTTCCAATAATCTTTCCATTTTCCAGTCTATCTGTCAATCAATTGTCAGACATATTCCGTCATTAACTTATTTCAGTGTGAGTGAGCTTTCGAAAAAAACATTTTTTGTGCAAAAAAAACACGGAAAATCAGTGCTTGAAATATAATAGCCGTGTTTTTTAGTGCATTTTTATATTCGCTTGGAAAAAAGAAGCATGTTAAATGCAACAACAATACGGAATTATACCAGTTTGTTGTTGTAATTAACATGCTACTTTTTTCTAAGCGAAGATAAAAATGCACTAAAAAACAGGGCTAATGTTGTGTTCAATTTAAGATTATTTCCTGTTAAATTACTATACAGAATAGCTACACACGTGAAATTTGTATTTATTTTAATGCGGCTAATTGATTTTTGTTTCCAAATATATAGTTGAAGTGTGTAGGTAGTGCTGGCATTTTGTGAAACCTAGTGATGGGATTTTTTCCCAGTTGTAGTTTTTCTATGCATATTTTATATTAGACCTTGCAAAAAAGCACTTTATTTTTCGATAGTAAATAAAATAACTACAATTTGTAGTAAAATCTGTACAAATTGTTTATTTTTTTCTTGCAAGATGGACGATGCTTGGTTTCTCTTCATTCATGTTCTTTGTTCGAAGGAATTTAATAGATTTTGTTTCTCTTTTTTATACCTACGCTTACCCTGAGGCCACACGAGCAAGTACTTGCAAGCAAGTTAGCTACATACACTGCCTGTCAAATTCATAATTTTAGTTCCACTTGCCTCCCACTTGCTTTCCACTTGCATTCCACTTGCTTGTCTCCCAACTTGCTTCTCAACTTGCTTCACTAATGGCTTCAAAACTTGCATGCCAGTTGATAAGCAAGTTGCTTGGGTTTGTTTGTGTTACCCCGAGGCCACACGAGCAAGTACTTGCAAGCAAGTTGGCTACATACACTGCCTGTCAAATTCATAATTTGCATTCCACTTGCCTTCCACTTGCTTTCCACTTGCATTCCACTTGCTTGTCTCCCAACTTGCTTCTCAACTTGCTTCACTACTGGCTTCAAAACTTGCATGCCAGTTGATAAGCAAGTTGCTTGGGTTTGTTTGTGTTAGAAAACAAATGTGTATGTATTGCAACTTGCTTGCAAGTACTTGCTCGTGTGGCCTCGGGGTTAGTAAACAAATGTGTATGTATTGCAACTTGCTTGCAAGTACTTGCTCGTGTGGCCTCGGGGTTAGGAAAACCAATGATGAACAAACGAAATTCCAGAAAATCTTTGATTAAATCATGCTAATCAGACAGAATCGGCGAATTAGTGATTTCTCCAATTAAGTGCTCAAATTATGGATTCTCTGTTTAAGATTTTGCTGAACAAACGCTTTCAATGATAACCAACTGGAATAATCATTGATTTAAGTTGACAAGGTGTGAACAAACTGGCCCTAAGTCTCAGATTAGCGTTAGGTGGAAATGTAGCATAAGATTAATTTCTAATCTCCAAGATTAACGAAATATATTTGTAGGTATGGTAAATCTTCAAGATTAAGAAGATTTGAAGTAAATCTTATTATATCTCAGATTAGCGTCAGGTGGAAATGTAGCAAAAGAAAACTAACATTGAAGAAATGATTATTTACATTTTTGTTCTCTTTCAACCACTTAAGTGTATTATGGGTGACTTGTGAAATTGACGTTTCGGAAAGCTATACTTTTCGGTCGGTTTTGACATAAGCTTCCAACAGCCTCCGCCTATTCTAGTTCTACCTTGAGTGTGTTTCTGTATTTGCCTAGAATAGCAATGGAAATGATAAAAAAGACAAATTGGTTTCACTGTTCCTCTATTGGAAACATTTTTAAGGCAATATCCCTGTTCCCTAGCGAGTTTCAAACAGTTTCCGATCACCTGATTTTGTCATTTTTCTCCTTAGTGTACAATTTTTCTTTGAACCGCTCAGCGAATCGCCGAAATCAGGCCTCCGCTTGGCATCCACTTGGCATCCACTATGCGTCCGCTAGGCATCCACTAGGCACTCGTCGTCCAGTAAGCCTCATCTAGGCCTCTCCGCTTGGCGTCCGCTAAGCATCCGCTCGGGGTCCACTTGGCGTCCGTTCGGCGTCCACTCGGCTTCCGCTAGGCGTCCGCCTGGCACTGCGTCCGCTATGCTTCCACTAGGCGTCCGTTCAGCGTCCACTTGGCTTCTGCTAGGCCTCCGGCGTCCGCTAGGCATTCACTCGGCTTCTGCTAGGCATCCGCTTGGCGTCCTCTAGGCGTCCACTAGGCATCCAGTCCGCGTCCGCTGGGCGTCCACTCAGCGTCCACTAGTCGTCTGCTAGGCATCCGCTATATCTCCAATCGGCGTCCGCTAGGCATCTCGTCTGCTAGGCATCTGTTAGGCCTCCACAAGACGCCCGCTAGGCAACCGCTAGGCCTCGGCTCGGCGTCTGCTAGACGTGTCCTTGTGAATAGAAAAATTGAAACAATTTTTTTAGGAAATGGATTCGGTGATTTTGAATTCCTACTTTTTATTTTTACTAGTCCTTAGAGGCATTGTGGTTATAAACGTCAAACGTTCACAATACACTCGCAAGTCTGTACCAGTGAGAAATGTCAAAAAATCACTTTCTCCATTGGCGAAGTGTTCATTTCACGAGGTAACTAGACTTAAAAACGTCTAATAACGGAAATATTGAAACAGGGATATAATTTTAGTTTATAAAAAGCATAATGTATAAAACTTCACAATTTGTCCCGAAAAATAATGCTTCAAGCATTCTTTATTCGCGCAAAATTAAGTGGAGACTTTCTTTTACCTTTTCGCGTACAGCGGTTACAACTGTCAAATTTTGCGCTGGAGCTCTGCGTACTGCCAATAACATAGTTCCCATTCCCATTCCCGGTTAAGAATTCGAATGGAAAGAGATATTTTTGGATTGTATCTCACTTTGAGATATAGACGCAGTTCATTTTGTAAGGTTGGGAAACGTTAAGACAGCGCATCCAAATCGGTCGATCATTGGGTGGATCCAATTGGATTTTCAGCCAATTTGAAATCAAACCCAATTGAACGGATCAGATGGCTTGGCCGTTTATGGCCAGCTATAGATTAGACTGAAACATATCTGAATGCTATTAAGAGCTCTTAGAAAATTTTTAAATGTATTTTAAGACATATTTATATTTTAACCAGTGTCGATGTCGATACCTTAAAGAATTTTTTGAGACTAAAGTTACCTACATCTATTAAAAACAAATTTATAATTTTTCAATAATTTATTTAAATAAATAACATATTTATTCATAACCTAATTATTATTTTTTGATATAATCGTCTAGGTTCATCACATAACAAAATACTAATTCGGTAAAGCTTATGTACATACATTAGTCAGTTCTTACATTTCTAAGAATGTAATTTTTCCTGAATCTTTTGTAATGTCAAACCTTTAGTTTCTATTACATAAAACAGAATGAAAAATATCGAGACAGCCATCATGATTGCAAATATAAAGAACGCATAGTATGGACCCAAAGCATTCAATTCAGGGAACCATCGTGTCGACAAGAAACTGCTTGTCCAAGAAATCGTAGCCGCTATTGATGCAGCCATTGGTTTGACATTCGATGGGAACATTTCACCGAGTATAGCCCATGGAACTGGTCCAAATCCAAATGCATAAGTGACGTTGAATAAAATTAGAGCAGGCACTGGTATCCACATCAGAGTTGAGATATCGCCAAATGCTTGAACATAAAAGAAAGCAGCCAATGCAAACAACGAAAGACTCATTCCGAGTGCCGATGCCAAGAGGATAATTTTACGTCCAGCTCGTTCTATAACGAAGGGAGTTAGGAGATTTGACACTAGTTGTGTTAGAGCCAGGATAATAGTAGCCACAGCAGGCTCTAGAGCTGAATTTGCACTTTCAAAAATCGATTGGCTATTGAATGTGACTGCAGTTGTGCCACTGAATTGTTGAAACATCAAAAGACCACAACATATAATGAGAGCCTTAACATTGCCCCGATCACGAAAAATATCTAAGATTGAAGCTTTTCGGGACGAATCTTCGTCGACTGAAGCCTTAATTTCACTCATTTCATCTTCTATAGCTTTTGCTGTATTATTGGCTCGTAAGAAGTTCAAGGATTTCAATAAATCTGTTGTACGGCCTCGTTTTGCTAAATGATGCGGTGTTTCTGGCATGAAAGGAAAAGATCCGAGAAATAATAATGGAATAGCCAAGCAGCACCACTGTAAGGCCATGTAACTTACATAAGGACCGATGCAGTAGGAGTAGAGTATTCCACCTTAAAACAAAAAGAAAGATTAAAAGATCAGCAAGCATTACCTAACATCTCTGGCTTGGATATTATTGAAAAAGGGTTGTTAAACTTACCAACCATGAAAAGGGTCATCAAGGAACCAAGTGCTCCTCTATTATCGTTTGTTGCAATTTCACCAATATACATGGGAAATGTGGCTATTAAAAGACCTCCAGCTACACCCTGTTATAAATTAAAAGGAGGTTTATCTTAATTCTGTTTCCATGATTTTGTTTCTGTTAGAATTATGTTCTTACCTGGAGCAATCGTGCAGCATATAACATCCATACTTCACTTGCAAACAGAAAAAATATGTATGAAACTTCGATTAGAGATGCACCTATGAGAAGAGTCAATTTCTTTCCAATTTTAGAACCCAGCGGTCCAGCTACAAGGGAAGCTTTAAAACAAAAAAGAATATATTTTATGAAAAAGGATACAAGAAACATCATAAGTCACACTGTAAGATTAAAGGTTTTATTTTTTAGAGTGGGAAAAACACTACGGAAACTCTGAAAACATACTCAGTCGTATTTTTGTATGAACCCATTGCAAGCAATGCCTACTTTTAAACATTAAGGGCGGGTTTTTCAGTGCAGAGTTGAGTTATAACTCTGAGTTAAATCAGAGTGACCAAATCTTGAAAAAAAAATTAATCCTGAGTTACATAACTTAGAAGCTCTTTTTCAATTGAAGACTAATGTCGTTTTCCATTGGTTTCACTCAAGAAGACACTCATTCTGAATCCAATGGAACAGTGCTTGTTACTTCTACTCAATTCTGAAGTTTTGTCACTATATTGGTGAATCATTAAATAAAAAAAATTTGCTGGCACACAAAAAGTAAAATTGAAAACAATAGTGAATCTACCCCTAACTTACAAATTATAGTTTTTCTATTTGTTTTACTTAATTTTTTTATTAAATTATATTAAATACTTTGTTTTCGAGTGCACAATTAATTAAAATGGAATGTTAAACAAATATGAAGTTGCGCTGCAGTTTGTTTTGACGTTTGAGTTTGAATGTATTAGTGCTTCTAGAGTGGATTCTGATTTCAAATCGAGAAGCGAAATTCTCTTCTCAGAATCGTCAGAAGAGGATTTTTGTGCCAATGGAATGGTTTCAGAAGACTTCTGGATGCTTCGGAAGGCTTCTGAATGTCCAATGGAAAACGACATAACTGGCCTAACAGAATGGTGTAGCTGTAGTTGTGGTGCGTATCACTGTCAAAGTAGAAAGATACAAAAATTGTATACAGTACCACAAATGAGAAGCTGTAAATGTAGGAAGGAATGTATGTCCGCTTTCACACGAAGAAACAAGTTGCTGGAGATTTTTTTGACGTTTTCTTTTAATCTCCTTGAAAATCTCTTGTACCTTTCACACGAGGAAGCAAATCTCAAGCCAATTTTTAAAATTTTCTTTGAAAGTCTATTGGTTGAACACACCTTAACCAAAATGTGAAAGAAAATGTCAAAAAATATCTTCAAATCCTCCACCGGGGAGATTTTGTTCACCCCTCTTTGGTCCTGCCCTTCTCACCATGAAACGGAAAGTTGCTAGCAACTCAGCTTCCTCGTGTGAAAGGGGACTATAGTGTAGCAGAAGTTAAACAAAATTCAACTCTTGCTATACAAGCTGCAGCTACATTCATTCTGTTCAAGGGGTAACTTTATCTTTCAGCTGTCAAAACGCTATTGAAATTGTTGTGCGACTCTATGCATATCACACTTTTTACGCCTTTCACTATCGAAATCAAGATGGCGCCATCACGAAAGATTTCAATAACTTTCACTATCGAAATTGAGATAGTACCAAAACTGAAAATGCTATCAATTTAGTTTCTGATTTAACTCACCAGACCAAATTAGGTGAGTTCATTCGGAGTTTACTTAGGATTTAAACTGACTGAATGACACGTTTCTGGAGTTACTCAGGTTTAACCCCGAGACAAGGATGATCTCGCACTGATAAACTGGCCTATATGGTCCAACTCCGAAGCCTATTTTGTAAACAATGCCAATTTTAGACGCAGAAATTCACCCCACGTTTTTCCTTTAACTCCTGATGGTCAAACAGAGTGTGGTCCGGCGGAACGCTCAATACTTTACTGGGAAAGTAAAAACGCAGCGGTCAAATTTTATTTGTAAATTTTTAAAAAGACCGCCGGACCACGTTTTGTTTGACCCAGCCTTAAATCCTACAAGCATCTTTGTAGCTTTTAAAAATTTAAACAAATATAATTTCGGAACAATATCAACAATCAACCTTAGAGTTGATTTTTGTAACTTAACTATTAAATATGAACCCATTTGGATATACTTACTCACTACTGCTCCAATTGTGATAAGCGAACTAATCCAACCTTCTTGGGCTGTTGTAACAGCATTTGGAAGTGGACTGTCATATGTGTGATTTCTTAGCTTAGGGATTGTGGGTGAGGACCATCCTATGCAAGTTCCAAGAGCAAAAATTGCCATATTAGCTGATGAAAAAATAAGAGTATTTAATTAAATTAATCCTTTTAATAATTTTTGTTATATTTAAGAATTAAACTTACCACACATAGCCACTAAAATGACACGATATTTTTTCGTTGAAACTGTTAGATACATTTTGGATTGAGCGGTATCTTAACTTGGAGTGGAGTTGCTAAAAAAAATTGTCAAGCAGCTGAAATATAAAAGAAAAAAGGAGATATAAGAAACATTATAGAACCCACACACACCCAAATACATAATATAATAGGGTGTCCGTTATATCCCTTACTCAAAATTTTAAACCAAAAAAAAAAATAGAAACAAATTTTTAGATAAGTACCTATACCAATCTATGCTACCTATAAAAAATATTTTGGAAAATAACGTTCACCCAAAAATACAACCCTTTTAATGTAAAATGCTAATGAGTGTCAAGTTAGAAAAGCAACTTTTACGAATGTTAAATTTGGTAGGTGGATAATTGGCTGTGACAGTTTCCAATTTGCTGTTCATTATTTTCTATGTTTTTTTTGGTGCTTTTCTAACTTAACATACATGTACATAACTCGAAAAGTGGTAAAGCTATGATTAGACGGTCAACGCAAATGGTCAACGCGTTGACTCTCTGACGTCAAAATGACGTAAAATTCTGTCCCAAAGTTGTCTTGTCGTGTGATCTTCAACGCAGAATACTGTCCATGCGTTGACGGCTGCGTTGACACTCTCGTTGACATGAATTTAAGGGTCAACTCGTTGACTATTTTCGTGGGCCCTGTAATCACCCTGTCAACGGAGTTAGGACACTACGACAGACTACTCAACAACGCGTTGACTGTATCTTTACGTTGACACAGCGGGTTTTTCTGCCATGTCAACGTACTCTGCGTTGACCTTCATCTCAATCTCAAATTTTTTGCAATTTTTGAGTATTTTTAAACATCGACAGTTGATGGCTTGACAGATGAGGAGAACGAACTATACTTTGACGGCAAAAGTATATTTCGATCAAAATGTCACCCATCAATTGACCTAGAATCATTTTTTTTCCGGAGCAGTAAGAAAACTTCAAAAATTTCTGATTTCTTAGCTGTTTTTTGATCCATCGACATCGTAGCCATTCTTCAATGGAACTTGACAGTTGATGGCTTGACAGATGAAATTCAAACTTTAGTTTGGCAGCAAAAGCATATTTTGATGCAAATGTCACCCAATTGCCCTCTTAAATCATTTTTTCCGGAGCAGTAAATAAACTCCAAAAATTTCGGATTTTTAGAGGTCTTTTAGTCCATCAACATCTAGCCCTCCTTCAAAGGAATTAGACAGTTGATGGCTTGACAGATGAAAAACGATTTATATTTTGACAGAAAACTTATATTTCGATCCAAATGTCACCCATCAATTGACCTAAAATAATTTTTTTCCGGAGCAGTAAGAAAACTTCAAAAATTTCTGATTTTTTAGCTGTTTTTTAATTCATTGACATCGTAGCCATCCTTCAATGGAACTTGACAGTTGATGGCTTGACAGATGGGGGATGAACTGTATTTTGACGACAAAAGTGTATTTAGATTTAAATGTCACCCAACTGCCCTAAAATAACCTTTTAATTCATCCACATTGTATTGTTCGATAACACCGCAGTCAATGCCGTGTGATCGTCAACGTATAAAATGATTCAATTTAGCTCTTGTCAACTCCGCGTCAACGTTCATATGTTTTGGGTATGGTCAAGTAGTGTAATCGTCAACGTTGCACGTGTCAATACGTTGTAACCAGAGGGTACCAGTTGCGTTGACACAGATAAAACGTCAACGCATTTTGGGACAACATTGACGAGTGCCGTCTTTCGTGTGATCGTCAATGTTTCATGCGTTGACACAGTCTGCGTTGACAGTATATTGACAGGGTTTCTGATGACGTCAAGGAGTCAATGCGTTGACCATTTACGTTGACCGTCTAATCTAAGCTTAAATACTTCCAATACTTACAGCCCTATTATTGACACGATTCAAAACTAGTTTCAATGTAAAACTAGTTCTATAGGGGTTTCGAGTTGCAGGTTTTGAACATATTGGTATTATTCAAACAAAAATTGACATCTAAAACATGAAATCAGAGTTTTAGATGTCAATTTTTGTTTGAATAATACCAATATGTTCAAAACCTGCAACTCGAAACCCCTATAGAACTAGTTTTACATTGAAACTAGTTTTGAATCGTGTCAATAATAGGGCTGTTAATCTTTTAAGGCTTAATAATTTGCCGTTACTTAGTCTCTAATTAATAGTTGTGAAAAATTGAACTTAATCATGCAATTTTTTCTTAGTTTTTTGGGTCCATTGAAAGCTTGATATCAGGTTGGCATAGTACCACCCCGAAAAAGGGTAACAACTGCTTAAACCAAACGGTTTATGGTTAAATAATTCATGGGTTATTTGCCGTTAATGAGTTTTTCCTTTTGTTTTCTATGTTTTATCGAAAGGTGTTAAGACTTGCTTAAAAATTTACTGTTAACTAGTCGTTAATTAGTTGTAACAAATTCATTTTGTAGGTGCGATGTTTTCTATGTTTTTTTTTGTTTTTTTTTTTTTAATTTCTTAATTCATATTATAGTCCAGTCATATTGTATTTTTACCATGCAAATTGTGGGGTAGTTTTGATTTGTTTGCTCCTCTATGTTTTCGGTGGTGCTGAATCCGAATCTGAGGTTTTCCAACAACATTTCGTGACGCAACATGGAAAAAAACACCAACAATTATGCAAAAATGTATTTTATGGGAGTTTTTCACTAATGGCTCGAAAACTACCAATTATTCGAAAATTACATCACTGTACCATTGAAAGTAATCACAATTTCCAATTAAGATTTTTTCCTGGGACTACCCATTTGGACTCAAGCGCTTGTCAAAAGTTGACGTATTTTTACTGTTTTCGAAAATCCACTCGAAAGCACTACGAAACTACTTTGTGTGACAAAATTTGAATTTTCATCTGTACCATGAACTAAGATATACTTTTCGGATGGTCTTTGATGCGTTGAGTTCGAATCTGGCTTTGAATTGCTCTAGCACGTCACGTTTTTGAGATATTCGAATATAAAGATTTAAAAAAATGCATTTTTTATGCAAATTTGGGGTTGTATTTTTTTCTCGAGGTAATTTTTTTCAAAAAAATGTTTGTAATCATTCTGAAGTATGAACATTTTACTTAAAAATTCTTTTTGTATCTTTCAAATATGTACCTCCATTCACCTTCGAGAAATCGTTAGTTTTTGTCCTAATGCACCTAATTCGAAAAATCCCACAATTTGCTCGCTAAATGCCCTTTTGAGCACATTTTGGCTGGATTTTTAGAATTAGGTAGTAAGACGTAAACTAACGATTTCTCAAATATGAATGGAGGTATTTGAAAGATTCAAAAAGAATTTTTAAGTAAAATGTTCATACTACAGAATGACCATAAACATTTTTTCGAAATAAAATTACCTCGAGAAAAAAATACCACCCCAAATTTGCATAAAAAATGCATTTTTTTTTAAATCAAAGACTATTCGAAAGTATATCTTGGTTCAGGTTACAGTCGAAAATTCAAATTTTGTCACACAAAGTAATTTCTTTCTATTTTCGAATAATTGGTAGTTTTCGAGCCATTAGTGATGAACTCCCAAAAAATGCATTTTTGCATCACCAAACCAATTTTGAGATATCGAATTTTCGAAAAAAATGGGTATTCAAAAAAATTTTTTTTTTAATTTTAATATGCAATATAAATAGAACTTTTTGGAAGTTTTTATAAATAATTTCTTTTAAATGTTTCAGTCAATAATGAACTGTTAATAGATATCTAGCGTAAAACTATTTTATATTTAATAGTAAACCGAACTTATTTAAGCACACAGACATTTTTTTGGAAGGTTTTGTATAAAAGCAAGGTTCATAGAAAAATTAAATTTCATTCGTTCACTCGTGAAAAAATCAAAAGGGAATGTTATTTTTGATTCGATTAAAACAAAATTAATTTTCAAGATCGAACCAAAAATGCTAGGATGTGGGATCTATAAAATATGGTTTGTTCCGAATTTATTATGCGAGAACAATTGAAATCGTACGGGAGTACAAATACCTGGGAGTTTTAATAACGTCGAATCTGAACATGAATAAGCACCTAGATTGGAAATTAGCGGAGGCAAAACGAGCGATCTCGTCGGTATGGGAACGGTGTATAAAGAGCAAATACATTCAGCACAGCGCAAAGCAAAAGATATTCCGCTCCACATCAACAGCAGTTCTTCTCTATGGTGCTCAAGTTTGGGGATATCGCCGTGGAAAAATGTCTACGATGTTTTATTAAAAGGATTTTTCGACTGCCAAGGAGTACACCTAACTATATGCTCTATCTGGAGACAGGGGCACCGCCAATGATTTATTGATACACTTCAAATGCATTTAAACTATATCATTAAAATTATGGATATGGAGGAAAAAAGGATATCAAAATTAGTTTTAACTGTGGCAGTTCAAACAAGAGGAGCTATGATAGTTGAGTGGAAGAATCTTGCCGCAACATGTGGCATTGATTTAGTCATAGTACCACACGAGCAGCCGTCTCTATTAAAAAGTAAGTTTAATGCGATATTGGAAAAGTTTGGAAGTGTTCTCTATGAAAGATTCGCAGCTGAAGTCAGTTCGTCAGAGTTTAGGAGCTACTATAGCCGTTTGAATTTCAATCTGCAGAACAAAACGTATCCACTGAATACAACCCCAGTGGATTAAATAAACATTATTTTTAAGACGAAAGTGAATGGCTTGATCTATATTATATGACCTCGTCCAGATCTGCCCTTACAATGTAGTCTCTGCAATATGAAAGAACACGAGGATACATATCACTTTATTGCAGTATGCCCGGTTTTAAGAGAATTCCGGATGAGGTACTTCAATAAACTCAGCCTTTGTGAAGTGGAGTTTCTGAACATACTCGATGGGGAAGAAGGATGGGATGCGCTTTATAACTTTACTGTCACTGCACTACGATATAGAAGATGTATTATAGAAGAAGAATTTTAATTTTTAAATTAATACAGTTTTATATTCCTTAAAATTTTCTACTTTTTGCCATTTAAATGTATTTATATTCGAAAATGTCAATCTGGTAGACGGCCATAGGCCATACCAATAAGACTTAAGATTCAATATTCAAATAATCTATAAGTATTTATATTTAATGAAATAAAAGGAGTCAATAAAACTATCTAACTATTGAAGATCCATTCACGAACCTTTGAAATAAGAAATAAAAATGTAATTTTACAAAAGGAAGAAGGACAGTTTCGAAATCTTTTAACCTTAATAGATTTCAATGAAATCGAATTGAGTGATTTCAATGAAATTGCCACAGGTCATGGTGATGATGGTGCCATTTTTTGAAACACCGTTTTGAAAATATTAGTTTCTGTTATAATTCTGTCTCAGCTATCCTGTCATTTTACTGAAATCACTCAAGGAACAACGAAGTTGACATTTTTTTTTTAAAGCACCCTGTTTTGGAAATATTTTTTCTTTTTTAATTCTGTATAAGCTATCACCTGTGTCAATTTCATTGAAATCTTTCAAGGAACAACGAAGTTGCAAAATGTTGACATGTTTTTGAAACACCCTGTTTTGAAAATATGCAAATGTCAACGAATTTCCCTAATGGCCTTTTCGATTGGCAATCCTGAAGACCGATTCGATATGTGTGAACGATTCTGAAATCAAATCCGGAACAATTTTCTCTTCTTTTCAAAACAAGAACTGTCATTCTATACCCATTCGAAAAGGCCATAAAATCACCTTTTTGTAAAAAATGTGAAAATTTCTGATTTTTTAGAAGTTTTCTTAAAGCATCGACATCGTAGCCATTCTTCAACAGACTGAAAATTAATGGCTTGGCAGATGGGGACCATGTATTTTTTTTAATAAATAGCTTCACAACCGCAGTGAATGGATACTTGATAAAGAAAGATTTATTTTAAGGACCTTTTTATATCCTTATTTAAATCCGTTCAGCCAATGACAAAATCCAAAACAACTTTGGACGTACCTACTGTTTACAAATTGTTCGGCGTAAAACAATTTTCTATAAATATTTAAAACGAACTCCGGATAATAGACTGTATAATAATTTTTTTTTTATTTTAGATTTTCAGATCAAAATTTGATAACTATTGATTGATTCAAACTCAATTGATTTATTATTTTGCATACCTATATATAAAACAGGTAGGTTAGGTACCCAAAGTGCATATATTTTTTTCTGTGAATTTTTCCGATATTTTATTAGTTATTCTACTATTCGAGACGATTCCAACAAATCAGTTATAAATTAAATAGGTCCAGCCGTTCTTGAGTTATAAATGGTGTAACTAACCCGACTTTGTTTTATATATTAAAAAAATAAGAAATAAATAAGATTTGAAAATTCAAAACAAAAATTTCGAATTCCGAATCAAACTTTTTCTTTAAAATAAGAAAATCTCCACTTTTTATTTTAAAACAAAATTTAAACATTTACTTTAACTTCATTATTCATCCCCATCATGAACGTCGGACACTTGATTCGAATTCCAAAAAAAAAAACTATCACAGAATCCACCGTAGTGCAAAACTTCACACAAATTACCATCAAGAAAACATTCGGTAATAGTTTTTTTTCGGGATTGTTAAACAAATCCGATTACCATGGAATTCGTGATAGGGCTGATGATCAATTAAAAATATTAATATCAGTTTAAACAACTGACCCAAAGCAGATAAGCTTTAAATTAGAATTTTATGCTTACACAATAAAAATTATATACATATTAACGTTTATTTCCTAAAGACTACGTTGTATGTAAATATTGTACTTACTTACGTATTAAACATACTTACGTTTTTGTATCATAAATTATTCTTTAGAGAAAAGGAATTGCATACACCTCGGCTCTCTACCAAAACGATCAATTACTTCATTGAAGAAGTTTTTTTTGTTCTTTTACAAGATTTGTATGTACATATATACATCATTGGGCCATATGCGTAAACGGTAGTAAGTGCTTTTACTGGTAAATTTGTATAGTAATTTCTTATTGTCATATGCATAAAACCAAAGTAAAAACTGAACAACAAGTATTTACTGGAGGCAAAAGTATTTACTAGTTTCCGATGAATTAGTCAGTAAATACTTTTAAAGTATGCATAAAAACTAGTAAGTACTATTTATTTCCAGTATTTACGGCAAATTGTTCAAGTTTGTTAAAACCCACTTGAACATTTTATAGTAAATACTTTTGTATGCTGAATGCAAAAATTCACAGTCGTGAGTCAAGTCAAGGTAATCGGATCACTTTATTTCTCAGAAAAAGTGGCTCAGAAAAGTTGAAAAAGGAGACATACCAAACGAATGTCTTACAGGTGTTTGTTCTATTAAAAGTAATAATTTTCCAAGTGCATAATTCTGCAAGCTGCTCTCAAGATCGAAAATCACATGTGAACACATTTATGAGAATAGCTAGCAAAATGGTAGACATCTCCCCAAGAAAACCTCTCAAAAGTTTCCTAATGAAATTATTCCCAAACAGAAACACACATTAAGCCTATAAGTATAAATTAAAAGTGTTTACAAAAGAAGAATTAATAGAACGGTAAATTATAAAAGAAATTCAAAACACCAGCTTCCAATTCCACGTCAACACCTTTAGTCAGTATATACTACCAATTTCGGGTGAATCAGCAGCATTTACTTGGATGAATTCAGTATTTACTACTAGTATGTGGCTACCAGTATAAACTTTATTCTATGCATACCAAACACAGTAAATACTATAAGTTTCAGCTTCTACTAGTAATACTAGTATTTACTTTAACCTTTTACTGGCAGTAAGTACTTCATTTTTATGCATATGCCCCATTGTATATACATACATTGTTAAAATTCAAAGTAAAAAATGCAAGTTGCGTGGTAATGCCAGGGGGGGGGGGCAAACCATGAACTCAATAAAGAAGCTGTAAAGAAAATATCCATATTTTCCAACAATATCGAAACAAAGGATATTTTCAGATACATTTGGCATGATCCAGAGCCAGGGGGGGGGGGGGCAAATCATGGAGAGAAGGCAAAGTATTTGTTAAAATTTAAAGAAAAAATGAAAAATTTCTTAGTGGTGTGGTATTGTCCAGAGCCAGGGGGGGGCAACTGCCCCCCCTTGCCCCCCGCTCCGGGTGGCTATGAACATTGCACGATTAAATTCAAATTTTCACAACTAATGTGAAAGCCAAAGGCAAATTATGAACATTAAGTATAAGAAATTTTTACCTATAAAACTATTACAGTAGACGCTCGATATAGTGGACTAATAAAAACCAGGCCTGTTGACTATTTTGAGATTGTTTACTTTTTCGAGCGGGAGTTTTCTAAGGCTTTATAAAGGCGAATTTGATCCAAAATGCACATTTGGTTCGATGTGAATGTTTTTAATTTTAACTTAGCATTAAACAAGGCTTTCTCTCAGGTTTAAACAAAAAACAGAAACAATTCCTCAGAACTCTCAAACTATGTAAAATGCTTGCGCGAAATTGTTATACAAAATACGGTTTTTTATAAAATTTTGTGTGTTCACTATAGTGGAAAGTTCACTATTTCGAGATTCTCTAAATCGAGCGTCTACCGTATTTCAAAACTTGGAAAACAGCGAAGAAAGGTGTTTTTTATTTTCTAACGGGAATATGTCAAAAACGTGATCCGATAGAATATTTCTGACTTTAGAATCAAGTTCAACACACCAAGAACCAATAGAAACGCATGTTTTGGATTCTATCATATAAAAACCTTGTTGACTAGCGTTCAAATACAGTTCAAATATTCGGCCTAGTTCATTTAAAAGATAGTAAAATCACACCAAGTTTTGTTTTGGCACTGAATAACTTCTAAACTTCATGAGCTTAAAACTTGGCATATATTTTAGATCTCATTACTTTTTTGGGCTGACTTTTTAAGCACAGGTTTCTTGTGCATATAAGAACTTGGCTTTTTTTTCTAACAATAACATATGTTTTTGTTGTGATATAGCTTATAGCATTTGCAAACTAAATAAACCAAACCGCAAAAAAAAAAATAACCAAAACGCAAATCAATTTTAGGAAAACGCAAATATAGTTCACCTATAAGCAATTAATACACAAACTATTAAAACATCATTTTAAACAAAATGCAAATTAAATTATCCCAAGCTCAACTTGTTGTTCCAGCTGTATGATGGTGAAGAAAAGGTAGACATACAACATCCCTACAACATACAGTTCACTATAAGATTTTGACAAACTCTAAATGTAAATTCAACAATTCTGCTAATTTTTTCAAGAACTTACGGATAAAATAAAGATCAATCCCTTAGATAAGGCTTTTTAATAATTTATGGATAAAAACAAAATCAATTAAACTCAAAACGTACAGCTCAGCTGGAACAATAAATTGAGCTCGGGTAAATTCAGTTTGTGTTTTGGTTAAAATGATTTGTTAATATAATAAAATAAAACGCATACACAGCAAGTAAAGATTAAATAGTCCCAATTATTATTGGACATTTAGTCTTATTTCCTCAGTCCTTATTTTAAGTCCTCCGTTCTCCGTAACATAAACATAAGCATAGTTGTAATGTTTGACTGCGCTTAGTACGAATATACGAACCTCTGATATGATTATTTGACACTTTTTGCAATTTCACTTCACTGTCACAAATATTTTAATTTCTTGTATTCTTTTATAATTCTTTAAAATTTCTAACAGGTAGGCAGTCTCTTGTTGTAAAACCACATGCAATTGAAACTGTTTATAAATGGTCAACACTCAGTTCATATTTCAATCCGACTAAAAAGTTATCCAATTGTTAACTTGTGCAAAGTATATGTACTTAGTTCTGATTGATTAATTGTTGTTTTACATTTAAACTTCCCCATTTTTTCTTTAATTGCTCTTTGTAAACAGAAGACAGTGGAAAGTGAATAAATAGTCTAGGTTGTAACGTTGCAAATGGTAATAGATAGTAATTTTTAAACTTATTTGCATCCAAAGCCAGGCTCTTTGATAGTAATGAATTAGTCCAAAATCAATCATTCCGTGTTAGGAATTATTCTTTCTGTAAACATAGAACTGAACCACTTACAAATAAAAAAATCATTCAACAGCTTACCCCCTATTTCTTTAAGATTATGAAACTTACAGAGTTCGCTAATTGCTCACTTTAATTGTTACTTTGTTGTAGTTTTGTTTTAAAATTAGATAAAAAAAAAATCATCCTCTTTTTCAAGATAGCGGCCATCCCCTTACCCCGAGCAACTCAAAAACTTGTTTTTTTTTAGTGAGGAGGTGTAGCCAAACACAAATAGTACAAGAAATTTTGCGCATTGATTAATGCAATTTTAATAAATTTTCTGACCAAACTTGCTACACTATGAGGATCCTGCACACTTTACTCCAAATCCATTGTTTGTATGAAAAAAAGTGTACCAATTGTTTTTGTGTAGAATCTCATAAGCTACAATATTTCTCAGAATAATTAAAAAAAAAAATGATGATTTTCGAGAAAAACGCAAAAAACTGATCTGTACCCCCTTTCACCCCCCCCCCCCCCAAAACTCTAGTCTCGTTCCAAATTTAGGGTATGTACTTTTTAGGAAATGCTTGATACGAAAAAACAAAGCTTTGTCGAAAATCCAAGAACTCGAAAAATCAATACCCATGAGGTAACTCGCCCACCCCAAACTATTAAGTATGTTTATGAATGAAAGTTAAGCAGTTTAGAGGATCACGTAATTTTGTTTAAAAAGAACAGTAAGCTTAGAAGATTATCTTAAATTTAGCACTCTGATGGCTAAACTACTGTAAAAACAAATTGGTTCCGTAATTACGGTAATCTCTCTTTGGGAATGAAGTTATTTTTAGCATCGTTTAATATTGAATGATGAATTAAATTAAATTTAGTCAGTAACGGATTTCACATTTAGCTGGCTGGAGGGGGGGGGGGGGGGGGAGGGTATTGATGCTCCAGTTTGTGGTGTACAAGGTACATTTTAAATTATAAAATAAGTGGCGACACCACTAAAGCTTCAGGCATTCCAAACTCTATAATTTTTTTTTTTCAAAAAATATTTCTCAATGTTACAAGGGGTCGAGTAAAGCAAAAAAAAAAGATTTTTGGTCATTTCTAACGGGATTTTCTTGATTTTGGCTAACGGCCAAAAACGGTTGATGGACTTGAATTCGGCCTTTAAGAGCATGCTAAGAAACAATACTCACTGTCATTGCCCATAGTAACATTAAACTAATTGCGTTTTTGGTTTGCGAAATAATGCGTGTCCTGCCAACTTCATATGAACTTAGCAGGACAACTTTCTCAAAAATACAGACAAACGATCCGAACAAAATTGGTTGTTGAGAACTAATTAATTAAGTAGTAACTAATGATAGGATATTTTTTTATCGTAATTTCCATAAGTGTCCTGCCAACTTCATAAACATTGGCTAGGTTAGGTTAGGTTAATGGGCTGACAGTTGGTCTTGTTACCTTCACACTTAGATCAATGTAGATCCATTGTGGTACCCTAGGGATTGTGAACCCCCATGAAATGAAACCTATGAAATGATAAATCCCATGTTAATTCAAGCCCTTTAAGGATGTTGAAGAGTTCTAGCAGGCTATAGCCTGAAAAGTCGGTGAGTATTTTGTTTGAGGAGTGTCCGTTGGCACATAACCACCAGGGTGAGGAGAAGAAAACTCCTCTCAAAAGCGTGATCCTTCCTTTGCCCCCACTTGAGAAATCCTCCCTCCATCAGGCCCGTAGGAGCAGTGGCTCCATGCAACGTCTGGTAGATGGGTATGTAGTACGGGGTAGTTAGACTTTTGCTGGGAAATAATTCAAACATGCAGTTTGACTCTGATATTCAAAAGGGTATTAGTACACAAACGAAAACCACATTCTTCACAATTGCACCTAGAGTCATTTGGCCGCCATTTTGTTTTTAACGGCTTTTTTTGTTATCAGACGTAACTCACGTATTTTTGACGTTACAATTGTGAGACAAACTTGTAGAAAATTTAATTATCTACAAAATATGTTAAGTAACTTTTTTCGATAAGTGCTTTTTTTTAAAAGTTATACTGCATTTTCTTAAAAAATGTAGGGGTTGATTTTGGTAAATTCATCATATCTTATTTTTTTGTTCTAAAAAAAAAAAAAAAATCGAAATAAAAGTTATAGTCCCTTCAATTATCTATATTTTTTGCTTTTACAGTTTTGTTATACGGCTTACGGTTCTCGCCCTGTAGCGCATATTAATAGTAGAGAACTGTATAGAATCATATATTTTTAACTACTTGACTTCTGCTGGTAAAAAGAAACCTCGAGGCTCGAAAGCAAATTAGTACTCGAGCCGAAAACATAATTCTTCATAACTGCCCGTAGAGTCATTTAGCCACCATTTTGTTTTTAAGGTTTTTATATCTTCGCAAGTAACTCACTTTTTATTTATGACAGACAAAAAAGTTGTAGAACAAATTTGTAGAACATTTAATTTCCAACAAAATGTTTCTTGTAACTTTTTTCGATAAGTACATTTTTTAAAATTGTAATGCATTTTGTTAAAAAAGAGTTTCTTTTCAATTTATTTTTTATAAAAAAATAAATGTCGAAATAAAAGTTGTAGGTAGACCTTTCAATTATCTATATTTTTTGCCTCAATATTTTTTTCTTATGCGGTATACCTTATGATATGATTTGTTAATAGTTCAAATTATTTGCGTATAGTTTAACTATATTTCCGAATTGTAAAATTAACAAATATCGCACTCTAATCGAGAAATGACTTCAGAACTTTTGTGGGAAATTACATAGAAATTCCCAAATTAATATCTTTAATTTCTTAAATAATGCTAATTTAATGTTATGCTATGTTTCCACCTAAGGTTTATCTCAGTTTAGATAAAATAAATCTTTTTGGTGTTTCCACCGCACAAAAAGATTTAAAAAAGATTAAATCTGACAACACTTTCAAAAATGCAAATGGCGCTTCAATTTTTCTTATGAAGTGCGAAAGAGACGGAATGTTTTATTCGTGTCAAACAATGAAGAACTGAATCGAGTCTCGAATGAATCGTTCAGCACCATGTTAAAATAGGTTAGTTCGATTTGTAAAACTATTTGTCCTAGGAAGATTTAATAAGATTAATTTCTAATCTCCAGGATTAACGAAATATATTTGTATGGTAAATCTTCAAGATTTAAAGAAGATTTGAGGTAAATCTTATTAAATCTCAGATTAGCGTTAGGTAGAAATGTAGCATTAGATAAATGTAAGATAATTTTATCGACTGGGTTTAAATGGATGTAACTTCAAAACGGCTGTATTTACGATAAAACATATTAAGACCTTTTGTGTAGAAAGTTCAATTTTCTATAAGAAAAACGTAAGTAGTTATTTTAAATACTTGTTATTATGCATAAAGTTATAAAATTCCAAATACAAACAGGAGTTTTCTCAAATCGTATGGAAAACCGAAATCTGCGACCAAATTTTCACAGATATCTTTTTTCGCTTAACTGTTTGAGCCTGTTTGGAAGAAAACAGATTCTATTTCTTTGTTGTTCGCTCGTTTTTGTAGTGAAAAACTCCATGTTGAGGGTGGGGTGGAAGAGAGTTATGTCGTCAATTATTTGTTTGAGTATAGCCAATTATGATACGAATATAACAAAACAAAAATAAAACATCCAATGCTGTACGGATTTCTTGAATATACATATATGCGCTACAGAAGTATGCCGCATAAGAAAAAAATATTGAGGCAAAAAATATAGATAATTGAAAGGTCTACCTACAACTTTTATTTCGACATTTATTTTTTTATGATAAATTGTTGAATAAAACACAACATCCCTGTTCAAAATAATGTATACCACTTAAAACTAAGCTTTTGTTATCATTGTCATATTTTTATGTCATATCTAACCTGAAATGTAACATACTGAACTTCTATCTTTTTTTTAATAAATTAAGTCATCGAGAAAGGTTGTAATCCATTCATTTCTAGGGGTTCATTTATAACTTCTACCATAAATTGAAAAGAAACCCTTTTTTTAACAAAATGCAGTACAATTTTAAAAAAAGTACTTATCGAAAAAAGTTACAAGAAACATTTCGTTGGAAATTAAATGTTCTACAAGTTTGTTCCACAACTTTTTGTCTGGCATAAATAAAAAGTGAGTTACTTGCGAAGATATAAAAACCTTAAAAACAAAATGGTGGCTTAATGACTCTACGGGCAGTTGTGAAGAATTATGTTTTGGGCTCGAGTACTAATTTGCTTTCGAGCCTCGAGGTTTCTATTTACCAGCAGAAGTCAAGTAGTTAAAAATATATGATTCTATACAGTTCTCTACTATTAATATGCGCTACAGGGCGAGAACCGTAAGCCGTATAACAAAACTGTAAAGGCAAAAAATATAGATAATTGAAGGGACTATAACTTTTATTTCGATTTTTTTTTTTTTTTTTTTTAGAACAAAAAAATAAGATATGATGAATTTACCAAAATCAACCCCTACTTTTTTTAAGAAAATGCAGTATAACTTTTAAAAAAAAGCACTTATCGAAAAAAGTTACTTAACATATTTTGTAGACAATTAAATTTTCTACAAGTTTGTCTCACAATTTTTTTTCATAACGTCAAAAATACGTGAGTTACGTCTGATAACAAAAAAAGCAGTTAAAAACAAAATGGCGGCCAAATGACTCTAGGTGCAGTTGTGAAAAATGTGGTTTTCGGCTCGTGTACTAATACCCTTTCAAATATCAAAGTCAAACTGCATGTTTGAATTATTTCTCAGAGCTCCATATAATGAAATCTAATTACCCCGTACTAATGATAGGTCAGTGGTTGGTTTACGTTGCCGTTCGTTGAAGAAATGTCTCTCGTCACATAAATACGTACGACGTTCAGCTTTCGTTCGTTCTTAAATGGACCCTTTCTTATATCTATTGACTGCGGTTGGATAAGTTACCAATCTCATAGTCGTGCTGTTGATACAGCTTAAGGATTTTCAAGCCATTGGGTAGCATTAATAAATTTCAACAGGTTTTTGCTTGGAATGTCGGAGAGTTCTTCCAAGTCATTGAAGAATAGTGTCTCCCTAGGCGATTGTTTATGTTATGAGATGGGTAGGGAGTGTTTTGTTTTTTTTTGTTTGGATAAATTCGGTCTTGCCGTTTGCTAAAAAGGTTTAGAAATGCACTCTTGGTACCTGTCTTATATAAAATTAAAATAAATAAATTTAGTGGCGCAACAGCTCGAGGAGAACCAGGGCCTAGTGACTTACAACTCACAACCATTCCTGTGTGCGTGTTTGTTGGGCAGGAATGGAGGGGACGCTACAGTTTTTTGCCGAGTCCGAACGGCTAAATGAGAAGCACTTTTTCATTACAAGTATACTCTTGGAGGATTTGTCAGTTCCTCGCAAGAGGCAGTACCTCGAATAGAACATTTCTGTTTTTAGGTGGCACGGCTGGGAATCGAACCCACACCTTCGGCATGACAGTCCTACCTGTCTTATATAAAAGAAATTAATTCTGTTTGAAAAGAAATCAATCAATTTTGGAATTTTGTTCTCACAAAATAAAATTAGAAAAATAATGCAGTCGAGTCTCCATTATCCGGAACTCGATTAATCGAAACTTTTGCCTACCCGAGCGGAGCCGGGTCATAGAAGATGTAAGTACCTCAACAAAGGCTATTTGTGTAATTCATATTTTTTTTGTGGACAATATTGTAATTTACTGTTTTTTCGTAATACAATTTCGGAAAAAAATCGAAAGCAACTCAACTTTTAGACACAAAAGTTTTGTTTTAATTTATTTGTCAGAAAAAAGGGGAGTACATCATTTAAAATAAGACAGTGACCTTTTTAAGGACCACCATAATGCAGCTTATATATTTCATCAAAATAGATTGGGTGATTAACTTGAAAGTGGGTGTTAAATTTCTCCGATCTTCATTCCACTCTCTACTGGAGCCATTTAATGGCTGGTTAGTTTATTAAATGGCTCTAGTTGGTTTTTCTGAAAAAAAGTGTTGGATTGATCACACAATACGTGGCCAATAACATCCAGTCAAAGGCTCATTTTATAGGTAATCAAAATGGCTAGAAATTATTCCACAAGAATTAGCCAAAAAAGACAAAGGAAAGCGAG
Organism: Dasysyrphus tricinctus; assembly: GCA_963921185.1. Taxonomy (NCBI): domain Eukaryota; kingdom Metazoa; phylum Arthropoda; class Insecta; order Diptera; family Syrphidae; genus Dasysyrphus; species Dasysyrphus tricinctus. The sequence continues at coordinate 102,483,308 of OY992530.1, read as the reverse complement.
ATATTACTTGAAACGTCATACCACCCCCAACAAGTGACTCATAGGTGAACTTTGACCCACTGTAACTTACAGATGCAATAACCTACAGAAGTCGTTAAAATAGCTTATTTTTTAGATCATTTTACCGTCTGCAAAGTTTTAGTTGGACATTTTATTGTTAATCGAAATGTGAAAGAGTTGTTAAATAAAAACAAAACCAATCTCTTTTTCAAGATGGTGGCTCTTCTTTAACCATGAAAACTCGTTTTTATAATGAGGAGGTGTTACCAAACAGATTTAATAACAAAATGTTTTCCTTTTCTTGACTTATTAGACTGGGCTATTAGTCCATTTTAAAAGTTAATCCTTATTCAATTAACAGGTGTTAGTAGCAAGTGAAAAGCTTTCAAAATCAAAAATTGTTTTATTTGTTTTGATAACACTTGTGAATGTAAATTTCACAGGTTCTGATTAAATGGCGTTTAACAACTAAAATAACCATGTCGATGACTAACAAACAACTCAAACTATTTATTCTTTTATTCAAATGTTCGTTGAGAAGCACGTGCAATGTTATGCCAGTTGCAATAATCATTTATTAAAGATGATAAACTATAAATAAAGAAACTGGTCCTAAGACTAAAACAGGGCTAAGCTTTAAAGATAGTAAAGATTAATTTGATATCGTTGCTATTTTAGAAAACTTGCATAACATAAAAAACTTGATTCTTCAGAAAATCAATTCAAAGCTTCTGGAGTCAAAGAATTTTTCGTTATACATACAGGGTGTCCTACAAATAATGGATAACCTTGCAACTGGTTATAGCAAGCCTTATGACCTTTCCAGAAAAAAATATAAAAAATATTTTCTCAGTGGTTGCTATGTTTAGATGTTTTTTCCAAAAGTTGTTAACAAAAAGTACTACTTTCCTCAAATACGTGAACGGTACGACCATTTGTTATTTATTTATTTTATATTTTTTTCTGGAAAGGTGATAAGGCCTGCTTTAACCAGTTGCAAGGTAATCCATTATTTACAGGACACCCTGTATAAATTTTTTTTTTCAAATATTTAGAGTTATATTTAGAATTATATCAGTAACTGATAATCAGTTTCAGTTTCTCTTCCTATTTGAGTAGTTGACCTTTTTGCTTCTTGCCTAAAGTTGCTAAGTTTGTCTTATTTTGTATCATTAACTAACAAAGTTTGTGTGTTAATTTAATGTGTTATTGACCCTTCCTAATTAATATAATTATTTTTTCAATATTGAGTTTCTAAATTTAAGCTAAACTTAAAATTTAAATTATTTGATCCAAATAATCAAAAGCCTCCTGCGGTGCCAAATTTCACTTTTCCGTTTGCTCATCCTTCGTGTTGCAATATTGTGAGGAATCCTCTAAAGGTTTTTTTTATTATAATTTTTCAATCTTAATTAATTCTTTAATTAATTGGTGATTAATTAATAACATAAAATTGTTTTTTGAAATCTCTGCTTAACGTTATAATTTTGTGTTGTGTTTTTTTTAAATTTATTGAGGTAAGTGTAAAAAATTAAACATACAATATTCAAGCTGCAATCCATTATCAACATACTTTTCTATAATAATTTTCCCCCTTTTTTTCTTTTTAAATCAACTGAGAGGTCTTGCTTTGCTTTGCTTTTTTTGCTGACACTGACAGAACAAATTGATACGAACATAAATATTTGTATTACAAGTCTTAAAATCTCAGGGTGACCATCTGCCTTAACTAAATTTATTTTTGTCTGCTAATTCTTTTTTTTTCTGTTTTTACTTGCCATTATAGGTACTATAAGGCAAGTTTTGGATTCGTGCAAAAAAAATTTTTTGAGATAACAATCAAACATTATATTACGATGATAGTGAACACCAAAAAAGTGGGTGGCACAATTCTGTCTGTCTGTCTGTCTGTTCGTCTACAGCCTAAACGGCTCGATCGATTTTCTTAAAACTTGGTACATAGTGGTTTTTGGTGATTATGCCCACACGTTTTTTTAATTTTTTTTTAGAATCAAAAATAACGGTACCTGCCATACAATTTTTTTTAGCAATTTTACATAATCGTATTTTTCTCAAAAACGGCTTGACAACTTTTCTTAAAAAAAATTCAACAAATTTATTTTAGTAAGGGTTTTCTTTTAGCAGAAAAACATTTTTCAAAAATGGTTATTAATGGTACCTCCCAAAGAACCATTTTTTTGATTTTTGATTTTCTTCAAAACGGTACGATCGATTTCAATTATTTTTTTTACACAAAAGCTTCCAAGAAATATAAATAGTTTTGTGTACCAAAATTTTTGAAAAAATATTTTTTGGATTTTTAAAAAATGTTTCAAAATTTTTTTTGGAAATTCAAATATTTCGAAAACGACATGATCGATTTTTTTGAAACTCGATATTTAAGACTTTTTTAGTACTCTCTAAAATATTTTTAGAAAAAATTTTACATTTATGAAAAAATAACGGTAGCTTCCATACAAAAGTTAAAAAACCGCAAAGGAAAATATTTTTTTGCTTAAAAACGACTCCTACGATTTTGATTAAACTTTTTTCCTATACTAAAATTAGTACGATCTACTGCCAAAAATTATAAAACTTTACACCTAGCAACTATTAATAGTACCTGTCATAGAACGTATTTTTTATTTTGAATTTTCTCGTTATCGGCTTTTCGGATTTAGATGATTTTTTTTATATACAAAATTCAGATAAGATCAAATAATATTGCATATCAAAATTTTCAAAAAAACAAGTTTTTGGATTTTTAAAAAAAGTTTCAAAATTTTTTTTTGAAAATTCGATATCTCAAAAACGGGTTGACAATTTTTTTCAAATTTTGTTTTTATATACACATTAATATATACTTTAGATTTGCATACCAAGATTTGTTCTTTAAAAACCGCTCCAACGATTTTAATTTTTTTTTTCCCATACAATCATATTCAATCAAGAATTAAGATGGCATTATTTTTTTCCACATCAAACTGCCAAAAGAGTTTTTTTATCCAATTTAAATGTCGTATTTCATGCTTCTCTCATAATTTCCATGTTCTTATATTACATTTTTACATTACATTATTTATTTCATTATTCTTTTCTTACAAACTTTGTTCATAGTATAATAATAATATAACAAATTCAAAAATAAAGAAAGAATAGCTAGTGACATTTTTATTTGAAAATAAAATAGTGCTAATGTCACATCATTGAAAAATATCTTAAAAATCTTATATATATATACAATTTTCTTAAGCCCACAGTGTCTTGAACATAAGAGCAAGTACGTGCGACCCAGTCGTGCATTTTATTTTTTGTCACTATGGATGCCTTTATAGTAAATCTGTCATGAAAGACGTTTCGGAAAGATTTACTAGAATGCAAAAAATTGCATTGATGAATATTTCATTCTTATGAAACGACTAAAAAATGTTTATCAAAGCATCGAAAGTGTCACTCGTAGTTAGGACTTCACGCGAAGCAAACTTAATCAAACTCATTAAACTTCTAAGACCCGTTTGTTAATACGAAACTTAAAATAAGAATAAAAATAAAAACGAAACTTATGTCGTTTTCCATTGGACATCCACAAGCATTCCGAAGCGTCCAGAAGTCTTCTGAAAGCATTCCATTGGCACAAAAATCCTCTTCTGACGATTCTGAGAAGAGAATTTCGCTTCTGGATTTGAAATCAGAATCCACTCGAGAAGCACTAACACATGCAAACTCAAACGTCAAAACAAACTGCACTACAAATTCATATTAGCGCATCCGACAAGATTTGACATGTGTTAATACATGGAAATATTTAGGATCGGTTCTAAAAAAATCACACTTTCTATCCCACTTGGGCGTTTGAATTTATGGTGAAACTGATTTTTTGATGCAAGTGTGGAAGAAAAATATGAAAGTCAGTTACATCACACAAATTTGGCAGTCGTATGAAATTTCTTCCCACTTTATTTTGACATGTGTTTATACTTTGTGGGATAATGCAGAGGCACTTTTATCTGTTTGCATACTGCAGCTGTCTAGTTCTCAAATGTCAAATAATGATTGACGTACGATGCCATTTGCAAAAATTATAACATCTTCCCCGATAGGGTGATTAATTTTGCGCAACTTTATAGTTACAGTGCAATTATTAACAAGTGTGAACAATTGTGAACAAGGGTACCCACAATTAGGTACCAACGAAAATGTTTATTTCTATATTTCTTTTACCGAATTTGAGAAGTGTTGGACATCTCTACCCTCGTTTAATGTGAGATTTGATTGAAAGTGCGAATGTTTTCATAGGAAATCGATACTTGCCCTGTTTTATAGAGCAAGCAAAAATGCAAGGCTACGCACGCTTCAAATACATGTGTTGTCATACACGTTACACTACAATCAAAAGGTATTTTATCTTCAAAAACAAAAATAATTATCTCTTAACTTAATTAAACTTATTTTGTTACAAATTTATAACTTACTTATTTGAAAACAAATGTATTTTAACTGTAGATATAAATTTAAATCCACGTTCGTGAATTATTTCTGAAAACAAATTAATAAAATTAAATCCCCGGTTTCTTAACACTCCATTAATATCCACTTTCAATTTCGACTGCGCTTGGAAAAACATAAAGCCTCTATTATAAAACAAATATTTTAGTTTTAAAAATAAGTGACATTAAGCACGTTTCCTTCTTCCTTAACGTTCTTAACGTAAATATAACCTGACTTTACATAATCAGAGCACGTTCAATCGTCGAGACTTAAAAAAAAAATAAACAAATCATGACGACAATACTTTCAGTATAAATAATTAAAATTATTTAAAAATACCAACTACACTTCTGTGTCATCAACCTTAATCGCGTATGCGTGTGATGAATAAATATGTGAATATTTCCGGTTTTGTGCGAATATTTAAATGCATAAGGTCAATGTTGGTCCGTTTGGTGCTTCCCAACTTAATTGGGTACATTTTTTATCCAATTTTATTCCAATAAATAATAATTTGAATGAGTATTTGATTAAAATGATTGTGTATAGACGTTTGATTTTTGAAATATTTAATGCACCTAAAATTCTGAAATATTTTATGTACATTAAGGTCCATTTTCCATTAGGTACAAACTTGTTTTAATATTAATTTTAATAGTGTGCTACAAGTTCAGTCATTTAAGCTTTTTGCTTAAGGAAACTGTAAAAATTCCCAATCGATATGAGAACTGCTATTCATTTTACAGGGGGTCAAAGCCCCCCAAACGGTTTTTAAGTAATATCTACAAAACGGTAACTCTTACAGAAAAAATTTCAAGGACTGGGTTATAGCTTAGAAAGTTTCCTACAAAAAATTTTCATAAGAGTTACCATTTTCGAGATAATTCGAAGGGTAGAGTTATGGATTTTATATTTCTGTATAAAATGTAGCTACTCTTTAACACCACCTTTGAGGTTGAATACAAAGTGAGTTTTTCTTGCGTGGTATCCTTCAGGAAAATTAGAAAACAGTTCTAAGAAATAATATACAGGGATTTATTTGAAGCAGAGATGAGATGAGAAGTCGTGATTTTTCAATCACAGGTTAACCTGTGACTGTGATTTGCAGTTAACTCTGAGTTTAACCTGTGATTGTGATTCGTGAATTATAAAAAAGATATATTAGAAAATCGGAATAAGTTATAGTGACTCATTTTACTGCACACTTTTTTATTGAAAAAAAAAAGTATCTTTTAGAATAAAATTTTTTTAACTACATATATTTATTTTGTAGAGATCTATCATGTTTTTACATTAAAGATAAATGTATCTAAATTTATATTAAAATACAAATTTCAATTTCTAGGCAGCTACTTATATTATGTCAGCTCTCAAATAAGTAGGTGTGGTCAGTGGGTGGACTCCAAAAATTTCATTTGTAGGTAACGTTAAGGCTTTTAACAGTGGAAAAACTGAAAAGGCACAAAACTCAAATCCAAGAAAAGAAGGCTTGGCTGTGATTATGTTTCTAAAAATTTTGTATATTGTTTCTTAAGTTCCAGAGAACTTATTTACAAAATTTCAGCTTTCTAAGACAACGTATGAAGGAGAAAACTCAAATAAAAAAAGAGGTATGGCAGTGGGTCGATTTCCAAAAATTTGATATGTTGTTCTTTAGGCTCTAGACAACTACTTATTTACAAAATTTCAGCTCGATTGGATTAAGGAAAACTCAAATAAAGGAAAAGAAGGCGTGGCAGTGGGCGGTTTTCCAAAAATGCATATGTTGTTCTTTAGGTTTTAAACAACTCTATTGCAAAATTTCAGCTCTCTAGAGCAACGGATTAAGTATCCTTCAGGAAAATTAGAAAACAGTTCTAAGAAATATATACAGGGATTTATTTGAATTTGAAGGTTTTGGGAAAGTTCCCCATCGATTTGCGCTCCACTACTTTAATCATACGGGGTCGAAGGTACGAAACATGATATTTCGATTATACAGGGTGATTTGTATAAAATGTGACAAAAAGCTAGAGCGTGTAGGGCGGGTTGAGAAAGGGAAAAAATGGTATAGGAGGGGGGATTCTATTTTCCTCCGTTTAGCAGGGAGGGGTAAAATTTTCCAAGAAATTGACCTAAAACAGAAAAAATAAAATGCACGACTGGGTCGCACGTACTTGCTCTTATGTTCAAGACACTGCGAGTTTAAGAAAATTGTATATACAAACATGGAAATTATGAGAGAAAAATGTAGAGAAGCATGAAATACGACATTTAAATTGGCTAAAACAACTCTTTTGACCATTTGAGGTGAAAAAAAGTATGCCATCTTAATTCATGATGGAATATGATTGTATGGGAAAAAAAATTAAAATCGTTGGAGCGGTTTTTTTTTAAATTCATTTTGTATATATAAAATTCTCAAAACATTTTTAAGAACAAATTTTGGTATGCAGATTTAAACTATATATTTATGTGTAGGTATATAAAAACAAAATTTGAAAAAAAAATTGTCAACCCGTTTTTGAGATATCGAATTTTCAAAAAAAAGTTTGAAACTGTTTTTAAAAATAAAAAAACTTTTTTTTTAGAAAATTTTGATATGCAATATTATTTAATCTTATCTGAAATTTGTATATGAAAAAATTCATCTAAATCCGTTAAGCTGAGAAAACGAGAAAACTCTAAATAAAAAAATACGTTCTATGACAGGTACTGCTAAAAGTTGCTATGTGTAAAATTTTATAATTTTTAATGATAGATCGTACTAATTTTAGTATATAAAAAAGTTTAATCAAAATCGTAGGAGTAGTTTTCAAGCAAACAAATATTTTCTTTTGCGGTTTTTTCACTTTTGTATGGAAGGTACCGTTATTATTTCATAAATGTAAACTTTTTTCTAAAAATATTTTAGAGAATACTAAAAAAGTCTTAAATATCCAGTTTCAAGAAAATCTATGATGCCGTTTTCGAAATATTTGATTTTCCAAAAAAAAATTTGAAAGATTTTTTAAAAATCCAAAAAATATTTTTTCAAAAATTTTCGTACACAAAACTATTTACATTTTTTGGAAGCTTCTGTATAAAAAAAATAATTGAAATCGGTCATAACATTTTGAAGAAAATCAAAAATTAAAAAAATGGTTCCTTGGGAGGTACCATTAAAAACCATTTTTGAAAAATGGTTTTCCACCCAAAGGAAGCCTTTACTAAAAATTATAAATTTACAGATAGACAGACAGACAGACAGACAGACAGACAGACAGACAGACAGACAGAATTTTGCCACCCACTTTTTTGGTGTTCTCTATCATCGGAATATATCATGTTTGATTGTTATCTCAAAAATTTTTTTTGCACGAATCCAAAACTTGCCTTATAGTACCTATAATCGCAAGTAAAAATTATTAAAAAAACAACGGTAACACTTACAATGCCATGCTATACCATTTTGTAAAGCGAAAAATCTCTTTTGTTTTAATTTCAAATAAAATAGTTAGAGTCAACAGTTTAAAAAAAAAAAATAATTTTCAAATTCAAAATTTTTAAAAAACTATATTTTTTGAAAGTCAATATTCTATTTCTTTCTTTTTTTTTAATGAAGATGTTTAAAAGAATGGTTTTTCAGAAATTATATTCCAAAGTCAAAATGTTTGAAAAAAATAGATTTTTTTTTGTCAAGTTGCATATTTTCAAAATTTTGCGAAGTGCTATTTTTACTTGCGGTATAGGTACTTAGGCAAGTTTTGGATTCGTGCAAAAAAACGTATTTTTTTTTAAACGGTAAGACTTATTTCAATATTTATTTTTATACAGAAGATTTTTCAAAAAATATAAGTAGTACTGTGTACCAAAATATTTTTAGCATTTTTTTCTCAAAATCGACGGAAGTACGATCTACTTCCAAAAAATTATAAAATGTTAATATTAGCAACCATTTTTTTTATTTTGAATTTTCTGCTATCGGCTAAACGGATTTATATTAATTTTGTTGTACAAATTTCAGATAATATTAAATAATATTGCAAATCAAAATTGTCAAAAAAAGAGTTTTTGAGTTGTTAAAAAAAAGTTTCAATTTTTTTTTTTAAATTCGATATCTCGGCCATTCCAAAAATTTCGAAACCAAGCAACTCAATTTCAAATTAAGGAAAAAAATATATTTAAATATGCCAATATATACAATATATATAAGAGTTAACGAAAAAATTGTAAATATAAAATTTTACTTGTTGTTGTAAAATAGGCAAGTGATCAAAAAAGCTCTTACTTTATCTTTCGTATCTGTGCATTTTTCGGCATTTTTCCCGCTATAAGTTTTCTATAAATTGTGATGCAAATGACGATGTTCAGTTAGGTTCTTATAAGTGTTTTCAATACACTACTTAAACTCGGAACTGTTTTTCTGATAGGAGTGCTGTAAAAATAGTATTACGCCTCAAAATGACTGAACATTTCATGTCTTCTCCGTTACCGAAAAATGACAAAAGTTGGTATAAATGGTGAACTATATTAGTGTTTGTAAAATTATTTCGCATACAAAGCAAGACTTGAAAAAGGATTATGGTGGATTTTTTATAGATTTTTAAATCATGTCTTACTATCTAAAACAGGGTAACGGAGAAGACAAAATTGCACTTTCTCATCCAAATTTCAACGACTCACAGGTACTTTTTTTTAAAGTCTGAATTTCTTTGATCCCTTTGCTAAAAATGGATCAAGGTAACTGAACAAAATATGTGTTAAATTTCATTGAAATCGGTTGACGTTTACACGTGCTAGCGAGCACTTGAAGTTTTTCATATAAAAAACATGGTGTTTTGACAGTCCTTTACTCAAAGGGCCCGTAAAAGTGTAAACGTTGATGGAAAAACTTTAAACTTGGCAGATATACTAAATACCATAAGGAGTATACAAACATATTTTTTTTATTTTTGTAAACAACAGTTACTCCATTTATAATAGCAACAAATGCACAAAAACAACGATTTTTAATTAAATTTTTTGATGGGGTTAATATTATACAAAACTATTGAAACTTTTTTTTTGATACTCCTAACAGTAGTTAATTTATGTGCCAAGTTTAAAGATTTTCCATCAACTTTTACAATTTGGCTGATATTTTGAGTAAAAACTGTGAAAACCCCATGTGTTTTGAATGAAAAATTTCAAGTGCTCGCTAGCACGTGTTAACGTTAACCGATTTCAATGAAATTTTACACACATTTTTCAATTGCCTGAATCACTTTTATCATTGATGAGAATAATTTAAAAATACGAATTTCAATATAACTGAACAAAAAAGAAATCTTTAATCGTACGTGTCTTCTCCGTTACCATCTTTCATATTTTTTTCTGTTAGTAAAATGAAACTTGGCATTAAACCAAGGATGGTTTTTGATAAATGTTGGTTTTATGAAAGTGTGAAAAAAAAAATAAACTTCATATCTTAATGGACGGCGCAGAATTTTTAACTTCAAGGCAATGGTCGGAAAACTCTAAATCGTGCGTGTCTTCTCCGTTACTGTCTATTTTTTTGAATAAACTTACTAAATTTCATACTTTTTTGGTGAAACTTCTGTGTCGTGTACTTTGTGATGAATTCTTAAAAACCACTGAGTTTCATAAAAAAATATTAATTTCTTAACAAGAAAAACCTTACTACAAGCGTCCGATTGTCTTCTCCGTTACTTTGGAATGGCCGATCTCAAAAACGGTTTGACATTTTTTTTTTAAATCTTGTTTTATGTGCACAAAAGTACATACTTTAGATTTGCATAGCAAAATTTGTCCTTAAAAAAGTTGCCAGTGGTTGGCAGACTTAGGCCTGGTTCACACGAGATTGTACCGCACGTTTTTTATCGCATTCGGTTTTTACCGAACAAAAATCGGGTGTTCACACGATATTTATATTTATTCGTTTAAAACTCGAATAGCTGCAGTATAATGAAAATGAATGGAAAAGTTTGAATTTGTGAAGTATTTTATTTTTATCTTTTTAAGGGAAAGGGCTAGAAAACTGAAATTTGGACGGATGATAGAAAATATTGATTTAAATATAAATTAAAAAAATAAGAAAGAGTCCTAGAATACCGTTGGACGGAGATAACGGCATTATTTGAGCACTTTCACATATGAACTCATATCTGTTTAGTGCATTAATGAATTTTCTTGTTGATTTAAATATAACATATAAATAAAATTACGGTTATTTTGATACCTCATTCATTATCCTACGAGGTATATAAGCGACACAATCTTGATTTTAAATTGATCGAAAAATCAAAACAATTGCATTGAAATTACCTGCTTGGACCATTGTCCACGATCATCCACCAGCGAGAATATCCCGTTATCTACATGGAATTTTTTTTATTAAAATTTGATATGGATGGCTTTAAGAAATTATAGCTCCCGTTTTACTGAATGGATCTTCAAGGTTAAGGCTTTAAAAGAAAGCTGATATAACGGGCTATATTGTGTAAAAAAATCATTGAGGAGGGGCAAACATTTTTATACTAAAGGGGTGAATAAAGCCCAAGTCAATTCCATTTATTTTATTCTAAATTCAAATGTTGATGAAAATTTTTAAAATTAAAAAAAATAAAAACGCACATTTATTGCCTCATTTCTCTTCTTTATTTTAAGACCTTAACCTACAAGATCCAATCAGTATCACCGGAGTTATAATTTTTTTAAATCAACCATATCGGTCGATTAATTTTTGTTGTGTACATGGGCTTTTCTCTCCACTGAAGCCCATTCGATGCCAACGAACAAATACCCAACGTGGATTTAAACCGTGTGAACGAGACTATATAAAACTATACGCCACTGGAAGACGATACGTCACAGTTCATTCGTTTTTTTTTATAAGTCCGTTGAGTATTCGATAAACGTACTTAGCTGAGTACGTTTTCTTGCCGTACAAACGTCGTCTGAAAGGCTCTATGCAAAATATATACGCCACTGCTCATTCGCACGGATTTATACTGCAAAAAATCGTGCGGTACAATCTCGTGTGAACCAGGCCTTACGGTATTTCAGTACGATTCATATTAAGTAGAGGCATTGTACTAGACCTCTTGAGCAGAGAATGTGCATTCCTAATCCAAAGTCATTAATGATGGGCATAATCGAATGATTTCAATAATCGAGATGTTAGTATTCGAGTGATCATAATAATCGAATGATCATTCGAGATATGAGAGTTGAGAAACAAGAAATAAGAACGAAAGAAAAGGAACAATAACCTACATATGTACATATTCGAGAACTCAATATGTTCATTGTCTTTGTATTTTTGAATTCAACCACTCGAGTCAACACTGTGAATTCGAAAGTAGTTGTGTACACACACATAAACAGTGAGCGTCCCGAACACCGAGTTCTCAATTAATTGTGTTTGTCTTATTATTATCTCGCCCACTGCTCGAGTGATTGAAAACACCATACACTCACACAAACTACACAACAATCAACTTTTTGGGTCGATAATGTGTGTTTCTCTTTTTCTTGCTTGTCTTTCGTTCTCATTTCTGTTTTTGAATCTCGACCTCTCGAGTTCTCACGATACTTGCTACAATAGTAAGCAGGTAGGTAGGAAAATCATTCGAATGATTCATTCATTCATCATTCGAAAAGTTGCCGCTCTCGAGCTCCCATCGCGTTGACTCGAGTTAGATACACCATACACTCACACAAACTACAAAACAATCAATTTCTGGGGTCGATAATGTGTTATTCTCCCTTTCTTGCTTGTCTCTCGTTCTCATATCTGCTCTTAAATCTGGACTTCACGAGTTCTCACTACACTGACTTCAACAGTAAGGTAGGTAGGAAGATCATTCGAATGCTAAATCATTCGAATGATTCATTCATTCATCATTCGAAGTATATTCAAGCTGCTGTCGGCTCTCGAGCTCCCAATGGTTGAATACACGTACATAAACAATCAACGGTCTCGAGTTCTCTATTATGTGTGTTGGTGTTCCTCTTTCTCTTACTTGTCTTTAATTCGCATTTTTGTTCTTGATTCTCGGGTTCTCGAGTTCTCAATGCCGTAACAATTACAAAAGTAAGTAGGTGAGCAAGATCGGTGTTGATGAAAAATCATTCGAATGATTCAAGTGAAGAATCGAGATATCTCGAGATGTTGCCTGAATCGATTATAATCGATTATATCATTCGAATGCGCCCATCACTAAAAGTCATAGCACTAGGGTCACAAAAGTCGAAAAAATCGACCTCGAAAACGTAAAAGCAGTACATCTGCCTCTTTGATATGTTAGACTACAAAGTTTTTGCTATTCAATATCAGTAAAGGCAGACATAGGGCGTAGTACCTCTAGGCGTAACGGAATTTAAAAAAAATGGCTAGAAAAATTCCTGAAAAATATAAAACATAATATGCAAGTACTGTACCAGGTGTCTGTTGTAATTTTTTTCTAATAAAAGAGAGTGTACAAATTAAAATATCTGAGAGGCAGACATATTGCTTTGATTTAATTAAGCAATTTAATCGCGAAACCTTTTAGCCAAGTTTGTGGCCTGTATAATTATTTGAAAATGGTTTTAACACCTTATAGACCGCAAATATCGTCAAATAAAATCAAAACAAAATTGAAAAACAACAACTTTTATTTTTTTATTTAAACTTTTATTTTTAATACGTATGCATTTTGGTTCTCGGCTGCGTAACCATCATAAAATAAATAAATAAATAAATAAATTGGGTGGCGCAACAGCTCATGGAGAACCAGGGCCTAGTGACTTACAACTCACAACCATTCCTGTGTGCGTGTTTGTTGGCAGGAATGGAGGGGACCTACAGTTTTTTGCCGAGTCCGAACGGCTAAATGAGAAGCACTTTTTCATGACAAGTATACTCTTGGAGGATTTGTCAGTTCCTCGCAAGAGGCAGTACCTCGAATAAAACATTTCTGTTTTTAGGTGGCACGGCTGGGAATCGAACCCACACCTTCGGCATGACAGTCCTACGCACTAACCACCAAGCCACGAGGTACTACGTAACCATCATCAGCGAGCGACAATTAAACAAAAGTACAAAGAGATTACAAGGAAAGTAGAAATTAGACTCATCATCATCGTGTCCTGTATCCTCGGCTGGGGCATAGGGCGTCAACAAAACGTCTCCATCCTTCACGGTCTGCTGCAAGGTACTTAAGCTGTGGCCACGTCTTTCTCTGGGATTCTGCTTCCGCTAAGACAGTTGATTTCCATGTTGTTCTTGGTCTTCCAACCCGCCGTGCACCCTGAGGATTCCATTCAAAGGACTGCTTTGCAATTTCATCGTTTGGTTTCCTCAGTGTGTGACCAATCCAACGCCATTTACGCTTTCTTATGTCGACGTCCAGCCGCTCTTGACTTGTCCTGCGCCACAATTCCCCATTTGATATTATTTGTGGCCAGCGAATCTTTAGGATGTGGCGAAGACAGCGATTCACAAAAGCCTGCAATTTCTTCGAAATGGTAGACGTGACTTTCCAGGTTTCACAAGCATATAACAGCACGGATTTGACATTGGATTCGAAGAATCTCAACTTAGTGCGTAAGGAGATTTGACTGGATTTCCAAATTGGGGACAGAGTACCGAAGGCAGCACGAGCTTTATTTATTCTACTTTTAACGTCCAGATCCGTACCACCGTTTGCAGAAACAATACTGCCAAGGTAGTTAAATTGTTCCACTACTTCAACTGGCGTCTGGCGTAAAATAATACGCTGCTGTGTGGAGCGGCCTGTGAGCATTATTTTTGTCTTTTTGCTGTTAATTCTTAGACCACTCGACTCTCCCTTCACTTGCAGTGCTTGGCACATCCCGTTCAGCCCACTGATGTTATTTGCCAGTAGACATATGTCATCGGCATAGTCTAAATGACTGAGCCTTTCGAACGGTCTCCATTGAATGCCCTGTCGCTCAGCTGTACCAACACTGGCCGTCAATACGTCGTCCATCGCCAGCAGGAAGAGAATTGGCGATAGAACATCCCCTTGTCTCACACCCTGTTGCACTACGAAGGAGTCGGATAGCTGCCCATTGTGCAAAACAAAACACCTCACGTTGTTGTAGGACTCTTTAATAATGGCAACAATTTTTGGTGGAATTCCTCTACCAAGCAATGATTCTCATATACATTCTCGGTTAACTCGATCAAAGGCCTTTTCAAAATCCACGAACATGAGGTAAAGCAGTGATTGATATTCCATCGACTGCTCGAGGACGATACGCAGGGTGTTGATATGGTCGACACACGATCGACCACTGCGGAAGCCAGCTTGATGCCTCTTGAGTGTAGACTCGATTCTATCCTTTATTCGCTCGAGTATGATTGTTGCCATTAGTTTTGGGAAAACGGACAAAACGGTGATACCACGCCAATTGTTGCAATTCTTTAAGTCACCTTTCTTTGGCAACTTAACAATCACACCATCCTTCCAGTCCCTGGGATAGCTTTCGTTTTCCCAAATGTTTTGTATCAGCGGATGTAAAATACTAGCCACTGCTACGGGATCGGCTTTCAGGAATTCAGCTGGTATTCCGTCCAGTCCAGCTGCCTTGTTGTTTTTGAGGAGATTTATTGATGTACGAATTTCCGATTCTGACGGGGGTTCGATGTCAATACCCCTATAGGACCTGCGCATCTCGTTTAGTTGGGGCACTTCAGCGCTCTGCTCAACTGAATCCTCATTTAGCAGGGCACAAAAATGGTCCTTCCATCTACGAAGCTGATCCTCAATTGATACCAAAAGTGTGCCATCCACATCCATTACAGGATGATTGGTGTTGCTTTTTTTCCCGATAACATCTTTGGCTATTTGGTACAATTCCCGGATATCTCCTCTTCTGGCAGCGCTTTCCGCATTATCTGCGAGTCCATCCAACTTCACCCTCTTGTCACGTCTCACACAGCGGTAGACCATCTTATGTGCAATGCGGTACTCTCTTCGCAAGTCAGCCTTTCGTTGAACATCAGCTTCGGCATTTATTTGGATTTTCAACGATTTGCGAAGTTCGATCTTATCCCAGGTGTCTTGGGATATCCAAGAGTCTCTACGTCTCGTTCGCTTGGGTACAGTTTCGGATCCAGCCTCCATAAAAACACTTTTAATTTCACCCCACATCTCATCAATTGTTGAATTCTGGATTCCATTTAATGACGAGGCTCTGTCGTTAAGGGTGGTGACATAGTTTCGACATATGTTGGGGTTATTTAAAGCATTAGTAATGAATTTTGTGCTCCTTGCTGCATCCTGCGCTGGTTTTTGTACGGCAGCGGTTCGTAGTTTGAGACTCATCAGAACCAAATGGTGGTCGCTTCCCACATCGGCATTTCTTATACTCCGGACATCACACATAGACTTCCTCCATCGCTGCTGAATCATGATATGATCAATTTGGTTTTCGGTTTGACCATCTGGATGCACCCAGGTAATTTTGTTGCACGTCTTATGCTTAAATACAGTCCCACCTATCACAAGACGATTCGCGTTACAAAAGTCGACAAGCAAGTCACCATTTTCATTCCGTGACCCCACGCCATTTCTTCCCATCACGCGTTCCAGTCCATAATTGTCTGAACCGACTTGGGCATTAAGGTCTCCCATAACGACTATGATGTCGGCTCTCGGAACACTACTGTAAACCGAGTTAAGATGAGTGTAGAATGCGGTTTTGTCTTCCTCGGTCGCTTCATTTGTGGGGGCGTAGCACTGAATAATTGTGACGTTACGAATTTTTGAACGAAACCTTGCTGTCATTAATCTCGCAGAAATGGGCGCCCATGAGATCAAACTACGCCTCGCTTCTTCGTTCAACATAATTCCGACACCATGCAGTCTTTGGCCACCCTCTCTTTCATCTTCGCCGGAATACAGCATTCTCGTCTGTCCAATGTCTGATCTGTATTCAGCTCTTCCTCTCCACTTAGTTTCGCTTATGCCCAGGATACTGATCTTTAGGCGCAGCATTTCACGCTCAACCTGCTCGTATCTACCATCGCTGTACAAGGATCGAACGTTCCATGCTCCGATTTTCGTACGTATGCGGTAGCCAAAAGTAACATCTTCTTCTATTTGTCAACGATTCATTTATTATTATGGCGTCTTGATTGACGCTCGTACATGAAGGATGCCGCACCCCCAAATCCGATGTGCGGTTTACTGCAGCCGAAGCTACAGAAGGATTTTCTATAAAAAGATTACCTCTTGGGGACTCATTTCCATTTGTTGTCATAATTCATGTATTTGCATATATCCTTCCACCATGGTGTTTTCCGAGATATGATTAATAACATACATAAGCTCAGATTTGACAGGCACACCCGCCTTTTGTATGGTCAAACACATAACTGCTCGAGGCCGCCCACTGTGGGAAAACAGACGCCTTTTGTAGCCGCCCAATATGGGTTACAGACGCTACCTGCTGCTGCCGTTGGCCTTTTACCAAAAAAAAGCTCCTCCGCCACCAGACTATCATGCCGTTGACCGCCACCTGCAGTTCATCCGCCTTAAGGGGGCTTTTAACCATCCCGAGGACAAGTTTGTGCCCTGACCAGCATAGCTGGGTTGTCTGCTTATCCCGGCATCCATTCGGTCCCCCTGCACGTTAGCGTTACCCGCCCTCTACCACGCGGAGGTGTGCATAGGGATTTTCCTATCATTGAGCCTAGGGCCATATGGCGTCCTAGCACTCTTAAGTACTTTAGAGGGCAAGAAATTAGACTAAGATAAAGTAAAACAAAAAAAGAAATAGACTGCACATATATTTTTTTAATAAATAAAACTATAAGAATTATTATATCAAAGAGACAAACATACTCCTAAAGTACAAATTTTTTTTTTTTTTTTTAATTTTAATAAAGGCAGAATTTATATGGAGATTTTTAAGGCGTTTTTTTTAAATTCCGTTAAAAAAAAAAACAATTAACTTCTGCCAATATTTTTTATTATTTAATAAAAACTATACTTCTTATTATGTCAAATAGGCAGTCATATCGCTCAACAGGAAACATGTTTCTTTTTAATTTGAAAAGAAACATTGAAGTGTGTATGGAGATTTTTCCCCAATATTTGTATTTCAAAATTCTGTTACAAATTCAGGTACTACAGCAGGTGTCTGAAAACTTTTTTTTTTAGCTAAATTGACTCTTATTATTAAAATATAAAAACCTGAATATATTCCTTCAAGAAAAATTGCTTTTTTGTACTTAGAAAGAAAGCTTATATTATTCGGGAATTTTTCTAGCCATTTTTTTAAAAATTCTGTTACGCCTAGAGGTACTACGCCCTATGTCTGCCTTTACTGATTTTTAATAGCAAAAACTATTTAGTTTAACATATCAAGGAGGCAGACGTACTGCTATCACGTTTTCGGGGTCGATTTTTTCGACTTTGGATTAGGAATGCCCATTCCATGCTCAGCAGGTCTAGTAAAATGCCTCCACTTAAAACGAATCGAATATGAAATACCATAAGTCTGCCGACCACTGGCTCTTAGACTATAACCGGAACCTGTGAAAATAATAATATAGCACAGATTTTTAATCCACTATGAACAATTGGCCCTTAGTCTGTAAAATATTAACATGTCTATCTACTTTTATCTCTTCATTGCGAGTAGCTATTCAATTGAATTAGTACCTACAATCATCTACCTACATGATTGTAAAAAAAAAATCACGTCACCCCTGTCATGATTTTATCAGTCTGATTCCAATATTATCATATTACAAGAGCATATTAAAAGGCTCTCATGAAAATAAACACAATTTATTCACCTTTCCCTCCTGCTATCAGTAATATAACCGTCTGTGAAAATATTTACTGATAACGGATATACTCTTTACATCGATATTAAAAAGGTCTTCCATACCTCGCGTTCCAATGGTTTTCAATTCAAAGATAACTTGAGTGGATTTTGTATCAGTGGTCATCACCTGTTTTAAACAAGGGATTACCTGACCTGTTCAGTAGTGTATAATATGGTAAATAAACAATTAAGTTCAGAGCTCCGTTAGAAAAACGTTTTGGCAGATTACTGTAAGAAAATAAATTACACTCCACTTCTTTTATTTACATTTAAAAATGTAGCGTCTTTTTTGAAAGACCCTTTCATACCGCTTGGATTTGGATTAAATAATGCTCTTATGACTCAAAATTTCTAGGGATATGAGAACAAAAGTGATTATGACCTTGATTTTAATAAGTAAATATTGGTTTGTTTGTTTTAAGAATTGTTTTTCGAGAGAAGCCGATTTACTGCCTGAACAGAATGAAAGACGGAGCTGGATTAAAAAAAAGTTTGAAATTTTTCAACTCTTGTAGCCTCGGCTTCAGCATGTTTGACATCAATTCCAGCTCCGTCTCCTGTTCTGTTCAGGTAATTATTCGTCGCTTATCATAGCTGTCTGAAATTCCTTGAAGTTATAGGTTAACCGTTAACCTAACCGTTACCGTCATCGTAATCTGATTTTCAGTGGGGAAGTAGTTATGGAGTAAAGTTTGTTATCATTTCCCTGAAAAATCTTTTGCAATATTTAGAATACCTATAGGAGTTTTCAGCCATATCGCAGAGTTCCCGTGATCTTGATTTTAGGAGTGAACTCGATTTCTACCGTTTTCGGGAAGAAATAGAGAAGTATTTTTGTTTTATAATCAATTGACTTTTTAAATAGAAAAGAGTCGAAAATCTAGGAATTGCAAAATTATATTCCCAAGCTTGAGGAGTTTTCGATTTACATTTACCTATGGGGCATTTCACTTGAAGCGGACAACGTGTTGGAGTGTGAAGTGGTTCACTTGGATTTTCAGATCCAATTGCCCCAAAACATGGAAGACAAGAGAAAATTCGTTGCCACACTACAGTGTTCGAACCTCAGTTACAAAATTTCGGAGCAGATTTGTAAAAAAAGTGGAGTAAGTCAAACATTTCCGGAGCAGATTTTAAAACGAAGGGAAAACTCAAGTTTTCAAAAATTGTACTTTAAACAAAAATGTATGTAATAAAAATAAAAAGATATATAAAAGAAAAAAAAGCACATAAGCCCCGATATGAACGAGAAACGACGAATAAAGTAAGAAAAAGAAATGATTCCGTTCAGCATAGACTTTCAGATGCAAACATTCAGATATCAGAGTCCAGAGTTGGTTGTAAAGTTGAATAACACAGTCTTGCCATTTAATTTAATATGGTTTGGCCGAAGAATTATCTGGTTGGAAAAAAAGGAGTAGATTTAAAAAAAGCGGAGTGGTGGAGTAGATTTGTTTTCTTCCTCAAAATTGGAGTAAATTTGTTCCGATTGGAGTAATGTTCAAACACTGCTAATATGTCCTTTTTTGAGAATTGAAATACACTTACCTACCAGTAAGGGAGTTTATTCAAGAAGAAGGAATATAATTTACAAAATGAATGCCTACAGCCAGTTCCGTTTTACTTACTTTACAATATATAGGCATACAAACTAAAAAGCTCCATTTTGACAAAGAAAAAATATATGAAAAAAGTAATAGAATGGAACAGAGATGTCCTTAAGTAGGTTTTCACTTGAACACAACGAAAAAAGTGGTGAGTATTGAAATTTGTTCATCTTTGGGTTCTTTATACTTGATTAGATACAGAACATACTTAAGGTAGGATTTTAAATTTTAAGGTCTGGATCTGGAGTTATGAGCTTGTAGAGTTTTGGTAGACTTTGTGTTAAGGTTATTAAGAAAAATGTAATTTAATAAAATAAAGGAACCGAAAAATTATGTTTATATTGAGATAAATGGTAAATTAGTTGTTCTCTTCGGCTATGAAAACTAGTACCTCGTGGCATAATGGTTGGTGCGTTGGACTATCATGCCAAAGATGTGGGTTCGATTCCCCACTGTGCCCTAAAAAGAGAAATGTTTTATCCGAAGTACTGCCTCTTGCGAGGAACTGACAAATCCTTCAGGAGTATACTTGTTATGAATAAGTGCTTCTCATTTAATCGTTCACACTCGGCAAAAAACTGTAGGTCCCCTCCATTCCTGCCAACAACCCGCACACAGGAATGGTTGAAGGTTGTAAGTCACTAGGCCCTGGTTCTCCACGAGCTGTTGCACCACCCAATTTATTTATTTATTTTCGGTTATGAAATCTTAACCGGAAATCGATTTCAAATTTTTAAAAACTTAGTCCCTTTTTATATTTGTTTGTAAGTTTCTAAATTTAGCGTAACACTATAGAAATAACAGGCGTGTTTTTTTATCATCGGGATCTGGATTAACTTTTACACGTAAAACAAAAACAAAATAATGGGAAATTTTTAAAATTGTTTTTGTAACACGTGTTAAAAGTTAATTCAGATCCAGATCCCGATGATAAAAAACACGCCTAACGTGTCTAGTTTTCGAGTGGGATCCTCATTCGTTAAGAAGATACATAATTTTTAGTGCGTGGCTCTCATTCAAAAACCAGATTTGTTTGTATAGAAAACCGGAAATATAGGCCAAGATGCGGGTAATTTTATCTGCAATTTTCTACTGAACTGATTTTCTGTTGCAGTATGTTTAGGGGTGTTCCCAAAACCTAAATCTTAATTAGCAGGACTGAGGGCTACTAGCTTCAGCCGCCATCTTATGGAAAACGCGTTTTATCAAATATCTCGTAAAGCGTGTATTATACATCAAAAATAGTAATTGTTTTTGAAAGCTAATATTTTATTCTTTTATTTGTTTTATGAATCAAGATGTTGAAAATACTTTGAGAAATTTAATTTTAAAGTCAATATTTTCGAAAAAAAAAATTTCAATTTTATTTTAAAGTTGATTTTGTTTTTCAAAATGTTGCCTTACTGAGCACAACTGTTCTTTTTTATACTCAATGTTCTTATCAATTTTAAGTCGAGTATACTGAGAACCAGATGTTAATATCTTTCTTAGTTTTTGAAAAATTAAAAAAAAAAATTCAAAGGTATTAGATAGAAGCTTAAATTTTTAGAACTTACCAATTTTAAAGTTAACACTATATCAAAAAGTTACATTTGCGCATAAATGTCGGAAGTAAATTAATTGTGAATCACTTAAATTACCGGCTTCTTATTAAAACTGATTTAACTTATAAGTATGTAGGTATTTAAATGTAGCGGAAATAATGATTCTCTTCATCAGCATCGAGTTGATAAATCAGCAATGATAAGATACATTTTTAAAAAATATATTTTTTGCAATACGATAATTCTTTTTTCTTCTATTTAATCTTGTATATTAATTAAATAACAGAGATTTAAATCATATAATTTTTATCTTTTTGGAATATGTTTACCAATCTTCAATAAAGCACCAACACCAACTGTTAAAATTGATTAAAGCACACAACCGTTAAACGTGTCTCAGGAGTTTTGAATACGGACTGTGACAGCCATAGGAATAAAATCGAATTCAAAGGTTCCACATGTTATTAAATCTAAATATACAAATGAAAAAGATCTATAAAAGAGTGTTCTTATCAGTCTCATATCTAACGTATGTATATGTGTATAAAAAAAAGGTCTATACACTGTTAAAAATATTAGATCTGAATTGAGATCAGAACTTTTACAAGTCTTACATACAATTTTGAGGAAATTTTTTTTTTTTTAATTTTGATGTTTATTTTTTCCAAATATTATTTCATTCAAATATATTTAACTTTATTACAATCATGAAATTTAAATAATTAAGATTTATGTGAAATTTGGCATGTAGTACCAAAAAGACGCTTTCAGGCAAAAATTTGGAAAAAATGATAAGAAATGGTATAGGTAGTTTGAATGGCTAGCTACATATTTTATATAGGTATGTATAACTCTGCCTGATTTGAATAAAAACGAAAACATTAGCTACCTACTCAAGCTCTAAGCCTCCATTTTGTTTCGTTTGGGTATGTCTTGAGCATATCTTTGCCATCCATATAGATAGGAAATTTAATTTTGTTCAAAAAGTTTTAAGTGATTAATTGTCAAATTCGGCTTAATTTCAAATATTTACAAAACATATGGAAAAGAGGTCAAAGTGACCATTCTCTCGGAAGCGCCATAGTAAATTAAGTGGGTTGGGTACGAAATCCCGAATGCCAAAATCCACATGATGACAAAGCTAGCCGAGGTCAAAAGCCATGCAAAATAGTTTGATTTCTATGAAAGTACTAAAATAGTACTAAAACAGTTTGGTCCAAATTCTGTTTTTTTTTTGTACATTCTGTCTGGTAAAAATTCAGTTTGGCCGAAATTCTGTACAACCAAAATTCTGTATATCAAAATTCTGTTCGTGCAAAATTCTGTATTTCAAAATTTTGTCAGGTCTAAATTCTGTTTTCAAAAAAACCCTGCTTATGAAAACTAAAATTTTGTCTAAGAAAAATTCTCATTTACACTAAACATATTTACTTGCGATACATAGGTATAAAGGACGGTGGTGGGCTCATCAGTTGGATGCCACCATACCCAATCTAAGACGCATTGTTTAGACGATGGTTACCGACAACCGACGTCTGCATATAACAATTTAGTGAGAAAACTCACTGTGAATTGTATATATGCTGCTGAATTTTATTCATAAACTCCACAAAAATTAAGTAATAAATGGATTAATTGTTTATAGTCTTTGGCTATGAATAATTTTTCTATTTATTTTCTTGAAAAACTTCGATTTATTACTTGGCCTGGCCACGGGCAAAACAACAACAAAGTCTAAGTGCACAACTTTAACCAAAGTTCCTTAGACAGCATATATACAATTCACAGTGAGTTTTATTCGCACTAAATTGTTATATGCAGACGTCGCGTCGGTAACCATCGACTAAACAATGCGTCTTAGATTGGGTATGGTGGCATCTAACTGATGAGCCCACCACCATGCCTGGGCGAAACGCATTTTGGAGTAAAGGCCGCGATTACCTTTTAAAATTAAATTCCTTTTAGTAAAGTCTACCTTTGGGTACGAAACCATTTTTCAAAAACTGGTCATTGGTGCTACCCAGAGAATCATTTTTACTTGCGATTATACATAGACTATAAGGCAAGTTTTGGATTCGTGCAAAAAAAAAAATGTTGAGATAACAATCAAACATGATATTACGATGATAGAGAGCACCAAAAAAGTGGGTGGCACAATTCTGTCTATCTGTCTGTCTGTCTGTCTGTCTGTCTGCCTGTCTGTCTGTTCGTCTACAGCCTAAACAGCTCGATCGATTTGCTTCAAACTTGGTACATAGTGGTTTTTGGTGATTCTGCCGACACATTTTTTTCATTTTTTTTTTAGAATCAAAAATAACGGTACCTCCCAAACATTTTTTTTTTGGAAAATTTACATAATCGTATTTTTCTCAAAAACGGCTCGACAAATTTTCTTAAAAAAAAATCTATAAATTTATTTTAGTAAAGGCTTTCTTTTGGTGGAAAACCATTTTTCAAAAATGGTTATTAATTGTAGATACCTCCCAAAGAACCATTTTTTTTAATTTTTGATTTTCTTCAAAATGGTATGACCGATTTCAATTATTTTTTTATACAGAAGCTTCCAAAAAATGTTTATAGTTTTGTGTACCAACATTTTTGAAAAATATTTTTTGGATTTTTAAAAAATATTTCAAAATTTTTTTTGGAAAATCAAATATTTCGAAAACGGCATCATAGATTTTTTTGAAACTCGATATTTAAGACTTTTTTAGTACTCTCTAAAATATTTTTAGAAAAAATTTTACATTTATGAAAAAATAACGGTACCTTCCATACAAAAGTGAAAAAACCGCAAAGGAAAATATTTTTTTTTTTGAAAACGACTCCTACGATTTTGATTCAACTTTTTTCATATGCTAAAACTAGTACGATCTGCCATCAAAAATTATAAAATGTTACACATAGCAACTATTAGTGGTACCTGTCATAGAACGTATTTTTACTTGCGATTATAGGTACTATAAGGCAAGTTTTGGATTCGTGCAAAAAAAAAATTTTGGGATAACAACCAAACATGATATTACGATGATAGAGAACACCAAAAAAGTGGGTGGCAAAATTCTGTCTGTCTGTCTGTCTGTCTGTCTGTCTGTTCGTCTACAGCCTAAACGGCTCGATCGATTTTCTTCAAACTTGTTACTTAGTGGTTTTTGGTGATTCTGCCGACACGTTTTTTTCATTTTTTTTAAGAACCAAAAATAACGGTACCTGTCATACATTTTTTTTTGGCAAATTTACATAATCGTATTTTTCTCAAAAACGGCTCGACAACTTTTCTTAAAAAAAATTCAATAAATTTATTTTAGTAAAGGCTTTCTTTGGGTGGAAAATTATTTTTCAAAAATGGTTATTAATGGTACCTCCCAAAGAACCATTTTCTTGATTTTTGATTTTCTTCAAAACGGTACGACCGATTTCAATTATTTTTTTTACACAAAAGCTTCCAAAAGATATAAATAGTTTTGTGTACCAAAATTTTTGAAAAAATATTTTTTGGATTTTTAAAAAATGTTTCAAATTTTTTTTTTTGAAAATCAAATATTTCGAAAACGACATGATCGATTTATTTGAAACTCGATATTTAAGACTTTTTTAGTACTCTCTAAAATATTTGTAGAAAAAATTTTACATTTATGAAAAAATAACGGTACCTTCCATACAAAAGTTAAAAAACCGCAAAGGAAAATATTTTTTTGCTTAAAAACGACTCCTACGATTTTGATTAAAATTTTTGTATATACTAAAATTAGTACGATCTACTACCAAAAATTATAAAATTTTACACTTTGCAACTATTAATAGTACCTGTCATAGAACGTATTTTTTTATTTTGAATTTTCTCGTTATCGGCGAAACGGATTTAGATGAATTTTTTTATATACAAATTTCAGATAAAATCAAATAATATTGCATATCGAAATTTTCAAAAAAAAAGTTTTTGGATTTTTAAAAAAAGTTTCAAACTTTTTTTTTGAAAATTCGATATCTCAAAAACGGGTTGACAATTTTTTTTCAAATTTTGTTTTTATATACACATAAATATATAGTTTAAATCTGCATACCAAAATTTGTTCTCAAAAATGTTTTAAGAATTTTATATATAAAAAATTAATTTAATAAAAAACCGCTCCAACGATTTTAAATTTTTTTTTCTTATACAATTATATTCCATCATGAATTAAGATGGCATACTTTTTTTTCACCTCAAACTGTCAAAAGAGTTGTTTTAGCTAATTTAAATGTCGTATTTCATGCTTCTCTACATTTTTCTCTCATAATTTCCATGTTTGTACATACAATTTTCTTAAACTCGCAGTGTCTTGAACATAAGAGCAAGTACGTGCGACCCAGTCGTGCATTTTATTTTATTTTGAGTTTTCTCGTTATCAGCTTAACGGATTTAAATGATTTTTTTTATGTACAAATTTCAGATAAGAATTAATAATATTGCATATCAAAATTTTCAAAAAAAAAGTTTTTGGATTTTTAAAAAAGTTTCAAACTTTTTTTTTGAAAATTCGATATCTCAAAAACGGGTTGACAATTTTTTTTCAAATTTTGTTTTTATATATAGTTTGAATCTGCATACCAAAATTTTTTCTTAAAAATGTGTTATGAATTTTAAATATAAAAAATTAATTAAAAAAAAACCGCTCCAACGATTTTAAAATTTTTTTCCCCATACAATCATATTCCATCATGAATTAAGATGGCATACTTTTTTTTCACCTCAAACTGTCAAAAGAGTTGTTTTAGCTAATTTAAAAGTCGTATTTCATGCTTCTCTATATTTTTCTCTCATAATTTCCATGTTTGTATATAGTACAGGTAAAATAGGATAAATAAAACAAAAAAATTAGTACCATCATGAAATTTGGTGAAAACGTTTCATGTATTATGAGAATGAAAAATCAAAAGAGTCTATAAAAATATTTCACATGGAAGGGTGTTTTTTTGAGGGGGAGAGGGGGTGAAATTGTGGTGTATCAAACAGAAAAATTAAACTTGGTGCAACCTAAGCATATGACACATGTTTTTAAGGTTGTTTTTAATGCTGAATAAAATGACACCAAAACCAAGTCGATGCGACATCCGTGAAAAAAGTTATTGTCATTTTTAGGTAACGATGACTATATTTTCAGTATAAATGTAAAATAGTACCGGGAACCAGTTGAAAATTATGGTCCGTCGATGAAACTTTGCATCAATGGTAAATTTGTCATGAAAATCAATAATAAGAAGAGTCTATAAAAATATCTGTTTTTAAAGGGTGTTTTTTTGGGGAGTTGGGGTAGTGGTGGGATTATTACCATAAAACCCATCACAAAAATGGTACCGCCCTGAGAATTTGTTAAAATGTGCTATGGACTAACAGAATGAAGATTCAAAAGAGTCTATAGAAATATGTTGCTGGGAAGGGTGTGTTTTTTGAAGATAGGGGAAAGTGTCGGTTATTTTTCAAAAAAATGTAAAAGGATGGTACCCTCAAGAAACTTGGTAAAAGTCTTTCATTTACTACGAGAATGAAGAATCAAAGGATTTTGCCAAAATATTAAGGGAGAAAGGGTGTTTTTGTGGGTTTGGGTAAAGGCTGTTATTCGTTTTTGGAAACAATTTTTGTTTTTGGAAAAAGTATTATAGTTGCCTTCACCCATTTAAAACATCCTTCTACCATATAGATATTTTTATAGACTCTTTTGATTCTTCATTCTGGTAGTTCATAGCACATTTTTATAAAGTTTCATGAGGGTACCATTTTTGTCACAGATTGTATGTTAATAATCCTATCATAACCCCAACCTTCACCCCAACCCTCAAAAAAACACCCTTTAACCACAGATATTTTTATAGACTCTTCTTATTATTGCTTTTCATGACAAATGAACCATTGATGCAAAGTTTCATGGACGGGCCATTATTTTCAACTGGTTCCCGGTAATATTTTACTTTTATACTGAAAATATAGTCATCATTACCTAAAAATGACAATTACTTTTTTCACGGAGGTCGCATCGACTTGGTTTTGGTGTCATTTCATTCAGCATTAAGAACTACCCTAAAAACATGTGTCACATGCCTAGGTTGCACCAAAGTTAATTTTTCTGTTTGATACACCACAATTCCCCCCCTCTCCCCCTCAAAAAAACACCCTTCCATGTGAAATATTTTTATAGACTCTTTTGATTTTTCATTCTCATAATACATGAAACGTTTTCAGCAAGTTTCATGATGGTACTAATTTTTTTTTTATTCGAAGGACTTTTCGTACTATTTTACCTGTACTAATATACAAATTTCTTAAACTCGCAGTGTCTTGAACATAAGAGCAAGTACGTGCGACCCAGTCGTGCATTTTATTTATTTTCGATTTTCTTCAAAACGGTGTGACTGACTTCAATATTTTGTTTATTCAGAAGCTTCCAAAAAATATAAATAAATTTGTGTACCAAAATTAAGGAAAAAAATTGTTTGGAGTTTTAAAAACTGTTTCAATTTTTTTTATTAAATATTTCGAAAACGACATGATCCAATTTTTTTGAAGCTCAATACCTAAGAGTTTTTTAGTACTCTCTTAAATATTTTAAAACAAAAATTTACTTTTATGAACAAATAACGGTACCTTCAATACAAAAGTTAAAAACCGCTAAGGAAAATATTTTTGTTCTCAAAAACGACTGCTACGATTTTTATTATTGTTTTGAATCTTCTCATTATCGGTTAAACGGGCTTAGACAAGACTTTTGAGGCAAATTTCAAATAAGTTCATATAATATTGCATATCCAAATTTTCAAAAAAGAAATTTTTAAAAAAAGTTTCAAATTATTTTTTTTGAAAATTCGATATCTCAAAAACAGGTCGACAAATTTCTTTTTTAAATTTTTTTTTATGTACAAAAATAAATACTTCAGCACACCACACCATCATTTTTCCTTAAAATAATATATTTTGATATATAAAAGAATTTTTTTTTTTAAGTCGTTCCAACGATTTTTAATTTTTTTTCCATAAATCGTATTCAGTCAAGAATTAAAATTACGTCCGTTTTTGTTCACCTCAAATTATCAAGAGAGAAAAGAGTTGTCTTCAGGCGCGGATTCAGGACTTCGTTCAGGGGGGCAAATTTCGTGAGTTTCCAAAATTTTGATGGGGCCTACAGAAAATTTGAATACACCTTCACACGCCTGGGGCCTATTTCAGCGCTAATACTTCAACTACAATTTAGCATCTTGACAGTTGTGTTGTATGATTTCTGATTCAAAGATACAATCGATTTTCAGTTGTAGAGTGTAGGTAAGGAGGAGCGACTGGAAATATTGGAAAAATGTATGATTCTGTTTCACAGCTTTTCAAACTACACTGTTGCAATACAGCTAAAAGAAAATTCTTACTACATTTTTACATTAAAAATGTTGATGTAGTAAGGAAAACTGGCTGGGTATAAACTTTAATATACGAATGTAGGTATTTTTTTAAATCTAAGCATAACATTATAAATATTATAGATATGATATTTTAACCTCCAATAAGGTCCGGCACGCACATCATCATCATCATCAAGTCCTGTAACCCCGGTTGGGGCATAGGGCGCCAACAAATCGTTTCCATCCTTCTCGGTCTGCAGATAGATATTTTAACTGTGGCCACGTCTTTCTCTGGGAGTCTGCTTCTGCTAGAACTGTTGATTTCCATGTTGTTCTTGGTCTTCCAACCCGCCGTGCACCCTGAGGATTCCATTCAAATGACTGCTTTGCAATTTCATCGTTTGGTTTCCTCAGTGTGTGACCAATCCATTGCCATTTACGCTTTCTTATGTCAACGTCCAGCCGCTCCTGGCTTGTCCTGCGCCACAATTCCTCGTTTGATATAATTTGTGGCCAGCGAATTTTTAGAATATGGCGTAGACAACGGTTCACAAAAGCCTGCAATTTCTTTGAGATGGTAGTCGTGACTTTCCAGGTTTCGCAAGCATATAACAGCACGGATTTGACATTGGATTCGAAGAATCTCAACTTTGTGCGCAAGGAGATTTGACATGATTTCCAAATTTGAGAGAGAGAACCGAAGGCTGCGCGAGCTTTATTTATTCTACTTTGAACGTCCAGATCAGTACCACCATTTGCTGAAACAATACTTCCAAGGTAGTTAAATTGTTCCACCTCTTCAACTGGCGTCTCCTGTATTAAAATACACTGATGTGTGGAGCGGCCTGTGAGCATTATTTTTGTCTTTTTGCTATTTATTTTCAGACCACTCGCCTCTCCTTTTACCTTCAGAGCTTGACACATCCCGTTCAACCCGCTGATGTTATTTGCCAAGAGACATATATCATCGGCATAGTCTAAGTGGCTAAGCCTTTCAAACGGTCTCCATTGAATGCCCTGCCTCTCTGATGTTCCAACGCTGGCCGTCAAGACATCGTCAATCGCCAGTAGAAAGAGAATTGGCGATAGAACATCTCCCTGTCTCACACCCTGCCGCACTTCGAAAGAGTCGGATAGCTGCCCATTGTGTAAAACAAAGCATCTTGCGTTGTTATAGGACTCTCTTATAATGGCAACAATTTTTGGGGGAATTCCTCTACCAAGAAGTGATCTCCATATACATTCACGGTTGACTCGGTCAAAGGCCTTCTCAAAATCCACAAACATGAGGTAAAGCGGTGATTGAAACTCCGCAGACTGCTCAAGAACGATACGCAGAGTGTTGATATGGTCGACACAAGACCGCCCACTGCGGAAACCAGCTTGATGCCTCTTGAGTGTAGACTCGATTCTAACCTTTATCCGCTCCAGAATGATGGTTGCCATTAATTTTGGAAAAACGGACAAAACTGTAATACCTCGCCAATTGTTGCAATTCTTAAGATCACCTTTCTTTGGCAACTTAACAATTACACCATCCTTCCAGTCGCTGGGATAGATTTCATTTTCCCACACAGCTTGTATCAACGGGTGTAGAATACTAGCCGTTCTGACAGGGTCAGCTTTCAGGAACTCGGCTGGTATACCATCAAGTCCAGCTGCTTTGTTGTTTTTGAGAAGATTTATCGAAGATTGAATTTCCAGTACTGTAGGGGGCTCGATGTCAATACCCCTATATGATCTACGCATCTCGTTAAGCTGGGGCACTTCAGCACTCTGCTCGACAGAATCCTCATTAAGCAAGGCACAAAAGTGCTCCTTCCACCTGCGCAGCTGATCCTCGATTGATACCAAAAGTGTACCATCCACATCCATTACAGGATGATTGGTGTTGGTTTTCTTCCCGACAACTTCCTTGGATATTTGGTACAATTCCTTCATGTCTCCTCTTCTTGCAGCGTTTTCCGCATTTTCTGCGAGACCGTCTAACCTCACCCTCTTGTCTCGTCTCACACAGCGATAGACCATCTTATGTGCTAAGCGATACTCTCTTCGCAAATCAGCCTTTCGTTGAGCATCTGCTTCGGCATTTATTTGCATCTTCAACGATTTGCGAAGCTCGATTTTATCCCAGGTGTCTTGGGATATCCAAGAGTCTCTAACTCTCGACTGCTTGGGTACAGTTTCGGATCCAGCATCCATAAAAACACTTTTTATATCACCCCACATCTCATCAATTGTTGAATGTTGTATTCCGTTTAATGACGAAGCTCTGTCGTTAAGGTTGGTGACATAGTTACGACATATGTTGGGATCACTTAAAGCATTTGTATTGAACTTCGAATTCCTTGCTGCACCCTGTGATTGACGTTGTACAGCTGCCGTTCGTAGCTTGAGACTCATGAGAACCAAATGATGGTCGCTTCCAATGTTGGCATTTCTTATGCTCCGAACATCGCACATTGACTTCCTCCATCGCTGCTGAATCATGATGTGGTCAATTTGGTTTTCAGTTTGACCATCCGGATGTACCCAGGTGATTTTGTTGCAAGTCTTATGTTTAAACACAGTTCCACCCAGTACAAGACGATTAGCGTTACAAAAATCGACCAGCAAATCGCCATTTTCATTTCGTGACCCCAAGCCATTTTTCCCCATGACGCGTTCCAGACCGTAGTTGTCTGATCCGACTTGGGCATTGAGATCTCCCATGACAATTATGATGTCGGCTCTTGGAACACCACTGTAAACTGAGTTAAGATGAGTGTAGAAAGCGGTTTTGTCTTCCTCGGTCGCTTCATTTGTGGGGGCGTAGCACTGAATTATTGTGACGTTGCGAATTTTTGAACGGAACCTTGCTGTCATTATTCTTGCAGAAATGGGCGCCCAGGATATAAGACTACGCCTTGCTTCTTCGTTCAACATAATTCCGACACCATGCAGCCTTTGGCCACCCTCTCTTTCATCCTCCCCGGAATACAGCATTCTCGTTTGCCCAGAGTCAGCTCTGTATTCGGCTCTTCCTCTCCACCTAGTTTCACTGATGCCCAGGATACTGATCTTAAGGTGAAGCATTTCACGCTCAACCTGCTCGTATCTACCTTCGCCGTACAAGGATCGAACGTTCCATGCTCCGATTTTCGTACGTATGCGGTAGCCAAAAGTATCATTTGCTCTTCTTAAAAGACTTCTTCTATTTGTTAACGATTCATTTATTGTTATGGCGTCTTGATTGACGCTGGTACACGAAAGATGCCGCACCCCCAAATCCGATGTGCGGTTTACAGCAGCCGAAGCTGCAGAAGGATTCTCCATAAAATGGTTACCTCTTGGGGACTCATTTCCAATTGTTGTCATATTTCATGTAATAGCATATATCCTTCCACCATGGTGTTTTCCGAGATATGATTAATAACATACATAAGCTCAGATTTGACAGGCACACCCGCCTTTTGTATGGTCAAACACATAACTGCTCGAGGCCGCCCACTGTGGGAAAACAGACGCCTTTTGTAGCCGCCCAATATGGGTTACAGACGCTACCTGCTGCTGCCGTTGGCCTTTTACCAAAAAAAAGCTCCTCCGCCACCAGACTATCATGCCGTTGACCGCCACCTGCAGTTCATCCGTCTTAAGGGGGCTTTTAACCATCCCAAGGACAAGTTTGTGCCCTGACCAGCAAAGCTGGATTGTCTGCTTATCCCGGCATCCATTCGGTCCCCCTGCACGTTAGCGTTACCCACCCTCCACCACGCGGAGGTGTGCATAGGGATTTTCCTATCATTGAGCCTAGGGCCATATGGCGTCCTAGCACTCTCAAGTACTTTTGGAGGGCAACGGCAACGGCACGCACACCTACCTAAAAATATGATTTCCAAGTTCCCCATCTTTATTATCGAATATCTTTGGTTATAGCTTTACCACATTCAATATATAAAAGAAATGTCAGATCAACTACATCATACAACACTTCCAGTTGTATGTTTGAAACAGAAAAATGTAACTGATGTAGTTGTAAGATGTCGTTGCATGATGTAGTTGATGTAGCTGATGTAGTAGCGCAGAAGTAGGCCCCTGGTCACACAAAGCAATGTGAGTAGATGAGTTTGAAATTTGAAGAAAGCTATTAAATCTTTCATAACTGCCACAGTTCTCGAACAGCGGGTACTTTGAACTTTGTGAAATGAAGTTTTGCAGCTTGTAGCTATAGCATGGTGGTTTTACAAATTTTTTGAGTTCCCTCTGGATCTGCGTAACTCTACAATTATTATGCTCGGAAAACATAATGGCACAGTGGTATGTTCCTATTCAGACACATGACGTTCGAGTTCTAGTGAAATTTCCAGCCTCTTCTTTAGGTGGCAACCTTACGAAACCTGGCTAGTAAAAGGCCATTTTCGAGATCGTCATCAGCGTTAAAAATGCGTTATGCAGAATGTTATCAAACGCCTCTTAAGGTGCGTATCCATTTCAGAGTAAAATGGCGGTTAGCAGCTCTGAAGAAGTTCTCGAGAATTAAACTCGAAAGTGGACACAGACACCATCATAAAATAAGCTCACCAGAGGGGAAGACAGATATCCCAGAGTCGCTCTCGAAAGTTTTCTAGTGAAAGTTACATTTAAGTATAAAAAAACACTAAGAAATTTGTAGAGTAGGGTTGGAGGTGGAGCAATAACTTTTTAAAACATTATTTTTCAAATTGTGAAATGTTTCATTAAAAGAATATTGAAAAGTGAAAATGAAATCGATTTGTTATTTAATCTGGCTCCCCAGTATGAAATAAATTGACTTTTCTCACAAAATGTTATACAGTAATGTAGCCTGGCATTTATCTTTTAATTTGAAGATCAAGATCTAAAACCGAAGATAGTCCCCTTTCACACGAAGAAACAAGTTGCTGGAGATTTTTTTGACGTTTTCTTTTAATCTCCTTAAAAATCTCTTGTACCTTTCATACGAGGAAACAAATCTTCAGGCAATTTTTGAAATTTCCTTTGAAAGTCTATTGGTTGAACACACCTAAACCTAGATGTGAAAGGAAACGTCAAAAAATCTCCTCAAATCCTCGACCGGGGAGATTCTGTTCGCCCCTCTTTCCTCCTGCCCTTCTCACCCAGGAACTAAAAGTTGCTGGCAACTTAGTTTCCTCGTGTGAAAGGGCACATATAAGCTTTCCACTAAGTCGATTTGAAGGCGCTATTTGTGCAAAGTGGAACTTTTCTTAACTGAACCTGTAGTCAGCCAGCGGCCAACGAACAACCACTAATTGTTGCAACGCTGCGCTGGCGCTGGCAAGAAAAATTTTTATAAACGTCTGACGAAGTAACCTTTTTTGATAACATTTTATTAAATTCATATTTTATGCTTCGTTCGTTCTTGCCCAGGGGGGGGGGGGCAATTGCACCCATTGCTCTCCCCCTGTATCCGCACCTGGTTGTCTTAGCTAGTTTAATTATCGTATTTGATGCTGTTCAACACTTATCATCATCATCATCATATAAATAAAATCGTAACTCGATATACGCGTTGTCCTCGCATCACGCAAAAACTATTGGGTGTATTGAGACGCGGTTTTTTGTAATTTGTTTTTATTAGGTCAGCGGTCATTATAGGATATTATTTTTTGGAATTCAATCACAAGAAGGTACACAAATGCAATATTGTGACGAAATATTCACTCAACAACGAATATAAAAATAAATAATTTCTGCTACATTGTGAAATACTTCTGTAAGGATTTACTTTTTATGAAATTTAAATTTAAAAAATACGTTCGTAATGTATGTATGTACATATGTATGTACATACATATGTATGTACATATGTATGTATATAAAGAATTAGATGCCAAAATTGGATTCGTCACCACAGACTACCTTTTGCGAAAATGAAGGTGGCTTTTTTCTGATACAATCTCGCGAACAACAATCTACATATGTATGTACATATGTACATAAGTTAAAGACTTTTGTTTGACACGCGCATGGAAGCCACTTTCTTACAATTTTGATAAAATGGCAGCATGGATATGAATAATGGTGGCAAAACGATAAGCCTTACTCTGGCGGAAAGTGAGTCGACAATCTTTTGGTGTTTTTTTGTCTCTTATTTTCTTTCAGGGGTTTCAAAGCTAACAATATGTTCTAACTCTCTAAAAGCACCATGGACAATCTTTTTAGAGCATATTAGCTCCTCTGAATATGCTCCTATTGAATATTCAGTTTTCATATTTCGAGAGTACCTACCTACAGCTCTTTTTTGTCTATTTTTCTGGGGCTGAGTGTCCCAAGACAATTATACTTATAGTCTAAGAGCCGGCAGCAAATTTTGGAAGTGGAGGTACATATAACTGAAATTGGAGTATGAGGATAGGTACATCGTACATGTATCATGATATCAAATACCAATGTCTGGCAGGTTTTGTTTGTTTTCAGCCTTTGAGAGGGGTGGAGGGTTAAAAAGTGCTATATCCCCTGATTTATTTTCTGGATTATAACCTTTTTAATTTATTTTTAGAAAATCTGGTATGATTCCGTCATTTTTTCTAAGTATTAACCTCTCAATATTGATGGTCCGATTAATAGAACTCAAGATATAACCATTTTACGTGAACCTTATCATCTTTTTTTGGGGATTTTAAGCAAGACAAAAATCGACAAATAAAGTCTCCAAAAACGCCAATAAGGTTTGCTTAAAAAGGTTTAATCATGGGTCCTTTTTATTGGATCACCAAGATAAAAGTCTTGAGACTTAGGGAAAATGACAGAGCATCATATCCTATTTTTTTTTTAAGTGAATTGAAGTATTAATGACCCTACCATATAAATGGGAAACCAAGCAAGCTTTAAACCCCCGTCTCAATATCAAAGGCTGAGAAAAAAACCTGCCAGACTTTCATATCCCATATCACGATACATCTCTCATACTCCGATTTTGGTTATACATCCTCTCCCAAAATTTGCTGTTGGCTCTTTGTCTATTAGGATGGTACCGAACATGCATATTTTTGAAAAAAAAAAAAATACGATCGTTTCAAATAAAAATAATATTTCCAATCAAATTCCATGCACGTAAAATATGATTGCAACTTCGAGGGCAATCGTGTTAGCCGAAACTGTTTTTCACCCTTCTCTTGATAAGTTCAATGGATCACATATCACGGAATCCGAATTTATTTCAGTTTAAAGTTCGCCCTGCAATCAGACTGTTTAAAAAAAACCGTTTTTCATTTCGAACTTTTTGTTTTTAAACGGTTTTGCAGGGCAAACTATAAAATCAAATGGTCTAAGATTCCGTGATATGTGATCAAAGGAGCATTTATCAAGGGAAGAGTGAAAACAGATTTTAACTAAAACTCCTTTTTGATACACTGTTTAATCAGCTAGACTTTTATTTTAACTCACACCCAAAATCTGCTGTGGGCTCTCAGTCTATTTGATTATGGACCAGTAGCTGGAAATTTAATCTTTCAACATTTAAACGCAGACAAAGTCGCGGGTATCAGCTATCTCTCATAATTTCCATACAATTTTCTAAAACCCTCAGCCTCTTGAACATATGAGCAGGTAAAACTTACAATGGTTTTACTACGTTCCATAAATACCTTTATAGTCCGGTCAGGAAACCGAATCCCGTGCGTTTTTTGGCGTAGTTTTTTCTATGTTTGGAATTACTCTTTGAGATGATAAGGATGAAATTTAGCACGGAAGTAATTTTTGTAATCCTGTCGCCTGGCCGCCATTTTAAAAAATGAAGCCCAACCTGTACTCCGGTCAGGAAACCCAACACCTAACGGTTGATGTCTTAAGAGATAGGTGTTGAGTAGATGCACCTCCAGCTATAAAATATCAGTGTTGCTACTTTTCGGGAACACACTTTTATTTAATATCAATGGGCGAAAGCTCCACTTTTTGGTACTTTTTAATATTTTGAACATGAAACAACCACCCACAGAAAATGTACCAACAACAACTCACTGGTATACATATTAAGAAGCAAAGTAACCAACAACATCCATCAGCCTAATCCCGTGACCACGAAGAGTGAAATTTCTTCGAAACGTCGCGTCGGGAAAGAGAATTTATAAATAATTCTTAATAATTAAATATGTTTAAAATGATTAATGTCCGCGAAAAGAAAAGATGCCAAACGCGTGTTTGAAAAATAAAGATACGTGTTGAGTATCCTCACATTCGTGTAAAATGTTAGTGTTACCACTTCACGGGAACAATTTTTTTTGTTATGTCCAAAGAAATCTTGATTATTTTGGTAAATTTTAATGTTTTCAACATAAAAAAAGGGGCGGAAAGGTTTCCAAATACTAAACGCGTGGAGGAAAAATAATGACATATGTCTTAAAAGACAGGTGTTGAGTACCTACACCAACTAAAATTTCAATATTATTGCAACTTTTCGGAAATAAACTTTTCTTCATGTTAAATGCTGAGAGTTCCACTTTTATGTAAGATTTTAATATTTTGAACATAAAAAATTGTGGAAACTCCTCCAGGTGCCAAACGCGTATTAAGAAAATAACGTCTTGAAAGGTAGATGTTAAGTAGAAGCACCTTCGATAAAAATTTCATTACATTTTTACCGAAGTTGCTTCTACTCAACACCTATTCTATAAGATGTCCAACGTTATTTTCTCAAAACGTGATTTGCATCTGGAGGCGTTTCCACAACTTTTTTCATGCTCAAAATATTAAAGACTACCAAAAAAATGTAAGTCCCAATCTTTTACATACATAAGAAAGTATGTTCCCAAAGAGACTGATATTTTAACCATAGGTGTATCTGCTTAACACATATCTCTTAAGTCATGAACTGCTATTTTTCCAAGACACTTTTGACGTCCAGATGTGTTCCCGCAACTTTTTTCACGTTAAAAACAACCAAAAAAAGAGGGAGTTCCATATTTTGACATAAAAAAAAGTATATTGCTGAAAAGTGGCATCATTGAAATTTTAACGGAAGGTGCGTTTATTCAGTATGTAGCTATTTTTTAAAATATCAATTTGTGTTTCCCAACACGCGTTTAGCATCTAAAATAATTTTTAAATATTAAAAATCATCATAGAAGTGGAAGTTCCACCCGTTGACATTAAAAAAAAGTACGTTCCCGAAAAGTGGCAACATTGATATTTTACCCGGAGGTGCATTTACTCAACACCTGTCTCTTAAGACATAAACCGTTATTTAAGTCACGGAAATTTTTCAAGTAATTTACGATTTTCTCTATACCTATTTTACCATTTGGCTGAAATTTGGGCAGCAATTTTCAAAATGGCGCCCAAACGACAGAATTAAAAATGAATCCCAAGCTAAATTTTATCCTAAGCACGCAAAAATAAATTTCAAATGTAAAAATAAGAAGCCCCCCCCCCCCCTCCCCACAAAGAGTGGCAGGATTTGGGTTTCCTTACTGGAGTACAGGTAGGGCGCCATTTTTCCAAATGGAGGCCAAGCGACAGGATTACAAAAATAACTTCGAGGCTTAATTTCAGCCTTATCATCTCAAAAACAAAAAATGTAAGGGACCCGGCTTCCTAACCGGACTATTATTATTGATTTTGAAAAAAGCTTTGTGTATGAAGATATTAGTGCTACTGTACTAAGGCCAAGCATTAACCAACCGCTTCATTGTTTCCATTCAACCATTTGCTATCCCATCTTCCTGAAGAAAACAATTTTAAATTTGTATAGTAAGTTAAAAAAAAAAAACTTTTATGACTAACTACATAATGTATATTTATTTCTATGCTAAAGTCTCCTTAAATTATAGTTTTTCTGTTATATTATTCACTTGAACTTCTTTATAATTTTTTCGATCTCTTAATGTTTTTTTCGAGCTGTGTAACTTTTCCTGAATCTCTTGCAAACTCAGTCCCTTTGTTTCGACCATAACAAAAAGTATGAAAAATATCGACACAAAGCTTAAAGTCCCAAAAATCCAAAATGCATAGTACGGACCTAAAGCGTCTAACTCTGGATACCAACGTGTCACTAAAAACGTCATAAGCCAAACATTTGCAACGGCAATTGATGAAGCTATAGATTTGATGTTGGGTGGAAATATTTCTCCCAACACAGCCCATGGGATCGATCCATATCCAAATGCAAACGTAGCACAGAATAAGATCAAAGCAGGAACAGGGATCCATAAGATTTTCGAAGCATCACCAAAAGTTTTGATGTAAAAGAAAATACCAAGTGTAAATAATGCCACAGATACACCCACGGCAGAGATCAAAAGGATGATTTTACGTCCAAGTCGTTCTATAAACAGCGGTGTGAGACCGTTTGCAACAAATTGCACCAGACCGAGCAGGATGCTTGATACGGCAGGATCGATTGTTGATTCAGCACTCGTGAAAATTGTTTGACTATTGAATGTGATGGCTGTGGTTCCGCTGAGAGCTTGGAAATTGAGAAGACCGCAGCAAATGATTAAAGCTTTTCTGTAACCTCGATTACAGAAAATATCAAATATTGTCCCGGTATTGGACATTGCTTCATCTACATCTTTTTGAATCATATTCATCTCGATTTTTGCTGCTTCCATGCTTTGTCCACGAATGCATTTCAGGGCCTTTATTCCATCTGCTTTACGCCCTTTGATTGCAAGGAAGTACGGGCTTTCTGGCATAAAAGAGAAGATAATAAAAAATATCACAGGAATAGCAAGGCAACACCATTGCAGCGTCATGTAACTGACATACGGGCCAATTGAATAGGTGTAGAGAACTCCAACTAGGGATTATAAAAGACATTCAAATACATCTTTTCAATCTTATTTCATAACATTACCAATCAGAAAAAGATTGTACAAAGTTCCTAAGGCACCACGACAATCATCAGGAGCTATTTCGCCTACGTAAATTGGCAGCGTACTGGACGACAGTCCTCCTCCTAAGCCCTTAAAGTTTAGTGTCAATTTAATTTTCAAAAATTATTGTAGATATTCATCAGACTTACTTGAATAAATCGACCTAGGCAAAGGATCCAAACTTGAACTCCAAACATAAAAAGAATGTACGCAATGGAAAAAAACACCGAACTGAGAAGAAGTGTGTGCTTTCGTCCAATTCGAGCGGCCAATGGTCCAGAAACTATAGATGCTATACAGAGAAAATGAAAACCTCTAAGCTTTAGTTCTTATGTTTTACTTTTATAATTTCAACAATATTTACCTGATAGTCCTCCTATTGTAAGCAATGAACCAATCCAGCCTTCTTCTGATTTGCTTACAGCCTTTTCTAAAGGACTGTCACTAGTTTGGTCTCTTAATTTGGGCATCGTTGGTGATGTCCATCCAAAAGCGGTTCCCAACGCAAAGTACACAATGCATGCTTGAAAAACATACAATTTTACAGATTAGTTGTTGTTCGTAATGTATTTAACATGCATAGAAAGTTAATTTGATCATTGGAAAAACAAGGTTTTGGCTAGAATTGCATTTGAATAAACACTTCAGTTAGTTTAAACAAAAAATTATATCGAATCCCGTGCGGTTTTTGGCTTGTGGGACCCTATTTTATGACTGGAATTAATTTCTTACACGTTAAGGATTAAATTTAGCTTGGGAGTCATTTTTGTATTCCTTTCGTTTGTGTTGTCCAGTCAGGAAACCGAAATAACGGTACTTTATTTTGATATTTATAATTTATTTTTGACATGCTAAGGATGTAATTAAGCTTTGGAGTCATTTTCGTAATCCTGTTTCCTGGAAGCCATTTTCAAAAATGGCGCCCAATCTGTGAAAAGTGGTAAATAAAAAAAAAAAAACTCATACATTACTTGGAAGACCGAAATAACGATCTATGTCTTAAAAGAAAGGTTTTGAGTAGACACAACTTTGAGTAAGATTTCAGTGTTGCCACTTTTCGGGAACAAAATTTTTGTATGTCATCAGGTAGAACCTCCACTTTTTTGATTATTTTTAAAATTTTAAACATTAAAAAAGTTTCGGAAACGCCTCTAGATGCTAAACGCGTGTTGGGAAATAAAAATAAATATTTTGAAAAATATTTGTTGAACAGTTGCACTTTCGGTTATAATTTCAATGTTGCCACATGGCAGGTACATACTCTCAACCTTTCTTTTAAGACATAAATCTATATTTTGATCATGGACATTTTCCAAGTTATTTACGAGTTTTTTTTATAGAATTTTTCAAAATGGCGTCCAAGCGACAGGATGACAAAATTGACTCCCAAGCTAAATTTTATCCTTAATGTGTAAGGAATGAATTCCAGTCATAAAAAGGTCCCTGCCAAAAAGTGCACGGGATTCGGTTTCCTGACCGAACTAGAGGGGTAAAGGGTGAAGTTTAATAGAACTAAAAATTCTTTTGGTACAATCCAAGGATCTGACACATGATTTAAAGGTATTTCCTATATCTAATACGAAATAACCACATACAAAAGTTGAAGAACGACTGTATTCTCAAAATAAAACCAACAATAACAAGTACAAACAAACAACCCCCTCCTCGCCATTAAAAGCACGATTCCACTATAGATATTTGGGTGGACTTTTAAATCTACATTCTTATGTTTTTTTTTTTTAAGTTACAAGCTTCTGAGAGAAAACGATATTTAGGCATGACGCATAACAGTTTCTATAAATTTTAATTTGAAATTATGGTTTGGGACAGATGAAGCTTGTAGCATACTTTTAGGATGTTTTAGTATTCGTGTTCGAAACGGTTCAACTTTTGAATTGGAAATTTGTAACTTTAGGCCTTTGTATATATAAAC
Organism: Dasysyrphus tricinctus; assembly: GCA_963921185.1. Classification (NCBI taxonomy): domain Eukaryota; kingdom Metazoa; phylum Arthropoda; class Insecta; order Diptera; family Syrphidae; genus Dasysyrphus; species Dasysyrphus tricinctus. The sequence goes on along the minus strand of OY992530.1, from coordinate 102,441,733 downwards.
CTTTTTATATACAACAATTAGGCGTCTTTGTTTCATGGTATAACGATAAGTTAGATTGGTAAGTTTCGAAGAAAGCGAAGCCCAGGCAAAATGTACCTGTTTTCACTGTGGAAAAAAATCGAAGTGAAGGTTTTTAAATGCAATAACCTTTATTTTGGCATAATAAATACGCACCTTAAAGTCCATTGACAAATCGTGTATGCGTTAGAAGTTATTCAAGGATCATGTATACATATACACCAAAAAACTAATATTTTCGAAATTCGAACATTTTTAAAACGGCAATATCTTGTAACTGAGCACTAGTATTAAAAAACCTATTATAATATTTCTTGTTGGAAATATGACTACCTATACAATGGGTGTAAATTATTTTTCGACAACTTCACCATTTAAGAAAAAAGACGAAAAGACCGGTATTATTACCTTTCGACTAATTTTAGAAATAGTGACATATATTTTAAATGATCAATTTAAAAAAAAAAATATGGAAATGTTTTCTTGTGGAGGGTCATATAATCTGCAAATTGTGTTTAAAAAATTTACACAAAATGTATTGTTGAAGACTTGTAGGTGAAAAACTCATATTCTGAAACATTCATTTTGAAATACTTATGTATTATGTATATCTTCTAACTGATCGTTCCTTTGAAAAAAGTCTAATAGACTTGTAGACAATATAATTAGATAATAAGTAATACATTTATCTTTGACAACTTCATCATGGTTATGTTATAACCAGGGCTTGGATTTCTATGTAAATAGCCACATATTTTCTTCTTGATAGTAGAAGAAGTTAACGAAGTGGGTGGCACAATTTTGTCTGTCTGTCTGTCTATACCTCAACCAACAGCCAAAACCAATGAAGCGATTTTCATCAAACTTTGAACTTAAGGTTTTTTTGTAACTCTCCAGAGGGGAAATTGAAATTTATTTTAGCTCCAAGATTACTGTACTAGCCATTCAACCGTTGAGAAGAAGCTAGAAGGTCAGTGCCGACCTGCCTCCCATCCGGACTCTACTTCGACCGGCAGCGGCGGAAACACTACAGGAGCCAACATAATCCCGCTGGACAAATACCTAGTCCTTTCAGCGAAGAGACTAGTACGGAACATCATCGACCACCCGAATCAGCTAATGAGAAGGATGACCACTGAACAACGACATCCGGAGCCAAGGTACCTCAGTGTAATGGAAACACTTGATGACAACATAATCATGGAAAACGAGGAAGCAGTCTCGTTCTACGCTGACATTGGGTCAGCCTTCTACCGTGGCTAAACGCCAAAACTTCCCCCAACCTACACCAAAAACACCATTGACAACCGGGAATGAACACCTTGAGGACGATTAGGTCAGCCGACTTTTAATTTAAATTTTTTGACATGTAATTTATATATCTATAATTTGTTAAACTTAAGACATTGTATAACGTTAGGCCCCCTATGTGCCAACAAATGTAAATTTATCATAGTATCATATTAGTTATAAGCCAGATTGTATATATAATGCAGTCCCGGATCTTCAGTTTTTCCTAACCGGGGCAAAAACTTCATTTGGCGCCCTTTCAGTTATTGAATTAAATGGAAAAAAATAATATACATACTTAGTTTGATTTTTTGTAATCGGGATAATAAGATTTTATAATTAATTTTGTACTCGATATTACCTACTCAGCAACTTTTCAACTTTATTTATGCGAGGTTATTCAATAGACAATGCTTGACACTTTTTACAAAGACTGTAATAATTGTGTTTCGTCATAGGCGTGGAAAGGAATTTTTTCTAAGGTTTGTGTTTGAAACCACCAAACAATTTTCATTTAAAAAAATTGCGTTCTTTAATAACTTTATATTTGGGTTTGAGCATTTATTTAATTAACAACTTTGTTCAAAAGTGAACTAATAAATGCAGCGACGGCGGCGGCGCGGCGACGGTTAAAACTCAACTCTGCAAAAATGTCTTACAATATATCTTAATTATAAACTTTGACGGAAAAAGAACATATAATTCGACTCAAATGTCACCTAATTGCCCTACAATCACTTTTTTCCAGAGCAGTAAAAAAACTTCAAAAATGTTTGATCTTTAAACGTTTTTAATTCGTCGGCATCGGAGCAAATGGGGACTAACGATATTTTGACGTAGAAAATGTGGGTATTTCGATCCGAAAGTAAACCAATTTACCTAAAATCACCTTTTTCCGAAGCAGTTAGATTTCGGATTTTTTTTAAGTTTTTTAATCCATCCGCATTAGATATATTAAACCCCATCAAACGCAGGCGTTAGGTGAAGACAACTCGTTTAAGATTTTTATTTGGTTCCAATTATTCGGTTTGGTTCGATTGTTAGGTCGTACTTTTAGCCCGACTCGATGCCAAAACGAGTAGATATGTATATACTTAAACGGAACCGCAAGCATTCATTTTTAACAAAAAGAACTGAATTACCTTCCGGTTCATGTTCCAGGCTTTTCACAAGTGGGTGACTAATCTCTAAACAGACGGTTTGAAATTTCGAAAATCCGTTCCCCAAAAAAGGCGAGTTTTTTTAGGTTTTGGCGGTTTAATTTTGTTTAGTTAAGAATTCCGTCTATTTTCTAGTTTTCACTGAAATTTTTCCTTTTTTTTAATTGATTTTTGGTTAATGGCCCCATCAAAACTGATTCTAAACGCCCCAAAAACTGAAAATCTCTTTCCCATCCTTTACTTAATAGACTAAGAGCCCACAGCAGATTTTGGGTGTGAACGATAGCAAAAAAAGAAGTATAGGCGTCGAAAGCTCCATTAAAGACTATTAAAAAAATCAAAGTCTTGCAGTCCACAACTGGGGCCTTTGCGAGAAACAGTGCATCGACAAAAAAAATATGAATGCAACTTCGAGGATAATCATGTTAGCCGAAATTGGTTTTCACTCCTCCCTTGAGAAGCTCCTCGGATCACATATCATGGAATCTGAGACCATTTGAGTGTATAGTTCGCTCTACCGGACCGTTTAAAAAATTCAAAATTCTAAGTGAAAAACGGTTTTTTTAAACAGTCTGGCAGGGCGAATTAAACACTCAAATTACCTCAAATTCCGTGATATGGGATCCGCGGAGCTTATCTAGGGAGGGGTGAAAACCAATTTCGGCTAACACGATTGTCCTCGAAGTTGCAATCATGTTTTTTTTTTCGATGCACTGTTTCTCGCAAAGGCCCCAGTTGTGGACTGCAAGACTTTGGTTTTTTTAATAGTCTTTAATGGAGCTTTCGACGTCTGTACTTCTTTTTTTGCTATCGTTCACTCCCAAAATCTGCCCTGGGCTCTCGGTCTATAAGATTTCTATGATTTTTGAATTCGGTTATTTATGGAGTGGAAATTTTTTTAAATATTAAGATTTATTCATAATTTATATTTAACGTTTGGTGAATCCCCTTTTAAACCCTACCATGTTCAACGGTTTGAGAAATATCTAAACCGTCCACCTAAGTTTTTTCTTGACTGAACTAAATAAACCGAGTTGACAAATCAATAATATGAAAGCTTCACGGACACTAGTGTAATTTGTAAATAAAAACAAAATGAAGGGGGGCAAAAATCGGTTTAATGTGACGACCACCTGTTAGTCTACACAAAATATAAATGTTAGTGTCTGAATCTTCCAAAGATGTTCAATCTTGCTTTTTCGGTGGAACCAGAAAAGTCTCACCTCTGATTCCCTTCCTACGCCAATTAGTTTCGTCAATTTTTCTAGATTTTTTAATAGAAAGGAAACCCCAATTAGAAAAGTTCAGTAGCCGAAAATAGACCCAAATTAAAGATGTTGCACAGAAATGAGCAAACAGGAATTATTCTGAGTGCAGGAAGTTTGAAATAATTTTTAGTTCAAATGGTGAAATGGTAGAAAAAAACTAGTTAAAGGCTGACGAGGAAATACAATTTGAAATTCCATTTCCGCATATCATTTCATTAAGTGTCGACAAATTCTCTATACCTATTGTTTTAAAAGCACATGGGTTTGGCGCCCCTGGAAGCTGCCGCCCGGGGCACAGGCCCCGGTTTGCCCCCCTATAGATCCGGGGCTGATATAATGTTCAATAAAAGAAATTGAATTGAATTGACCTGCCTCCCATCGTGTGCACTTGTGTTCTGTGAAAGTCCGTCGTGTTAAAGGACGAAGTTTTCGTCTCGTTGTGTCATATCTGTGTCTTTTGCATTGTTCCACTCATAATCAGATTCCTTTAATAAAATAAATTCATCTTATCACGTGTTCCTAAATCTAAATCATAAAAAAAACAATATACCTACACATAAATCAAAAATCTAACTCGTGCCGTGATTACCTACAACAATATAACAACAAAAATAATAGCGTTGAATGTGCACCTCTTCTAAAATTAATATACAAAAAAAATCAACAACAACATATTCACAATATCAAAACCATCATAGTTAAATGAGTGTCAACAAAAAATTAAAAAAAAAAGAGAAAGAATACAGAAAAAAAACAACACAGTGCAACGAGTGGTAAATCCTTCTCTTCCTTTCCCCTTCACTTCACAGTTGCGCTAGCTTTGTTGTTGTAGGCATTGTGTGTGGAGCTCCCCATACAATGCACGCATCGATTAAGCTAGTATGATAGATTAGATAGCTGTTTGTTTTTTCTAGTTCAGGGCCGGATCAGTACAATTTTGTCACTAAGGCATAACACTATTGACAAATTGTTATTGTGATGTTCTGATTGGGATCTAGAAAGAACACTCAACTTAGTTTATTGTCTGTCTTGAGTTTTTAGCTAGTTTCGAATATTGAAATGATTGGTAAGTTTAGGGTCGACTTTAGCAACATTCGTGGACTCAGAAAGAATTTCTATGCCGCGTATGTTTATACTGCAAAAAACAGTCCAGCTGTTTTGGCACTGAGTGAAACCCAGATAGGTGAAAATTCTGATCATTCGGAATTTAATCTAAATGGATATAATTTGGTGCCATTATTCTTCCCCCACCATGGTCTAGCCGTATATATTAGAAAAGATGTTGCATACCAACTTCAACCACAATACGGTTTGTGTTCTAACACAAACTTTAAATTCATGTGGTTAAAATTTACGGTAAACAAGCACATCATTCACACATGCTTTCTTTATCTAAGCCCAAATTTGGACAGAAATTGAACTTTTAACGAGTTTGATGCTCTGTCCGACTCCATTGAAAGAATTGTTGCCCATTATCCTCACACTGAAATCATTGCGGGCGATTTCAATGTACACAATTCTAATTGGCTTCGCTTTTCTGGCCAGACAACACCCGAAGGAAGGTATGTTTAGATCTTTGCTGAGTTAAATCATCTTACTCAGCTTGTCGACGAGCCAACTCGAATGCCTGACGTTGCAGGTCAAACCGCCAACACCCTAGACTTGTTTCTTACCTCTAATCCTGATAAATACACGGTTAGTGTATTATCGCCTCTAGGTACATCAGACCATTGTGTCATATCTGCCAATTTCTCGTGCCAACAAAACTTAGTTATAGAAAAAAACCCTAGGAGAACCGTTTGGCAATACGAGAAAGCCAACTGGGACGGTCTCAACAGTTTCTTCAGGGATTTTAACTGGTCACTATGCTTCCTCGATAGTGACGTTGACTCCAGTGCTGATATGGTCACAAATTTTATTCTTTACGGAATGAGAAATTTTATCCCGCATAGGGTAACATCTATCAAACCGAAAGAGAATTCATGGTTTGACTTGAGCTGTAAAGAGGCTATCAGGGTTAGAGAAGTAAGTTTCCGATGCTATAAAGCCAACCCTACTGAGGAAAACCGGATCAAGTTTAAACAAGCTAAAAAGACCTGTAACGGCCACATTCAAAGAACCAAATTTTAATTAATTAAATTAAGGCAAAAAATACTACAATGTCCCAAAGGTAGTCAAAATTTTTAGTCATTTGTAAAAAACATTAAAAATACAACTTCATCATCGGTTCCAACGCTCGTCTTCAATGACATTCCCTATGTTAGCTCAAAAGAAAAAGCCAATTTGCTTGCAGCACAGTTTGCTGTTAATTCTACGCTGCCAGAGAGTGTCATGACTCCGCCTGTACTTGAGAGCGCCAATGATTTTATGGGACAAATCTTCTTTCGCACTCGTGCAGTAGCAAGAGTTTTAAAGGATCTTGATGTACACAAATCCGCTGGCCCGGATAGTATATCCCTCCCATTGTTCTGAAGAGGTGTTCTTCAACGCTGGCAAAGCCACTGGGTAAGCTTTTTCATCTGTCATATTGTACTGGTCTCTTTCCGAGTGGATGGAAAACAGCATTTGTTCAGCCTGTCCCTAAAAAAGGCGAATCTTCTTCTCCCTCCAACTACCGTCCAATTGCACTTACGTCCCTTCTTTCCAAGTTCATGGAAACGCTGATTAATCATCAGCTCAAGAAATATCTCGAAGAACGGAAGCTTCTTAATGACCGGCAGTACGGCTTTCGTAGCAATAGGTCCACTGGTGATCTGATGGTATATCTCACCGAGCAGTGGAACAAATCTTTACATCGTTTTGGAGAAAGTAAGATTATTGCGCTTGATATTTCAAAGGCGTTTGATAGAGTTTGGCATCAAGCTCTCTTATCGAAAATGCGTGCATTTGGTATCGATGAATCTCTTCTTCGTTGGATTGGAAATTACTTTTCGGACCGTTCAATACAAGTTGTATTGGATGGTTACAAGTCTGATATTCATAAAATAAATGCTGGTGTGCCCCAGGGCTCCGTTTTGTCTCCAACTCTCTTTCTTATTTTCATAAATGATCTCTTGTCTGAAACTTCCAATCCAATAAATTGTTTTGCAGACGACAGTACCTTCAGCTTTTCATATTCGTTTCAAAATTCACTTCCTTGTTCTTCGGATGTGGAACTTGAACGGCAGCGTATGAAAAGTTCATTAAATTCTGATCTCGACAGCATTGTCCAATAGGGAACAAAAAACCGTGTAGAATTTAGTGCCTCGAAAACTCAATGCTGTCTTCTGTCGTTAAAGCGAAACCCACCCCCTATGCCGCTATCCATGAGTGGCACTTGCATCGAGGAAACCGAACAGCTTTCAGTCCTGGGTATGTGCATCACAGACCACCTTCTGTGTCTGTGGAATGATCACATATTCGACGTCGCCAAAAGTGCTGCGAAATGTCTAGATTTTCTTCGAAGATGCAAGAAATTTTTCTGCCCTTCTGATCTGGCTGTAATCTATAAAGCCTTCATTCATCCAAAGCTTGAGTACAACTCCCATATTTGGGCGGGTGCTCCCAAAACACATTTAAGTCTCTTGGATAGAGTTCAAAATAGAGCTTTAAAATTGATAGGTGATAGAGCTATAACAGAAACATTTGCATCTCTCGAACACCGTCGCAATGTTTCGTGCCTTTCGTTATTTTATCGATATTTTTACAAACAATGTTATAGTGAAATAGCCAGTTGCATTCCTCCCCTTAAACAATTCCGCCGTAATACTCGTACTTCTAGGAATGCACATCAGTTTACCCTTGAGCCCAATTTCGGACGTACTGTAAAGTATAGAGATTCTTTTCTTAGTCGCACTACCCGAATGTGGAATGCTTTACCTGACTCTGTATTTCCCTCCCATTTTGATATTTGGAACTACAAAACCAATGTGCATCGGCATCTCCTCTTGAATCCTTCCCTTTTTTCCTAACGCTCGCACTGTGTTTAATCATTTTAAGGGTAGTCACAACCCCTTTAGTGCGCGCTTATTATAAAAAAAAAAAAATTAATCTCGAAAACGGCTCAAACGATTTTGATAAGGAAAAACAGTGTATTATTGTATATATGGTGTACCTCTTGGTATGAAAAAATATTTCAAAAAACTGTTATTAACGGTACCTGCCATATAACGGTTTTTTTGATTTTCTATTTTCTATTAAACGGCTCAATCTATTTCAATGAATTTTTTATACAAAAGCTCCCTAAACATTTCAATAATAATGCATATTAGTCCAGTAACCTTGTAGTTTTATGGGACTGAGACCTTGCGTTTTAATCATTACGCCTTAATTTTCGAAGCTCCCTAAAAATTTCAATAATAATGCATATTAGTCCAGTAACCTTGTAGTTTTATGGGACTGAGACCTTGCGTTTTAATCATTACGCCTTAATTTTCGAATGAAACACTGCTCTATGATTTCAACCTTACTAAATTTGCTTCAATTTGAGTCCAAATCCGGTTCTGTAGACATAACAGTTTCCAAGGGACGGGTTTTCAAAATATAGCAATACAAAATTTAAAATAAACAAGTAGTATATAAAACAGTATAATAACAAAAACATGGTCTTTGACATATACTGCATCAAAGTAAAAGAGCGTGCAGATTGGGCCAAAAGAAGAAAACAATAGTACTGGATGGGGGGTATATATCCCCCCGTTTCGGCGGGAGGGGCCATTTTAAGAAAAGTTGACTTCAAATAGAAAAATAACCTAAAAAAACAATGGACATCTCTGGACAAAAATCCTTTTGCCCACCTTGAAGCCAGAAATCCTTTCTTTAACATTCTTTTTTAAAAAAAGTGTTTTTAGCTGATAGTTTTTGAGAAATTTACTTTCAAACTTAAAATTTTGAGAAAAAGACAATTTTTTTTTATTTAATGGTATTAAGTACTATTTTTGTTTTTGATTTTCAATGCCCTTATTAATTTTTAGTTAAAAACTGAAAACCAGATGCTAAAATGACTTCTAGTTTTTGAGAAAACTGAAATTAACATGATCAACTTCAATGTTTTCATTTGATTTTTATTCGTGTTATTTTTTTTTCCTCACAGCACGGGGTTGAAGTGAAGTTAATTTCAGTTTTCTCAAAAACAAGAAGTCATTTTAGCATTTGGTTTTCAGTTTTTAACTTAAAGTTAATAAGGGCATTGAAAATCAAAAAAAAAATATCAAAATATATAATATAATATATAAAAATTTGGAAAAAAAGAAATTTTTGATTTTTTTTAAGTATTAATTTTTTTTTGAAAATTCAATATATATTTTGAGAACGGGTTGATGAATTTTTTTGAAAATAATTTTGTACATGTATATTATTAATACTCAAAACTGGTATCCCAAAATTTTGTTTTATAAAAAATATAAATAAAATTGTATACATAAAAAATTAGTTTTTAAGAAAACCGCTCCAACGATAAAATGGCATACTTCATTTTGAGCGCTAAGATATTTTACTATAATGCTTTTTATGTATTTTTCAATATTTTGTACATTATTTATTAGATTAGATTAGATTAGATTAGTCTTTATTTATTTTTTTAAATAGTAAATCGTTACAATTTATATCAAAAGATTTCCTAGCATGGCTTTATGGGTAAAGTAAGTATTTAACATATTAATAGAGAGATATCGAACAATATTATGTTATAACAAAAATTAACTATGTAGGTACATATAAATTAAATAAAAATTAATACGGAATTTAAAAAAAAAAGTGAAGTAAACAATTTTTTTTTTATGATTGAAAAGGGGTTAATTACAATAGTTATCAAAATTTGCATATATATTTAAAATTTGGAATAAAGTGAATATAAATTTGGCTTTTAGTTTAGCTAAAACAAAACAAGATTATTCAGAACATTAAACATAATAAGATGGCTTTTAGTTTAGCTAAAACAAAGATAAATAAAAACTACCTACATTTATGTGGGGAAGTTTCAAAAGAACTGCATTATTGTGTTTAAATATTTTCGAAAAAATAGAAGTTGGGGCTTTTAGTTTAGCTAAAACAAAAAATTATTACCATGACTCAGAAAACTTCAAATATGTATAATTATAGTCTTTAGCATGCAAAATATAACATATAAGTGGTTTCCAACCATGGTCTTCATTTAAAATTTGAATACATTCTTCTAAGGTGAGAAAACTGGATCTGAAATGAAGCCTACGGATCTCCTGTAGAATCGGACACAGCGCTAAGAAATGCAAGACGTCTTCATTCTGATTAAGGTTGCACAGTGAACAAATAGAATTTATATCAGTTCGAATTTTGAAAATCAAACCCATTTCAAATGCCGAGAACTCGTCTCTAAAATAATTATTTTGACCCAAGCATAAATTTAGTTGTTTATAAATGGGTCGAGAGGATGTCTCTCGTGCCCTTTCAGAACAGAGTTGATACATTTCATCATCTATAGTAGAGATGCTTAATCATGCATGGTGTTTTTAAGATCTTCAACATTTTCCATTGAAAGCGACATTGGAAAGTTATGAATGACGGCAAGATCATACCAGTTCTTTATAGGACTATATCTTCTCTGGAAGCAAACCAAAAGTATTCGTTTTTGTAGGTTTCTATCAGATCGTTTCATAACCCGAACGATATAATCAGCATTTGTCTTCAAATTTCTTAGAAATATTGGAGGTAAGCCTGACTCCACATGAATAGCATAACTAGGGGTGTTAATAGGCAACTTAAAAATGCGCTTAAAAAAGTATCTCTGTATCAACTCCATTTCATCTACTTATCTGCTGGAACCCATAAACTTCGCTTCCATAGCAAAAGCAGCTATTGATTGTAGCATTATAAACTTTAAATTTAGATACTGGATCTACATATTTATTTGTAAAGAATTCTGACCACATGGTGTTGATGGCTGATTTTGCCTTATTTGTTTTTTCTTTTAAATGTGCACGAATATTTAAATTGTATGTAAGTACATAGCCTAAATACTTAAATTCTTTAACAACTTCTATTACTTCATTATCTAAGGTCCAATTACGATCATTGCTAATAGAACGATTTTGGGATCTAAATACCATTATTTTTGACCTTGAAGTATTAATTTTAAGATCCCAAAAGTCGCAAAAGTTTTTCGGCTTATTAATTTGAAGTTGTAAAGTTAGTGGATTGTCCGATAGAACTACCATGTCATCTGCATAGAGCAGAACTTTGATAATCACCTGGAATATGATTTTCGATATCGTTAATATAAAGTGCAAACATCAATGGACTTAGAACGCAACCTTGTGGGACACCGGTTTCACATTTAAAGAACTTGGATACGTATTTACCGTTTTGTTGCGGACATGCTTCCAAGGAGTTTTTCGTAGACTTTGATAAATTTTGTCGAAAGCCCGATTCCTGAAAGTTTGTAAAGTAGGGATCTTCGGTTAATAGTATCAAATGCTGCCTTCAGATCAACAAAAAAGCGTATAAACAATTTTTTGTATCAATGAAACGTCTTGCTGCAGTATTAAGAACAAAAATTTGATCAATTGTTGAAAGATTGGCTCGAAAGCCAGCCTGAAAACAATTTATTATATTGTTTTGCTCAACCCTGGTCACGAGTCTATTAAAGAGAAATTGCGTAAACACTTTACGAAGAGAGTTGAGTACAGCAATGCCTTTGTAGTTTTCTGGCAGATCCCGACTACCCTTCTTAAAAATTGTAGAAATTCTTGAAAAAAGAAAATTTTTTGGAACTGTTTCTTCATTGTACATCTTATTGAATAAAACTAGAACAAACTCCAGGAATTCTGTTGGTGCGTTTTTATAGAACTCTACTGGGATACCATTGAAACCTGAGGCTTTGTTATTGTTCATTTTATTCAAAGAAGATATTAGTTCCAACATTGAGAATGGGCAATCAAGATCTGAGATAACAATGTTTGGAATAGCAAAACAAATCGTGTTTTGATTGGGATCAGGCTGCAGGAGGTTTTCGAAATAGCTTGCTATCAAGTCAACATCAATGGTGAGGGAAACTTTCCTGTCTTGACCACTCAAAGTACGAACATTATACCAAAAAGATTTTGAATCCCTGCATTCAACGAGCTTACTAGAAGATCTTTTTAAGTACAATTCCTTTTTATGTGCGCATAAAGTTTTGTAGGCTTTGTTTTGCTGCAGATAGAAGTTTTTGAAGACACGATATGATTATGGCAAATGAGATGAAAAATTAGTTGGGTGAACTTCGAAATCTTTAATAAATTTAAGCCAATCATATATTATAAAAATTATATATTTGTTCTATAATGACTTGCATATTTAAAAAGTTCTTAAGTTCCAAGCAACTTGAACATAAGAGCAAGTACGTGCGATCCAGTCATGCATTTTATTTTCTGAAGATACCTATGTCCTTAAATTATTTCATAAAGTATTGGCCAGTAACCTGGAAATATTTTGTGTACTTCTTACCGTTGAAGAAACCGTGTTTCTCATATGAAAATAAACGTGCACAAAAAACTTAAATATGTACGTACATTTGCAACACAACAACATTTCTCTCATCCTAACTGGCTCTCATGACGTCACTGGAAGTTTTTCAAATGTTTGAACCTCATGACGGAACTGTGATTTCTGAAACGTAAGCTTTTAACAAATAAGTTTAAACAAAAACTTATTTTTAATCTATAAAAGTCTTTATCTTTTATTTCAAAATCATCAAACGCAACTTGGAAACCGAAACCAAAAATGAAGTTTTTGAAATTTCTACTCTCTCTGTCTTTCTTAATCTTATAAATTTTTTTCGCTAGGCTTGCTGCCCTGTATTGGGCATTTTAGTATCTATGTTATAGGTACTTGGGGTCACCGGGTACCTATAACATAGATCGTCACCCTTACCACATAGAATAATAACTCAGACAGATTGATTTATTGCATTTAATTTTTAATGTTGAGTGTTCGTTGACTGAACTAATGGTATTACATAGTTCCATAGGCTTTCGTGTTTTTACCTTGATTTTTTTTTTTTATAAAGTTATATTCGATATTTTATTCTTTCAAATTTAATTCTATTTGTAGGTAATTGTTCCCACAGTTCATAACATCAGAGGAGAAAAAAAAACTAAAGCGTTCCCATCGAAGTGGTGCATTCGAATGCTTACTCATTAATATTGCAATAAAAACAAAAGAAAACCAACTTATTTTAGTTCGAAAAAGCTTGGTAAGTTTTAACGATATTAATTAATTTGATATTTAATCAAATGCTGTATGCAATATAAATAATTGATCATTGCTAACAAAAAATATTAGCCTTGGATCCCGCCATAGCACGACCTACCCTCACAAAGGTACCAGATGAGCGGTATACAGTTTTATAGGCCAAGGCAAGGGTTGCCAAGCAATTATTTTCAATGTTATATTACTTACTTACTTACTTAAAAAAAAAATCCTTTTTCTCATTTCTTGTTGATTTCTTATATCTATGAGGCAGAAAAAGCAGCATTGATAAATTAAACCCTTTTTTGTGCTATTTTGGGAAAAAATACTTTTTGTTTTTGTTTTTTTAATTTCTCAAAAACTAAGTTTTTCAGTATTTGACTAGAAATTAATGAGAACATTGAATATTGGATAGAAAAGTGTGCTAAACAAAGAAAAATTTTGAAAACAAAATCAACTTAAAACAAAAAAATAAAAAAAATATTTTTTTTTTCAAAAATATTGACTTTAAAATTTAATTTCTAAATAAGTTTTCACTAAAACAACTTGATTTTTAAATTAGAGAATAGAGTATAAGTTTTCAAGAAAAATGTCTACTACATTTGAACGATGCACGATTCACGACATACCTATTTGATAAAATGTGTAAGTCCCCCTAACTTGGATGTGGAGGACACGCCTGAACATATGCAATAAAAAAATTAGTTCAGTAGAAAATTGCAGACCGAAAGTACTCGGCTCCTGGCATATAAGTTAACGACACTTAAGCTGAAAATGCAAAAAGCTTGAAAAAGCAAATTATTTATTTCCCGTGGGAACGCAATTAGGTCAACGACGACACGAGCAACCATTCTGCTGACGAAGCGTCTGCGACGCGACGACCGCTACCTGCAGGCAACATGATGCAATAGGTTTAGAGTAGGTTACTTTAGAATAAAATCATTATTGTAAAATTAGTCTTAATTTGGATATGAAATAATAAAGTTGTTTTTTTTAAGAAAAATAAATTTAGTATAATTTAATTGGCGCCCAACTAAGTGTGGCTTTGTGAGTGATAAAGTGCGTGTAAGTCGACGTCAAGTACCTCGCCGCGTAATTAAAATTGAAAAAAAAAACGCGTGTAAGTCGACGTCAAGTACCTCGCCGCGTAATTAAAATTGAAAAAAAAACGTGCGTAAGTCGACGTTAAGAACCTCGCTGCAAGTGTAAAAATTTTAAGAAAACTCACCAAGTCACGAACCTACTAACAGAAGCATATCATCACAGGAGTCGATAGACACTGAGGACCACGAAGGAGCGTATGAACGATACCATCAGTAGCAGAGTACACTGCAAACAGGACCAATGTCGTTCATACCAGCGTGGGATATAGAGTTTCTGGTATTATTAGTGTAAGTCTTATAAAAAATTTAAATTTAAGAAAAAATAATACAATTACAAAAAGAATTTTTTTTTTAACAATAATTACTTTAATTTTAATTTTGCGACATAAAAAGAAATATCACGAAATAGTAATTTGTTGACAATTTCAAATTTTTCTGCAATAAAATTTTTTTTTATTTTTTTATTCTTTTTTTAAATATTAATATTTAGAATTTAGAAAAAAAATATAATTTAAAAATACAAAGTACTGTTAGGTAGGAACATAATTATCCTATTAAAAACTAATTTTTACAACCATTGAAATCTAGTGATTATTCCCAACATTTTTTTTTTACTATTATTATAAAATCTAAATAAAATCATGGCAAACCCAAATAACCTTATCCGCCCTCCAGTAAACCCATCAATAAACCCTAATCCTCAAAACGATAACCCGGCTGGAAACCAAGCACTTACAAACCTCATCTCCTCTATCGTGAACCAAACTCTTCGAACAGAAGGAAGGAATTTAGTATATTCAGTCTTAAACCCAAATGCCGATCAATTCGCTGGAGTTGATCAAGCGATAAACCCAGAACAAAGAGAGAACATAAATGACCTTGATAAAACTCCCGACATTGTGAGAAGCCTACGAGAATTCTCTGGCCAGCCAGGTGAGTTCAGTTCATGGCGAAAAAGTGTAGAAAGAATTCTTAGTATTTATGGACACTTGAGAGGGTCTCCAAAATATTTCGGAATTCTTAACGTTATAAGAAATAAGATTGTTGGTCAAGCAGACCATGTCTTAGAATCTTACAATACACCACTGAACTGGGACAACATCTCCAGATGTTTAAATTTGCATTACGCAGACAAGCGGGATCTAGGTACACTAGAGTACCAACTAACATCCCTTGTCCAAGGCAATTCCTCTGTTCAAGACTTCTATCAAGAAGTCTATTCGCATCTTACTTTGATCCTTAACAAAATATCCTCAATGGATGCTAGTCAAGAAGCCTTAAATTTATTAATGCACGCATATAGGGAGAAAGCCCTAGACACATTTATCAGAGGCTTAAAAGGCGATCTACCTAGGCTCCTAGGCATAAGAGAACCCTCAGATTTACCTCAAGCCCTGCATTTGTGCCTAAAGCTCGAAAATCAACATTTTCGAACGCAATACGCATCAAACAACAATGCTAGGAAAACACATCAATTACCACCTCCGGCTCCACCTAGACGTACAAGTAACAACTACCCCCAATTTCAAAGTCAACGACAGTTCTACCCAGAATTAATGCTACAACCTACAAGTAGGACTATTCCACAAGGTTTCAATAATTTTCAGCCACGGTCAGGAGTACCACAAAGACCCCAACAACCTTACATGGGACTCAGTCGTCCACAGATGCAGCCCTATCACCCACAGATGCAGTATGCACAAAGACCTCAACCTTATACGAATTTCAATCACCCCCAAATGCAGTTTGCACCCAAACCTCAACCGCCACCAAGAAGGATGGACACATCAACAATTAAGACAAACAATATCAACTACATGAATCAACCCTTACAAAAAAACTGGCCACCAGCACCTAAAAGAACAATTGACCCACCATCAAATCAGTTTCATCCCACCAAGCTACAAAGGAATTTTCATTTGAGCGCTACAGTCGAAGCAACACCCGAAGACAGTTACCAGCAGAACATCCAATATGAAGATCAGCAATACGACCAAACTCTACAAGAGTACGCTGATTCACTTCCTCAAGAATATACGGAATCCTTTCCGCAATCAGATAGAGATTTTTCAAATGAACAGCATAATATGGAATACAATGATATCCATTTTTTAGATTAAGCTGTTCCTCTCTTCCATATTTCGAGTGTAAAACGAAGAGTGGAACTATAATAAAAATACTAATAGATACTGGATCGAACAAAAACTATATCCAACCTTGCCTCATATCAAAACCCCATACAAACGAAAAACCATTCTATGCTAATTCTATAGGAGGAAATGTCAAAATTACACAACACACTTTTCTAAATCTTTTCGGCCTCAATAACATAAAAATTAAATTTTTCTTAATGCCTGAACTAAAATCTTTCCACGCTATCCTCGGAAACGATAGCCTTAAAGATCTTTCAGCCGTTATCCATATAAAAGACAACTACATGATTGTAAATAACTCTGTTAAGGTTAAAGTTAAACAACTAGCTGCACAATCAGTTAACACGATTAACATCAGAACAAATCACATGTCCATTAAACAAAAAACAGATATTCAAAACATAGTAAGCAAATACCCCCGATTATTCGATGATCCAAATAATAAACTTTCTTGCACCACTGTTGTCAAAGGGGAAATTAGAACAACAACAGATTCTCCAATCTATTCAAAATTTTACCCGTATCCAATTGCGCTTAAAGAGGAAGTTGAAAACCAAATAGAGGACCTCCTTAAAGACGGCATCATTCGACGGTCAAGATCACCCTACAATTCACCGGTGTGGATTGTCCCAAAGAAGACTGATGCTTCTGGAAAGAAAAAATTCAGATTAGTAATAGATTACCGTAAATTGAATTCAATTACAGTAGCTGACCGCTACCCGATCCCAGAGATAAATGAAGTCCTATCCAATTTGGGAAAGAATAACTGGTTCACAGTTCTCGATTTGAAAAGTGGTTTCCATCAGATTCCCTTGAAGGAATCTGATATGGAAAAAACAGCCTTCTCCATTAATTATGGAAAATATGAATTTACTAGGTTACCATTCGGCCTTAAAAACGCCCCATCAATATTCCAGAGAGCCCTTGATGATATCCTACGTGACCACATTGGCAAAATATGCTACGTGTATTAGATGATATTATCATCTTTAGTCAGGATGAGGCTACTCACTTGGAGAATATCAAAAAGGTATTTGAAACCCTAAATAACGCTCATATGAAGGTTCAACTCGACAAGTGCGAGTTTTTCAAACAAGAAACAGAATTCCTCGGATTTATTGTGTCTTCCAAAGGCATCAAAACAAATCCTGAAAAAGTGAGTGCTATAAAGAACTTTCCGCCTCCAACAACCTTGAAGGAACTAAGATCATTTCTCGGTCTGTCAGGCTACTATCGACGTTTCATTTGCGACTACGCAAAACTTGCTAAGCCCCTGACATCCCTTTTAAGAGGGGAGGATGGTCGTGTTTCAAAAAACACTTCTAGTAAGAAACTAATCCATCTCGACGAAAGTGCAATCGAAGCATTCGAAAAAATAAAAAAATCCTTGGTTTCTGATGATATAATACTAACATATCCTGATTTTAAAAGTCCCTTCGAACTTACAACAGATGCCTCGAACTACGCCATAGGTGCTGTTCTATCACAAAAGGACAAACCAATTACTTTCATATCAAGAACTTTAAGTAAATCAGAAGAGAATTACGCCACCAATGAGAAGGAAATGCTCGCCATTATATGGGCATTAGACTCCCTCAGAAACTACCTATACGGTTCGGCAAAAGTTCTTATCTTCACAGATCATCAACCTCTTACCGGTGCACTCAGCACAAAGAATAACAACAGCAAGCTCAAGAGATGGAAAGCATTTTTAGAAGAGTTCAACTATGAACTAAAATATAAACCAGGTAGGACAAATATAGTTGCGGATGCACTATCTAGAACATCTCCGGTAACCCAAATCAATTCCCTAACACCCACAAT
The DNA here is from genome assembly GCA_963921185.1 of Dasysyrphus tricinctus. NCBI lineage: Eukaryota > Metazoa > Arthropoda > Insecta > Diptera > Syrphidae > Dasysyrphus > Dasysyrphus tricinctus. Next base: position 102,423,734 of record OY992530.1, on the reverse strand, counting down.
TCATAGTGACGAATCATCGTCGCATGGCTTAATTTATAGTGTAGAATCGCGAATAAATTGTTTCAAAAACCAAATTTTACTTCAAGAAGGTACACCACCTAGTCAAAATTTCCAAATCATATTTCCCACTTACCACAGACATACTATCATTGAACCTATTTTTACCGAATCAAACTTAATTCAAATTCTAAAAAAATGCCTTAATCCATCTGTAACTAATGGAATCAAAACAGGCGAACGCATAATGGGTTTAATACAAAATATTTACAAAGACAATTTCTGTTCATACAAGATCCGATTTACACAAATACAAGTCCAGGATGTGGAAAACGAACAAGATCAAGAGAATTTAGTAATGGAAGAACATAATCGCGCTCATCGAAACCAAAAAGAAAATAGAGTCCAAATTTTAGAAAAATACTTTTTCCCTACACTAAGTAAAAAACTAAAAAAATTTACTAAGCTCTGCCTTATTTGTAAACAGAATAAATACGATAGAAAACCCAATAAAGTCCCAATACAATCTACGCCCATACCCAAATATCCCGGTGAAATTATACACATTGACATATTCTCTACAGAAGGAAAACTTGTTATCACTGCAATAGATAAATTTTCTAAATATGCCGTTACAAAAGTAATAAACTCAAGGGCTACAGAAGATGTAAGACAACCAATAAGAGATATTACCTTTGGTTTCGGAATACCGAAAGTAATAGTCTGCGATAACGAAAAATCATTTAATTCAGAATCAATTCTCTTTATGCTGCAAAACGAATTTGGAATTAATGTCTTCACTACACCTCCCTACACTAGCACATCTAATGGTCAGATAGAGAGATTTCACTCAACTCTCGCCGAGATTATGCGATGTTTAAATGCTGAGAAAATCTACGAATCCTTCACGGAACTCCTAGAAGCAGCTGTTAATGCATATAACCTTTCTGTACATTCAGTAACAAACAAGAAGTCAATCGATTTATTTTTCAGCAGAGATACCGAAAGTTCAGCTCAAATTAAGGATGCACACTTAAAAAATATAGAAAAATTAAAGTCTAAACAAGAAGCTGATATAACATATCATAATAAGAAAAGGACTGATTTAAAAGACTACTCTCCTGGAGATACCATCTACGTTAAAGTAAATAAACGATTAGGTTCAAAGCTTTCAACACGATATAAAAAAGAAAAAGTAAAAGAAAATAAATCATCAACCGTTGTAACACATTCAGGCAAAGTCGTGCATAAATCCAACATTAGAAACTAATCCTATTTTTTTCTTTTTTTCTTTCCTTTCATCCAACAGATACCTATTAAAACCAATCCAAGGAACCGTTAACATCCTAGACTATTCCAACTCCCCCATCATCATCCTTAACGATGGAATTGCGAAAATTTCCGAAGGAAACTTTAAACTTATCCATACTATCGAACTGACGCCATACGAACATTTCATTTCGAATGCACAATCTATTATCCTTAAACAAATCCCTAAAACCAATCCTTACTTCCCAATAATTCATCATGAAATAGAACAAATCAAAAATTTAATCCAAAATCTTAAAGTTAGTAGATCAAAACGATCATTAGATTTCATAGGAACAGGATGGAAGTGGATAGCGGTATCACCCGACCACGAAGATTTCACCATCCTTAGAAATAAGATAAACAATGTAATTGAAAACAATAATGAGCAAATAGTAATCAACGAAGAATATAAGAAACGAATAAATATACTTACCAATGTAACTAATGAAATTATAAATACAATACAAAAAGACAGTACTATCGAATATCAATTTAATGTAATATTATTATTTAAGATAAAACTTATAAAAGAAGAATTAACGAATATTATTTATGCTATTGAACTTGCTAAAGAAAATATTGTCAACTCCAATATTATGTCAAAAAATGAAATAAATATTATATTAAGTAAAATGGATAAAGAAATATTACCATACACAAATTTAGAACAAGCAATTAAATTTGCCGATGTAAAAATTGCATTCAATTTAAAAGATTTACTATATATTGTTAGTATCCCAAAAACAAAAAAAGAGATTTATGAAAAATTAATTGTAATCCCAATGAAAAAGAATAATGGTTTAATAAACAAAATATCTTATAGAAATACATTAAGAAATGAAAAAAATATATATGGAATGCTAAATAACTGTAAGAAAATTGAAGAAATTTCTCTCTGTAAACAAACAGATCTAATTGATTTAAGTAATAATAAGTGTATAATAGGTTTACTAGAAAATAAAATTGCATCATGCAACTCTACGAATAGCCAACACATTGCCCAGGTTGAAGAAGTATCACCAGGACTTGTCATCCTTAATCAATTCAACGGTACAATAGAAGCTAATAATCGCACTCAATCGCTTAATGGAAACTACATAGTCAAATTCTACAACGAAACAATAATGATCAATAACCAACAATACATTGCTCAAGAAATTGTCAACATCCAAGCTTTACCACCAACACCGCATACAATTCCTGAAGATTTGGCAGTTGAAGAAGTCCTTTCCTTAGAACTCATGAAGGAACTGCATACGAAAAACACGCAGCATCTCACTAAGATTCAACTAGAGAAGGACACACACCAAATAACAACATATGTGATATTTGCAGCCGTATTCTTCACAATAGTGTTACTGCGTTACAAATCCAAAACACCCACGAGTAATTTGATAACAACACCACCTATGATTATGATATCAAATCAGGATAAATCAAATCAGCCATCACCTCTTCAAAGATATCCCAGCATCTTTAACATCATGTAAAAATGCGTGGACGCATTAATTAGAGAAGGGAGGAGTTAACGACACTTAAGCTGAAAATGCAAAAAGCTTGAAAAAGCTAATTATTTATTTCCCGTGGGAACGCAATTAGGTCAACGACGACACGAGCAACCATTCTGCTGACGAAGCGTCTGCGACGCGACGACCGCTACCTGCAGGCAACATGATGCAATAGGTTTAGAGTAGGTTACTTTAGAATAAAATCATTATTGTAAAATTAGTCTTAATTTGGATATGAAATAATAAAGTTGTTTTTTTTAAGAAAAATAAATTTAGTATAATTTAATTTATACAAGGTGTCCGCCAGTTGGGTAAACTACTTTGTTTGTTTATAATTTTCGATTAAATGAAAGAGAATGGATCTTATATTGATAAATGTTTTACTTATAATGTCGGCAATTATGTATGGAAACAATATCAGGTAAATGTCCGCCTCTGTTAGTCTCACAAATGCGAGACCTTTTGAGCACATTTTTCATTACATTCTCACACATTTCAAGCGGTATTTCATTGATTTCATCACGAATATTTTGTTTGAGTTGCTCAAGCATTTCTGGTTTGTTTGCATAACAACTGCCAAATATGAACTGTCAAGACTACCAAAATGGCGGCAAAACAAAGTAGTATACCTTCCCGGCGGACACCCTGTATTTCCGTTTTCTATACAAAAATCAGTTTTTATTATGAGAGCCACGCACTAAATATTATTAGGCCAGGAAAAATAGGTTTCGAGGTTGAAAAAATTAATTCATGAAATATTAAAATTGGAATCGACGCAGAATTGCAACCTCTATAACATATCCAAAGTCCCCCGAAATCCCCGCATTGGCTTTTTGTGTAGATGCATTTGAAGAGGTGCAGACGGGGAGAATTTGGAGGTCTATCAAACTTAAATATTTGTTTGGGTAAAACCTGATCATATGATACATGCTTTAAGGGTAGTTTTTAACGCCGAATCTAATGAGACCAAATTCAAAATGATACAACCACCCAAAAAGAAGTTATAGTCCTTTTTATGTAATGATGACTTTTATTTCAGGTACAACAGGTAAAATATTATCGAAACCCCTTTGAAAATAACGGTATGTTAATGAAACTTGGAATGAATGTTTCATTTGTCTTAGGAACTAAGAATCAAAAGAGTCCTTAAAAATATTCACGGTGAAAGGGTGTTTTTTTTAAGGGGGAGGGGCAACAAATAATGTTAACCATAACACCCACGTAAAAACTTTTACACTCATGAAATTCGCCAAAAATATATAATTTGTCATGGCAACCAAGAATCAAAATAGTCCTCATAAATATATTTGTTCTGGGGTTTTTTTATTAAAGAGAGGGAAAATCAGGGAAGAAGTTGGAAGATTTGAGCCAAAACTCCGATTTGGTGTAATTGAGGTATATACACAAAGTATGGTATATGATTTAAGGGTATTTTTTAACGCTGAATCTAATAAAAGCAAAACTAAAATGATACAAGCACCCTTAACAAAGTAATGGGCCTTTTCAAGCAAAAATTAATTTTTGAAATCGTATTTTCCGTAGAACAAGTCAAAAGTTAACAGTCACCAAAAACACTCTTAGAACAAAGATATTTGTATGGACTATTTTGATTCTTGGTTGCCATGAAGAGTTTAATATTTTTGGCGAGTTTCATGAGTGTAAGAATTTTTACGTGGGTGTTATGGTTAACATTCTTTGTTGCCCCTCCCCCTTAAAAAAAACACCCTTTCACCGTGAATATTTTTAAGGACTCTCTTGATTCTTAGTTCCTAAGACAAATGAAACATTCATTCCAAGTTTCATTAACATACCGTTATTTTCAAAGGGGTTTCGATAATATTTTACCTGTTGTACCTGAAATAAAAGTCATCATTACATAAAAAGGACTATAACTTCTTTTTGGGTGGTTGTATCATTTTGAATTTGGTCTCATTAGATTCGGCGTTAAAAACTACCCTTAAAGCATGTATCATATGATCAGGTTTTACCCAAACAAATATTTAAGTTTGATAGACCTCCAAATTCTCCCCAACTGCACCTCTTCAAATGCATCTACACAAAAAGCCAATGCGGGGATTTTGGGGGACTTTGGATATGCTATAGAGGTTGCAATTCTGCGTCGATTCCAATTTTAATATTTCATGAATTAATTTTTTCAAGGTTCCCCATACGATTTGTGCTATTTTTCCTGGTCTATATGTATCTTCTAAATGAATTGAGATTCCACTCTGAAACTTGGCATGTAGTTTATATATTGTAGAAGCAAAATTTTGACATAAAATGGTCGAAGTTTCTTAAAATCTGATTTGAATTTTTAACTTCCGGTTTTCTTCCCAAACCAAAAATCGATTTCCAGTTTAGATTGTATTAATGAAAAGAACTTATTGAAATAATATTCCTGTCCCTTCATTTAATTTATAAACATTTTTCTTTCAAACTATACCCCATGGCTTGCCGAAACTTTACAAGACCATAACTCCCGCACCAGGCCTTAAAATTCAAAATCATTCTGTATTTAAGTTAAGTATCAAAAAAAGTTCAAGTGACACAAAATTGAATAAATTTTAAGACCCAACTTCACGCTTCACGTGAAATGCCCCCTATATTAAAAGAAATTTATTGATTTTTTTTTTAAGAGAATTTGTTGAGCCGTTTTTGGAAAAAAACTAAAATTTGTATAGTTGCTAAAAAAAATTGTATTGCAGGTACTAACGGTTCTAAAAAAAAATAAAAAAAAATGTGTGGACAGAATCACCAAATACCTCTATGTACCAAGGTTTAAGAAAATCGTTCCAGCCCTTTACGCTGAGGCCGAACAGACAGACAGACAGAATTGTGATACCCACTTTTTTTCGTCTTCCCTATCATCGTAATGACAATTCTGATCAAAATCCCGAGTTCAATTTTTTTAACGAGTGCATAACTTGCCATATAGAACCTACCGATAATATCGCAAGTAAAAATACGTATTACTTTTGAAATTTAAACTTTCTCTACCAATCGTTTTATCTTCTTAGGAAACAACTGAAACAAATTTACCCTGAATACAGTCGTAGAACCTAGAACATCTTCCGTTGAGTCGAAAAGTGTAATTAAGTCATTATTTAAAAAAAAGGGCATTTGCCCTTTTAAAACCAATGTACAGAATTATCCTTTGAAGGACAACTATTCAAAAACAGAAACACACATGACATCCTTTGTACATTTACATTTATAATTAGTAAAATTTAGAGATATTTTTTAAAGTTACTTACTACAAAGAGTTATTGAGAAAACACGATAATTTTTCGTTGGTTCCATTTTGTTGTAAACTTATATTATTTATCGAAAAATCGATAAACATTAAGTGCAAAATAACTTCAACTAGTTTTATTATTAGATTTTAGTTCAAGAAAAAAAAATAGGATTTATAAATTTTTATTAAATATAGTATTTTCACAATAATTTAATTTTCACTAATTTTTCTGTTATTCTTCTTAATACCCCGAACACTTTGAAATTTAGGTTTTGAAATAAAAATGTTGGTAAAAGGAATCACGTGTATGGTACAAGTTTTCCACAGTTTTTTAAAAAATAAATAAATATTTTAAAGGTTTAAAATTTTACATTTGAATTTTTAAATTTTTATTAAATATAATTTAAATATTGCATTTATTTTTATTTAATTCCTTTGTTATTTGCGTTTCTTTTCACACTAAAACAATTTTTTCTCAAAAAAAATCAGCCAAGCTCTTTGTTACCATCTGGTTAAACTTCTTAAGATCCAAATTAAGACTAAAATCAATTAATTTTTTTTAATGATTGAAACAATTGGAATTTTACTTTTACAAAGGTGTTTTTATCAAAATTACTCTTATTGAAGTAATTATAATTTATTGAACAGATAAAATCGAATTTCAATTGGAAGCCACTTCTGAGTGTTATTATTCTTTAATCAATTTTCGTTTAATAAAATGATAAAATCTTTCTTTAAGATACATATTTGGTATTTCTATTATTTTGTCTAATTAAGAAAAAAGTCAATAAAACTAGCTTTCCACTTTATTTGTTAATAGTAAAATCAAGTTCACTTAGACTAAGATAGTGAATCTCATCTCTTATAGATAAGTAATTGATAAACAAATTTAAATTAAGGTATACAAATGTAGTCTTATATGACTACAGTAAAACCCAGATAAGTGTCTCACTATAAATGCCCCATTTTGAGAGATACTTATACGGGTTGAGCAGTTAAGTGCTCAGAACCACTTAAATAGCTACATATCTTTATTTATTTACAACAAACAACTTAACTAACTGATTTAACATTTAATTAATTTAAAATAAAATCACATTAGAAAGTTTAGGTATTGCAGCTATGAATGTATGTATGTAATTCATAAATAGCTAGGAATGCGGGAACATATCAATAGCTGTTACTTTAGAACCGATTTCAATGTTTGAGGTCAGGCGCGGATCCAGGATTTCGTTCAGAAGGGGGCAATTTTCATGAGTTTCCACAATCTTAATGAAGTCTACAGAAAATTGGAGTACACTTTATACCACTCTCTACACCTGGTCAAATAAAGCGATGTGTGTGTGAAATTTGAAGAACGCAATTACTTCTTCCATAACTGCTATACAGGTGTCTCGAACAGCGGTTACTTTGGAACTTTGTGAAATGAAGCTAAGCACTTTGTGGCTGTAGCATGGTGTGTTTGTAGCGTTTTTGGAATCTCTCTGGATCTCTGTAACACCACCTCAAACTTCGGAAAGCATAATGGCACATCGGTATGTTAATATTCCCACTCATTACTTTCTAGTTCGAGTGAAAGTCTTAGCCTCCTCTTTAGCTGTGACAAGATAATTGGCCAATGGCTTTGCAGGTAAAGGCCGTTTTCGAAAAAATCATCCGCATCAAAACGCATTTGCAGAATGTTCTCAAATGTCGTTTTGTTCGAAAATTCAAATACAAGTTTTTCTGCATACGCATTGTGTTCGATAAGACACTATGCAAAAGTCACATATATTAGAAAACATTATTTGCGGTGCAATTCTGCAGTAAAAATTGAGCTGACGACAAAAATATTAAGAAGACAGAGAACATGTCAAATCTACTTGCAAGAAAATTGAGTGAAGTTGATAAAAAAGCAATTTTCACGTTAAAAAATAACAATCATTTAACATACGAACTGACGTTGGCCGTTTTCGAAAAGGTCAAATCAAAGTCAATGTGATCATCAAATGATCGTCGTTTTTTGACGCAGATTGCAATCGTCATATGCAATTGTCCTGCTTGCACAAAATTGGTTTGATTAACGTCATTCAACTTGCTCGCAAAAGCGTTTGATGTTTACGAACACGCTCTCTTGTTTCTCAATTTTTTACTTTCAACTCGATTTTTTTTACTGCACAGCTGCACCGCAGATGATGTTTTCAAGGATGTGGCTTTAGAAATTTGCCTTAGAGATCAATCTGCAAATGCATTTTTGACGCAACTGACTTCTTCGAAGACAGCCGTTGACCTGACGTCTGTAAAAACGGCCAAAAACAACTATCCTTAGGTCTAAGAGTTCCATCCAACTTCTCTTTGGCAGTGACTGCTGTCATTGTTTCCTGGTTTCTCTCCAATCTTCTTCATCGGATTCACACTCTTCGCAGGTTTAATAACACGGAACAGGATGTTCCTACAACGCATACACGAAACAAAATCCTCACAAATTCTACCATCAGAAACGTATCTTATGGCTAAAATTGTTGTGCAGCATTCATCGCTGTGTACATTGCCACACTCGAAAAACTTTGCATACTTTTAAGACGGCGCGCGATCAGCTCTGAAGAAGCTCTCGAGAGTAAAACTCGCAAGAGGACAGACACAGTCATGAAATTAGTTCACCAAATATCCAAGAGTCCCTTTCGAGAGTTTTCTAGTGAAAGTACTTTCTAAAATGTAAATGCACATTTAAATATTTATCATAAAAAGGACTTAATCAACCAAAATTTTTTAATATTTCTCAATAATTTCTATTCACAAATGTAGTTTATTGTTAAGGCTTTTTTTAATCTTGTAGAGCCTTGCAAAGCAAAGTTTGATTTTTCTACAGCTTATTAAATCGACGTATTTTCAGGATTTTCTTATGTTTTTCTTAAATTAAAATCAATTTTAAGGTTGAGAATTTTGATGAGTGCCCCTCTGTCATTATCTTTCAAAATTTTGAAATTTTTCATGTACATGCATTTTGAAAAATGAAAATGAAATTGATTTGGGACTCAATCTGATTTCTAGTATGAAAAAATTTTCTCAAAAAATGTTATACATTGACATTGATCTTTTAATTAAAGACCTTAGCTTTGAAGATCGGACATCTAAAACAGAAGTTATAAGCTTTCAATCGGTCGATTTGAAGGCTTTTTGTGCATAGCGGTACTTTTCTTCACTGAACTTGGTCAGCGGCTGACGAATAATCACTCATTGCTGCAACACTGCGCAGCAAATTTAGAAATATTGTGCACAGCTCTGGGCTACATGCAGCACTTGAGTATGTCTGCTCCCATTAGAACCTGAAAAAGCTGCACGTGTGTTTTACTCGTAGCTATAAAGGTAATGCTCAGCTGGGAGACGTGAGATACATCGGAAAATGAAAACATGAAGTCCTCTTTTAACTGCCAAGAATACATTTTATAAACGAAAAAACATTTTTTGATTACATTTTACTGAATTCTTGTTTTGTGCTTCGTTCGCTCGATCTTGCTCAGGGGGGGGGGGGGGGGGCAATTGCACCCATTGCCCTCCCCCTGTATCCGCGCCTGTTTGAGGTACATAGGTTTGGCCACAAAACCAAACCAAACGAAATTTTCTTAATCATCGTCTCGGTATAATTAAAATCCATAAATGTCAGTATCGTCTCGGTATCGGTCTCGTATAAGTCAGTTTCGTCTCGTCTCGTCTCGTCTCAGTCTCAGTCTCTTCTCGGTCTGGTATAACAATATCTGGTCTCGGTCTCGGTATCGGTGTCTGGTTTCGGTCTGGTTTCAGTCGCAAAAAATAAAAAAAAATCCAAGACTTGGTTACATGTCCTTGGTATTGTAGTTGAATACGTAACCCAGAAAACAAAAACATGGCTCAATACAAAATTTTGAATGTTGGTAATAGCTTTCATATTTACATATATTGAATTGAATACTAAAATACAACTTTTCAGAAATATCCCCATCTGTGGGTATTGAAAAAAAAAATAACAGGATTTTAGGACGAATTTTTTTTTTTGATATTTTTGTTTCATTAATTCACTTGGAAATAAGTTTGATACATCAAATGTTAGACAATTGTTTGTTCTTAAATAAAAAAAATACAACAACAAATATGTCGATAGCAAAAACTCTTAGAAAATACACAAAAAGTCAAATTAAAAAAAATCGTTATGGAGGTTGGTTTAGTTTTGTTTAATTTAAACTTATCAAAAATAAAAAAAAAAAGTAAAAACATTTAAGAAACTTATTCTTCCGAAAATCTCATTTTTATAACTACACTGAAAAAATATTTACCTGTATTTGAGAAGATTTTGCATGCAACTAAGTGATCAAAGAGCTTTCGCTTCTATAGTCATCCTGTAAAATTATTACACAATCTTTATGTTACCTCGTTTCTATATTGCTTGTATAAGTGAATATCGTGACGCTTAAAGCTAACAGGCAATTTTATAATTTATTTTCAGTTTTGCATCCGAGCACATATATATTTCTTATTATTATCAGTCAATATTTTAGGTTGGTATTTATTAATCAGTCTATTATAGCTATTTACCAATATGTGTTTGTAATAATTATATTATTCTTAAACACGGGTTTTTCTTATTAATGCAAGCCATATCTTTTTGTCTCATAGGAAAATATTCAAGGTACAAGTAATTCCGATTTAATGAAATGAATTGTATTACTGAGATTGGTGGTGCGGTGATTGTATAGTAAATTTAGTTAAATTTTAGTTGGTAATTGTTTATGTGACCTTTATATTTGAATGAATAAAACCTCTTTAATGCCTCTTTAATGACCTATAGCCCGCATTAAAGAGGTTTTACTTTAGTTTAATTTGCAAATTTGCGATTTTTGTTTTTAAATATTTACGGCACAAGGCAGCATAAGTTGAAAACGATGCAGCACAACTTTTGTTTTGAAAATCGAAAATAGTGGTGCTAACTTCACGCTACAGCCCTTCGCAAAGTTTTGTTTTTGCCATAGTAGTTGCAATTATGAGATTTTTTTTCTTTTTGGTTTTTAGTAGCATTTTTTGAGCACAAAACAGCACAACTTTCTCCTTTTAGAAATTTTGAAATTTCGCAAAAATTTCAATCGATTTTTTAAAAGATTATTTTTTGAAAATAGAAAATGCTGGTGCTAACTTCGCAAAACAGTTTTTTTGCCGTAAAAGTTACAAATATGTGATTTTGTTTGTATCTCTTCGGAATATGGCAGTACAAATAGGGCACAAAATAGCACAACTTTCACTTTCTAGTACCTAATTATATTAAGACTATTTATTGGACTTCTTGAAATTGTCATTGATTCAAAATAGCCTTTAGTGACTATTAGTCCATAGAAATTGGCGTTTCGTCCAGGCGATTGTACTACTGAAGGCCTTCGTAGTTACTAAAGGCCATTAAAAGCTATTTTGAATCAGTGTTTCAAAGGCATTTATTTAAAAAAAATATTTCAGCATTTTAAGAACCAATTTAATATTTTGTTTACGTTTTTGTCTTAAAACACCTACATTTTATTAAAGAATATAAAAACACCTTTATATTCTTTGATTATATGCAATGCACGTTTTTATATCCTATTGATTAGATTCGATAAATTCAAAGTATATTGAAAAAAGAAGTAAGTACGTACCTGCAACTTACTTGTTCCTTTCTTTAGGTATGATAATAAATTAAATTAAAATGATACTCTGATAACATTGAATAATTTGTACAGTAACAAGGTATACAATTTCAGAGATAAGTTTTAATGGATTTAAGGCACTAAGCTTTAATATTAATAGCAACTGAAAATTTCTCAAAATAAAATGCAATCTGCATCAAAAGGTGGCATGATGTTTTTTAAAACTCAACATCTATAAATCATTTACCTTTCAAGTTATAAACATTGACTCATATGCAGTAGCGGATTTAGAATTTGGCGGTGGGCGGGTTCTGAGGCTCCTATTTTAGACACTGCATTTAAAAAAAATATCAATTATATAAGATAAGTACATACGCGCTATCTCTCTCAATTCTTATTATGTTTTCTCAAAATGTAGGCATGTGGTTTTAACATTTCGAATAAATATTAGTAAAAACGTTACAAATTTAAAACCAAAAAAAAATATATTGTGTCGCATAAAATTTATAAATTTTCTTTATACTTTTGAAACAATTTGAAAACAATTTTTTGCCAAAACCATAAACTAACGCTTGATTTTCCAACAAGCTACAAAAAATTTTTGAAAGTGTTGGCGATGTTTTTGAATATACAGGGTGTCCAGTACTTGAGTGGAAGTATTTTGGGGAGTGATTTTTGGGGTTGTTCTAAGAAAAAAATTATATAGGGGAAAGTTTTATCTCCCCTCCCTGAGGCAGGGGGATGGGCAGTTTCTGAAACATTGACTTTAAATGCAAAAAAAAAACATTTAAAATCAACGAATACACATCTAATAAAGTGCTATAGTTTTGCTGAAAGCTAATACTTCATTCTTGCATTTGGTTTTCAAATCAAGTTGTTTAAGCGAGCAGTTTTTGAAAAATTAAATTCCAAAGTCAAAATTAAAAAAAAAAAAATGTGATTTTTTTTCCTTGAGTCGATATTATTCAAAATTTTACGTAATTTAGTGCATTGTTTGTGTTCAATATTCAATGCCCTCATTATTTTTTAGTCCATTACTGGAAACTAAACTTAAAAATCTTTCTTAGTTTTTGAGAAATTAAGAAAAAACAAAAGGTACTTGTTATAGTATTGAGTTCTTATTTTATAAATACATATAAACATACTTGTACGTTATACATTCTACTTATATATAATCTATGTATATCGTAACCAACTTATGTACACACTCATTTATATTGAATATAATAAATCAGTTCTTGTCCAGATCTTTATGACTTAACATGGTGTCAGAAGTGGTTGACTAGTTTAAAAAAAAAAAGTAATAATTTAAAATTTAAACAAAAATTAATTGGAGCACGTTAATGCCACCAGGTCCAAAAGGAAATAAAGCGGCTGAGGACGAAAGCGCGGGAGTGAGTATACCATCGTTACAACAGGTTAAAATGACAGAAAACATCGGCGTGAGTATACCACCGCCACGACAGGTTAACGTTCGAGATAATGCACTGGAGAATTGGAAATTGTTTAGAAAGCAATGGGAGAACTATGAAGTGGCAGCTGAACTCACATCAAGATCTCCTGAGGTAAGAGTAGCTATCTTGAAGGCATGTTTAGGCGATGAATGTTTCAGAATTCTGGATAAATTGAAATTAACGCCAGATGAAGGTAAGACCTCAAAAGGCATATTAGATGCTTTGGATAAGTATTTCGCTCCAACGAGAAACATTCGTTATGAACGTTACATATTCAACACAGCTAAACAGCATGACTCTGAGAATGTGGAAGCGTATATTTGCAGATTGAGGGACCTAATTAAGACGTGCGGATACCCACCACAATACGAAGATGAGTATATATGTGATCGACTAATACCTGGGATAAAATGCAATGACATGAGAAGACGTTTGCTTATGGAAGAGGACCTCACGTTGGAAAAAGCACACAAAACTTGCTGTTTATCAGAACAAACAGCAGAGAGAATGAAAACAATGGCACATACAAGTAATGACGTCAATGAATACGGAGAAGCTAACATAGTGACAAAGGAAAGAACATACCAAAAAAAAAGATCACAACATCAAAAAAACAATTATAATAACAGTTGTGGCTACTGTGGTACTGTTCACAAAAAGGGTAACTGTCCGGCATATGGGAAAATATGCAGTGAGTGCAAGATGAGAAATCATTTCGGTAAGGTATGTAAGCAGGGGAAACGTCAACAGTTACACAAAAAAGCATATAATGTAGAAGAAACGGAAAGTGAAGAAGAAGAAGTGTTGTATGTGGCGCAGATCGGTATGATAGAAAGAGGAGGAGAAATGATTTTAAGACAGTTTGAATTTTTCGGCACAGATAATAAAGAATTAAAGACACCTACAATATTAAAGTGCATAATAGACACGGGTGCTGCATGCAATATAATGAATGTAGAAGATTTTAAGAAAATAACAAACAAAAAGTGCGATTTAGAAAAAAGCAAAATAAAACTTAAAGCTTTTGGTGGAAGTCTTATTAAACCAGTTGGTGTTGCTGATTTACTGGCTCAACACGACGGCATACAAAAGCATATACGATTTCAATTAGTTAATGAAAAATGTATTCCTATCTTATCTGCTCAAACTTCTAGAATATTTAAAATAATAGAGGTAAAATCTGTCAGTTTTGTAGAAAACATCAAAGATATTAATGCTAGACAAATAATAGAAAAATATAATGATGTCTTTCAAGGTGATGGCAAGCTGGAAGGTAATGTGTCACTAGAAACTGATCCCAACATAGCACCGACACAAGAAGTTCCAAGACGTGTTCCAGTTGGACTTAAAAAGGATCTGAAATTAAAGCTAGATGAACTGGTGCAGAAAAATATAGTAAGAAAAGTAAGTCACCACACGCCATGGACAAGTAATTTAATTTTGGTCAAGCGCAAAGATAAATTGAGAATTTGTCTTGACCCAATGTATTTAAATACAGCACTAAAGCGCCCTAAATATCAAATACCTACTCTTGAGGAAATCTTGCCAAGCCTTGCAAACGTTAAAGTATTTTCAACATTAGATGCCAAAAATGGATTCTGGCAAATCGTTTTAGATGAGAAAAGCAGCGAGCTTACAACTTTTTGGACGCCCTTCGGAAGGTATTGTTGGAATAGGTTGGCTTTTGGACTTGCGTCAGCTCCAGAGATTTACCAGATGAAACAGCATGAGATCATAGACGGACTTGAAGGTGTGGAGGTGATAGTAGATGATTTTTTAGTACTTGGCAGAGGTGAGACTATGGATGATGCTATTCTGGATCATAATACAAATTTGGAAAAACTACTGCAAAGATTACGTGAAAAAAATTTAAAGCTAAATCCACTTAAGGCTAAAATCGGACGGACTGCTGTTCCTTTTTTCGGATTTACATTGACATCGGACGGGTTAAAAGTAGATGAAGGCAAAGTAAGGGATATTTTACAAATGGAAGCACCTAAAAATGTGAAAGACACACAACGGTTTATTGGAATGTGTACTTACCTTACCAGATTTTTGCCTAAGCTCTCGGAAATAACCGAACCGTTGAGAAAAATTTGTCATCAGGATGTTGAATGGCATTGGGGATCTCACGAACAAGAAGCATTTACCCAACTCAAAAAAATGATAGCGGATGCTCCAATACTAAAGTATTTTGATACGAATAAGGATACTGTTATCGAAAGTGATGCAAGCAGCATAGGACTAGGGGCAGTATTAAAACAGGATGGTCACCCGATTGCGTATGCATCAAGAGTTTTAACAAAGACCGAACGTAAGTATGCACAGATTGAAAAAGAGTGCCTAGGCATAGTATTTGCATGCAAGCGTTTCGACCAATACTTGAGTGGTCAAAACAAAATCATAGTGGAAACCGATCATCTTCCTCTACAATCGATTTTCAAGAAATCATTGTTAAAAGCCCCCAAACGCTTACAACGAATGCAGTTATCTCTTCAACGTTACAATCTAGAGGTAACATACAAAAAAGGTAAATTAATGCATATATCAGATGTACTGTCAAGACTTCCATGTGGTGAAGCAAAATCAGAACTTAACGAAGACGAAATTTACCGTATTGAACAAATTGAAAATATATTGCTACAGGTATCAGAAATAGATCCATTAAGTAACATTCCCATTTCAGATTCACGCCTACAAGCCATTAAAGAAGCAATGGCTGGTGACAAAGAAATGGTAAGGCTCAAAGAACGAATTCTGAATGGATGGCCCAGTGCGAAAACCCACTTAAGCGAAGAGGAGCATCCTTATTGGAACTATAGAGATGAACTAACTATAGCAAATGGATTTATACTTAAAGGATCTAGAATCCTAGTTCCAGCAAGCCTACGTCAAGAAATTTTACAAAGAATCCATATCAGTCATCAAGGAATGGAAGCTTGTTTGATTAGAGCTAGGGATACGGTATTTTGGCCAAATATATCAAATCACATTAGACAAGTTTGTGCAAATTGTTCACTTTGTTTACAAAACTCCAACAATCAAACTAAGATGCCATTACAGTGTTCTTCCTTACCAGATTATCCTTTTCAGCGTATAGGTATGGACCTGTGTGAAATTGAAGATAACTACAAGAAGAAGATACTACTTGTGACTGCTGACTACTACTCGGACTTCATCGAGGTTGATGAAATTCAAGAAGCAAATGCGAAGACAATCATCAAATGCTGTCAGAAAAATTTTAGCCGGTTTGGTATACCTGAGGTTGTAGTCACTGACGGTGGAACTCCTTTTGTGAATGAAGAATTCAAACGCTTTGCTGAAGAATGGGAATTTCTGCACTCACGAAGTACTCCCTATCATCAACAAGGGAACGGCAAGGCCGAAGCATCGGTGAAAATAGTAAAAAAACTTTTCAAGAAAGCCAAAATCGCAAAGCAAAGTTTCTGGAAATATCTACTTGAATGGAGGACAACGATCAACAAAATTGGGTCAAGCCCTGCGCAGCGACTAATGAGCAGACGTCTACGATCGTGCCTTCCATTAACAGCAGATAAGCTCAAGCCAAAAGTATCACACGATGTACAACCTATGATCGAGAAGCAGCGACAAATCAGTAAAAAATATTACGACCGTGGTGCCAGAAACTTACCAGCATTAGAATATGGGCAAGATGTTTACGTGCAGCTCAGACCAAATGATCGACATTCACGTTGGTCTCAAGGCGAAGTCGTCGACGTACCTTCTGACCGAAATGTACTCGTTAACGTCAACGGACATCAGTATTTACGAAACCGACAACATGTAAAAACATTTCCAGATGGTGAATTGTCGATAGCGGCAAAAGCCTCAACCGATAATCTTGCATCTGACCAGCCTGAGCAGATTCACCAAACAGAAACACCAAAAGATACTATAGCAACGACTAATAGGACACCTACATCATCAGAAAATAGTACCTGCAATCGACCACCTGATGACATTAGGCGTTCATCACGAGTTAAAAAAATACCTGATCGATTTGTACCTGGTACATAAGATTTTCATAGTTTTATTAATTTGAAACAAAAACATTTATGAACCTTTGTTATTTAATCTCAATTACAAAAAAAAAAAAAAATACAAAAATATATATTATGAATTATAGATAATAGATGATATACAAAAAAAAAAAAAAAAAAAAAAGGAATATGAAGTATTAAAATGCAATTGAATAAAGCTTACAAAAATTGCTACTTTAAGTTTTTTATAAAATAATTTAAATTAAATAATTTATGAATTATTAAAAAGCAATTGAATAAAGCTTACAAAATTGCTAGTTTAAGTTTTTGATAAAATAATTTAAAAATAACTTACTAAAGAAAGAGAGATGTTATAGTATTGAGTTCTTATTTTATAAATACATATAAACATACTTGTACGTTATACATTCTACTTATATATAATCTATGTATATCGTAACCAACTTATGTACACACTCATTTATATTGAATATAATAAATCAGTTCTTGTCCAGATCTTTATGACTTAACAGTACTTTTACCAAAAAAGCCCAAAAAAGGGTTAAACTATCGATAATTCATGAATAAATTAATTTTTTCGGGCTTTTTTGGTACAAGTACCTTTAGTTTTTTCTTAATTTCTCAAAAACTAAGAAAGATTTTTACATTTAGTTTTCGGTAATGGACTAAAAAATAATGAGAGCATTTAATATTGAACACAAAAAATGTACTTAATTACGTAAAATTTTGAAAAATATCGACTTAAGAAAGAAAAATCACATTTTTTTTTAAATTTTGATTTTGAAATTTAATTTTTCAAAAACTATTCGCTTACACAACTTGATTTGAAAACCAAATGCAAGAATCAATTATTAGCTATATAACTATAGCACATTATAAGATGTGTTTTCGTTGATTTTAAATGTTTTTTTTTGCATTTAAAGTCAATGTTTCAGAAACTGCCCCCCCTGCCTCAGGGAGGGGAGATACAACTTTCCCCCATACAATTTTTGTCTTAGAATGACCCCAAGAATCACATCCTAAGATAATTCCAATCAGGTACGGGACACCCTGTATATATTTTTTTCAATTTCCCCTTTTGTACAAATTATGTAACCTCCCTGCCAAAGTATTTTTTATTGTCTTCTTTTGACCTACACGTTTTGAATTATTGGGCAGATCTTACGCGAATCATCTAGATCTGAATATTCCAGTCATATTAGCTTAAAAATCAGCAAAATTACGGAAAAAATGGCGGAAAGCTAGACTTTGGTACACAGCGTCCCCATCGCATTCTAAAGAAACTTTAAAAAGTCGATATGAGCACCGCTCACAATTTTAAAGAGAGGGGGGCCCCAAACGAGTTTTAGGGAATATCTCCCGAATGGTAACTCTTACAAAAAATGTTAAGTAACTTTTTTTCATAGGAATAACCGTTTTCGAATAATTTTTTTTTCCCATTTCCTATAAATTTTTGCCCATTCTCCTTTACATTGTAACAAAAAAAAAATTAAATTTTGTTGACCAGTGTTATAGAAAGAGTAGAGAAAAAACATTTAAATCGTTTTTTTTAATTGTGTAAACAGACCGTTAAATCACTCAGAGCCCAAAAACAAGTATGCCATCTGATTACTTGAAAGAATATGAATATACAAAAAATTTTAAATCATTGGAGCGGTTTTCTTATAGAAACACAAATATTTTTATTATATACATTTTGGTAACATTAAAAAAAAAAATTGGTATGCCACAACCCATTTTTGAAATATTGAATTTTCAAACAAAAATATCCAAAATTTATTTTTTTTTCAAAATTTTGATACACAATATTATTAACGTTTTAAAGGAGCTTTTCCATAAAAATTTTGATTGTAATCGGTTGAGCCCCCACCTGGAAAAACAATTTTTTTTTAACGGGGCACTAGAAAGTTTTGCATTGACCTTTACAAGGATCTCGCAATAGCGATTTTCTCTAGGGTCTCACCGGTTAAGCAAACTTTTGCCTCGAGGGACAAAAACAGAAGTTGTCTTCACTGGAGATTCGATCCTGTGATCTTCTGATTGCCTGTCCAACACGCTTGTTTTTTTTTTTTAACTGGTTTTATTTTTCAATCATCTTAAAACTATCTTAAAGCTAGACAGAAATTCATAAAAACTATCCTGCTTCTCAATATCTTACAAGTAACTTACTGGTCCCATTCGGGCGCTCTAAGTAAAACTAATAACTTAATGCTAATGCCTTTCGGCCTAAGAACTATATTAATTCTAAAATTCAGTTTGCTTTAATTTTTCATCAAGAAGAATTGAAAAAAAAGCTTGGTATCTATATCTTTTATTTTTTGGTTTTATATAAAACATACAAACTACCTAAACCTAAATTAAAGCTAGTTAAATCTAATTAAAACTACTATAAAACTACTTAAAACTACTTAAAGCTACTTACAAACTACTTACAAACTAGAACAGCTACAGCAAGCATTTTCAGGTTTTTTTTTTTTGCGATTGTGTTGGTTTTATAATTTTTTTGTAGTTTTGTGCCACCTTGACTGTCCCTGCTTAACACTAAATACCTAAACTTATCGGCCTTGGCATAGAAAAATGAAGTCAACTTTTAAATATCCGAAGGAACTTCGTGTTCAGGTTTCAACCACCAGAACTGGTTCTCCTGCTTTACCCGATCTCTTCGGTCCCGATCGGACACAGTCCTACTAAACCGAAGGTGCTCAGCTCCGTCTTGTGCGAGGACAAAAGCAAGCGTCAGGGCAAAAGCTCCCCTAGCCCTGGACAGAGCAGCATTTATATGTCTGTCGAAATACACATACTGCTCCATCGAGATGCCAAGGTACTTTACTACACACTTTTACTCGCCAGTGGCTGTCCATTTGGCCCTACGATCACCACATTACGCCAGTTCTTTCTCGTATCCCTTGTGGCTACATGAAACGGAGTCCTAAACAAGATAGTTTCTGATTTCTGAAATGATTGATTTTTAACTCCAGTTATCGCAATATCGCTGAATCTTCTCGAAGTCACGCTGCAAAAGAATTCTGATGACCTCGACTTTTGGAGCTGTTCTGTACGCAATTAGATCGTCGACATACGCAATTGCCTGAGTTAGACTACTTATCAGATTGCTGGTGTAAATGCTGAATAGAATCGGCGAGTTGACCGCTCCCTACTGAAGACCATTTTTGATACTAAAGGTTGTGGCAGAAGTCACATTGCCACCCTTGACAACAAATTTTCTACCATTGAGCATATCATAAAGCATATATAATAGTGGTTTACTAATGCCAAGTCTGGTCAGCTTTAGATAAAGACCCTCTAGCCATACGGTGTCGAAGGCCTTCTCCAAATCAACCAGACAGGCACCCGTACACTGCTTTTTAGATTTGTTCCATTGGACATCAGAAACGAGTTTAGACGCGGCATGATATGCCAAAAAATCTCCTCATCACAGTAATATACGTGAAAGACGTTCAAGTGACCAGCATGCGCTCAGATAATTTAGTTAGTTATTTTTTTTAAATAACGTGAAACCCAGTGTTCCCAGATTGGTGGTTTTTCCAACCAAAATGGTTGGAAAAAATGCCTTTGGTGGGAAAAATTGTGGGAAAATATTCATAGTGGGATTTATGGTGGGAAAATATTTCAATGGTCTCTTTTTTGGTGGGAAAAACCACAATTCACTATTACCTGCCTATCTTCGAGTCTTATGACATATAATGATTTGGCACTAAAAAACAGAAACTTTCAAAAAAATTTTTTTTTGTGAATACCACACAAATGAGGTACCAAAAATTAATGAAACTTACTGGCTGACCTTTTATAACCGTTAAGTGACCTTTCAACTGAGATGCCGACATTTTTTTTGTAACCTTGAAACGAAGTTTGATCGAGCAATTATTGAAAATAGTTGATCTTGTCATAATCTAGTGATCTTTCGGATCGGTATACATTTTTTGTGAATATTCCACAAATGAGGTGGCAAAAATCGTGCATGAACTTAAGAAACTTTAACCCTTGATTACAAGTTTTCTAGGGCTGATTTATTTCTAGGACAAGTTGACTTTCTTCACCAATTACTGACCAATTAGATGACATACTTTTTTTGCGAATATGAAGTACCAAGAGTGCAGCGCCAAAATTCTTCTTTTTTATATCTAGGAAATATTTGTAGCAGAAAAGGTTATGGTGGTTTTTTTTTTCCTCCCAGTACAAAAATGGTGGGATTTTTTTTGGAATTTGGTGGGATTATAGAAATCTGATCTGGCATCACTGGTGAAACCAAAAGTTATGTTCCTCAACGCCATTTCATGATTATAAAGCCATAATTCTTAAATCAATGGCAAATGAACCCCATGCTGAATATTTTTGTGATGAGGAGATTTTTTCATGATTTTTTGGCGTATCACATTTTTGGTTATACCCACGGGGTCAGAAACTAATTTTCGCCCCTTTTGAGCTTGGGCCGTCTGGCTTGATGTGGCGACACTTTAAACGTCTGGCATGTATATTTTTGGGATGAGGAGATTTTTCATGGTTGTTTGGCATATCACGTTTTCGGTTATAATCACGGGGTCAAAATTTTCGCCCCTTTGAGCTTGGGCCGTCTGGCTTGATGTGGCGACACTTAAAACGTCTGGCATGTATATTTTTATGACGAAGCGATTTTGCATGATTTTTTGACATACCAAATTTTTAGTTATACCCACGACATCAAAAATAAATGTTCGCCCCTTTTGAGCTGTTGGGCCGTCTGGCTGGTTTTGGCGACACTTAAAACGTCTGGCATGTATATTTTTGTGATGAAGAGATTTTTTATGATTTTTTTACAAACCATATTTTTGGTTATACCCCCGGCCTCAAAAACTAATTTTCGCCCCTTTTTGAGCTAGGGCCGTCTGGCTAGTTGTGGCGACACTTAAAACGTCTGGCATGCATATTTTTGTGATGAGGAGATTTTTCATGATTTTTTGACATAACAATTTTTTGGTTATACCCCTGACCACAAAAATTGATTTTTTGACACTTTTTGTGGGCGTCTGGCTGGGTGTGGCGACACTTAAAACGTCTGGGACCCCAAAATTTATAACCAAAGCGTAGTTCTCTATAGTTTAAGCTTATATAAAAGTGGTTATACCCCCTACCCAAAAATCACTGTTTTCAACCCCCCATCTCCAGCCCTGGTGACAAGAGAATCCTGCCAGACGACTGGATTTGAAATCAAGGCTCAACAACCTCAACATAAACGTTCGTGAATTTTGGTTATACCTTTACCCATAAAATTTGCTCTCAGCTCTAGACTATTGTGGCTACATGAAACGGAGTCCTAAACAAGATAGTTTCTGATTTCTGAAAGTTGATTTTTAACTCCAGTCATCGCAATATCGCTGAATCTTCTCGAAGTCACGCTGCAAAAGAATTCTGATGACCTCGACTTTTGGAGCTGTTCTGTAGTCTGTACGTAATTAGATCGTCAGCATACGCAATTGCCTGAGTTATCTACTATCAGATTGCTGGTATAGAATCGGCGAGTTGACCATTCCCTGCTGAAGACTATTCTTAATATTAAAGGTTGTGGCAAAAGTCACATTGCCACTCTTGACAACAAACTTTCTACCATTGAGCATATCATAAAGCATATAATAGTGGCCTACTAATGCCTAGTCTGGTCAGCTTTAGATAAAGACCCTCTAGCCATACGGTGTCTAAGGCCTTCTCCAACCAGACAAATCAAAGACGCTGCAAAGTGTTTAGGTTTTCTACGACGATGTAAGAAATTTGTCTCCCCTTCTGAACTGTCTGTAATTTATAAAGCCTTCATCCGACCAAAGCTTGAGTAGGTATAACTCTCACATCTGGGCAGGTGCCCCAACAACTCACTTGAATCTTTTAGATAGAATACAAAATAGAGCCTTAAAAATTATAGGTGACAGAACTATTACGTTAACAATTACATCTTTGAAACATTGCCGCAGTCTTGTCTCACATTATTTTATCGCTATTTTTATAAACAGTGTTCTATTGAGCCAGTTGCATTCCTCCCCTTAAAAAATCCAACCGCAATACTCGTGCTTTTAGGAATGCTCATCAGTTTACCCTTGAGCCCAACTTCGGACGTACAGTCAAGTAAAGAGATTCTTTCTTTACCCGCACAACACGAATGTGGAATGCTTTACCAAGCTCTATTTTCCCCCCTTCCATTATGGTATTCAGAACTTCAAAACCAATGTGCATCGGTATCTCCTTTGTAACCCTTTCCTATTTTAATAAACGCTCGCACTGTGTCCATCATTTTAAGGGTAGTCAAAACCCCTTTAGTGCGCGCTCATTAAAAAAAAAACAAGAGACGGGCACCCATACATTGGTCCAATACGCTAACTACTGAGCTATCTCGCAATACAGTTCCATAATGTTTCAAATGAAAAAGTATATACATTAGGGTGGTCGTTAAAAAAAGGTCATCCCGGATGGGCCCAAATCGGCTCTAAATGAAGAAAAACAAATTCCCTAATTTTTTCAGATTTTTATTTGTATACCCTATAGTCGCTGTAGGGGTAAGTTAAATTTCCCCTGTTTTTTTGCATACTAGAAAATTCGCGAAAGATCTGCCAAAAAATTCAGACCATGAAGGTGGGAACTAGACAAGAAAAAAATCCTACTGGAGAGGGGAAATATCTCCCCCGCTTGGACGGGAGGGGCAATTTAATAAAGCATTTGCATAAATAGGAAAAAAAATAAATACAAAAACAAAGGCAAAACTTGCAGTAATGTTTTCTATCTTTTTGGAAAGCCAGAAGTCCATTCTTACGGTTTTTTTTTTTTAATTGAGTTCTTTTGATCAACAGCTTTGGCAAAAAAATGTTTCAAACTCAACATCTTGGAGAAAAATTATTATTATTTTTTAAATTCTGAAATTGTTTATTCAAAGAACTTTATTTAATAATCAGCTATTAAAATGGTTCTGGCTTTCCAAAAAGCTACAAAAAGTTACTGCAAGTGTTGCCGTTGTGTTTTTATTAATTTTTTTCTATTTTATGCAAACATTTTATTAAATTGCCCCTCCCTTCCAAGCAGGGGAAGATATTACCCCCCTCCAATAGCATTTTTTTTTCTTGTCTAGTTCCCACCTACATGCTATGAATTTTTGGGCAGATTTTACATGAATTTCCAAAAAAACGGGAAATTTAATTTACCCCTACAGTGACTATAGGGGATGAAAATAAAAATCTGAAAAAATTAGGGAATTTTTTGTTCTTCATTTAGAGCTGATTAAGGCCCATCCGAATATCAAAACTAAAAAAAAAAACATTTTAACGACCACCCTAATATACATGCTTAAATTTTTCTTACTTTTGTATGATGGGTTAAAAATATTATTTTTTTTTGTTTTGTCATATATGGCTTATTTGTGATGGAATAACAAGACTTATCCGACAAGTTTTCACCAGCGAGGGCCTCACGAATATTTGACAAGTCTTCCTCGTCTAGATTTCCCCTACCAAATTTTCCATGGCCTTATCCACAAGCTTTTAATTGGAAGGGCCTCACGAGTGTTTGACCAAATTTTCCTTGTCCTACCAAAGCCTTTCTAGGATCTCGATCAAACTTGACAAAAAACTTGCAATTTTCCCATGTGGGCTGTTAATACTGTTAATACCCGTTATATGGCAGGTACTGTTAATAACAGTTTTGTTAATTTTGTTTACCAAAAAGTACACCAAGCTACCCGCCTGGAAAAATGGCAAGTTTTTGTCAAGTTTAATCGAGGCCCTGGAAAGGCTTCGATAGGGGAAATCTAGACAAGGCAAACTTGTCAAATACTCGCGACGCCCTCGCTAGTAAAAACTTGTTGGATAAGTCTTGTTATCCCATCACAAATATCCCACATATGACAAAAACAAATATTTTATACCATCATACAATAGTAAGAAAAATTTAAGTTTATACTTTTTCATTTTCAACATTGCACAACTGTATTGCGAAATATAGCTCAGTTGTTAAGGAATAGGACTGGTAATCAGAAGATTGATCGAATTGGGATCGAATCCCAGTAAACACAACTTTTTAATTTTTGTTTGCTGTCTTCGAGGCAAAAGGTTACTTTTCACTGGCGAGGCCCTAGAGAATTTCTAGAGTTACCCTTGCTGGGCCCTTGTTAGTATCTATGTAAAACTTTCTAGCCCCTCGCCAGAAACTAAATTGTTTTTCCAGCCGGATACAATAATACACCGATCGTTTTTATCGAAATCATTTAGCCGTATCTCAGATAAATAAGCTTTTTCTTAATGGTTGTATGGCAATTGCCGTTATTTATTGAGCTAAAAAAATTAATTTCCCAAATAAGTTGTGACAATTTTGTTCGAAAATTATGTGGTGAACAATTATTTGTGCCCTAAATTTTAACAGATATGTAAGTGATGTACAGTAAGAAACGAAAATATATAGCCCCCATCGCCGCCGCCACCACTGCATATTATTTCGCATTATTTTAGAATTCTTAATTGAGTAATGCGTTTATTGCATAAATCATAAATGTTGCTTAGAGTGAAAACAAATAAGGTATTTCTTCTTATTTGTGACAAAACCATTACCCAACAATTCACTTAAAATTTTGCATGAATGCTACTGGAAGATTTTAAGCACTTTTTAAGTATATGTAGGTGTCGAACTTGAATACTAATATCTTAAATGTTTTTGTTTTGTGTGCATCATTAAGTTTGAATATACAAATATTAATCAGAACTGAGCCATAGCTTTGAAATTCATAAAATTGTAGATCACTGTATTTTGTAATTAGGTTTGTAAGATATAGAACTTGAATACTAATGGAATGTGTTTAACCCAAATAATTTAATTCTGCAAGCGTTTTTGTAAACAAAGAATAATAAAGTCATCAGCATCACGTTTGTATTTTCACATATATTATTTATTTTTTTCACAAAATAGGTACCTAACCTACACATTAAGCTTAATTGAAGATGTGAAAAGAATTGTTCACATTAATATCAAATTAACATAAATAAAAAAACATACATAACTAAACATAAATAATATCACTCAAATTTAAGTCACATTAGTTACTTTTCGAAAAACAACCTTATCAAAAAAAAAAACGCCTACCTAAGTTTTTTATTTCTTAAAAAAAAAAACCAAATAGAATACAAAATGGCAATGCGACAGTTATGTGAAAAAATAATAGCCAAATAATCTACAAAGTACATACCTCTACATAAGTTCACATATACATTTACAGTGATTTTTAGGGTTGTCAGATTTTAATTGAAGCTTAGCGGGAGAAATGACAAAAATTATGGAAAATCCCGGGATTTTAAATTTTTGCCCGGGTCAAAATAATTAAAAACAAAAAACTTTATTTTTTGTTTATAATCGATCTGAAATCACGGAACTTACAAAAGAAGACTTCCAAAACATGTTTTTTGACTGAAATAAGTCAAGGTATTTTGGTCTGCAGGGTTACAAAAATGCGATGGCTGGGCGCTGTAGGGTGCGGGTAGTCACTGATTGGTGTCAAAATGGCTACGTCCAGTGATGCAAGGAATTCTACACGTCAATTGTGCTTATTTTACCTCCAAGTGGTAGCCATCGGATAACGGATACTGGTCTCGTTCATTTGGACTTGACTTGTTAAACTTATAATTGCGAATGTTGAACGAAAGACAAAAATAGCAACAATATAATCTTCTGACGGAAATGACTGTCTGCATTATTCGGATGAAGTCTTGGACTAGCCTATCAGAAGGATGGTGAGCGGCGGATGATTTCAGAATAAAGAATCAACAGTGCCATCAACAGTCTTGAAGACAGAAACCGGGAGGAGTGGTCCCACTAAGGCGCCTCTCCTTTTTATCAAAGCGGCAGCGGAAGAATTCCCCAGATGGAATCAACGGTGGTTTCTACAGTTCAAGTCAGGCTGAACCACTTAGTGAACACCTTATACGGTCTACTACGACATATTCGGAGCTCAGGCTTATTAGCAGCGGTTTATCCGGCTCCCGTCCTTGGAGTTCTATTGTAAATGTCATGGTCCTCAAGGTTGGGGGTCGTGCCGTCGGGGTGACTTCCCGGCCAAGTAAAGCGAATTTAGTTGCGAAACAACAACAACAACAACAACAACACAGTAGACATCACCGCCATGGGCCGGGCAAAAGAAAACTGAAAGACTTCGACATCTACTACTGTTACCGACCATAAGGGCAGCGTCTTTTTGGATGCGGATTCGTTGTTAGAGGCAGACTAAGGTGCCAGTTATAGCTATCATTGAAACTCATCATTGAAAATTTTAATGATTGATTTTAAGACGTTTAGGAATTAAAATCATTTATTATTTTGATGGAAAAATAAAGCTAAAGACTTAATTAATATTTGTAGCCAAAACAATTGTCTAAATAGGACCAACTTTCCACATAAAAAGACTTTTCTTATTTCAATGATTGACCTACCTTACCAATGATCGTTGAAAAATTAAAAGTCAATTTTTGTGGAAAGTTGGACCTATTTGAAGTTTTTTTTTGGCTAGAAATATTAATTAGGTCATAAGCTTTAATCATCCATCAAAATAGTAAATGATTTTGCTTTCTAAACGTCTCAAAATCAATCATTAAAGTTTTCAATGATGAGTTTCAATGATAGCTTTAACTGGCACCTAAGGCAAGAAGTCCGTAGAGTCAACTATGTATGTGAACCAACGCCTGACGAAAATTCACATCAAGACTAAATTTGCCAACGTAAGCCTCATATGCGCGCATGCTCCCACATAGGAAAAAGATGACGACACCAAGGAAGAGTTTAACGAGCTCCTGGCGAGACATATGAGCAATGCCCTAGCTATGACATTAAAATTGTCTTGGGATCTTAATGCCAAACTAGGAAGAGAAGGCGTCTTTGGTGGCACAATCGGAAGATATAGCCTGCAAGCCACCACCTCCGCTAACGGAATCAGGCTAATCGACTTTGCTGCGGGGCTAAACGTTGTGGTAGCTACTACGCAGTTCCCGCATCTCGATATACAAAATAGGGCATGGTGAAATCCTGGTCGATCAACCGCCAACCAGATTGACCACATTGCGATCACGCAAGGCACTCCTCCAGTATCAAGAATGTACAAATGTTCCGAGGAGCCAACGTTGACTCGGACCATTACCTCGTTGTAGCGAAGGTAATCCAGGAAGCCATCAGAGATGCCGCCTCTGACGTGCTGGGCTTCGCACGACCACCACAGCGAAGCCCCTGGCTCGATGAAAAATGCCAGCAAGTATATGCAGCCAAGCAACAGGCATACAAAGCGGAGCTGCATAGAAGGAACAGAGCTGCTCGCGAGCTCTACGAGCAGAAGAGGAGAGAGAAGCACAAGCTTTTAAGAAGGAAAAAGAAAGAGCATGAGAAGCGCGTGATAGAGGAAATAGAAGTATGTCATTGAGGAGAAGTTTGAAAGTTTTACCAAAGAGTAAAAAGAACCTCCCAGGGTTACAAGAACCGATGCGAAGCTTGCATGGATGATCAGTTAAATTCCGTCCTCCCGATCTCAACGAAGTAAAGATAGTTATATCTAAACTTAAGTCCAATAAAGCTGCTGCGGAGTTGATAATGGCCCTTTCGGCAAAGCTATTCAAAGCGGAAATTTCATTTTCACTCGAACTGAGTACTAGGCTTAACAATCAAACATAATATTATTACGATGGCAACATCTTAAAAGTGGGTGGCACAATTCTGTCGGTCTGTTATTCTATAGCCTAAACGGCTCGATCGATTTACTTCAAACTTGGTACATAGTGGTTTTTGATGATTATGCCCACACTTTTTTTAAATTTTTCTAGAACCAAAAATAACGGTATCTACCATATAATTTTTTTTTTAAATATTACATTACGATACTTTTCTCAAAAACGGTTCCTCAAATTTTCTTTCAAAATTCAATAAAGTAATTTTAGTAAAGGCTTCCTTTGCCTGAAAAACCATTTTTCAAAAAATGGTTATTAATAGTATACCTCCCAAGGAACCATTTTGTTAATTTTCGATTTTCATCAAAACGGTATGACTGATTATAATAAATTTTCTTATACAAAGGAGTAGTTTTAACTAATTTAAATATCGTATTTCATGCTTCTCTACATTTTTCTCTCATAATTTCCATGTTTTTATATACAATTTTCTTAAACCCACAGTTCCTTGAACATACATAAGAGCAAGTACGTGCGACCCAGTCTTGCATTTTATTTCCTTTGTATGCACCACAAGACTTGCCGTTGTGCGAAATTTCAAGGTTCTATAGTGTCAGAAAATGCTCCACAATTTTGATAATCTGTCATATATCTCCGGAACTACTAATGCTTAAGAAATTTAATTTAGTAAGCCAACTGTGCTTGACTAGTTCAGTAAATACTGCGAATTTTAAGTTTCTGAATTTATTGATACTGAAGGGGGCGCGAAAATCACTTGAGTTTGTTCCTGTAAAAAGGGTGTAGTGCCACGAACATGGCTGGGTACTACCGTGCCCTTTGATACATAAGCCAGGTTTTTAAGTGTATTTTTATCATTGCTAAGAAAAAAACTTTCATGTTAAATACAACAATAATACGGAACTATACCAAATTGTTGTTCTATTTTACATACATTTTTTTAAGCAG
The DNA here is from genome assembly GCA_963921185.1 of Dasysyrphus tricinctus. Classification (NCBI taxonomy): domain Eukaryota; kingdom Metazoa; phylum Arthropoda; class Insecta; order Diptera; family Syrphidae; genus Dasysyrphus; species Dasysyrphus tricinctus. Next base: position 102,393,954 of record OY992530.1, on the reverse strand, counting down.
AAATAAAAATGCTCTAAAAACCCGGCTATAATGTAGTTAGGAATCTTCTTTTCATAAATTTTATCAAATACCTTTGTTCATTGAAATATAAGACATCATTATAGATTCTTGAAGATATAAGCATTCTAAAAATGTAACTTAACCCCTTTGAGTCCCATAGTATTTGAGATTGATTCAAAGACAAAAATATGCTTAAAAAAAGTTAACACCCATAGGAGCCTCAAATAGTCAAAAGTTTTCTGACAAAATTTTTTTACCACAAAAATTTATTTAAAAAGATAATTAGCTTATTTGAACAAATTCTTTGATCAATTTTTGACTATAAAGTTGCCATTTCAAGCCTTGTGGCATAGTATACCGTATACCACATACATACAAATGTAAATACGTATCTACATAAGACGATAATGTGTACCACATTATCCATTACTTTTCCAAAGGTAGCTCATTCATATCAATAATCAAGTCGACAAAAACTGTTTACGTATAATAGATATACCTTTATGTTCATGGCTCGTGTTAAAATCTATGAAATTTGGGTGCACTCGTTTCACTCCTTTTTCTGTTTAATCATAAAAACAGAGATGTAAACCACAATACCCCAAATTCCTCAACACATACCATGACACTTCTTGCAGTGTTTACTTGGTACAAATCAATCGAAAAAGTATAAAATCAGATCAATGATAAGAGCACAATCCAGAATTGAAAAGATTATCACTGAAGTAAGTCGCTCAAGTAAGTCCAACGAAGAAATTAATAAAAAAAAAATATTAATTTTGATTTTATATTTCAGTTAAAAAAAAAATGAAATTGCTTTATTTTTTTGTCATAATCGTTGTTTTTGCGAAAATCGCAACAGTTGTTGAAGCGGTATGTTGCCCAGCTGACAATCTTTCTAACCCGCCACGCTGTCGTGATGGACCTCTTATCGAAGGAACTTGCTGTGGGGTTGGCAAATGCAATGCATTTTGTTGTGCTTGTGAAGGTGGTTGCAAATAGAAGTATTTTTTAACAAAATAAAAAAAAACTGTAGGGTCGTAGAGGTCACCCTCCGACACAGAGAATATGCAACCTATTGTACCAATTTCTTTTTTTTTTTTTTAAACAAATAAAACTTCTTATCCAATGTTATCTTTTAACACCATATTGGCTGAGTTAAAGATTTTCTTTTTAAAAGTTTTTATTATTTTTTAGTAGAAGAAAGTTCAAAAGTGTCGAATGAATCCCAATGGGGGCAGCTCCGACAGGGGCTGTTACTGAGAAGACTAAAAATTTTGGCAAGAGTACGATAACTCAGGTGACAAGAAAAAAATCAATTTTTTGTCGAACAGTTAGATACAAGCATTTTTTGCTATGAGAGGGGGGGTCTATCTCGCCCCATCCTTACACCTTAGACGACATATTTGGAGCTCAGGCCTATAAGGAGCGGTTAATCCGGCTCCCCGCCCTTGGAGTTATATTGTAAGGGTCTGGTCCTCCAGGTTGGGGGTCGTGCCGTCGGGTTGACTTCACGGCCACGTAAAGCTATTTAGTTGCGAAGCAACAAAAAGCTTCGGATACGGACGGATTAACTGTTGACGAACCTAGCAAACGAAATAAGGACAATGAACTTCTGATCTGCACGTGGAATGTTCTGTCTCTCTATAGGCCATGTGCAGCCGAACATTTAAGCCCGTATGACACTACATTTTTTCTTCATTGTATTTCTCATTTAATCTATCAAAGTGTCAGCAGAGCCAAAAAGGGATAAGAAGAGTTTTTAAGAAAGGGATAGCATTTCTCTAAATTAAATTTCACATTTACAATGTGTCCCAAAAGAAAATATACATCATATCCTAGTGTTCTCAAGGGTCCAGTGTATATCTACTTTTGTAACTGAGTGTACTTTGAAATAATTTTTCATTTTTAATTCTGAAATATCAAGAAAAGCTGCCAGAACCTGACAAATTTAATTTGAAAATCACATTTTTTATAGATTTTTTGTGACATTTTTACATTTATGGATATAGTGCGTACCCACTCACACCTATCAGAGTTTGAATAAGAAATTGTACGTTCCGCTTTAATTTCATTTTCAGTTTATTAAAAATGAAAGAAAAATGTAGTGTCATACGGGCTTTAGCGGAGGCCCTTGACTACTACAAAGCAGATATCACCGCCGGAGTGCGATGGGATGGGCCGGGCAAAAGAAAACTGAAAGACTGCAACATCTTACTTACTTACTTAAGGTGGCGCTACAGTCTGGGGTGCACCAGGGCATCAACCAACAAGCTTTTTCCAGCCGGCTCGGTTTCTAGCTAGCTGTCTCCAATTTCGCTTCCCAAGTTGGTTGATGTCCTCTTCCACTTGCGTCTGCCACCTTTTACGCTGTCCACCTCTACTGCGCTGTCCCACGGGGTTGGATTCAAAGACTTTCCGGGCCGCAGCATTGGTGTTCATTCGCTCTAGGTGTAGCACTTTTGTAGCTAGGTCGGTGTCGCTGTACAGCCCATATAGTTCGTTGTTGTATCTTCATCTCCATTCCCCATCTATGCAGACGGGACCAAAAATCACCCGGAGAATTTTCCTCTCAAAACAGCCTAACGCGTTCTCATCCACCGTTAACAGTGTCCATGTCTCTGCACCATACATCAGGGCCGGAATGATAAGCATCTTTTACAGGGACAGTTTAATTGCTCGAGAGAGGGCTTTGCTTCTCATTTCCCTTCTTAAGCTAGAACTATAATGCTCGGAGGGGCACTTAAGTGGTCTGAAGAAAACAAGCGAATACACGCGGAAGGCATATGGCGTGACTATAATTGAGGAGTGGACTGTTTCGTCAAGTTTCGTTCAACTTTGCTCCCGAGCGCACCTCACTTAAGTGATATTGACATTTTTTGGTGAAATAGGAATGTCAAAAAGAGATATATGATAAGTAAATTATGCGTTCTTTCGATGCAACGGAAAGCTACTTTTCGTTGGTTTTTAACATTAGCTTCAGTGGCTTTCCGACCATTACAGTTCTACCTTTAGCCCAAAGAAACAGCGACTGGCAAGAGTAATTCTTCGTTTGATCTCAGCACTGGTATCGTTCGCTGAGATTATAGCGGATCTTAGGCAGACAAAGTCTCTGGCCACCTCAAAATTATAGCTGTCTATAGTGACGTTCTGTCCGAGACGCCAATTTTAAGTGTCCTTTCTTGTTGACAGCATATATTTCGTTTTGATTTCATCCACCGTTAAACCCATCTTCTTGGCTTCCTTCTCAATACTCACAAAAGAACCACTGACATCACGCTTTGTTCGTCCAATTATGTCAATGTCGTCAGCGTAAGCGAGTAATTGGACGGACTTTTGAAAGATTGTGCCTCTGGTGTTGTCGACGCGTCTTCCGATTTGTATTTCAAACCAAATAAAATAGAACAATCTTCTGTTGAGACGTTTATTTTCTACAAAAGACATTTCAAATTACATTTCAAAAGATACAATTAATTCATTTAAACTTACTTGATTTGGTATTTTCTTCGTGGCTTCCAAATTCGGTGATGGTCGGCAATAAAATGAAATGAAAACGGAATAACGAAAAATAAATCAAAATAAACGAATGACAGTAACCGAAGCCAATTGTAAACTGGTCGCGTTCAGCTGAATTTGAAAGCCATGAAGAGTTTATGACAAAGACGTTACATTTTGCGATTTTAACAATACTATTTTTTGACATCCCACCCCCCGTGAGACGTAGATTTTTTAATCAGAAGTCTCACCAATATCCAGTACTGCAATCTTCACTGCTGGTCTTCGATAAACCCCCTTTGAAGTTTTTACTTCGGCTGAGCGGACCTGACCATCTTGGCCCGGAAAAACTCTAGTAATTCTTCCACGAATCCATTGTGATCTTGGTACGTCTGCATCACATACAAGGACTAGCTGTCCAACAGCAATAGGCGGAACCCTTTGGAACCATTTACATCTTCTTGTTAGATCAGGGAGGTACTCCCGGATCCACCTTCTCCAAAAACGATCTTTTAGTTGCTGACTTATTTTCCACTGCTTTCGGAGACAAAGTGTTCTGGAGTTAATTACGCCTGGCGATTGAGTTGAATTAGGACCACCTAGGATGAAATGATTTGGTGTAAGTGGTTCTTCTTCTTCAGTTGAAACTGGCAGATGAGTGAGTGGCCTACTGTTCACGATGTTTTCTGCTTCTATTAAGGCACTCTGTAACGTTTCAACTTTTGGAGATATTTCAGTGAGCGTGCGAGACAACACCCGCTTTACTGATTGAACGAGGCGTTCCCAGCAGCCGCCAGCATGAGGGTTGGCTGGGCAGTTGAAAACCCATAGAATACCTCTTGTAGATAACTCAGCTTTAATGGCTTCAACGTCAAAAATGATGTTTGATGTAAGTTCCTTCTTCGCCCCAATAAAGTTCGTCCCGTTGTCGCTTCTTATTCGTAAAGGAACGCCACGTCTATTACAAAAATTTCGTATACATAGAATGCAAGCATCTGTAGATAAGTCAGCAGCGACTTCCAGATGAATGGCCCTAATGGTGAGACATGTAAAGAGAGCCACCCATCGTTTTTCCTTTCGACGGCCTATGGTGACGCTCACGGGTCCAAAATAGTCCATTCCGGTGTACGTAAAGGGTCTGACTGAGGGAGTAAGGCGGTCTTCTGGTAGTTGACCCATCATCGGCGGTGCAGGTGAGGCACTCCGTATTCGGCATAAGGGGCAATCGTTCCTTACCTTTCTAACCGCGTTACGGAGGCCAATAATCCAAAACTTCTGACGTATTTCGTTTACTACAACGTCGTCATTTTGGTGACCTAATCGATAGTGAAATTGGTCGATGATCAAAGTAGTAACTCGATGGTCTTTTGGCATTATGATAGGACGTCTTGTGGACATTGGAATAGTTTCAGCAGCATCAATTCGACCATACACACGAAGAAGGCCAAATTCATCTAAGTACGGTGTCAGTTTGATGATTTCGCTACTTTTTTTTATTGGCAGTCCTTTTTGTAACGTAGCTATCTCATCCCAAAACTGTACTCTTTGGACCTCTCTGCAAATCACTTTTTCGGCAAAGTCTAGTTCTAGTGCTGTCAACTCCCCTCTCTCCGTTGACTTAAGAAAAATGTAAACGTTGATATAACGTATAGCCCATGCAATAGATCTCTTTAGTCTGAGATATGTTGAAAATCTAGTAGCATCGAAGAAACTCTCATTCCTTATATTTGCATGTAGGAAATAATTTTGGCGAAGCTCTTCAGTGCATTCATGAGTAGTGAAATCATTCGGCATTTGCGGCCATTCCGATTCAGCTTGAGTCAAAAAGGGAGGTCCCCTTATCCAAAAATTGTCCGATCGAAATTGTGGCGGATATTGTGCCCTTGTAGCTTCATCTGCTGAGTTTTGCTTAGATGGAACCCATCGCCATTGATTTACTTTGGAACCGTCGAGAATTTCTGCTATTCGAAAGGCCACAAACTCTTTATGTCGTCAAGGATCTGTTCGAATCCAGTGGAGCACGGTCTTGGAGTCAGTCCAAAATATTACCTTGACAAAGGGGAACTTATAAGATCTTAAAATTGACTCAGAAAGCCTTACGCCCAGAACAGCAGCGGATAACTCCAGTCGAGGCATAGACAACAACTTCTTAGGGTTTCCCCTTGTTTTGCCACAAACGAATGAAATGCAGGTACTTCCATTAAACTCAACTCGAATATAGGTGACGGCACTAAAGGCTTCTTCGCTGGCATCAACAAACGTGTGAAGCTCGACGAGGCAGGAGGTAGAAAGGTGACGACTGTGACATCGTGGAATTTTCATAAATGTAAGCTTTGGCAACTCCTGTTTCCAGAGTTTCCATTTTTCGAACAGCTCATCGGGAATTACCGCATCCCAATCGATGCCAAGACGCCATAAAGACCTTAGTAATAGTTTCAAATATAGAGTTAAATTGGCAATCATACCAAAGGGATCAAAAACAGACATCGTTATTCCAAGAAATTCCCTTTTTGTTGGGCGTTTGTCGCCGTTAATAATTTCCAGATTTATACGAGGGAAATTCAGTTGAAACACGAAAACGTCTTCTGAGCTGTCCCAATACATTCCGAGGACCTTTTTAGGGGCCAATAGTGCGTCAATGCTCATGTCAAGGCCTCGTTTTGGGTTTATAATTTCAGTCGGATTATTCTAACCAACACGCCTAAGAACCTCTTCGCAATTTGACATCAGATTACGCAACTCGAACCCACCCTTCTTATGTATCTTAACTACTGCTTTTGTAACATTTGAGGCTTCTTCGATGGTATCAAAGCTATCTACGTAATCGTCTACATAATGGTTTCTAACTATGGCCTTAACAGCTCTAGGGTACTCACGTGTGAAACTTGTGGCGTTATGGTTTTTAATGAAATTGGCAATACAAGGTGAACACTTCGCACCAAATGTCATCACTTCCATTACGTAGACTTCCAGTGGGTCATTTTCTGTTCGTCTCCAAATAAATCGCTGCGAATCTTGGTCTTCGGGTTTAATTAGCACTTGATGGAACATTTCTTTTATATCTCCAACCACCGCAAAAGACCGCATTCGAAAGTTAAAAAGAACTTCCAATAAAGGCCGGTAGTCGTCAGGGCCTTTTAACAAGAAATGATTTAATGAACGTCCATCTACCTCAGCAGCAGCATCAAAAACCAGGCGAAGTTTCCCAGGCTTATTGGGATTCTTGACTCCAAAGTGTGGTAGATACCAAGTCCTCGGTGTTCTTATTCTAGCTTCTTCAGAAGAAAGCTTCCTGGCGTACCCTTTTATGATGTAGCTTGCGACAATATCTTTGTATGTTGCTCCAAACTCAGTATCTTTTAGCATTCTTGTTTCTAGACTGTGGAATCTTTTTTTTGCTAAATTGAAGCTGTCAGGTAAGAAAGGAGAGTTGTCTCGCCAGAGCAGTCCAGTTTGGAATTTGTTATGAACTCTTACCGTAGTACTCTCCAGAATGTGAAGTGCTCTTTGATCTTCATTACATAAATATTTTTTAGTTGGCTTTTCTACTCCAAAGCTTTCGATGCTGAAATAATTCTCTACGACTTGTTCTAATCGACGGTCTCGTTCCTGGGTATGGCTGCAATAAAGTGACACGGAGTCAAGATCTTTATTTTTCTCTGAAGTTGTGCGGCCATATACTACCCACCCGAGCTTGGTTTGCATTGCTATCAGCCTTTCGTTTACTGATTTAACTGTGCGAATAGGTGCTCCAAGATGAGAGTTATCAAGTCCAATGAGAATTTCTGGCATCACGTTTGTGAGCTTAACCAGAGGAATCGTTCGCAAATTATCATCAAGAGACTCCATATCATCAAATGTCTGAATAGGAAGAGACAAGCCATCAACTGTGTACACACTTCTCATGGCAAAGCGTTCAGAATCTTCATGATCGGCACTTATCTGTACATTAACAGCTACAGTTTTATTCGAAATAGATTCTCTTCCAAACCATCGCAATTTTAGGTCTTGAGCAATTCCTTTAACCTTTATACGCTTAGCTAAGCTGGAGCTCATTATAGTGACTGATGATCCTTCGTCTAGTAACGCATACGTTCGTACCATCGTACTTCCATTGAATATTCGAACCGGCAAAACTCGAAACAATATTTTAGCCCCATTGTCATCATTGCAGTTCAGTAGTGGTTTTTGGGACACTAAATTTTGTTCGTCAATATTTCCTTGGGGTTCAGATGGTGTGGAAACTTCTTCATGAAGGATTCTATGATGATGTTTGGTACATCCCCCAATTAAACAAGCATTTTTTCGCCTGCACATCCTAATCCCATGACCATACTTAAGGCAGCTAAAACAAAGCATATTTCTTTTAACGAAATCCCATTTAGCTTCAGAGTTCAAATTCTTAAACCGAGAGCATTCAAATAAGGGATGTTTACTTTGGCTACAGCAACGGCAATTGTTTTCAGAAGCGTGACTATCCTCAACATGCAAAACGCTTCCTGATCTTGCCCTGGTTTCGGATCTGCTTTGAGGCTGTAACGGGGAGGAGGATGTTGTCGCTAAACACACAATTCGAGCTACTCTGTTTAACCACTCACTTAAGTGCTTTATAGTTGAAAATGGTTGTATGTCTACGCTTACCTGTACCCACTCCATCCTCTTGCTCATTGGTAATTTATTTACTAATTCTTCCATAAGCGTGGGATCCGTCATATGTTGATGTAGTCCACTTGCCTCAAAAAAAACTGCAAGATTTCGCACCTTTGTTGCAAAAGGAATCAAAAGCTCCAATTTGTTTTCTGGAATCGCTGCAACGTCCCTAATCTTCTTCAACTGACTCTGTATTAAGGTTTCTGGTCGACCAAATTGAGATTCCAGTGCTACCATAACATCGTCAACATTGTTGGGATGAATAAGAAGTGACTCGACGACTTCCCTTGCCTGGCCTTTGACACATTTTTGCAACCGAAACAAATTGTCAAGCTTGCTGTACTTAAATAAATTTGTTGATTCCAAAAAGGCTACACAGAACATGGGCCACTCTTCTGGCCTTCCTGTAAATTCTGGCAGATCATGTAATTTTTTGTAAGCGCCACAGCCCTAGAAAGCATTTGCCTGATTGGTTTGACCTGAAAAAGGTGATGGTGGTGGCTGCGGCTCATACGATAGTTGGTTGAAAGGCTGAAGAGCGTTAATGGGTTGCAAAAACGTAGGAATAGTTGATTTTGACCTGAAATTTGTAGAGCCCAATGAATTCGTAGTTGAAACCTGGCTCGGCTGCATTTGCGGACAGCAAGTAGGTAGGGAATGATAAGCTGCATATGAACTGGGCACCATAGTTTCACTAGAACGAACTGAAGCTGAAGGAGAATGAAACGCATATGTTGGTGAACTATAATTGGCTGGTGAAGTATATATACTGGCCATAGATGTGGAAAATTGAATGGCATGTGAAATGGCAGGGTTACTGAAAGTAACTTTTGTTGAAATATCCGAGGGTAAAGACGAATGGACGGTGGTTTCGCCAACGGCGCTGACGTTCAAACCTGTTGGAGTTGGTACGGCATAGTTTTTATTTTGCTGGTGTTGATTGAGCAATAATTCCAATCGTTGACGCTCCTGTCTTTCCGCATTGAAAGAAAATGTAAGTGCCTTCACCTGAGAAGATAATTCTTCCAACTGTTTTTGCATGTCGTCGGTTTCAACCATCGTTACTTCGTCTTCCCCTTCTGAAATTTCTTCCTCTGATGAAACTTCAATTGCTTCAAATATAGTGGGAAGCGTGAACGTTCCGCTTATGACCCTTATTCTCGCTGAGTCTTCTGACATGTATATACAAAGATTTTCTGTACAACTTACCGAAGAAAATAAATGACAAAATTCTCGAAAAAATACAAATTCGCTGCAATTATAACAGCAGATGTAAATATAATTCTAAAAGTAATTATTATATTGGCTGGCTCATTCGACGGCATTGGATATTCCTTATAAAATGGCGGCAACTAGAAAAATTTCTTCACCTGGCTGGCGGCAATGAGGTGCGGCAAAGTTCTCTTACGGCGGCTTATTTTCTGTGGCAGATGGCAGCAATTTGCTTATTGCAAGGCAAATCAAAAAATAAAATTTGTCGACGCGTCTTCCGATTTGTATTTCAAACCAAATAAAATAGAAATCTTCTGTTGAGACGTTTATTTTCTACAAAAGACATTTCAAATTACATTTCAAAAGATACAATTAATTCATTTAAACTTACTTGATTTGGTATTTTCTTCGTGGCTTCCAAATTCGGTGACGGTCGGCAATTAAATGAAATGAAAACGGAATAACGAAAAATAAATCAAAATAAACGAATGACAGTAACCGAAGCCAATTGTAAACTGGTCGCGTTCAGCTGAATTTTAAAGCCATGAAGAGTTTATGACAAAGACGTTACATTTTGCGATTTTAACAATACTATTTTTTGACAGGTGTTGACGTGAGAGTTTTGCACTATTCTTTCAAGAACGATGTTAAAAAAGTCGCATGACAGCGCGTCGCCTTGCCTAAAACCTTTTTTGACATCAAAGGTGTCGGTGGGGTCTTTGCCGACCTTAATGGAGCAGCGTGCATTCTCCATCGTCATCCTGCACAAACGGACGAGTTTGACATTGCTCTATATAGCTCGTCTCTATAGATGCTGTCATACACGGCCTTGAAATCGATGAAAAGGTAGTGGGTATAGAATCGAAACTCCTGGGTTTTCTCCAAGATCTGCCGTAGTACAAATATATTTGGTCGATTGTGGACTTCCCTGGCCTAAAGCCACACTGATATGGACTTATCAAGTTGTTGACAAATGGCTTCAGGCGTTCACAAATTATTGCAGAGGAGATCTTGTAGGCGATACTAAGATGACTTATACCTCTGGAGTTGGTGTCGTCCAGATGATTGCCTTTCTTGAGGATCGGGAAAACAGTGCTGAGATTCCATTCATAGAGGGCATACTTTCCTCCGACCATATATTGCGGATGAGCTGGTGCATACTCCTAACCAATTCATCGCCAGCCGTTTTGAATAGTTCGGCCGCAATGCCATCAGCTCCAGCAGCTTTATTGGACTTAAGTTTAGATATAGCTATCTTCACTTCGTCGAGATCGAGTGGACGGAATTGTTGGCCTACGTCGTCCCGGTTGAATGGTGCAATCTGCATGGTAGAGGAATTCGGTTCGTCATCGCCGTTATACAATTTGCAGAAATGATTTTTTTATTTCCTCAGCACCGACTGCGATTCTACTACGATGTTCCCCTGATCATCCTTGCAGGCTTCGGTTCGGGTTCTCTTTACTTTTTGGTAAAACTTCCGAACTTTATTTCTGCAATGGCATCCCTCTATTTCATCGATCACGCGCTTCTCATGCTTTTTATTTTTTCTTCTTAGAAGCTTGTGTTCCCCTCTCCTTTTCTGCTCATAGAGCTCGCGAGCAACTCTGGTCCTTCTATGCAGCGCTGGTTTGGCGCTGTACTTGTTTGCATACTTCGTCGAACTAGGGTTTTCACTGTGGTGGTCGTGCGAGGCCCAGCACGTTAGAGGTGGCATCTCTGATGGCTTCCTGGCAATCCTTCCACTGGTTCTCAATACTTGCAGTTGGTGGCATAGGACTCTTTAAGAGGGCACTAGAGACTCTATCGCAAAATGACCTGGCGATTTCTTGTGACTGTAGCCGTCCGACGTTAAACTTCCTCACAGTATTTCCCTGCTTTGGCTTTGGTCTGGATAGTATTACCTTGGCTACAATGAGGAAGTGATCCCAGTCAACGTTGGCTCCTCGAAACGTTCACACATCCTTGATACTGGAGGAGTGCCTTGCGTCGATCGCAATGTGGTCAATCTGGTTGGCGGTTGATTGACCAAGAAAACGCCATATTACCTTGTGTACCTGAGGTCCGGGAACAGCGTACTAGCTTTCACAACGTTTGGCCCCGCAGCAAAGTCGATTAGCCTGAGTCCTATATATATATCTTCCGATTGTGCCACCTAGCTTGGCATTAAAATCACCCAAGACAATTTTAATATCATAGCTAGGGCATTGCTCATATGTCTTGTCCAGAAGCTTGTAGAACTCATCCTTGGTGTCGTCACCTTTCTCCTCTGTGTGGGCATGCGCGCATATGAGGTTAATATTGGCGAGCTTAGCCTTGAAGCGAATATTCGTGAGACACTCGTTTACATTGTTGAGGCTCAAGACTTCTTACCTAAGTCTGCCTCTAACAACAAATCCACATCCAAAGTCGGTAACAGTCACCGTAGTAGTCGCAGTCTTTCAATTTTCTTTTACCCGGGCCATCCCATCGCACTTCTTGGATGGCGGTGATGTCTGCTTTGTAGCAGTCTAGGGCTTCCGCTTAATGTTCGGCGTGGTCTATAGGGAGACAGAACATTCCACGTGCAGATCCGAAGTTCGTTGTCCTTATTTCGTTTGATAGTTTTACGTGGCCGGGAAGTCACCCCAACGGCACGACCCCCAGACTGGAGGACCAGACCCTTACAATATAACTCCAAGGGCGGGGAGCCAGATTAACACCTCCTTCTAGGCCTGAAGCTCCGAATATGTATGTCGTAGTAGCCCGTATAAGGTGTTCCCTTAAAGTGCCTCTACACTATCCCACAAAGTATTCACATGTCAGAATGAAGTGGGAAGGAGTTTCATACGACTGGCGAATGAAAAAAAAGATAGATTGAAGCCAAGATGTGGTAAAATTATCATCCACGGCTGAAAGCGATGCGATGGCATCCACTCAACGGCGGATGAAACGTCAAAATCGAGATAGGCGCGTTCATGTACTGCATGTTCGGCGTTCCACACCCGGCCGCAGTGAGTGGTTCACACTGGACACAATGCGGAGTGCCCACGCAAAAGTGCTTGAACATAAGTAAATATAAAATATTCCATTTAATCAAAGTTTTCTTTTAAACTTCAATACAAAATAAACAATAAAAATTTTTCTTTTATTTTATTTTTTTAATATTTTTCTAAGATTTTAAATCTATTTGTACAAATATTTAAAATGTAAAAATTGATCGTCTATAAAAGTTAGTTTTCTTAATATTTATAACATTAAGAGAAAAATATTAGAAAATTTTATTTTTCAGTGTACCCAAGTTAAAACAAAAAAATCACCAAATTTAGCACTAAGAATTAAACAAATACTTAAATATATTTTTAAGCCTAAAATTAATGAACACACAAACTTAACATTAAAATTAACTATTCGAACAATTAGTACTTACAACCGGTTGCCTCGAATGCAATTTGTCTTGAATTGTTTTCAAACTTAAGCCCTTTGTCTCAATAACCACAAATACAACAAATAAAAATGCTAAAACGCAACAAATCCCGAAGAACCAGAAAGCATAGTACGACCCTAAAGCATTCAGTTCTGGATACCAGCGTGTTACTATAAAAGATACGAGTGAAGTTATCGCCGAAACGAAAGATGTTGCCACTGGCTTTATATTAGATGGGAACATTTCACCAACTATAGCCCATGGAATGGGACCAAATCCAAATGCATAAAACGCATTGAATGACAACAAAGCAGGAATAGGAATCCAGAGGATATTCGAAGGATTGCCAAAAGTTTGAACATAAAAGAATGTGCCTAGAGCAAAAAGGGCCACACACATTCCAGTTGCTGAGGTCAGAAGAATCATCTTTCTTCCAGTTCTTTCCACCACAAATGGTGTTAGTAGATTGCCTGCAAGTTGAACAAGACCCATGATAATGGTGGCGATGGCAGGATCTAATGCTGATCTTGCACTGCTGAAGATCGATTGACTGTTGAACAAAACTGCAGTTGTTCCACTAAATTGCTGAAACATCAGCAATCCACCGCAAATGAGTAGTGCTTTCCTGTAACCGCGGTTTTTGAAAATGTCCAGTAGAGTTCCTTTGTTTGACATAGCTTCGTCGACAGATCTTTGAATTTCATTCATTTCCTCTTCGACAACTTTGGAACTTTGTCCTCGAAGAAATTGTAGGGATTTCAATGCTTTCCTCTTGTTTCCCTTTATTGCATAATAGTATGGACTTTCAGGCATGAAAACGAAGGTTGAAAAAAATATGATCGGGATAACTAGACAGCACCATTGAAGTGTCATGTAACTAACGAAAGGTCCAATGATATAGACGTAAAGGATACCGGCTGTATAGAAAACAAGAAAACTTATTAAATTTCAACTTATTCAGTGGATTTGTATGGAAATGCATAATACCTGCCATAAGTAACATCATGAGAGATCCAACAGCTCCGCGACAATCATCGGTTGCTATTTCCCCAATATACATCGGCATAGCAGTAGCTGCAAGTCCTGATGCCAAACCCTGTTAAAAAAATTTAAAAAGACTTGAAGCTTTTGTTTTTGAATTGAAAAAGTCTTACCTGAAATAAACGTGCCACATATACTGCGGGAATTGTTCCTCCAGCTATTAAGAGTATGTAGGAAGCTGTAAAAAATACAGAACTTGATAGCAGAACTAATTTTCGTCCAATCATTCCAGCTAATGGGCCAGCTATGGGGGATGCTTTTAAAATAAAAAAAAGAAAACATGAATAAATATGTAGCTTTAAACTTGGTTTCAAAAAATACGAATAAAGTAAAGGTACCATTACCAAAGGTTAACCATCCGAGTCGCTAGTTTAAGTCGATATAATGGCGGTTCTTATAAAAATGACAAGATGAATGATGGTTATACTGCAAACGTTACTATTCTAGAGGAATTTTCTTAGATTCAGACACCTAGAAAATAAATTCTAGTCAAAGAAGAAGAAAGAGGGTACGACATTATCTAACTGATACGCTCATATTATCGTTCCAGGGGCGAAACCCATCCACCTAGGCAAGAAGTCCTGAGAGAAATCCCTTTTTCATTGAAGAATTCCGGCAAGTATATCCAGCTAATCAACATGCATTCAAAGCGGCGCTGCATAGGTCAGAACTGCTCCCAAGCTCTACGAGCAGAAGATGCACATCAGCTTCTGAGAAGGAATAATAGGGATGTAACGAAGTTGCACCTTTTATCACCCAAAGAATGCAAAACGCCAAGATTCTACTTCATTTACTGTACAGAATATGAAATGGCCAACAACCATTGCATACCGCACAGGCACCCATGGAAATTCAGAAGAGAACACGCATTTACCGCAAGCTACGACAATAGCAGCAAATTACCAGTAAGCATTGCATACTTCGAAGGCCCCCACGCAAAAATTCAAAAGACGACACACACTGGCGGTTGGGGATGTTAGCAAATAAATTCCGTTCGTGGTTTACAATCCACTCCACACTTATTTCAGGCAGCAAAGTTAAAAAGTAAGTTTTGGAATTTTATCGAAATCCAGATTCTTCTTGCCACCGTGTGTAAAAGTACCAATTTAGTGTACTGGTTTATGAAATCTCAATTGAATTAATTTCAGACTAATACGAAGCACACTGCTGATCGCATATAGGTTCCTGGTAGTAGCTTCAACCTTTGGCTTCCGCAATCAAATACCTCCGCTCTCCTCCTTCTTTATCATTAGCTCAGACTAGGGACTGTATCCCAATCCTCGCTGTCTGAGACACTATCCCAACCTTCGCTGTCTTAACCTCTTTTATCGTTAGCTCAGACTAGGAACTCTATCCCAATCTCCGCTGTCTGAGCCTCCTCTCCTCCGCCACCGTAGTTAAGACTAGAGACTCTATCCCAACCTTCGCTGTCTTAACCTCCTTATCGTTAGCTCAGACTAGGAACTCTATCCCAATCTTCGCTGTCTCTCCTCTCCGCCGCCATAGTTAAGACTAGGACTCTATCCCAAACCTCGCTGTCTTAACCTATTCCGAAAAGCTAAGACTAGGACTCTATCCTAACCTTTGCAGCCTTAACCTGTTCCGAAAAGCTAAGACTAGGGACTCTATCCCAAACTTCGCTGTCTTTAGCTCCGTACAAGGCTAGAGAACTGATCCCGCTTTTAGTGTATATGAAATTCTTTGTTAGCTTATCAAAAGGCCTAAAGTATTGTTAAAGTATATGAAATAATTTGATAGCTTATTATAAGACCGAAAATGCCGAAAAGCATGAGAAGCGCGTTATTCAGAGAGAAAATAGAGGGATTCTATTGCAGGAAGGAACTTCGGAAGCTTTACCAAAAAGTAAAAAGAACCTCCCAAGGTTACAAAGCTCGAACCGAAGCCTGTAAGAACGATAAGGGGAACATCGTGAAAGAATTGCAGTCGCTGCTGAGGATATAAAAACTAATTTCTGCAAATTGTATTAAGGCAGTGACGAATCGAACTCCGCTACCATGCAGATTGCACCATCCAACTTGGACGCCGCCGCCGTAGGCCAACAATTCCACCCACTCGATCTGGACGAAATGAAGATGATAGCTGTATCTAAACTGAAGTCTAATAAAACTGCTGGAGCTGATGGCCTCGCGGTCGAGCTGTTTAACTGCCTGAACAGAATGCAAGACACAGCTGGAATAAATATCAAAAATGCTGCAGTAGATGTCAAAAACACTGCAGTAAAATTTAAAAATTGTTCAACTCTTGCAGCTCCGGCTGCAGCATTTTTGACATCTATTCCAGCTCCGTCTTGCATTCTGTTCAGGCAGTAAAGCGGCTGGTGATGAATTGGTTAGGACTATGCTTCAGCTCATATGCAAAATATGGTCGAAGGAAAGCAAGGACGATGAATGGAACCTCGGCATTGTTTTCCCGATCCTTAAGAATGCGATCCTCTGGACTCTACCAGCTACAGAGGCATCAATATCCTCAACATCGCATACAAGATCTCGGTCGTATTTTGTGAACACCTAAAGCCATTCAGCCGTATCAGTTCAGTGATGTTTTACGCCAGAAAAGTTCACCATCGACCAAATATTCGCAGTGCGTCAGATCTTGGAAACAAATCCAGGAATCTCAAATCGATTCCCACCACATTTTCATCGATTTCAAGACCGCGTATGGCAGAATCTATAGAGACGAGCTATATAGAGCAATGTCTAGTTTTGGCATCCCTTCCAAATCGTCCGTTTGAGCAGGATGACGATCACGATGGAAAATGCACGCTGCTCAATCAGGGTCGGCAAAAACTTCACCGATACCTTTGATGTCAAAAAAGGCTTTAGGCATGGCGGCACGCTGTCGTGCGACTTCTTCAACATCGATCTTAAAAGAATAGTGCAAAACTCTCACGTCAACACTAGAGGCACAATCTTTCAAAAGTCCTTCCAATTACTCGCTTACGCTGACAACATTGATATAATCGGATGAACTAAGCTTTCGTGAGTATTGAGAAGGAAGCCTAGAAGATGGGTTAAACGTTGAATGAAGGCAAGACGAAATATATGCTGTCAACGGGAAAGGACACCCAGCACCGACGTCTAGACAGCTATAATTTTGGGGTGGTCAAAGGCTTTTTTTACCCAGGATCCGCTATAAATTCAGCAAACGATATTAGTGCTGAGATCAAACGAAGAATTACACTTGCCAATCGCTGTTTCTATGGGCTCATAAGGCAAATTGAGAAGTCCTCTCTCCGGTAGTAAAAGTGTCCCTGTATCAGACACTTATCATCCCAGTCCTGATGTATGGTGCAGACGAATGTACACTATTAACGGTGGATGAGAATGCCTCAGGCTGTTTTGAGAGGAAAATTCTCCGGGTGATTTTTGGAATGGAGAAGAAGTTACAATTACGAACTATACGGACTGCACAGCGACACCGACCTAGCCAAAAAAGTGAAAAGCTAACGACTGAGATGGCTGGGTCACTTTGAGCGAATGGACATCACTGCTGGGATCCGGAAAGTCTTTGAATCCAAACCCGTGGGACAGCCCAGTATGGATGGACAGCGTAAGAGATGGCACACGGAAATGGAAGAGGGCTAGCTATAAACCGACCCGGATAGAAGAAGCTTGTTGTTTGAGGCCCTGGTTCACCCCAGACTATAGTGCCATCTTAAGTAAGTAAACTTGATACTAGGCCGGAAGAAGCTTGTTGATTTGGTTGAGGACCTGGTCCAGACTGGGCTGTAGCACCACCTTAAGTTGCTAAGTAAGTAACAGAAAATAGGCTTTCGGGCAAAAACTGCGAAAAATTTATAAGAACTAATAGAATTTGAATGGCTATATCTCAATCAGTTTTAAATTAAAAAAGCTTTTTGAACATGCCGTATTAAACCCTCGAGCCTATTCTATATTTTGATAAAAGTCTATCTCTACTCCAAAAGTTATTTGCAGATTTTTTTTTGTTAATTTGATTTTGTTAACTTTTTCTGCTAATTTTTTTTTTGTTCAGGATAGGAAATTTAGATCTTAAAAATTTTCAAGCGTAAAATTGTCAAATTCGGGTTGGTTTTCAAGTTATACCCAAAGGGTTGGACAACATTTCTTGATGGAAACGGAACAAGTTTGCAGAACATTTTGTAAACCATACAACAAAGTTGGACAACATGGTCGGTTTTGAGTTGATTGGCAAATAATGTTTGACAAGATGTTGTTCCATGTAAACCCCCCTAAACGTATTGAAAAGTGGCCAGTGTGGCCATTCTCTCATAAGCGTACGGTTGAATTTAGTAGAATTTTAATAATGATAAATTTACAAGCACATCTATTAACTCTCTACTCACCAATTAAAGAACCAAAACACACCAAAGAACTAATCCATCCTTCTTCCGATGTGCTAACTGCATATTCCAATGGACTATCATATGTGTGATCCCTAAGTTTGGGCATTGTAGGTGAAGTCCATCCGACAATTGTACCCAATGAAAAATACGCCATGTTAGCTACATATTTTTTTGGTAATACATTTATATGTAAAAATTGTAAAAATGTGTTTTAAATTGTCATTTCTCTTACCACTTAGTGCAGCCATGTAAATTCGATGCTTTTTCACTGGCTCCATTTTTAGTTTTGGTTTATCTAGCAAGGTATCTCTGTTCTCCATTTACTGTTAAGAAGACAAAAAATATACAAAAATCTTAAAATAAACTTTAAATCAAATGTTTACACATCCAAGTTTAAAATAAAGCTAAAATATTTTCTTTTTTAAATTAATTTACCAATAGGTACCTAATTTAACTCAGACTTTTTAGTTATTTTGATAAAATTTTGTTGGTGTATTTATTCAATTATTGAAGTTAATCGATTTTGGTTTTAATTAATTTATATTTGCTGCATACCTTGCAAGAAATTCAATAGGTGAATCTTCATTTATTTTGTATTTATAAGCAAAGTTTCTCAAGACAATACAAAAACAAATTATCAGATAAATTATTTATTATTAGCTGATATAGCCACTCTAGACCATCACTGACTACCGTTTGTTTAAATTAATATTGTTTAATCTGATGTCTTTTAAATTAGACATTGATACTCAAAACTCAAAAGTGAAGTTGAAGTGCATAATGTCCAGCAAGAATTTTTCAAGTAAACAAATTATTTCCTTAAGTTGCAATCAAGAAAATAGTTTATGCCCCATAGCTAGTTTCTATATTGAAACTACTTCATTTTGAAGCACTGACAGACGGGATGGCACTTCATCAATATATTATTTATGTAACTCTCTTGAAGATATGAAAAGTCCAACTTCCTAGACTAACTATTTAGAAGAAATTATTCGTTTGAAAGTTGTAAATTAAAATTTTTCGAGGGCCAGATTTCGGTGCATAAATATTTTATGGAATATTTACAATATTTGAAATGATCAATAATTATAACAATAATCCATTATACTATATAATATTAAGCTAGATAAATTAATAGTTTGAAAAGTAATATTATTAATTATTATGTTTTACAAAAATTAGACTTTTATCTCTCTCATCTAACGTGAAACGATTTAGTTTTAAATTGCTTTTTCATGCACCATGCCAGCTACATTATGTAAAGAAATATTATTTTTATTTCCTGTAGGAAGGGATATTTTATTTAATATTGACTCATCCATTGTCATTGGATTCACTGTACATTGAATTTCCGAATACCATGATTAAATTCACCGCGGAAACTCATTGTACAAACAAAATTTTGGTGGATATTGTTCAGAACAATTACCTTTATTTCTTAACGTTACCAAACATCCTGAGGTGGGGTTTTGCTTCTCGACCTCTATGGAGATTAAAAAATTGCAGTAATGAGAAATACTGTGGTTGGATGTTGAAGAAACTGGGCCCTTTAGCTTTATCTTTTCCTACATATCAAGTGCTTACATTACCTCCACATTGTTAACCGCCGGATACTGGTCTTGGCTTTATGTCATGACTTGCTAAACTTGTAAGTGCGAATGTTAATCAAGGAAAAAACTGCAACACCAAACCCCTGGCCCTACAGATTGGCGGTTAGTGCGTTGGGTTAACAACCCGACAACAGTAAAAAAAAAAAAACTGTTTTGATGAGAGAGACGCGAGAAGCCTCGGATTACGACCCACCTCAAATGGCAACCAGACCTAGAACGAAATTAGACTACGATCTTGGAGCATGTACCTGGAATGTAAGGAATCTGTCCTCTATCGGTACAAGACAGAGACAGGCAATACCGCGATCCAGGATATACGACGAATAGGATCAGGAATAACGAAGAGAAAAGATTGCGACACTGTCATCAAAGATTGAACATGTTGGGATGTGGATTCGTAGAGAAAAATCGTCTCAGATCGAAAGTAATCGATTTTAAGCCGATTAGCGATCGCCTTGCTATGATCCCCATCAAAGCTACCTTACAAAACATCAGTCTCATAAGGTAGGGGCTACCGATGAAGCTGAGGAGTCTAACAAGCATGAGTTTACCGACCTCCTGGACGGAGCCTGCCCGGAGTACGATGTCAAAGTCGTGCTCTGAGACTTCAATGCTATATTCGGGAAGGAAAATATATTGGGTGGATTAATTGGAGGGCTCACAGCTGTACCGAACCAAGTCATAAAATTTTTTTTTTCCAAAATCACTGCTATGCTCTGCTCAAACCTTAACTCTTTTCATGTCTGTTATGAACTTAGTCAGAAAGTGTTTAGTTCCTAAGTTAACGGTAAAAAAACTAAGTCAGTAACTTGCATTTTCGATTTGTTTCGAAGCAAAAACGAACCAAGTCAATGATATGCAGTATTTGTATTTCTTGCAGTGTTTCAGCTAATACCAATTTTTTCAGGAACGTGTCAGTGATGTATGTAGTGTTTGTAAGTTTTAAGGTAGAACTAAATATAATCAGTGGCGTAGTTAGGATTTTGTTCTGGGGGAAGCAGGCTATGTTTTTTAGGTGGAACAAAAATATAAAACAAAACGGTGTCCGGTAATTCGTCAATAATTTATTTTAGGGCATGATTCTTGGGTATATTCATTCTGTTATACAATTGTTACTCACACTGACTCAAACAACCTGTGTATAATGTACCAACAATAACAAATTTAAAGGAGCAAAGAGAATCAGGGCAGTAAATGAGTACGGGCTAGAGGCTAGCTATTAGGTACAATGTGGAGGAGTTTTATTTTAAGTTAATGATTAGGTAGTGTCATATTTGCAGCTCTATTCTTTTAAAATTTGTATTCGGAACATTTTGTAAGGATAAGATTTATATCAAACATTTTAATTTGTTTTTGTATGGTCTGGGGGGCAATTGCCCCCTTTTCCCACCCCGTAGTTACGCCACTGACTATAATTGTCGGAAATCCACTGAAGCTAATGTCAAAAACCAACTAAAAGAAGCGAAGACGATGAAACTGACGAAATTTTGTGTGTCTAATATATGTTTTTTTCCAAAAAAAATTCCATATTACAATAAAGGGTGTTTATTCTTAACGTGTGGATTTCAATCTGGCAATACTTTTTTCGGGGTTGGTCTTTTTGACAGTTGTGACTTGATTTATACTCAGTTTGGTTTGCCATTTCAAATTAATAGACTTACTCCTGAACAACGTTTGCAAATCGTGCAAATTTATTACCAAAATAATGGTTTGGTTCGCGCACTGCGATGAAAAATGAAGCCGGCCATAATGATACAGCCAATGGAGAACGCTATAGAGCCATGATTAATGACTTTTTCGTGCCTGAATTCGATGATGTTGACGACCTTTGGTTCCAACAAGACGGTGCTACATGCCATACAGCCAACGAAACAATCAACAACGCGTTATTGCTGACATACGGCCCCAATTGCGGAAAAAAGTGGTAGAAAATTGGGCCTCTCGGCTGAAATTTATCCGAGCCAGCCGTGGCGGCCACTTGCCCGAAATCATTTTTAAAACATAATGGCAAACGCTTATCTTTATAATATTGCTAAATTCTTGCCCATGACATTAAATTATGAGCGTTTTATTTCTTCTTGAAAACCACACGTCTAAAAAACACCCTTTACTTCTTTTGAAATAAATTAAAATATTGCTTTGTTACTTTTTTCAAAAACTATTCAGGTTTTTATTATATTGAACGACAATTTTTCGAGGCTAAAATGAACCAAGTCACAAATTTTGTTTTCTTAACAAATTTTTGTGAATATTTTTCAACTCTAGCTTTTCCATTTTTAAATAAGAAGATAATTTGGAGAATAAACTTTAGAATTTTCCTAATTACTAGTAAAATATTCATTTTAGTAATTAATGGCAGTTTATTTACTAAACCTCTTATTATCTTCGAATTCACTTTTTGTGACTTGGTTCGGTACAGCTGTGAGCCCTCCAATTTTAAAGCACGCAGCCTCCCCGAAACGAGAACAGATAACGGATGTCGACTCATCGATTTCGCTGCAGCTCATTATACGGTGATAAGAACCAGTAGGTTCCCCAGGCGAAGGATACACACAGCAACCTGGTGATCTCCAGATAGTCGATCCGCCACACGTGCAAATCGGTGCAAGGGACGCATTAAACATCTTGGACAGAGAGACAGACTTCAAAACTTTGACCTAGCCTATTCTTGAAATGCAAAAAAACTGCAAACTTGGAGCCTTACTGCAAGTTCCTAGCATGTTTGGTTTCTGAGATACACGATGTGCCCTACTTGCTTCATATTGAAGTCAAATTTGGGAAATTTTAAATTGAGGCCTTCAAATTTTGAACATAGCCTATAGTTGAAATGCAAAAAAACTGCAAATTTGGAGCCCTCTTGCATGTTTCTAGCATGGTTGGTTCCTGAGATACACCATGTGACCTGCTAACTTTACTGTGAAGTTAGCAGGTCACTAAATTACACCCTTATTTGGCAACTACTGTAAAATTGGGAATAGACATGCAAAAAAAATGCAAAAAAACTGCAAATTCCTGTCAAGGTCCCATTTGCGTGGGTAAAAGTTGCCCTGATAGCTTCACAGACGTCCTGTGCTGAATGATGTGCTAAATAACTAGTTGATTCTATGTGTGCGTTTTTCACTGCTTTTCAGCTTGTAGACAAATCAATTTGACAGCTGAGGATTGGCTTCTTTATTTGATATTTTCTGATCTTGAAGATGCGAACTTTCTGAGTTGCAAACGTGCACTCTGACCATTTTTTTGTTGTGACAAAGTTCAGAGCCCGACTCGACTGTCCAACGAAAAGAAAACGAAGACCGCCAAATGAAGAAATTCAACACTGCATGCCTTGGCACATCTGAGAAAGCCAGAGACTACAGTGAAAAATTGACCGGGAAACTTTCTGCTGTACACCCAGCCACAAGCGTCAACAACCAGTGGAACCAGTATCGCGACATCATTAAGGAAACAGCCGAGACCACCATAGGCTATCAACCACCCAGAAAATAGAACCAGGGGTTGAAGATGAATGCGTGGTATTGACCCAGGAAGGAGACGGAAAATTCACGAATGCAAATGCTGCAACAGAAAACAAGAGCAGCAAGAGAGGAGTACCTACCGTGAAAAGTGAAGGGAAGAGAAAAAAACCTGACCAGTAATTAAAGAGCATCCACAGCCTCCCAGCTCAGGTATCTCGAGGAGTCTAGCACCACCACCAATATCCGCCGGTTCTACATAAGAGTCAAGCAACTAGTTTCAGGTCATAGAACCGACACGCAAGCTCTTCGAAACAGCGAAGAGAACCTAGCTACCAAAGCACAGCACAGTAGACGTGTTTTAGAAGCATTTTCAGCAACTACTTAATGGGCATAATGTAGAGAAAGCGACATGAGATCAAAGAAGCATGAGATCAGTCAATGAAGATTCAGTCCCAGTAATGAAGAGGTTAAAAAGCCATACCAAGCTTAAGAACAACAAATCCGATAGCTTGGAGGGCCTCCGTGCAGAGCTCTTCAAGTATGGAGGAGATGTCCACCAGCTCAACCAAGTGAGGGAGGTGAAAAGCATCCCTGCTCAATGTTGCCTATAAGATTCTGTCCAACGAACTATGTGAGCGATCCCTTCTGCAACACAAATATCGGCACGTACCGATAGATTCAATCTTCACATTGAGGCAAATCCTGGCAAAGACCAACGAATTTCATGTTGAGACCCACCATCTTTTCAACGACTTCAAAGCCGCTTATGATAGCATAAGTCGCCAAGATTCTATTGGCGATGTCGGAACTCAGGATCCCAAAAAAACTGATCCAGCTATGTGTTACAAAATACGCGATGCAACGAGCAAATGGGTAACAGCTCCGTCGAGCTATTCCAGACGTGTACAGGGTTCAGGCAAGAAGATGCGCTATCATGTAATTTCTTCAACCTAGTCCAGAACCAGATTGTGTGTAAGAGTGGTGTTAACCTGGAAGTTACTATCTTCAACAGGTCTTCTACTCAACTGCTTGGCTATGCGGACATCATCGGCCGCTCCAAGTGAACTGTAGGTACTTGAAGCATTCACAGCTATTGATGACCAGGCGAAACGCGTGGGTCTTGAAGTGAATGGGGACAAAACAACAAACAAAACCTCATCGGTCCATCGCCAAGGATGAAACATCACTGTTGGAAACTGTAATTTCCACGTAATCAAGGAGTTCACCTACCTCGGAGCAAAACATCAATTCCACGAATGACACCTTAGTGGAAATCCGACGGAGAATTACGCTAGCAAACACCTGCAATTTTGGATTGGCCTAACAAATGAGTTCAATACTCCGCATCTTGAGAGACAAAGTGCATGCTTTACGAAACGCTAATTTTACCAGTTCTACTCTTCGGTGTCGGGTGCTGGACGATAAATATAAAAAGAGGAATTGATACTGGGCACTTCCGAGACAAAAGTTCTTGGGCGTATATTTGGTCCTATATGCGAAGAGGGCGAATGGAATAGAAGATTAAGTCGTGAATTGTATGAACTGTACCAAGATGTGGAGGTGGTCCAAAGAGCCAAGACACGTCGACTACACTGGCTAGGTCACATCGAGCGAATGGACAGCACAACAACGCTCCAGCCAAGAACATTTTCGAGTCCCAGCCCGAGCCCCCAGGTTCAAGACGACCAGGAAGACCGAAGCTCTGCTACAGGGACCAGGCGGTTACAGACGCAAAAGAGCTTGGTCTCGACGACTGGAGGGAGCTTGCGAGGGACCGCAACCGATAGAAGACTAAAGATGTCTCTGGAACATTTCGAATAAAAATCAATTCTATTACAAATTAAATTAGCTTCCCTAATGCAACGGGATATAGGCTCAAAATTGCTCCAAAATCGACAACATATAATCCTTGATATGATAAGTAGTAACATCTCTGATAACCATTACCGAAAAGTATATCTTGCGATCTATAAGAGATTGTATACCAAATAATATACATCTACTATATTATAGGATGACCTTGGAGTTCTCTAATTCAACTTGAAGAGAGCATATCTTGTGAAATTCCTCTGTACTTTTTCAATTCTTTCTAAAGAGTTATTATAATAGAGATTCCAAATTATGCAGCAGTTTTGCAAAACAGATCTTACCAGAGAATTATTAAGTGACTTTAAGGTATAGGGATCTAAGAATTCTCTGGTATTTCTTTTGATAAAACCGAGCATTTGACTAGCTTTGTTAATCATATAGTCATTGTGAGGTAAGAATGATAAGTTCGTATTTAAAATAATACGTAAAGTCAATTTGAAAAGTCATGCGAATCATTAAATAATTCTGGAATTTCATTGAAAAATTAAAAAAAAAAAAATAGTGGTCCCAGAAGACTTCCTTGTGGGGCTCCAGACGGAACAGAAATGCTATTTGAGAATGAACTATCGATATTATGATGACATTAGTCATCAAAGCTTTAAGTTTGTAGTTGATGATTTACCTGCTACAAAACTGTTGATAAACTAATATGAAACAAATCAGATAATCTAAACTAATTTCCCAAATATTTTTGGTATAGCTGATATTTTACAAATTGGCCTGTAATTTGTTATTTCCTGCTTTGACAGCGATCTGAAAATGGGATGGATATGCTTTATTTTTTATTTTTAAGATAATTCAACCTCTTGTTGTACCAGGCTTGACTATAAAAAGTTATTAAATGTTTCTTCAGTCAGTACAGTACATATAAGTGTATTGCACCTTTAAAAAAACTTTTAAAAGCAGAATAAGTGTGTTTCAAGTTTTAAAAATAAAGAAAACCTACTTTGCCATAAAATAGACAACAAGTCAGTATTTCGAAAATCGTAAATAGTATTTTTGATAGTGTTAAACACAAATATTTCCATCAATTATTGCAATATTTTTCAATGACTGCGAAAGACAAATATGAAACTCGACATCTACAAAAACAAAATTAAGTAAACGGTTAAGATCATTACGTAGGTTATTGATTTGAATTAAATTAAATTGACTAAGAAAGTCAATAACAAGGGATTCAATTTCAGTTGAAACATCACATAGAACTAAATACTTGTCTTCTAAGTCCAATGTGCATTCAACGTTACAAAGGTTAAAATCACCCGCAAAAAGAATATGCTGAAAACCTTTAAGATTTTCCAAAATTGACTTAAGATTGCAAGAGTTTGATTAGTGAAGCACGAATTGCTTCGCAATCAATACTTCTCCACCTCTTTCCATCCCAAGTAAAATCTATCTTTTCTAAATAGGTATTTTGTAATAACTTGGAAAACATTCAGTACTAAAATGATTTTCAGTTAACCAAGTTTCAGTTTAAAAAATAATATCATGCCTACGTAAATGAAGAAAATTAAACAAAAAAATGAACTTATTTCGTGCTTGGCACCAACATTTTGATAATAAAATGATAAATTTTCAAATTTACTTCATGAAGTCATTGGCAGTCAGTCCATCAGCAACAGCAGCAACATTTAACTCGATGTTTTCATCTCTATCGGCAGCATACAATGTAAGTTTTTATTGATAGACAGGGATTATTATTTTTATATTATAAATTATTATTTGAATAATTTATAAATGGCTTCACTTTAAGACTTCAAGGCCATAATGAAGCATCACTCATAAGTTGGAAAGGCAACCGTAAGATTACCCTATCTCTCTTATCTCTCTTCGGCTTCTGAAAAAGGGGACACTATACTCTATCCAACAAAAATTGTCAGTACAGGGAAGATAGGACGTTTGCCTCTCAGTCTGGTTGCATTGGCGTGCATACATCTGTCTCAAGTTAAAGCTCTCACAGGGTTTCCATACGTTGAATTATAAATAGAAACACATCGAAAAACAATGTGCATATGGTTACCATGGATACCATTTCAAACATATTTAAATAAAGCTCCATTTATATTTTTTTAGCAAACGACACCTTTTCAAATGAATTTGATCACTTTACGCTTTGTGATTGTTTCAAAACTTACAGTAAATAACTTTTTTCTTCTAAAATACTAAAAAGTACAAATTTTAACTGATTTTTATAGGTTTATTCAGAAATACAAACAAATAATAAGGGGACAATCAAAGCGACAATATTTTGGCTCTCACCTTAGATTTTGATCTCAAAAGCTTCAAAATCGAAAGTTCTTTCATAAAAACCACTGCAAAAGCTTTATTGTATTGTTTCGACTTGGCAACTCTGTTAGAATATGATTTTTTTTATTTTATTTCACACAGCGAAGGCGAAGGTAAAAGCGAAGCGAGTATACGATCAGAATGCTTTTGGCATTGAAAGACGATGGTCATTTGGAGCGTACGAAATGTTTCAAAGAATTACAACAACAATTCCTGTATGTTAATCAGTGGTTTGGCATCTTTTTCAGTGGCAGATTTATAATTTAAGTGTTGTAGTGGTATACACAGGCACCACTGTTTTGAAAAAAGCTCGCCCATAAGCCCTGTACTGACAATTTTTCCTGGACAGACTATAGTTCATGACAGCATAATTGCACACATTTACAACAAAGCAAGTGGGTCGATTTAGTTATACTAATGATTAAGCTACATAATGTACATATTTCTTTTTTTTATCTATTCCTCCGAATAATTTTAAATTTAAATTTGAATTTAAATTTAGTGCAATCACAACTACCTTGCCTTGGTTCAGTTATGAAATAAAATTGATTTGAGTCTTTGCTAGTTATATTGTCGACAGTGTAGTTAAAAGCTTTAGGTTATTATAAAACTACAAATAATCATATAATGTATGATTATTTGTGATAAAACCTTGCTTAATTTAATTTTGTTTAACGATTAGAAGCATTGAATAACTACAATTTGACATTAGGTTTCATGGGGAAACCTTCCTTTGCAAAACACAAAACGAAGAAGATGGGTTTGTTAGTTAGTTATCTTACTGCCATAACCATTTTCATTATTTCTTGTTTTTTTTTTAGAGTTGATTTGTTTGAGAAAGAAAGAGATTTTTTGAAAACCAGCCAACCCAGAGCCACGCCTACTTGTATCATGTGTTTTGTATCTTGGGAACGGCTATAACAATCTAACAATCTCGATGACATTTTCAGAGTTTATAAAACTTTGAAAAGTGATTTTATTGAAACCTGGTTTTATTGAAATCTGCACACTGTCACGCCCACTTTTGTTACCTTGATTTTTGAAAAACGGCTCTAAAGACATCTAACCACCTATCAGAAATCATTTGTATGACCTACAAACAAGTTTAGGTAATTTTTTTGAAATCCACCCACAATCACGCCCAATTTTATCATGTCTCTAAATCTCGCAAACAGCTCCAAAGACCATTATTGAAATTTTCAAAATTTATTTGTGTAATTTGTGCTTTCCTGGCTGCTGGATTTTTGTTTGTGGTCTAATTTCTCACACTAAAACGATTGGACGCATTCCTTAACTGTGGTAATCAATGATATAGATAATCCTTTCAAATAAAACTTCCAATGGCCCATGTGATATTTACAAAAATACTTGATAAGTCCGATCACGATTCTCAAGTGTTTATTATTTCTTTTTTTTTTTCAAGTAAAGAAAAGGATCTTGTTTATGTATTTTTTTTTCTTTCATTAAATTATTTTATTCTAACTTGTGTAGGTTCGTATATTCGTATATTCAGCAATTATCACTTTTAATAAATTTAAGATTTCAGTTACAGCGAGATATTTATTTATTATTCCGACCGATTTCAATGTGAGAAACTGAATCAGTAAAAAAAATCGATCGATCGACGCAAAAGCGTGTGTCTTAGCACAATGGGAATAAGTAATTATTGTTTATAAATGGATATTGGTTTTGGGTTCGATGCATGTTTAATTGTTTTGGGAGTGATGGTGGAGAATGGAAACAATTAAAAAGGAAATGAAATTGTAGAATGTATTGAGAAAGTTAAATTGGAGCGAACATTGATCGTGGGGTAGAAGACGAAAAAGAAAAATACAAATCGTAACCAATCCCCTTTCTGTAGAACCTATTGGCATTATGGATAGTGCGTTGGACTGTCATGTCAAAGGTCTGGGTTCGATTCCCAGCCGTGGCACCCAAAAACAGAAATGTTTTTTTCCAATGTACTGCCTCTTGCGTGGAATTGACAAATCCACTTAGAGTTTAATTGTCATGAATAATTGCTGCTTATCTAGTCGTTCGAATTATTCGAACTCGGCAAAAAATTGAAGGTCCCTTCCATTCCTGCCAATAACACGCAAAAAAGATATGGTTTAGAGTTGTAAGTCACTAGGCCCTGTTTCTCCACGAGGTGTTGCCCCAGCAAATTTAAGACCCTTTCTATAATTACTTACATATTAATATCAAACAGAGCTGGGTAGTAATTATTTAAAAAATTATTAGATTAGGAACATATTATTTTTAATTGAAAAATTTCAACTACTGATTAATTTGAATTGTAATTATATGTAATTGAAAAAATGATTTAATTACACGACTAATTGGAAGAAAGTTATTGAACAAAACAAAGTATTTGTGGAAGAACAAAATTCCATTTTTTTTAAATTTCACCCAAATGTTAGAGCCGTTTCTGAGGTACAATTGTATGATGAAAGTGGAGGTGGCTGGTGGGTGGATTTCAAAATATCATCTTCATATTTTTTCTTTTTCATAAAAACAATTTCTGATACCTACCTAAAGAAATTTTTTGAGGCGTTTTTGAAAAATCAAGATAGGTATAAAAAGTGGGTGTTTCAGAAAGTAAGCGGATTTTATTAAAATCTGTTTCAAAAGCTTCACACAAAACAACTCTGAAAATTTCATCCAAATCGGACAAACTCGATGAGTCATCACACTATCGCAATGCAATTTCGTATAGCAAAATTTTCAGAACAAATCATGAGAAACTGATTAATTTCCCTGCTCTGAAGGGTCCATTTTTGTCTTTGAAATATACTAAAACTAAAGTACTTGTAGCTTGTAGGCTTAAATTATAAATTCGTAAGTATTTTGTAACCCAAAATGCTACTAAATTCACCCATGCGTTTCTGAGAGAATGGTAATACATGGCCACTTTTCAATATGTTTGGTATAACGTATAACTCGAAAATTAAGCCGAAATTGACGATCCGTCTCATCTATAATTTAAGATACTACATATGAATGTTTTTTTTTTTATATTATTGTACTATAATTTTGTTTTTAGGTATTGAGTTAGTTTGCATTATTTTACTACACTAACACATGCACTTATAATGAGCCTCTGTTTGTAGGTTGCAGCTTGATCTAAGCTCACTACAACATAGAATCTGAAGTGAAAAAAACTCTTAAAACTTTTTACATAAAATTTAATTTCCTATCCAAATGGATGGTTTAAAAAATCTTTTACAAACATTAAAGCAGGAAAAATTAGCAACAAGCAACCAAAAAAAAATCGAAAAATTTAAGATTTCTAATTTTTTTAATAAATATGTACTTTTAAAATTTTTCACCTTAACATAATGGCAGATAGCGTTATTCTTAGAACTAAAACTATTTCAATTACTCCTCATCTAAAAATTTTAAGTAGTTTGCCAAAGATACAGACAGAGAGATAAAATTGCGGAATCTATTTTGGTTTTGTTTTCTAATCTCCTAATAACATCGTAATAATGAGAAGTGTGATTTTCAATTCAATTAGAATTATAAACCTACTTGTAGTTTGTGACGACCATAAAATAACCTATCTCAGTGCGGCTATTGGAAAAGCAAAAAAGGGACACTAGGCTAGCTAATCGATAACCTTGGCCAAGTGAGTGATAGTAAAAAAAAGATATTATTAAGCAAATATAAGAAGATAATTTTGAATTTAAATTTAAATGAGTGTTGGCACAACTACCTTGCCATTATTTAATTTTGAAATAAAGTTGATTTGAGTCTTTACTAGCTATACTGTATGTCGGCAATGTAGCTTAAAGCTTTTTGTGACATAAATACTTTGTAGTCCACGGCCGTAGCCAGGATCTAACGTATGGATAAGCTCAAAGTTGTTTTGGGTGAACTGAAATATTTTTTTAGTAAAAAACACGCTTTTAACTAAAACATTACTAGATTAATTTTCCTAACCCGGTAAAAATCTTTTTGATGTACAAAACCTATTGATAACACAAACCGTTATTTCTTCAGCACATAAGCTTTTGAACAGACGTCAAACAAGCAACAAAATTGTCTGGAATGTAGCCTGAAAATAGAAATAGATAAGCTGAAATTTTTAAATAATTTTCCAAGTAATCGCCTGAGAATGGTACTAAAATCGCGTTCGAACTATTCTAAAAAGTTTTTGAAAATGCCCAATAGATGTTCTTATACCAAATGGGAACATATTGTTCTTTCGTATGGACACAAACATCAAAATCATCATTTTGTATGATTTTTCATGTTGAATTTTAACATTTTAAGTTGTTTTAAAATAAATGTAACTATTAGAATTACACTTTAAACATAGATACATAAAAAATAGATATACATACAAAATATTATCTTGTCTTTCCAATTTTGCATCCTGACCGTTCGCACAATATGATGATACATAGCTGTCACTCAGCTAACGATGAAGGGTGTGTAAGGTTGTCTATAATGCCAAGGTTACACATTTTAAGTTTTACTTTCGTAAGTTACTTACGGAAGCAATCTTTGATATAACAACAAGTGTAAACAGCTCTGTAAGTGACTTACAGTAAATTTATCAACTTATGTAAGCTGTAAGTTGAAAGATAAACTTTCAAGTAGAAATACGTTTTTTACGGAATGCTCACAGCATACTCAAATGGCAGTGAAAAGTTTTCAAACTTACGAAAGTATTCCTTACCTACTTTAAGTTCATCTGTAATGTAAAGCCTGTTGTAAATTGCTTCTGTAAGACTTACATAAGTGGTAAGTAAAACTTACATGTGTAATATTGGCCTTATACAAAATTTTTACTCATCTATGATTAACCAATAAGGTCTTTTGGATTTTTGAGTATTTTGTGTATTCAACACTGTTTTCAAGTACTCAACTCATTGCAATTCGCAACTCAGTTGCAGTTCCCTTTGCTGACAAAGAAATTCAAGTGTGCACAATAAAACGGGAAAAAATGATTAACGTAGTGGTACACATTTTAGATTTTATATTTTGTCTCAAGTCAAAAATGTGGAAAATCTTAAAATATTTTCGGGTCAGTCAAGCTCATCCTAACGTTAGGTTGGCTATACGGCCGCCATTTTTACTTGCGATGTAGGTAGATACTATAGGGCAAGTTTTGGATTCGTGCAAAAAAAAAATTCGAGATAACAATCAAACATGACATTACGATGATAGAGAACACGAAAAAAGTGGGTGGCAAAATTCTGTCTGTCTGTCCGTACCTCAACCTACAGCCTAAACCACTGAAGCGATTTCCTTAAAATTTTGAACTTAAGGTTTTTTTGTAACTCTCCAGAGGGGAAATTGAAATTTTTTTTTAGCTCAAAAAATAACGGTACTTGCCATACAACCGTTAAGGAAAAGCTTATTTATATCAAAAACGGCTCCAACGATTTTGATAAAAAAAATCAGTGTATTATTGTAGACATGGTGTACTTTCTGGCAAGAAAAAAAATCACCAAAAACATTTATTAACGGTACCTGCCATGTAACGGTTTTTTTGATTTTTGATTTTCTCATTAACCGCTCATCCGATTTCAATAAATTTTTTTGTACAAAAGCTTTGCTAAAATAAAAATAATACTATATACCAAAATTTTGAAAAAATTTAATTTTGGATTTTTAAAAAAGATTCCAAATTTTTTTTTGAAAATTCAATATTTCAAAAACGGATTGATGAATTATTTTGAAATTTCAGTTTTAAATGTATATTAATATATACTCAAAATTTGCATACTAAAATTTTTTTTTCAAAAATGCTACAAAAATTTTATATATAAAAAATTAATTTTTAAGAAAACGGCTCCAACGATTAAAATTTTTTTTTTGCATATATTGATATTTTTTCAAGTAATCAGATGAAATACTTTTTTTGAGCTCTAAGTTAATTATCAGACTGTTTATACAATTAAAAGAACGATTTAAATGCTTTTTATACTTTTTCTATAATAACTTGAATATTTTTTAAAGTTCTTAAGTCCCACCCAACTTGAACGTAAGAGCAAGTACGTGCGATCCAGTCGTGCATTTTATTTTAAATATTTAAGAGTACTTCTTCGAGAGTTTAAATCCACTTTGAAGTCGTTGGCAAACGTAAATGTAATTTTCTCGGCTCCTATTGGACGTACTTACTTACTCATCTGGCTCCAGATCAATGGTGGGTGTCTGCCTGAGATATTGCGGTCTTCCATCGGCTGCGGTCCTCGCAAGCTCCCTCCAGTAGTCGAGAACAGGCGTTTTTGCGTCTGTAACCACCTGGTCTCTGTAGCGGAGGTTCAGTCATCCTGGTCGTCTCAAACCTGGGGGCTGGGATTTGTAGATTTTCTTGGCTGAAGCGTTGTTGTCCATTCGATTCATTTGGCCTTGCCAGTGTAGTCGACGTGTTTTTGGCTCTTTGGAATGCATTCATATCTTGGTACAGCTCGTACAATTCACGATTTAATCTTCTCCTCCATACTCCATTCGTCCTCTTCGTATAGGACCAACTATCCGCCAAAGAATTTTTCTCTCGAAAGTGCCCAGCATCAATTCCCAATTTTTACTTATCGTTCAGCACTTGGCACCGTAGAGTAGAACTGATAAAATTAGCGTTTTGTATAGCGTGGTTTTTATATTTCGAAAAAGGCTTTTTGAAAACATTTCTTTGGCCAAACCAAAGTAGCAGCGATTCGCTTGGGTAATTCCTAGTCAGATTTCCACTTAGGTGTCGTTCGTGGAATTGGTGTTTGTTCTGAGGTAGGTGAGCTGCTTGACAAAGTGAGGTTTTGTCCTAGGCAATGGACAGATGAGGCTTTGTTTGTTTTGTCCTCATTCACTTCACGACTAACATGTTTCGCCTGTTCGTCAATAGTTGTAAATGCTTCTAGTACAGCTCGCTTAGAACGGCTGATGATGTCGATGTCATCCACATAGCCAAGCAATTGAAAAACACTGTTGAAGTAAGATAGTGCCTTCCAGATTAACACCACTCTTGCACACTATCTGCTCTAGGACAAGGTTGAAGAAATCACATCGGATGAGCTGTTACCCATTTACACGTTGCACTGCGTAATTTTTAACGTCATGGGGTATAGCTGGATCAGTTTTTTCAGGATCCCAAGTTCCAACATCGCCTTTAGAAGCTCTTGGTGACTTATGCTATCATATGCGGGTCTTGACTTGAAATTCATTGTTCTTTCCCAGGATTTGTCTCAATGTGAAGGTTTTATCAATCGTTGATCTGCCTGGCCTGAAGTCGCACTGGTACGTGCCGGTAATACTGTTGCAGAATGGTTTTAGACACTCACATAGTACGCTGGATAGGATCTTGTAAGCAACATTAAACTTGGATATACCCCTGTAGTTTTTGCAGGGCATAGAGTTGCCTTTTTTGTAGATTCGGCATATGGAGCTATTTGACCAGTCGGGCATGTTTTTCTCGTCCCACACTTGGTTAATTAGCTGGAGCAAGCACATCTCCTCCATACTTGAAGACTTCCGCAGGTAGGCCATCCGAGCCGGGGGATTTGTTGTTCTTAAGCTTGTAGATGGCTTTCTTAACCTCTTCAGTACAGTGCGCTGGGACTAGATCTTTATTGACTGGTCTCATGCTTCTTTGTTCTCCTGTCGATTCCTCAACATAATGCCCATTAAGCAGGTGCTGGAAATGCTGCTTGAATACGTCTTCAATTCCCTGTGCTTCGTTGACTAGGTTCCCTTCGCTGTTCCGGAGAGCTTGCATGCTGTTCCTATAACCAGACAGTTACAAGTTGATTGGCTGTTTTGTAGAACCGGCGGATGTTGGTGGTGGTGCTAGACTCCTCGAGTTACCTTAGCTGAGAGGCTGCTGATGCTCCTTTCTTTCTGCGCAGGGTTTCCCAGTCAACAGCTTACTGCTCACTGTAGTCTCTAGCTTTCTCAGATATACTTAGTTCATGCCTTTTGTTGAATTTCTTCCTTTGGGCGGTCTTCGCTTTTTTTTCGTTTGACAGTCGGGGAACTTTGACGTAACAAGAAAGTGGTTCAGAGCAGAGTCCACTTTTGCAGCTCGGGAAGTTCGCACGTCCAAGGTGTTCAATGCTTGCCTTGCGCCAATTAGCATGTGATTGGCGGTTGGACCATCTGGTGGTCGCCAGGTTGCTGTGTTAATCCTTCGCCTGGGATACCGTATAGGCTCCGTCCAGGAGGTCGTAAAACTCTTCCTTATTTGATTCCTCAGCATCATGGGTA
The DNA here is from genome assembly GCA_963921185.1 of Dasysyrphus tricinctus. Taxonomy (NCBI): domain Eukaryota; kingdom Metazoa; phylum Arthropoda; class Insecta; order Diptera; family Syrphidae; genus Dasysyrphus; species Dasysyrphus tricinctus. Next base: position 102,358,377 of record OY992530.1, on the reverse strand, counting down.
GGGGCGTGTACACATATTAGGCTGATGTTTTGCAGGCTAGCTTTGATGCGGCATGCGGATCACAGCCAGGTCATCTGTTATCGGCTAAAAATCGATTAATTTCGATCTGAGTCGATTTTCCACAACGAATCCTTCGAAAATGTCGCAATTTTTTCTTTTCGTAGTTCCTGATCCTATCCATCGTATTTCCTAGATCGCTTGAAGTCTGCCTTGTACCGCGAGAGGACAGATTCAAAGTTTTGAGTAGCACGTGGTGTATAGAGTTCTAGGTGAATCTTTGTAGATCGTAGTCCATCTTCGTTCCAGGTCTGGTTGCCATTTTAGGGGGGTCGCTATCCGAGGTTTCTGGCGTCTCTCTCATAGCAATAGATTTTTTTTTACTGTGATCGGGTCATAAGCCCAACGCCCTAACCTCCAGTCTGTGGGCCATGTGTTTGGTATTGCAATTCTTTCCTTGATCAACACTCGCACTTCCAAGTTTAGCAAGTCATAAAATAAAGCCAAGACCAGTATGCAGCCGGTTACCAACGTGGAGGTAATCTAAGCACTTAATGTGTAGGAAAAGATACAGCTCGAGGCCTTCAGTTCCTACAACATCCATTTATTTTGTGTGTAGGTAAAAAAAAGTGTTTAAATACAACGTTACAAAGTTGGGGGTTGGTACATAGGGCGTGAGTGTGTAATGTGGATTTTTGAGAAATTCGCTCAGTTGTGATTTTTTTTGGATAGTGCGTAGGAAATAATTTGTGGTGCAATTAATAATCTGTAAAATGATTAATATAATATCTTCAATGTCCCAATCTTTACCCAAAAAGTGAGATCTGTAAATATCTTAAAATTCTAAGCTTTGGAAATTGGAATATAAAGAGTTAGAACATGCGACCTAGTCGTGCATTTAATGTTTATTAGCACCCGCTGAGATTTTTACCAAGATTTATCGATGAACGGAATATCTCGCTTTCTTCTTTTTTTTGTATTTTTTTTTTTCAAGTATTTACCTACACCTATACTAGGTTTCATTAATTTCAATAATTCAATTTCATGGCTTTTCATAGCTTAACCTTATCATTTCACCATTACCAATAAATCGCACTCCATGCGTCTTGTTGGTTATTTAAAAAAAAATCGGTCATAATAAAGGTAAAGCTGCGTTCAAATCAAAACAAAGATTAATTCTATATGAGCTTTTAAAAACTATCATAATTTGATTGTTATAATTAAAATGGAGATAGTAAAATTCAATGTTAAAGGAATCGGTGCGAACAAGCAAATAAATCAAAAGAACAAAAAAAGACGTATCTTTTATAGACAACAATACTCTTAATTTATGTTGTTGACGTTTCAATTAAGTGTGTAAAAACAACAATTGTATAGCAAATTGGATATACATTAAATTTAAAAATGTTTTTTCAATAATTATTTGTATACCGTATGAACAAAAAGTGTTCTACATTTAACAAGTTCATAGTTCGCGGTTTAGTTAGTGAAATGGACCCAGTTAAAGAGCATCGTATTTTTTTAGTTAGTGTAGTTGGTAAGTACTGAGACAAAAAATATGCACCTTCCAATATAAATGTCAGATTCTTTTTGTTTATAATTTTTTTTCCCCAGCAAATTTGGCATATTTTTCTCTAGGGACATGTTCTGGATGGACCTCACCTATTATTCCAAAACTTCGAGATCACACTGTAGATAGTCCATTGGCTGAAAGTATCGGACAAGTTGAAGAAGGTTGGATAAGTTCTTTTGTTGCTGTCGGAGCTTTAATTGGTAAGTTTTTTCGTCGCTTCTGTATTGCTATTACTAGTCGTCTGAGAGAGAACTTTCAGACATATATATAACTATTAGGCTGCGCGTACAGTGGTGCGACAAGGCGATATGACAAGTGATTCGAGATGCGATAATTAGATGCGACATAGTGCGCACACAGTGTTGTGCCGTTTAGACTATAAATATAGACTACACGATTGTCTACGTGTTGACAATTCAATGAAGACGATTAACAATTGTCGACACGAGCTTGTTGACAATGTAGACAATCAATAAAAACGATTTTTTTGCCTTAAATTCACCTAAAAATTATAAAATTCGGATCCAATTTAAAAACAAGAAAACAAAAAAACCTCCAATGAAACTCAACAAAAAATAGAAATAGTAGAGGTTATTCAAATTCATCCTCATCGGAATGATGGCATTGCCCATCTTCAATTCTAAGTGAATAATAAAGATCATTCCTTTCCATCAATATCTGCTTTTCTCTTTCTGAGTTTGCTTCTTTTTCCTTTTTAATTTCGAAATCCCTAAAAACACCAAATATACTCTATCTTTTTCGTTCTCTCTCCCTTTTCGCTTTAACTTTTCTGTCTATACATATATGCCCGTTTCACTTCCTCATTTTTGAATTAAAGCTCCAATACGTACTTCTCTCCTTTTTCTATTTTCATATATGTACCTGCCTGTCCTTATCTTAATTATTATTTCCTAGTTTCCAATTTAGATCTGATTTTTGCACTACAAGAAGACCACCAATTCTTCTCATTTTCTCATCAGGAACATTTCGCGCGAAGGTACTGTGGTGGGTGGATCTTACCCGAGATCTTTTATTTCAGATTTCTTGTTGCACCTGAAACACCTACAACCTTGTGACCATACCAACCCAACCGGCCATTTCTGCTACTGTGCCAACTACCTGGGTATTACGTGCCTCATCATGTTGCCGTACCAAATCTACTTCTATGTAGGCCCTGAGTTGGTTGGTAACTTTATGCCAGGCTGAATAAAAAAACTATGCTTAATGTGGATTTTATTTTTATGGAACACGGAACGGATGTAGATAAGTGTATGTATATTTGTCTGGGACCGTCGCGTCGCCCGTTTTATATGAAAACCTAATTGGGTATCCACAGCAATTTACTGCTTCTCCTGAAGAGCAATCAGCTTCTCGATAAGCCCAGTCGGAATAGCATTTTAAATGCAAAAAATTAGATAGTTTTTTTTTATTTTAATAGTTAGAGGGGTTCATTAAGAGTCTAAACAAAAGTTTTCGACTTCCTAGCTCCATAGCTCCGCCATCTTGAATTTAACGAAAATCGGTTTTTGTGAAATTACTCGCCTATTTTCAAGTTTTGAGCAAAAATGTACTTAACAAAAGCTCATAATTTTTTTTGTCTGCGTTGATATTTTTCGATTAAATCAAAAAAACCTATTTTAAAATTTTGTTCTCGTTTAAAACGCATAATAAACATTTTTCAAATAAAAACAAAGTTATTTATTTCTTTTGACTCATTAGAAGAGGATGACATAAGGAGTTCGAAGACAAGTTTTCGACCACCCACCCGTTTAGGTTGGCCACCATCTTGTTTTTTAAAGAAAACAAATTTTTGTGAAATAACTCACCTAGTTTAAACTTTTGAGTAAAAATGTATTTAACAAAAGTTGTTCAAAATTCTATTATCTACAACTTTGGTTATCATCGTTTTTTTGTCTATTTTCGATTTAATGGAAAGAAAATTAAAGAGTTAGAGAAGTGTTTGGTCGTTTAATCCTTTAACGTTAGCTGTTACTAGGACAAAGGATAACTTTATTTTCTTGTATACAGTTAGAGACATAGAGACATTTTTGTTAGACGTTTAACTTAAACCTTAAACGACGCGAGGATGATGCTCATTTCGTCCGTTAGTTTGTATATGCGTGTTTTATTTTTAGTAGGATTTATGTATTTTATTTATACAGCTTTTCATGCACTTCAGAGTAACCGAAATAAAATGTCTAAAATACGTTTTTTTTTTATTTAGTCGAAAAATATCCACCGTAGACAAAAACGATAACTGACTTAACTGACGAACTTTATTTTGGCGAACACTTTTCGGAGGAATCAAATTATTTTAATATCTGAATTTGTATTATTAAATGCATATTTTTGCGCAAACCATACATTTGTAGTTTTAGAACTTTGTTATTTTTAAAGTTTCCGCTTAACTAAGTCTGAAGTTCACGGTGAAAACTAAAAATATAAACCGAGTATAAGCTTGTATTTGTCTTGTCATATGGATTTGTAGCAAATTAAATGCTTACTTGTAAGCACACACCCCAATTTTACAGCTCCAAAGTTTTTAATATTTAAATATCTGCTAAACAACAATGAAGTTAGCGAACAAAATTAGAAAACTATGATTCTCTTCGTGCACAAAATTGTAGCTCAAATGGATCGTTATTTTCAATTTTATTTTTTAATTGTTTCCTGTGAGGCGAGTGGAGCCCAACTTGAAAAAATCTTGGTGCCGAAAATAGCCTCACTCATAAATGAATTACCAAAGTTATACAAATTCAAAATTTTATTGAACAATTGACATGATATTTCCCCATATAAAAACTTCTTTCACCTTGGGAGCCGGGTTAATGGTAAAATACGGAGCTAACATTTTACAGGATTCAATTTTTTTGGGACAGACAACAATTAAAATAAAACAATGACCTTTTGTAGGACCACCCTAATGTTCATAATTTACAAAATTCAATCGAAACTGCTTCCAAAATGTCTTTCATACCAGAACATGACTTCTCTAACATTTTCGAAGTCAAATTTGTATACATTTTTTTATTAAACAAGCTGTGGGTTGAGTACTTAAATATTTGTAGTCACTTCAAACTTCTAACAGCACTTTCCAGTCTGGTTCGAACTCAAAATATTGCTTCAAAAGGGTCAAAGATTAATAATTTATATATTTTTTTCCAAAGTGCACAGTGTGCTTACTGCACCAACCTTTAGAGTTGGGAGTGGTTGCAAGCAAATATTGACATGTTCATTCACAATACATTTTTCAAAAGTTGTAAGTTCTATTTATGAAAAATAAAAAAAAATATTTTCTGTTAAAATTTTTAAGGAGCCTAAGATCGCCCAATTTTAAAAATTAAATAGCCCAAATTTTGATTTATCGCAAATCATAATTTGAAAGGGCGAGTGAAAAGTTCGAGTAGCCCAATTGGCGATAAAGAGCCCGTTATGGCAACCCTGTGGATAGGAGGGTAGGTGGAAAACCTACAAAAAACACGTGCTCATAAGTAAGTGAGATTCTTACTGCATTTACAGCACCTCCACTTCCTGAATACAACGAAATTGAAAAATATCTATCTACATATTTATTTTTAACGAAGATAACTAAGATGTTGCAGGTAACTTTTCGGTGAAAATTCCTGCTTATTCCGCAATTCTAAAGTGATTTTCCGTTCACCGCTCCTATCTAGTCTGAAGGTGTAGTTCTTTGCAGGAAACGTACTAAGTTCGATTCATGAAGAATATCAATAATCGATGAATCAGCGTGTTCTAGAAACCGATTTCTATGTTTTCGGGCGAAACTCCGTAGGAATTTTTAAAATGAAATTCACACTAATAATGAGCATTTTTAAATAAATAAAATGCAAATTAAGATAGGTATCAAAATTATTTGACTTTGCAAAATAAGGGACGTGCATAGCTTTTTAAATATGCCTCGCTTATCCGGAAGCGTTATAATTTGTCTGTTTTTGAATACGGGAAAATTACCATTCTTCACTGCAATTTGTCACTCCAATCTTCAGAAACATACACAGGGTAAGGCCTGTGAGCCATTATATTAGTATGGTTAGCAATTTGACGTTCTAAAAAAATATATTTGATTTAAATTCACGAAGCTACCTATTCTACCTATCACACCATTTTGATGATATTCCGTCTGGAGCCTCTAGGCTTTACATTTTTCCCATAGAATTTTGTAAGGAAATTTTAAATTTTGTATCCAAACCTGAATGCCGCCCTTCGTAGTGTGCCGCCCCGGGCCATGGCCCTTATGGCCCCTAGGGTAAATACGCCACTGGGTATGAGAACCATCTTGTTTCACAAGGCAGTTTAATTCTTATGCCTCCTCTATCAACTATATTTTTACTTGCGATTAAGGCCAGTTTTGGATTCGTGCAAACAAAAAATTTTGAGATAACAATCAAACATGATATTACGATGATAGAGAACACCAAAAAAGTGGGTGGCACAATTCTGTCTGTCTGTCTGTCTGTCTGGCTGTTCGTCTACAGCCTAAACGGCTCGATCGATTTTCTTCAAACTTGGTACATAGTGGTTTTTGGTGATTATGCCCACACGTTTTTTTCATTTTTTTTTTAGAATCAAAAATAACGGTACCTGCCATACATTTTTTTTTAGCAATTTTAAATAATCGTATTTTGCTCAAAAACGGCTCGACAACTTTTCTTTAAAAAATTCAGTAAATTTATTTTAGTAAAGGCTTTCTTTGGGTGGAAATTTAAAAAAAATGGTTATTAATGGTACCTCCCAAAGAACCATTTTTTTTTTATTTTTGATTTTCTTCAAAACGGTACGACCGATTTCAACTATTTTTTTTTACAGAAAAGCTTCTAAAAAATATAAACAGTTTTGTGTACCAAAATTTTTAAAAAAATATTTTTTGGATTTTTAAAAAATGTTTAAAATATTTTTTTGGAAAATCAAATATTTCGAAAACGACATTATCGATTTTCTTGAAACTTGATATTTAAGACTTTTTTAGTACTTTCTAAAATATTTTTAGAAAAAAAATTACATTTATGAAAAAATAACGGTACCTTCCATACAAAAGTTAAAAACCGCAAAGGAATATATTTCTTTTCTCAAAAACGACTCCTACGATTTTGATTAAACTTTTTCTATATACTAAAATTAGTACGATCTTCTACCAAAAATTATAAAATTTTACACTTAGCAACAACTAATAGTACCATAGAATTTTTTTTTTATTTTGAATTTTCTCGTTATCGGCTCAACGGATTTAGATGAATTTTTTTATATACAAAATTCAGATAAGATCAAATAATATTGCATATCAAAATTTTCAATAAAAAGTTTTTGGATTTAAAAAAAAGTTTCAGATTTTTTTTTTTGAAAATTCCATATCTCGAAAACGGGTCAACAATTTGTTTCCAAATTTTATTTTTATATACACATAAATATATACTTTAGATTTGCATACCGAAATTTGTTCTTAAAAATGTTTTAAGAATTTTATATATAAAAAAATAGTTTTTTTTAAAAACCGCTCCAACGATTTTAATTTTTTTCCCCATACAATCATATTTAATCAAGAATTAAGATGGCATTCTTTTTTTCCACCGCAAACTGTCAAAAGAGTTGTTTTATCCAATTTAAATGGCGTATATGGCCATTGTTGTGGGCTCCTTTCTTGACGTCGGGGTCAGTGCTGGTATGCTTGACCGGCCTCACGCTCGTCGGAGGGTGTTGGTTCTTGACCCCCAATCGGAACCGCGCAGACAAAAATCATGCCAGGCTCAACGTCGAGGTGATATGATGTGGCGATAACATTTGTCATTACCCACCCTGCCATGGTTACCTATCTCGCCTAAGCAACCCCTTAATTCGCCATCTTTCATTCCCTCATCCCACCCTTTCCATCATCATCGATCCTCATCCTTTATCCTTCTTAAATTCTTCTCTACTTTTTTCTCTCATAATTTCCATGTTTTTATATACAATTTTTTTAATCCCACAGTGTCTTGAACATAAGAGCAAGTACGTGTGACCCAGTCGTGCATTTTATTTTTTTCTAAATCAGCTTGCTTTTTACTCTTTTTAAACCATAGTCACCTTACTGTATTAAGATTATGGTAGATTATATCTTTTGCCAATAGATTCCCGATGCGATAACTACAAGTGCTGTGTCAAATAAAATGCTCCGAATGTTTTCCCATTCTCTTCATATTACCGGCATTATCTGACACAAATGCGTAAATTTGAGTTGAGTAAATTTGTTCCGCAATGTTATCTTATCCTATCACAATGTTTAAGAGCTTATCTGCTGTCTCGGATTCTCCAGCAGTGTTCCCAGATTGGTGGTTTTTCCAACCAAAATGGTTGGAAAAAATGCCTTTGGTGGGAAAAATGGTGGGAAAATATTCATAGTGGGATTTATGGTGGGAAAATATTTCAATGGTCTCATTTTTGGTGGGAAAAACCACAATTCACTATACCTGCCTATCTTCGAATTTTATGACCTATAATGATTTGGCACACAAAAACATATACTTTAAAAAATAATTTTTTTTTGTGAATGCCACACCAATGAGTTACCTAAAATCACTGACCTTGAAAAAATTAAAAAATATCTCAAAATTCATAAAAATCAATGGCTGACCAATTACTGAAACATACTAGCTGACCTTTAAGTGACCTTTCAAAAATTCATAAGAAAAACTTTGGCTGACCAATTATTGAAAATAGTTGATCTTATCATGATCTAGTGATCTTTCGAATCGGTATACATTTTTTGTGAATATTCCACAAATGATGTGGCAAAAATTATACGTGACTTTAAGTCTTGATTACAAGTTTTCTAGGGCTGACTAATTTCTAGGAAAAGTTAACTTTCTTCACCAATTACTGACCAATTAGATGACATACTTTTTTTGCGAATATGAAGTACCAAGAGTGAAGAGCCAACATTCTTCTTTTTGTATATCTAGGAAATATTTGTAGCAGAAAAGGTTATGGTGTTTTTTTTTTCCTTCCAGTACAAAAATAGTGGGATTTTTTTTGGAATTTGGTGGTATTCTAGAAATCTCATCTGGCATCACTGTTCTCCAGTTAGGTCCCAGGCTTGGAGAAACGTTTGCTCTCCTTCAGCACTGTGGAGCTCTGTAACAACTGTTTTGCTGTTGCTTAAGGAAATCTTCCAAACCATCAAGCAGTAAAACAGCCTCCCAACTTATATATACACTTGTCAAACGCATTGTGCAATATTGTTGTGAAAAAGGCTTTAGGACCGTGTAGCAGGGTTTGAACTTTAGTAATGAAATTTTGGAGCAGAATTGCAAAATAAAATGCACGACTGGGTCGCACGTACTTGCTCTTATGTACGACATAAGACACTGCGGGTTTAAGAAAATTGTATATAAAAATATGGATATTATGAGAGAAAAATGTAAATGTAAAGCATGAAATACGACATTTAAATTGGCTTAAACAACCCTTTTGACAGTTTGAGGGGAAAAAAAGGTTGCCATCTTAATTCCCGATTGAATATGATTGTATGAGAAAAAAAAAATTAAAATCGTTTAAGCGTTTTTTTAAAAAATTAATTTTGTATACATACAATTCTCAAAACATTTTTAAGAACAAATTTTGGTACACGCAAATCTAAAGTACATATTTATGTATATGTAAAAACAAAATTTGAAAAAAAATTGCCAACCCGGTTTTGAGATATCGAATTTTCAAAAAAAAAATGTTGAAACTTTTTTTAAAAATCCAAAAACCTTTTCTTTGAAAATTTTGAAAAGTAATATTATTTCACCTTATCTGAAATTTGTATATAAAAAAATTCATCTTAACCCGTTTAGCCGATAACGAGAAAATTCAAAATAAAAAAATACGATCTATGGACAGGTATTATTAATAGGTGCTAAGTGTAAAATTTTATAATTTTTGGTAGTAGATGGTACTAATTTTAGTATATGAAAAAGTTTAATCAAAATTGTAGGAGTTGTTTTTAAGCAAAAAATATTTTCCTTAGCGGTTTCTTAACTTTTGTATGGAAGGTACAGTTATTTTTTTATAAATGTAAATTTTTTTTTTTTAAATATTTTAGAAAGTACTAAAAACCTCTTAAATATCGATTTTTAAGAAAATCGATCATGTCGTTCTTTGAAAAATGGTTTTTCACTCAAAGGGAGCCTTTAATAAAATAAATTTATTGAATATTTTTTAAGAAAAGTTGTCGAGCGGTTTTTGAGAAAAATACGATTATGTAAAATTGTTAAAAAAAAAATTGTATATGAGGTACCGTTATTTTTGGTTCTAAAAAAATGAAAAAAATGTGTGGGCATAATCACCAAAAACCACTTTGTACCAAGTTTGAAGAAAATCGACCAAGCCGTTTAGTCTGTAGATGTAGACAAACAGACAGACAGATAGAATTGTGCCACCCACTTTTTTGGTGTTCTCTATCATCGTAATATATCATGTTTGATTGTTATGTCAAAATTTTTTGTTTGCACGAATCCAAAACTTGCCTCATAGTACCCTTACATCGCAAGTAAAAATTTCTTACAGTAGAAAAACAGCAACAAAACTAAACAGATCTTGGGAACTGTGGCAATAATCTGAAAGAGCTTAAGTCGACTTAAGTGAAAATCGAGTTTTTTGCTTGGAAAAAAAACAATTTGCTTAACTTTTTTTTAGTCCGGGTCTCATTTCTCTACGTAAAATATAAAAAATTTAATTTAATAAAAACATAATAGCTTATGTTTTCTTGGACAAAAATTGCTTTTGTATAACAGCTTATGTCTACATTTGGCCAGAAATCTTTCAAATCTTATACATTTTTTTAAAGTAGCTTAGGTCGTGACATAAACTTTTATGACACTTTAATTTGATAGATATTTTTCGCTTAGGTCGACATAAGTTGTTCAAAGCTTGTGTTCGAATTCTTTTGAAAAAGCTTAAGTTGACTTAAGTCCCAAAAATGTTACCAAAGAAATTTTTAAAACATCTTATGTCACACAAGCTACTATGTTCATTTGAATAGCATTTTTACTTGCGATATATGTAGGTACTATAGGGCAAGTTTTGGATTCGTGCAAAAAAAAAATTTCGCGATAACAATGAAACATGACATTACGATGATAGAGAACACGAAAAAAGTGGGTGGCACAATTCTGTCTGTCTGTCTGTCTGTCTGTCCGTACCTCAACCTACAGCCTAAACCACTGAAGCGATTTTCTTCAAATTTTGAACTTAAGGTTTTTTTATAACTCTGCAGAGGGAAAATTGAACATTTTTTTTTTTAGCTCAAAAAATAACGGTACTTGCCATACAACCGTTAAGGAAAAGCTTATTTATCTCAATAACGGCTCCAATGATTTTGATAAAAAAAAATCAGTGTATTATTGTAGATATTATATACCTTTTAGTAAGAAAAAAAATCATCAAAAACATTTATTAACGGTACCTGCCATATAACGGTTTTTTTGATTTTTGGTTTTCTCATTAACCGCTCATCCGATTTCAATAACATTTTTTGCACAAAAACTTTGTTAGAATATTAATAATACTGCATACCAAAATTTTTGAAAAAATAAATTTTGGATTTTTAAAAAAAGATTCAAATTTTTTTTTTTTTTGAAAATTCAATATTTCAAAAACGGGTTGATGAATTTTTTTGAAATTTCAGTTTTAAATGTATATTATTATATACTCAAAATTGGCATATCAAAATTTTTTTTGAAAAATGTTAAAAAAATTTATATATAAAAAATTAATTTTTAAGAAAACGGCTCCAACGATTTTAAAGTTCTTTTTTTGCATATATTCATATTTTTTCAAGTAATCAAATGGCATACTTTTTTTGAGCTCTAAGTTATTTATCAGGCTGTTTATACAATTAAAAGAACGATTTAAATGCTTTTTATACTTTTTCTATAATTACTTGAATATATTTTTTTAAAGTTCTTAAGCTCCACACAACTTGAACATAAGAGCAAGTACGTGCGATCCAGTCGTGCATTTTATTTTTAAATAGCTTAAGTTCCTTAAAAAGATTTTTAGCAGCTCAGTTAAGAGCCTTTTAACAAAAACAAAGATAGGATTAACTGGGTACTGCTACTGCCACTATCTGTTGTGAAAATAAATTTCATTTACCTGCCTCCAGTACTTTTTTTTTTCTCTAATAATATTCAACCAATCCTTAAAATTCTTTAATAAATGGAAAAATAAAATGTCCCTGAGTAACATAGGCTAAATTTTATTTGCATACAAATTAATTGCAACGTTAAAATCTATAGGTTTGTCCTTTTTTTTGGGTATTTGTCAGTTTTTGAATTTTATATTTCGAAATTTCACAATTTCTTTTTGAGTTTGAAAGGTTATTCGAAGGGGAAGGCTTTACGGTTAAAAAATTCAATTTGTAGGGATAAATGGGGTTAAAACAAAAATGGTATGAGATAACAAAATTCTTTTTCTGTTTGATAGAGTTTACTAAGAGGGTACCTATTGTTTGACAATTTCGAATTTGTCGTTCTATGTTTTCTATGTTTTTTTTTCTCGAAAAGTGGTAAAAACTTCTAAACTTAACATTTGTTTAATAAGTTGCCGGTTATAAGTCGACATTTTCCCCAGTTCTGCGTTTATTTTTATAATTTTAATTCTTATTTTTAACTAAATATTTTATATAATTGCAAATTATTTCAATATTTCCCAGGATGCCCAATTGCAGGACCACTGTCGGCAAGAATCGGAAGAAAATGGACTTTACTCACAAGTTCGGTATTCTTTACAGCTGCATTCGTTCTTCTCCTGATTGCATATAATATTTGGTTTATTTATGTAGCAAGGGTTCTTCAGGTAAACCAAGGTTAAACTCTTATTATTGAACTTCTGCATTTACCAATCCATTTTTCAGGGTATAGGAATAGGGCTTGTTTGCACCACTATGCCAACTTATATCGGTGAAATAGCCACAGATAAGACTCGCGGTCCAGTTGGTTCTTTGCTGACACTTTTTATGGTCTGTAAGTTGTTCGCTTATATCTGGTAACAACACTTATTTTATGAATTCTTTTGATATAATTTCAGTTGGAATTCTCTATGTCTATAGCATCGGTCCATTTGTCAGCTACATGACCCTACAATGGTGCTGCCTTGCTATTCCGATTGTTTTCTTTGTCAGCTTTTCCTTTATGCCAGAAACGCCATATTTTTACGCTATGAAGGGACTCAAGGCCGAAGGTATAAAATCATTACAGTTTCTTCGAGGTCAAAGTGCTAATTCAGTGGAAGACGAAATGAATCAAATTCAAACTGGAGTAAGCGCTGATATGACCAATACCGGAAGCTTCAAAGACATATTCTGCAATCGTGGCTACAGGAAGGCTTTCATAATATGTGTTGGTCTTCTAACGTTCCAACAACTAAGCGGTACCAGTGCAGTTGTATTTAATATGCAGTCGATTTTCACAAGTGCCAAATCCACATTAGATCCCGCCATAGCTACCATAATTATCGGACTTGTTCAACTTCTAGCGAATATTGCCACTCCGTTTATTGTTGAACGTGCTGGCCGTAAGCCGATTCTAATGACCTCAGCTCTCGGTATGTGCTTGGCTTTGATAGCACTAGGGACATTCTTCTATATTCAAGCTTTTGCTGATTCATCTGGAATTCTATGGCTTCCAATACCTGCGCTTATATTTTTCAATGCCCTATATGCCGTTGGATTTGGTCCTGTTCCCTGGATTGTAATGGGAGAAATTCTTCCATCGAATATAAAATCGACAGTTTCATCGATTTCGACGACCATTAATTGGGGTGTGACTTTTATTGTGATACGTTGGTATCCAGAATTGAATGCTTTAGGTTCATATTATGCATTTTGGCTATTCGCAGGCTTGTGTGCTCTGGCATTCTTTTTTACTCTTTTTATTGTCACCGAAACGAAAGGACTAAGTTTGCAGAAAATTCAAGACAAATTACATGGAAATTAAAAATTCTTGTTTATTTTATTTTTCTTCATCAACATCTGATTTATTAAAATATTTTTTGTTTTGTGAGATTCCATATTGGACTGTTCGATTCGGCCCGGGAACATAATCATAGTACATACTGTACTGACCACAAACGAAACAATCTGTAAATGTGAAAAAAAAGTTAGTAAAAAACTTGTACCAATGCTTCCAAAATTGTGATTATGACTTTTTTTATAAACAAATATAATAAAATACTAAATATACTCTAACAAATTTAACTTTTGTAATACATATAGTCGAGTTCATATAACTTTTTTAAGAGAGCAGATGCAACAACACTTAATATATGAAGTTTACTAACTATGGTTTAACTTGTCAAAGGTATTGAAATAAACATATCTTCCAAGTTGAGACATTTTACAATAAAAAGCCATCTTTTTGAGACGAATGGAATAACAGGGACCCTGAAATATCATCTTCAGTTGCTTAATTTTAAACTTACCATCTATCCACTGGAAATGGAACTTTGGAGGAAAATATGACTTCCGTGGATTAGATCTATAGCACGGAATGGACATGGGACATGCACATTGGTTCTTTTCTTCTTTCCTGAATTCCTTTCATTCCCATATTCTTCAAGAGGTGGCTTTCGGCCTAATGAAAGGGAAAACGCATCCATAGTTAAGACATAAAAGTTTTATGTCAGTTTTGATACTTATAGATAGCAAAGTTTAGGTACAGTTTTCATGCGAAAAAAAATCAAAATTTTCAAAACAATTGTCCACCTATTCTGATGTGCACCTTATTGTACAAATTAAATTATACTAAATTTATTTTTCTTAAAAAAAACAACTTTATTAATTCATATCCAAATTAAGACTAATTTTACAACAATGATTTTATTCTAAAGTAACCTACTCTAAACCTATTGCATCATGTTGCCTGCAGGTAGCGGTCGTCGCGTCGCAGACGCTTCGTCAGCAGAATGGTTGCTCGTGTCGTCGTTGACCTGATTGCGTTCCCACGGGAAATAAATAATTTGCTTTTTCAAGCTTTTTGCATTTTCAGCTTAAGTGTCGTTAACTCCTCCCTTCTCTAATTAATGCGTCCACGCATTTTTACATGATGTTAAAGATGCTGGGATATCTTTGAAGAGGTGATGGCTGATTGGATTCATCCTGATTTGATATCATAATCATAGGTGGTGTTGTTATCAAATTACTCGTGGGTGTTTTGGATTTGTAACGCAGTAACACTATTGTGAAGAATACGGCTGCAAATATCACATATGTTGTTATTTGGTGTGTGTCCTTCTCTAGTTGAATCTTAGTGAGATGCTGCGTGTTTTTCGTATGCAGTTCCTTCATGAGTTCTAAGGAAAGGACTTCTTCAACTGCCAAATCTTCAGGAATTGTATGCGGTGTTGGTGGTAAAGCTTGGATGTTGACAATTTCTTGAGCAATGTATTGTTGGTTATTGATCATTATTGTTTCGTTGTAGAATTTGACTATGTAGTTTCCATTAAGCGATTGAGTGCGATTATTAGCTTCTATTGTACCGTTGAATTGATTAAGGATGACAAGTCCTGGTGATACTTCTTCAACCTGGCCAATGTGTTGGCTATTCGTAGAGTTGCATGATGCAATTTTATTTTCTAGTAAACCTATTATACACTTATTATTACTTAAATCAATTAGATCTGTTTGTTTACAGAGAGAAATTTCTTCAATTTTCTTACAGTTATTTAGCATTCCATATATATTTTTTTCATTTCTTAATGTATTTCTATAAGATATTTTGTTTATTAAACCATTATTCTTTTTCATTGGGATTACAATAAATTTTTCATAAATCTCTTTTCTTGTTTTTGGGATACTAACAATATATAGTAAATCTTTTAAATTGGATGCAATTTTTACATCAGCAAATTTTATTGCTTGTTCTAAATTTGTGTATGGTAATATTTCTTTATGCATTTTATTTAATATAATATTTATTTCATTTTTTGACATAATATTGGAATTGACAATATTTCCTTTAGCAAGTTCAATAGCATAAATAATATTCGTTAATTCTTCTTTTATAAGTTTTATCTTAAATAATAATATTACATTAAATTGATATTCGATAGTACTGTCTTTTTGTATTGTATTTATAATTTCATTAGTTACATTGGTAAGTATATTTATTCGTTTCTTATATTCTTCGTTGATTACTATTTGCTCATTATTGTTTTCAATTACATTGTTTATCTTATTTCTAAGGATGGTGAAATCTTCGTGGTCGGGTGATACCGCTATCCACTTCCATCCTGTTCCTATGAAATCTAATGATCGTTTTGATCTACTAACTTTAAGATTTTGGATTAAATTTTTGATTTGTTCTATTTCATGATGAATTATTGGGAAGTAAGGATTGGTTTTAGGGATTTGTTTAAGGATAATAGATTGTGCATTCGAAATGAAATGTTCGTATGGCGTCAGTTCGATAGTATGGATAAGTTTAAAGTTTCCTTCGGAAATTTTCGCAATTCCATCGTTAAGGATGATGATGGGGGAGTTGGAATAGTCTAGGATGTTAACGGTTCCTTGGATTGGTTTTAATAGGTATCTGTTGGATAAAAGGAAAAAGGGAAGATAGGATTAGTTTCTAATGTTGGATTTATGCACGACTTTGCCTGAATGTGTTACAACGGTTGTTGATTTATTTTCTTTTACTTT
Source organism: Dasysyrphus tricinctus (assembly GCA_963921185.1). Lineage (NCBI taxonomy): Eukaryota > Metazoa > Arthropoda > Insecta > Diptera > Syrphidae > Dasysyrphus > Dasysyrphus tricinctus. Next base: position 102,342,136 of record OY992530.1, on the reverse strand, counting down.
TTCTTTTTTATAGCGTGTTGAAAGCTTTGAACCTAATCGTTTATTTACTTTAACGTAGATGGTGTCTCCAGGAGAGTAGTCTTTTAAATCAGGCCTTTTCTTATTATGATATGTTATATCGGCTTCTTGTTTAGACTTTAGTTTCTCTATATTTTTTAAGTGTGCATCCTTAATTTGAGCTGAACTTTCGGTATCTCTGCTGAAAAATAAATCGATTGGCTTCTTGTTTGTTACTGAATGTACAGAAAGGTTATATGCATTAACAGCTGCTTCTAGGAGTTCCGTGAAGGATTCGTAGATTTTCTCAGCTTTTAAACATCGCATAATCTCGGCGAGAGTTGAGTGAAATCTCTCTATCTGACCATTAGATGTGCTAGTGTAGGGAGGTGTAGTGAAGACATTAATTCCAAATTCGTTTTGCAGCATAAAGAGAATTGATTCTGAATTAAATGATTTTTCGTTATCGCAGACTATTACTTTCGGTATTCCGAAACCAAAGGTAATATCTCTTATTGGTTGTCTTACATCTTCTGTAGCCCTTGAGTTTATTACTTTTGTAACGGCATATTTAGAAAATTTATCTATTGCAGTGATAACAAGTTTTCCTTCTGTAGAGAATATGTCAATGTGTATAATTTCACCGGGATATTTGGGTATGGGCGTAGATTGTATTGGGACTTTATTGGGTTTTCTATCGTATTTATTCTGTTTACAAATAAGGCAGAGCTTAGTAAATTTTTTTAGTTTTTTACTTAGTGTAGGGAAAAAGTATTTTTCTAAAATTTGGACTCTATTTTCTTTTTGGTTTCGATGAGCGCGATTATGTTCTTCCATTACTAAATTCTCTTGATCTTGTTCGTTTTCCACATCCTGGACTTGTATTTGTGTAAATCGGATCTTGTATGAACAGAAATTGTCTTTGTAAATATTTTGTATTAAACCCATTATGCGTTCGCCTGTTTTGATTCCATTAGTTACAGATGGATTAAGGCATTTTTTTAGAATTTGAATTAAGTTTGATTCGGTAAAAATAGGTTCAATGATAGTATGTCTGTGGTAAGTAGGAAATATGATTTGGAAATTTTGACAAGGTGGTGTACCTTCTTGAAGTAAAATTTGGTTTTTGAAACAATTTATTAGCGATTCTACACTATAAATTAAGCCATGCGACGATGATTCGTCACTATGAATTGTGGGTGTTAGGGAATTGATTTGGGTTACCGGAGATGTTCTAGATAGTGCATCCGCAACTACATTTGTCCTACCTGGTTTATATTTTAGTTCATAGTTGAACTCTTCTAAAAATGCTTTCCATCTCTTGAGCTTGCTGTTGTTATTCTTTGTGCTGAGTGCACCGGTAAGAGGTTGATGATCTGTGAAGATAAGAACTTTTGCCGAACCGTATAGGTAGTTTCTGAGGGAGTCTAATGCCCATATAATGGCGAGCATTTCCTTCTCATTGGTGGCGTAATTCTCTTCTGATTTACTTAAAGTTCTTGATATGAAAGTAATTGGTTTGTCTTTTTGTGATAGAACAGCACCTATGGCGTAGTTCGAGGCATCTGTTGTAAGTTCGAAGGGACTTTTAAAATCAGGATATGTTAGTATTATATCATCAGAAACCAAGGATTTTTTTATTTTTTCGAATGCTTCGATTGCACTTTCGTCGAGATGGATTAGTTTCTTACTAGAAGTGTTTTTTGAAACACGACCATCCTCCCCTCTTAAAAGGGATGTCAGGGGCTTAGCAAGTTTTGCGTAGTCGCAAATGAAACGTCGATAGTGGCCTGACAGACCGAGAAATGATCTTAGTTCCTTCAAGGTTGTTGGAGGCGGAAAGTTCTTTATAGCACTCACTTTTTCAGGATTTGTTTTGATGCCTTTGGAAGACACAATAAATCCGAGGAATTCTGTTTCTTGTTTGAAAAACTCGCACTTGTCGAGTTGAACCTTCATATGAGCGTTATTTAGGGTTTCAAATACCTTTTTGATATTCTCCAAGTGAGTAGCCTCATCCTGACTAAAGATGATAATATCATCTATATACACGTAGCATATTTTGCCAATGTGGTCACGTAGGATATCATCAAGGGCTCTCTGGAATATTGATGGGGCGTTTTTAAGGCCGAATGGTAACCTAGTAAATTCATATTTTCCATGATTAATGGAGAAGGCTGTTTTTTCCATATCAGATTCCTTCAAGGGAATCTGATGGAAACCACTTTTCAAATCGAGAACTGTGAACCAGTTATTCTTTCCCAAATTGGATAGGACTTCATTTATCTCTGGGATCGGGTAGCGGTCAGCTACTGTAATTGAATTCAATTTACGGTAATCTATTACTAATCTGAATTTTTTCTTTCCAGAAGCATCAGTCTTCTTTGGGACAATCCACACCGGTGAATTGTAGGGTGATCTTGACCGTCGAATGATGCCGTCTTTAAGGAGGTCCTCTATTTGGTTTTCAACTTCCTCTTTAAGCGCAATTGGATACGGGTAAAATTTTGAATAGACAGGAGAATCTGTTGTTGTTCTAATTTCCCCTTTGACAACAGTGGTGCAAGAAAGTTTATTATTTGGATCATCGAATAATCGGGGGTATTTGCTTACTATGTTTTGAATATCTGTTTTTTGTTTAATGGACATGTGATTTGTTCTGATGTTAATCGTGTTAACTGATTGTGCAGCTAGTTGTTTAACTTTAACCTTAACAGAGTTATTTACAATCATGTAGTTGTCTTTTATATGGATAACGGCTGAAAGATCTTTAAGGCTATCGTTTCCGAGGATAGCGTGGAAAGATTTTAGTTCAGGCATTAAGAAAAATTTAATTTTTATGTTATTGAGGCCGAAAAGATTTAGAAAAGTGTGTTGTGTAATTTTGACATTTCCTCCTATAGAATTAGCATAGAATGGTTTTTCGTTTGTATGGGGTTTTGATATGAGGCAAGGTTGGATATAGTTTTTGTTCGATCCAGTATCTATTAGTATTTTTATTATAGTTCCACTCTTCGTTTTACACTCGAAATATGGAAGAGAGGAACAGCTTAATCTAAAAAATGGATATAATTGTATTCCATATTATGCTGTTCATTTGAAAAATCTCTATCTGATTGCGGAAAAGATTCCGTGTATTCTTGGGGAAGTGAATCAGCGTACTCTTGTAGAGTTTGGTCGTATTGCTGATCTTCATATTGGATGTTCTGCTGGTAACTGTCTTCGGGTGTTGCTTCGTCTGTAGCGCTCAAATGAAAATTCCTTTGTAGCTTGGTGGGATGAAACTGGTTTGATGGTGGGTCAATTGTTCTTTTAGGTGCTGGTGGCCAGTTTTTTTGTAAGGGTTGATTCATGTAGTTGATATTGTTTGTCTTAATTGTTGATGTGTCCATCCTTCTTGGTGGCGGTTGAGGTTTGGGTGCAAACTGCATTTGGGGGTGATTGAAATTCGTATAAGGTTGAGGTCTTTGTGCATACTGCATCTGTGGGTGATAGGGCTGCATCTGTGGACGACTGAGTCCCATGTAAGGTTGTTGGGGTCTTTGTGGTACTCCTGACCGTGGCTGAAAATTATTGAAACCTTGTGGAATAGTCCTACTTGTAGGTTGTAGCATTAATTCTGGGTAGAACTGTCGTTGACTTTGAAATTGGGGGTAGTTGTTACTTGTACGTCTAGGTGGAGCCGGAGGTGGTAATTGATGTGTTTTCCTAGCATTGTTGTTTGATGCATATTGCGTTCGAAAATGTTGATTTTCGAGCTTTAGGCACAAATGCAGGGCTTGAGGTAAATCTGAGGGTTCTCTTATGCCTAGGAGCCTAGGTAGATCGCCTTTTAAGCCTCTGATAAATGTGTCTAGGGCTTTCTCCCTATATGCGTGCATTAATAAATTTAAGGCTTCTTGACTAGCATCCATTGAGGATATTTTGTTAAGGATCAAAGTAAGATGCGAATAGACTTCTTGATAGAAGTCTTGAACAGAGGAATTGCCTTGGACAAGGGATGTTAGTTGGTACTCTAGTGTACCTAGATCCCGCTTGTCTGCGTAATGCAAATTTAAACATCTGGAGATGTTGTCCCAGTTCAGTGGTGTATTGTAAGATTCTAAGACATGGTCTGCTTGACCAACAATCTTATTTCTTATAACGTTAAGAATTCCGAAATATTTTGGAGATCCTCTCAAGTGTCCATAAATACTAAGAATTCTTTCTACACTTTTTCGCCATGAACTGAACTCACCTGGCTGACCAGAGAATTCTCGTAGGCTTCTCACAACGTCGGGAATTTTATCAAGGTCATTTATGTTCTCTCTTTGATCTGGATTTATCACTTGATCAACTCCAGCGAATTGATCAGCATTTGGGTTTAAGATTGAATATACTAAATTCCTTCCTTCTGTTCGAAGAGTTTGGTTCACGATAGAAGAGATGAGGTTTGTAAGTGCTGGGTTTCCAGCCGGGTTATCGTTTTGAGGATTAGGGTTTATTGATGGGTTTACTGAAGGGCGGATAAGGTTATTAGGGTTTGACATGATTTTATTTAGATTTTATAATAATAGTAAAAAAATATTGGGAATAATCACTAGATTTCAATGGTTGTAGAAATTAATTTTTAATAGGATAATTATGTTCTTACCTAACAGTACTTTGTATTTTTTAATTATTTTTTTTTTCTAAATTCTAAATATTAATATTTTAAATATATATTGGTTTCAATGAAAGAGTTTAATTTTTTATTGCAGAAAAATTTGAAATTGTCAAAAAATTATTATTTCGTGATATTTCTTTTTATGTCGCAAAATTAAAATTAAAGTAATTATTGTTAAAAAAAAAAAAATTTCTTTTTGTAATTGTATTATTTTTTCTTAAATTTAAATTTTTTATAAATCTTACACTAATAATACCAGAAACTCTATATCCCACGCTGGTATGAACGACATTGGTCCTGTTTGCAGTGTACTCTGCTACTGATGGTATCGTTCATACGCTCCTTCGTGGTCCTCAGTGTCTATCGACTCCTGTGATGATATGCTTCTGTAGTAGGTTCGTGACTTGGTGAGTTTTCTTAAAATTTTTAAACTTGCAGCGAGGTTCTTAACGTCGACTTACGCACGTTTTTTTTTCAATTTTAATTACGCGGCGAGGTACTTGACGTCGACTTACACGCGTTTTCTTTTTTTTCAATTTTAATTACGCGGCGAGGTACTTGACGTCGACTTACACGCACTTTATCACTCACAAAGCCACACTTAGTTGGGCGCCAATTAAATTATACTAAATTTATTTTTCTTAAAAAAAACAACTTTATTATTTCATATCCAAATTAAGACTAATTTTACAACAATGATTTTATTCTAAAGTAACCTACTCTAAACCTATTGCATCATGTTGCCTGCAGGTAGCGGTCGTCGCGTCGCAGACGCTTCGTCAGCAGAATGGTTGCTCGTGTCGTCGTTGACCTGATTGCGTTCCCACGGGAAATAAATAATTTGCTTTTTCAAGCTTTTTGCATTTTCAGCTTAAGTGTCGTTAACTTACACTAGTCAACAATATTAAAGGAACAAATTTTTTTCAATTTTTGTTAGCGTTTTTTGAAGAGCTGTATCTTTGTGACGAGTGGTCGTACTGAGTTGAAATAAAAAGCATTCTACAGTTTTATGTTTTTTGTTTCGAGATTTGTCTGCAAACAAATTTTTTTGAAGTACCGTTATTGCGTTATTGCAAAAAATGAGACGAGACAACAAAATTATTTTGTTTTTATTTTTTTGAAGGTCCTTATTTCTATGGATAAATTTTTTTGAGTCAATTAAATGTCATGATCAGATACCTTGTTTATTCAGCTTCAATTCAATTTTTTTGTTGTTTTCGTACGATTTTTTTTGACATGGTTTATCTGACTTTGAATGAAAAAAGATACTTTTAGCCTTGATTACCAATATCTCAGTAAATAATGACGTTATAAAAAATTCAAAGACAGTTTTAGAAATTTGAAAAAGCGTTTTACAAGATTTTTTTATGATTTTGTAGAAACTATTTTTTTTTTACCGTTCACCGTTAGTTTAAAAAAAGTACTAAAAACCGACGTTTTGTAGTCTTTTCGTAAATCTTTTTTTTCGTTGCAAATATTGATTGCATGGCTTGCGTTTGTATGCAAATTTATAGACTTTTAAATCATCAATATTCTTGTAAATTTTCAAATTGATTCATCGAACCGTTTTTCCTCACCAAAACTTCAAAGTCTTACAAACCAGGTAAAGGAACAAATTGTGGTGTTCCTAAACAATGCGAAGTTGTCATCAAAATGACAAGAAAACCGCAATTCCAGTGGATTTTTTTCACAGCTTTGCATTAGTTAGATACTTTTTTGAAACGCAAGCCATGCAATCAATATTTGCAACGAAAAAAAAGATTTACGAAAAGACTACAAAACGTCGGTTTTTAGTACTTTTTTTTAAACTAACGGTGAACGGTAAAAAAAAAATAGTTTCTACAAAATCATAAAAAAATCTTGTAAAACGCTTTTTCAAATTTCTAAAACTGTCTTTGAATTTTTTATAACGTCATTATTTGCTGAGATATTGGTAATCAAGGCTAAAAGTATCTTTTTTCATTCAAAGTCAGATAAACCATGTCAAAAAAAATCGTACGAAAACAACAAAAAAATTGAATTGAAGCTGAATAAAAAAGGTATCTGATCATGACATTTAATTGACTCAAAAAAATTTATCCATAGAAATGAGGACCTTCAAAAAAATAAAAACAAAATAATTTTGTTGTCTCGTCTCATTTTTTGCAATAACGCAATAACGGTACTTCAAAAAAATTTGTTTGCAGACAAATCTCGAAACAAAAAACATAAAACTGTAAAATGCTTTTTATTTCAACTCAATACGACCACTCGTCACAAAGATACAGCTCTTCAAAAAACGCTAACAAAAATTGAAAAAAATTTGTTCCTTTAATATTGTTGACTAGTGTATAATATTCATGTTGGCCACCCTCAATTAATAAACCAAATGCCTAAAAATGGAAAAAAATTATTTTTGATCGCATAAATCATTTGCATGCAAATAATGTCATTTTTTTAAGTGTAAACTGACCTTCCAGAAAACAAAAATATTTTATTCACCACACTTTTTTGCGCATTCAAAACAATTGCCGGTCCATTGTTATGCATGACATTCCATGACAGCGATGTTTTTTTTTGCATGAAAATGTAAACCATTCAGGTAAACAAATAATTTTGTATTTCGCCTCAATAATTTTTGACATGCGAAAATATTTGCATATATTTTTTTTTCTCACGAAAATTGTAAGCTAGGCTTAAAGTTAAACTGTAATAAATTTAATAAGTGCTCCCACGAATCCGAGCGAATACAAGGAATGCAAAAGACGCAACTATAATTGTAATTCGGTGTTTGGTCCTTCTAGTCCAGTCTTGGTTAACTATTGCCTTCCTACGTAAATGAACTTGCAGGTGCAAAGCTATAGTGCAGTAAGACCCACGGTATTAAAGCCCGTGGGTCGTGATTCCCAAAATAAAAGGAAAAATAAAACCGCGGGCTTTTTTCTCTTGAATTCTAATGAAATCGGTTGAAAGGTGTTGCAACACACGCACGCAACTTATGCAGTGAGAGGGTTATAGTGGGCAATTACACTTTTCCTGCAGGAGTTACAGACTTATACTAACTTACTTACTTAAGGTGGCGCTACAGTCTGGGGTGGACCAGGGCCTCAACCAACAAGCTTCTTCCACCCGGCTCGGTTTCTAGCTAGCTGTCTCCAGTTTCGCATCCCAAGTTGGTTGAGGTCCTCTTCCACTTGCGTGCGCCACCTTTTACGCTGTCCACCTCTACTTCGCTGTCCCACGGGGTTGGATTCAAAGACTTTCCGGGCCGGAGCATTGGTGTCCATTCGCTCTAGGTGACCCAGCCATCTCAGTCGTTGGCTTTTCACTTTTGGTCGGTGTCGCTGTACAGCCCGTATAGTTCGTTGCTGTATCTTCTTCTCCAATCCCCATCTATGCAGACGGGACCAAAAATCACACGGAGAGTTTTCCTCTCAAGACAGTCTAAGAGCCATTTCACACAAAGCCGGCAACCGGGTACCCGGTACCGGCTAACCGGTCGTTTGGTTAAGGTTCTTATGGAAGCTTTCACACATGTCGGAACCGGTTCATTTGTAGAAAACCGGGTAGCCGATGCCGGCTAACCGGCTGCCGGGCATGTGTGAAATGGGCTTCACGCGTTCTCATCCACTGTTAACATGCCTCTGCACCATACATCAGGACCGGGATGATATGCGTCTTATATAGGGACAGTTTAGTTGCTCGAGAGAGGGCTTTGTTTCTCAATTGCCTTCTTAGCCCGAAGAAACAACGATTAGCAAGAGTATTTTTCGTTTGATCTCAGCACTGGTAACGTTCGCTGAGTTTAGCGGATCCTAGGTAGACAAAGTCTCTGACCACTTCAAAATTATAGCTGTGTATAGTGACGTTCTGTCCTAAATGTCGGTGTTGGGTGTCCTTTCTTGTTGACAGCATATATTTCGTTTTTCTTTAATTCACCGTTAAACCTGTCCTCTTGGCTTCCTTCTCAATACTCACAAAAGTACCACTGACATCACGCTTTGCTCGTCCAATTATGTCAATGTCGTCAGCGTAAGCGAGTAATTGGATGGACTTTTAAAAGATTGTGCCTCTAGTGTTGACGTGAGAGTTTTGCACTATTCTTTCAAGAACGATGTTGAAAAAGTTGCATGACAGCGCGTCGCCTTGCCTAAAACCTTTTTTGAATTCAAAGGTGTCGGTGAGGTCTTTGCCGACCTTGATGGAGCAGCATGCATTCTCCATCGTCATCCTGCACAAACTGACGAGTTAAGCAGGGATGCCAAAACTAAACATTGCTCTATATAGCTCGTCTCTATAAATGCTGTCATACGCGGCCTTGGAATCGATGAAAAGGTGGTGGGTATAGATTTGAAACTCCTGGGTTTTCTCCAAGATCTGCCGTATATTTGGTCGATGGTGTACTTCCTGTTCCTTGGTCTAAAGCCACACTGATATGGACCTATCAGGTTGTTAACGAATGGCTTCAGGCGTTCACAAAGTACGGCAGAGAAGTTCTTGTAGGCGATATTAAGAAGACTGATGCCTCTGTAGGTGGTGCAGTCCAGAGGATCGCCTTTCTTGAGGATCGGGCAGACAATGCTGAGGTTCCATTCATCGGGCATGCTTTCCTCTGACCATATTTTACAGATGAACTGGTGCATACTCCTAACCAATTCATCGCCAGCCGCTTTTAATAGCTCAGCCGCAAGGCCATCAGCTCCAGCAGCTTTATTGGACCAAAGCTTAGATATAGCTATCTTTACTTCGTCGAGATCGGTTGGACAGAATTGTTGGCCTACGTGCGTCGTCCAGATTGAATGGTGCAATCTGCATGATAGCGGAATTCGGTTCGTCATCATCGTTATACAATTTGCAGAAATGATTTTTCCATATCCTCAGCACCGACTGCGATTCCACTACGATGATGTTCCCCTGATCATCCTTGCAGGCTTCGGTCTGGGCGTTGTAACCCTGGGAGGTTCTCTTTACCTTTTGGTAAAACTTCCGAACTTCATTCCTGCAATGACATCCCTCTATTTCCTCGATCTCACGCTTCTCATGCTCTTTCTTTTTCCTTCTTAGGAGCTTGTGTTCCTCTCTCCTCTTCTGCTCGTAGAGCTCGCGAGCAGCTCTGGTCCTTTTATTCAGCGCAGCTTTGTATGCCTGTTGTTTGGCTCCATGTACTTGTTGGCATTCTTTGTCGAACCAATGGTTTTGCTGTGGTGGTCGTTCAAAGCCCAGCACGTCAGAGGCGGCATCTGTGATGGCTTCCTGGCAATTCTTCCAATGGTTCTCGATACCTGCAGTTGGTGGCATAGGACTATTTAAGAGGGTGCTAGATACTCGATCGGAAAAGGACCTGGCGATTTCTGGCGACTGAAACCGTCCGACGTTAAACTTCTTTACAGTATTTCCCTGCTTTGGCTTTGGAGGTAGTGGTCCAAGTCAACGTTGGCTCCTCGGAACGTTCGGACATCCTTGATACTGGAGGAGTGCCTTGCGTCGATCGCAATGTGGTCAATCTGGTTAGCGGTTGATTGACCAGGAATTGCATTGTTTGCTCCCAACAACCTGCACTTCAATAACAACAACAACATCAAGAGATAGAACCACCTACGCACAGCTACAACCTGCGTAGTCAATCTAATACATCATAACATCTCAAGAGCAGTTTCCCGGTGACCACGCTCAATGCAATTTGGTGCGAAACGTTCGGGGTGAGTACTAAAGTGCACTCTTTAAACTTTTATAACGTGGCTAATCCGAAAAATAATCATCTATTATGACCAGGAATTCGCCATGTCCCCTTGTGTATATCGAGAACTATGCGGGAACTGCGTACTAGCTACCACAACGTTTCGCCCCGCAGCAAAGTCGATTAGCCTGAGCCTGAGTCCGTTATCGTGCAGGCTATTTCTTCTGATTGTGCCACCAAAAACGTCTTCTTTTCCTAGCTTGGCACTAAAATCACCGAAGGCAATTTTAATGTCATAGCTAGGGCATTGCTCATATGTCTTGTCCAGGAGCTCGTAGAACTCGTCCTTGGTGTCGTCATCTTTCTCCTCTGTGGGGGCATGCGCGCATATCAGGCTGATGTTGGCGAATTTAGCCTTGATGTGAATTGTCGTGAGGCGCTCGTTCACATAGTTGAAACTCAAGACTTCTTGCCTAAGTCTGCCTCTAACGACGAATCCACATCCAAAGAGACGCTGCCCTTGTGGTCGGTAACAGTCACCGTAGTAGATATTGCAGTCTTTCAGTTTTCTTTTGCCCGGCCCATCCCATCGCACTTCTTGGATGGCGGTGATGTCTGCTTTATAGCTGTCTAGGGCTTCCGCTTAATGTTCGGCTGCACGTGGTCTATTGAGAGACAGAACATTCCACGTGCAGATCCGAAGTTCGTTGTCCATATTTCGTTTGCTTGGTTCGTCAACGTTAATCCATCCGTATCCGAGGCTTGTTGTTGCTTCGCAACTAAAAAAGCTTTACGTGGCCGGGATGTCACCCCGATGGCACGACCCCCAACCTGGAGGACCAGACCCTTACAATATAACTCCAAGTGCGGGGAGCCGGATAAACAGCTCCTTATTGGCCTGAGCTCCGAATATGTCGTAGTAGCCCGTATAAGGTGTTCACTAAGTAACTAGTTCAGCCTAACTGGAACTGTAGACGCCACCGTTGATTCCATCTTGAGAATTCTTCCGCTGCCGTCTGGATGAAGGAGAAGTGCCTTAGTGGGAACACTCCTCCCCCCCTCTCTCGTTTGCTGCCCCCTAAAACCGTCCACAGGGATTGGAACCCCATCTTCAGTTAAAGGTACTAGGCACCCGATGTTCACCACTTGGAGGAAAGAGTAGGAGTTGATAGACAGAGGTTCGCTTTGAAAAAAAGCTTGTGGACGCTTGTGTCCTCTTGAATGCACATGTCTACCCTTTGAACATCAACATGACAGTTACATTGAAGAAAACCAAATTGATTTTGGTTCTCATCAATGTCGTCAATGTTCATTGAAAATGACATTGAAGAGCATACGAACGATCAATACTCAGCGAAAAATGACTTTTTCACTGAATATTGACAGTAAACAATGATCGTGTGTAGGGCTCTTTATGTTGTAAAACTTTCAAACTATATAATTGGAAAGGTCCCAAAGAGTGCGACTATTTCTGTATGGGCACAAGTCTGTATCTCGTGCAGGGTGGGAAAGTATATTATAACCCGATAACTGTTGAACAGCGCTATAATTCCTTTAAAAGTTATTAGAATATACCACTTTCCCCACACAAGAAACAGGCTTGTGCTCATACAACAAAAAATAGGACTCATTGAGCAGACCCTTCCAATGGTATAGATTAGAAGGTGTTAAAACACTTGGAATGTAACTTGTGCAGTACAGCGGTTATTTTGGAATATTATCTACATCTTCCCTGCACGAGATGCAGAGTTATGTGCCAGGGGAAATCAATTAAACAATTTGACAACAAATGCTCACCCCGCATCAATAGCGTATACCTACATAGAATAGAATATTCAAGTGGGCGCCTGGAACGAGCTCTTGTTTAAATTTAAAAAAATCGAATAAATCGCTCAGGCGTACAGTTACAATGAAGCAACCTTGTCAACATATTATTCTATAATTTTAATCAGATGCAACAAAAATTCTATATTATATAAATTTAACAAACAAGATAGGAAATTTGTAACTGTATCTTGAGTAAAGATGTTGGGATAGGCGGACAAAAGAAAAACTTGATTAATTATTTTGAGATAAGAGATCTACATAGATTCTGGTGTACACTATACTAATTAATTTTTGCTTAACAAACCCAAGGTTTGTTGTTGTTGCTTTGTCATTAATGAGATTATTAGAGCACATTAAGTGCTATTTCTTGTTAGATAAATTCCAAGTAATTTTTCTAATCTCTGTTGTTATATTATATTAAAAGGCTATATTGGATTTTTGATGATAAATATATTTTATAGGTGTTCCCGTTTAGTATAAAATCACAAACTTTTACTGAAGGTGCTTTTTGTTGTCTTTTTTGTATTATAAAATGAATTCAGGAAAACAATTGAATATATACCTAGCGAGTCTAAGTGGAAAGTCTTAAATCGAACTAATCAATGTTTCACTATAATTTTTGAATTCGTGTTTATTTCAGCTAATATTGCTTATTTTGCTCTTGGAACATGTTCGGGATGGACTTCACCAGTTATGCCAAAACTTCGAAATATCACAGCTGATAGTCCATTGAAATTTGGTGTGACACATGAACAGGAGGGTTGGATAAGTTCTGCTATTGCAATTGGAGCTTTGATTGGTGAGTGTGTTTATACTTCAAAATAAATCCAAAAATCATCCATTCTTTTGGGGTGATCTTATTTTTCGAACTCGAATTTAAGGGTTGCAATTCGTTCTAGTCAGTTGGTTACATTTTAGAAAATACTAAACAGGTGTACAGGTTTAAAATAGTTCCATATCCAAATGGCGTTGTCGTAACAATACTTGTATTAGAAGTTAAAAGACCTTTCCCACAGCAAGCTTATCGTTTTCAAAACCATTTATAGCATTGCGAATAGATAAGAACATTATCGTTTCTTATCTGAAATTGGCTAGCATTTCATATCAATGGCCTTGATTAGAAATTGCGTACGCAACACCCATAGCGAAAATCAAATGTTAATCACTCACAGGTAACCGTGTGAGTGTTACCACTTCGTGATTTAAGTGATTTTTCCAAAATAGTTTTTTTTTAACTTAATAGGCCACTTCCCAGGAGTTGGGGGGAAAAGGGTAGAGGAAGCAAATTTTCCGGGGAAGGGGGGATATAAATATTTGTCAAAAAACCATAGTACAAAATTAAAATATGTTGCCAGCGTGGTATTTTCCAGCCAGAGTTGCCATCCCTCCGGGTGATTATGTGTTTAGTAGTTCATGATTTGGTATGGTAGTGGCTCGCACTTGACAGACCGTACAACATAAATAACTTAAGTTTGCAACATATGTGCCTTACTGTTCTACCTTTAGCAATAGACTTCGACACAACCAATTTCACTGATGGCTCACGGATAAAGTGAGGTATTGATTCAGAAATATTTTTTGAGCCTAAATGCTTCTACATATTTTTGACTCTTACTTTGTCAGGGTTTTTCAAATTAAATTACTGTTAGTTAACCGGAACTTTTAAACAAGGTTTCTGTAGCAAGTTATTTGGTGCTGGATGTCATTGTTGGTTTGTACTAATAATTCTTAGCACTTAAAACGGGGTTGTTGGCAATGTTTCTTACCAGCTTCTCTTAAGATAGCATTAAGTGTTTACTAGTTCAGGAGGTTTCAATCTTGGCCTCAGACCTCAGAGTTGCTCATTCTTGATATGCTTCCGCTGCACCGCTCAAGATCGAATTAAAGCCCAATGCAGACCCTTAGGGTTTTCCTCTCAAATATATTCGAATGAAGGCTATTTTGAAGATGCTGAGCCAAACTGGGAAGCTGTAACTGATAAATTTTGTCTGCTGGCTTAGTCCAGTTCTTTGTTTTATCAGTGGCTAGAGATTGATGGCTATTTCTGTAAGAATAGCTCGTGAATATGCAATCCATACTCCTGAACTTTGCAGAAAATCTCAGCAGCTTGTTGAAGTTGATTGTCCAAGCACTTGGCACTGCCTAGTGCCAATAGCTGGTTCCGTGTGGGTGATGCTTCTGCATCAGCATCCAGCTGAGCGACTGCGTTTGGCATCTGGTCTAATGAAACAGACAGCAGATAAGTTGTTATTTGGATGAATCGATCCGGATGCCCCATTTATTGTAAAATTCGAAGTTTGTGGATGTAAGCCTCGACTTCCTTGACAGCTATCAAAGGAGTTGTGAGAGTGAAAAGAAGGTTCTCGCTTTCGCTTGAAACTGGTTGGCCAGAGGTCATGATGTTAAAGAAATGTGCTCCAGGTTTCGAGCCTTGAGCAACTCAAGTTCTGGTGCTCTCAGTTTCAATTTGCAGTTCCCTAGTTGTGGGTAGGCAATCCTGAAAAAAAAAACAAAGAAAAGCTAAATTTAATTAGAGCTCCAGGAAAGGTCTAGTATGTAAATGGATAAGAGCTTGAACTTGAATTCATACAATTTTGAATGCTTTCTTGATATCCACGAAGCATCGGACGGTGACTAGTAGCTGTAGAGAGCTTTGGTGATGTCGTAATGTCAACAATAGTCTCAACCAATAAGCCTCTTTCAGCTGGTTCGGTCTCTAGCTAGCTGTCTCCGGTAGATATCGATCTCAAATTGGTTGGGGTCCTCTTCCACTTGCGCACTCCACCTGTGACGCTGTCTTGCTCCAGTGCACCGTCCCACGATGTTGGATTCAAAGATTTCCCGGGCCGGGGCATTGATGTGTATTCGCTCTAGGTGACCCAGCCACCTCAGTCGTTGGCTTTTCGCTTTTCTGGTCATGTTGGTGTCGCTGTTCGTACGCAGTTGTTGGTGTATCTTCTTCTCCATTCCCCATCTATGCTTATAAGGGACCAAAAATCACCCCGAGCATTTTCCTCTCATAACAACCCAGAAAGTTTTCATCCACAGTTAATAGTGTCCATGTCTCTGCACCATAGGTACATCAGGACCGGGATGATAAGCGTCTAATACAGTGACAGCTTTGTTGCTCGAGAGAAGCCTCTGCTTCCCAATAGCCTTCTTAGCCCAAAAAAATAGGGATTGCCAAAAGAAATTCTTCGTTTGATCTCAGCACTGGTATCGCTCGCTGACTTTACAGCGAATCACCACACCTCGGAATTATAGTTGTCTATGGTGACGTTATGTCCGAGGCGTCAGTATTGGGTGACCTTCCTTGTTGACAGCATATATATTTCGTCTTCCAATTATGTCAATATCATCAGCGTAAGTGAAAAATTGGATAAACGTTGTTGATGTGAGAGTTTTGGACTATTCTTTCAAGAACGGTATTGAAGAAGTCGCTAACAGCGCGTTGCTTTGCGTAAAACCTTTGTGGACATCAAGGGTATCGTTAAGGTCTTTGCCGACCTGGATGGAGCAGCATGCATTCTCCATCATCATATTGCACAGACAAACGAGTTTGGAAGGGATGCCATAACTTGCCTTTTCGCTAGATAGCTCGTCTCTCTTGATACTATCATACGCTGCCTTGCCATCGATTAAGAGTAGGTGGGCATCGATTTGAAATCCCTGCTTTTTTTCAAGAGCTGCCATAGTGCGAATATTTGGTCGATGGTGGACATTTCTGGCCTAAAGTCACACTGATTGGACCTATCAGTTGGTTGATGAATGGCTTCAAGCCCTGACAAAGTACGACAGAGAAGATCTTGTACGCGATATTGAGAAGACTGATGCCTCTGTAGTTGGTGCAGTCCAGAGGATCGGCTTCCTTGAGGATCGGGAAAACAATGCTGAGGTTCCATTCATTGGACATGTTTTCTTCCAACCATATTTTGCAGATGAGCTAACCAATTCATCGGCAGCCGCTTTGAACAGCTCGGCCACAAGGCCATCAGCTTCGGCATAGGTACTTCGTTTTACAATTTTCAAAAATGATTTTTCCATTTCCTTAACACCGATTGCGATTGTACCAAGAAGTTCCCCTGATCGACCTTGCAGGCTTCGGTTCGGGCCTTGTAACCCTGGTAGGTTCTTTTTACTTTTTGGTAAAACTTCCGAACTTCATTCAAACCCTCTATTTCCTCGACCACGTGCTTCACACGCTCTTTCTTTTTCCTTCTGAGAAGTCGATGTTCCATTCTCCTCTTCTGCCCATAGAGTTCGTGAGCTCTGGTCCTTCTATATGCAGTGCCACTTTGTTTACCTGTTGTTTGGCTGCCTGTACTTGCCGGCGTTCTTCGTCGAACCAGGGGTTTAACACTGGTAGTTGTGCGAGGCCCAGTGCCTCAGAGGTGGCATCTCTGATGGCTTCCTAACAATTCTTCGAATGGTTCTCGATGCTTGAAGTTAGTGCAAGAGAGATCCGATCGGAAAAGGAACTGGCTATTTCTTGCTACTTTGGTCTGATTATCTGGAAACCTTGGCTACAATATTGTAGTGGTCCAAATGAATGTTGGCTCCTCGGAACGTTCGGATATCCTTGATATATGGAGGAGTTCATTTTGATAGAATTTGAAACTGCTTATAAAGTTTAATCTTTTTCACTCCTCTTTGAATGTGAAGGTAGATACGAAATATTGGCTCGTGATTCCGATGACTTTGCTTGAGATCCTACTGCGAACAAGTCATGTTTATTGATTTCATTCCCAAAAAAAAAAAAAAAAAAATTCCCAAAGACGAGTTCGTTAGTAATTAAATGAGGTATGTATCTTGAACTAATTCCTGAAACGGTTAGTGGTCTGTTCCCAAGATCAGCGTCCTGGTCTGATCTAAGACTTCTGATTTTTTCTCAAACACCACATAAATATCCAAGAGATTTATTTTCACTGAAAGTTCGATCAAAAGTTGGGTCATATTTGCAGTTTGATGTATCATTTCCACCACATCTAGGGCAATCGAAGTTTTCATCGAAAATTCACTTGGCCCTGGTTCTCCAGGAATTACCGTGCCACTTAATTATTTTGACAGACTATTATAGCAGACTTTATTTGATTTGAGGTGCCACACATGTATTCCTTCTTCTATAATGTTATTGGCTTGTTTAATCCAGAATAATCTAACTTGAAGCTAGTTGAAGAATATTTGCGTTACTTTAAATTCATCCTCCGCTACCATTCTTTCTTTAAAACTGACCAAAACCCTGGCTTAAATTAAAACAAAAAAAATATATTACTGTTTTCTTTTACCTTATTTAGGATGTCCTCTGGCTGGACCATGGGCTAATAGGGTCGGTAGAAAATGGGCATTACTCTCCAGCGCATTCATATTTGGAGCTTCAAGTTTTCTATTTTTGATTGCAAGTACAATTTGGCACATTTATGTTGGACGTCTACTGCAGGTAAGATAATTATTCTACATTTTGGAAATAATGAGCGTCTTTGATTATTTCAGGGAATCGCCTCAGGACTCGTTTGTACCGTAATGCCAATGTACATCGCTGAAATAGCCACCGATGAAACCCGTGGACTTCTTGGTTCGCTGATTACAGTTTTTATGATCTGTAAGTAATTCGCAAAAGTTCATATACATTTATCAAGTTTTATAATTTAATTGCAGCTGGAACTCTCTACGTCTACACGATCGGTGCCTTTGTGACTTATATGCACTTGCAGTACTGGTGCTTAGCTGTCCCAATTGTATTCTTTGGAGTGTTTTTCTTCATGCCAGAGACACCTTATTTCAATGCAATGAAAAGACGAAAATCTGCAGCGGTAAGGTCACTGGAGTTTCTTCGATGCCGATGTGGTACGGCAATTGAAGATGAGATTAGACAGATTCAGGCATCAGTCGATGGTGACATGTCGTCGCATAAGGGAACACTGCCCCAAGTGTTACGAAACCCACCCAATAGGAGGGCATTCTTCATATGTTGCGGTTTACTGGCATTCCAAGAACTCTGTGGCATCGATGCGGTGATATACAACAGTGAATCGATTTTCATCAGTGCCAAGTCACCTTTAAATCCCGCAATAGCAGCCATGATTATGGCTGTTTCTCAACTAGCGGCAAACTTTGTCACTCCGTTTATTGTCGAACGAATCGGTCGCAAGGCAATTCTCATGATTTCGGCTCTAGGAATGGGCTTGGCATTGCTTGTGCTAGGAACATTCTTTTACATTCAAGATAGTGGAAATGCATCGGCAATCCTTTGGCTTCCTATTCCTGCACTCATCGTATTCAATGCGATGTTTTCAATCGGATTTGGTCCTTTGCCATGGGTGGTTTTAGGTGAAATTCTTCCGACGAATATAAAAGCAACTGTTTCATCATTCGCTACTACTCTAAATTGGGTCATAACTTTTTTGGTGACCCGTTTCTATCCGGAGATAAATGCTTTTGGATCATATTATGCATTCTGGATGTTCGCAGGACTATGTGGTTTAGGCTTTATTTTTGTAGTTTTTGTCGTCATTGAAACAAAAGGATTGAGCTTGCAAGAAATACAGGAGAAGTTAAATGGAAGCTGATTGTTACTTTATAAAATTACATATAAATGTAAAAGATAGTTATATGGATATAGTTTCGGCATACCATCTCGGCCTATGGCCAAGATGGTAACATCTTAACTTCAAGATTGGGCTTAGTCCCTAGCTAAGGAATTATTTAAGAAACATTATTATTAGTTAATAAAACTTGTAAATAGACGACAAAATGTTATTTTCACATGTTATTTTGTATTTTTAATTCTGCACTTCTCCACGGGGTCGGTTTGAAGGACTTTCCGGACAGGAGAATTGATATCCATTCGCTCTAGGTGAACCAGCCAACTCAATCGTTGAATTTTCACTTTTGTGGCTAGGTCGGTGTCGCTGTACAGCCCGTACAATTCGTTGTTGTATCTTTTCTCCATTCCCCATCTATGCAGACGAGACCAAAAATCACCCGGAGAATTTTCCTCTCAAAACAGCCTAACGCGTTCTCATCCACCGTTAGCAGTGTTCATGCCTCTGCACCATACATCAGGACCGGGATGATAAGCATCTTATACAAGGACAGTTTAGTTGCTCGAGAAAGGGCTTTGCTTCTCAATTGCCTTCTTAGCCCAAAGAAAAAGCGATTGGCAAGAGTAATTCTTCTTTTGATCTCAGTATTGGAATCGTTCTCTGAGCTGATAGCGGAGCCTAGGTAGACAAAGTCTCTGATCACCTCAAACTTATAGCTGTCTATAATCAATGACGTTCTGTCCAAGACCTCGGTGTTGGGTGTCCATTCTTGTTGACAGCTTATACTTGGTCTAGCCTTCATTCACCGTTAAACCCATCTTCTTTGGCTTCCTAGTCATAACAGACGAAAGCCCCACAAGCATCACGTTTTGTTCGTCTGATTATGTCAATATCGTCAGCGTAAGCGTGTAATTAGACGGACTTCTTAAAGATTATGCCTTTAGTGTTGACGTAAGATTTTTGCACTATTCTTTCAAGAACGATGTTGAAGAAGTCGCATGATAATGCGTCACCTAGTCTAAAAGCTCTTTTGTCATCAAAGGTATTCGTGAGGTCCTTGCCGACTTTGATGGAGCAGGGTTCATTATCCATCGTCATCCTGACCAAACGGACGAGCTTGGGAGGGATGCCAAAACTAGAACTTGCTCTATATAGCTCGTCTCTATAGATGCTGTCATACGTGGCCTTGAAATAGATGAAAAAGGGGGGGGGGGCGATATCGATTTGAAACTCCTGTTTTTTGTCCAAGATCTGCCATAGTGCGCATATTTGGTCGATGGTGGACTTTTTTGGCCTAAAGCCACACTAGTATGGACTCCGTTGTTGACGAATGGCTTCAGGTTTTCACAAAGTACGGCAAGAAAAGATCTTGTATGCGATGCTAAGGAGACTGGTGCCTCTGTAGTTGATGCTGTCCAGAAGATCACTTTGCCTCAGGATCGGGCAAACAATGCTGAGGTTCCATTCATCGGGCAGGCTCTCTCCCGACCATATTTTGCAGATGAGCTGGTGCATACTTTTATTCATCGCCAGCGGCTTTGAATAGCTCAGCGGCAAGGCCATCAGCCCTGTCATCGCCGTGATATAATTTGCAGAAATGATTTTTCCATATCATCAGCACTGACTGCGATTCTACTACCATGTTCCCCTGATCGTTCTTGCAGTCTTCGTTTCTCGCCTTGTTAGGTTCATTTAACTTTGTGATAAAACTTCCAAACTTTGCTCCTGCAATGGTATCCCTCTATTTCTTTGATCTCATGCTTGCTTCTCATGCTCTTCCTTTTTCCTTGTGAGATGCCGGTATTCCTGTCTCCTCTCCGTAGAGCTCGCAAGCAGCTGTGGTTCTTCTATGTAGTGCCGCTTTGTATGCCTGTTGTTTGGCAGCATGTACTTGCCGGCATTCATCTTCGAACGAGGGGTTTCGTTGTGGTGGTCATGCGACCCAGCACACAGCACTTCAGAGGCGGCATCTCTGCAATTCCTCCATTGGTTCTCGATGCTCCAAGTTGGTGGCATAGGACTATTTAAGAGAGCGCAAGAGACTCGATCTTAAAATTACCTAGCGATTTCTTGTGACTGTAGCTGTCCGACGTCGAACTTCCTCAGAGTTTATTCCTGTTATGGCTTTGGTCTGGATATCAGTAGCATTACCTTTGCTATAGCGAGGTAGTGGTCCGAGTCAACGTTGGCTCTTCGCAACGTTCGGTCATCCTTGATACTGGAAGAGTGCCTTCTATTCAGCGATCGCAATGTGGTCAACCAGGAACTCGCCATGTTCTCTTTTGTATATCGAGAAGTGGAAACTGCGTACTAGCTACCACAACGTTTCGCCCAGGAGCAAAGTCGATTAACCTGAGTCCGTTATCGGAGGTGTAGGCTATATCTTCCGGTTATGCCACCAAAGAGGTCTTCTCTTTCTTGTTTGGCAATAAAATCACCCAAGAAAATCTTATTGTCATAGCTAGGGTATTGCTCATTATGTCTGGTGCAGGAGCTCGTACAACTTTTCTTTTGCTCAGCCCATCCCATCCAACTTCCTGGATGGCGGTGATGTCTGCCTAATACTTAGAAGTTTAGAGCCTCCGGTAAGTGTTCGGCTGCGTGTGGTCTGAAGAGGCCTATTGATATCTGGATCCAAAACATAAAATCCCATTGAAATGATTGAAAAAGTTCTAAAAATATCGACACATTTACTTTTTGAAAACCACGGGAACTAGAATTTTGTTAGTCATTTTAAAGTTGTCTAAATAATATTTAATATCAATCGGAGAATGATGTAAAGACTCAGCAAATATAAAGTTATCAGGTTTTTCCAATAAGGTTAGTATTCATGTGAGTCGGTGAATACTAAGTCTAAAGTTATTCCATTTCATTCCTCAGCAAACGAATGACTATCGTCATTTAGAGGTCCAAGTAGAACTAGTACCAAAAACAATTCGGCTTCAGGGTCAGGAATTCAGCTTACCTCATTTCGAAAGATTAAAGTCACCCATAATAAACAGTATTGCATTAGGAGATTGTCTGATAGCATGTGAAATTTATTCAGCGTATTTTTAATATAAGTACAATAAAACCCGCTTAAGAGAAATCTGCTTGAGAGAGAAATCCGCTTATCTGAGACAATTTTTGTCATCCCTTAGTATTTGTCGACCAAACCTATCAAACGAGACTTTCTCAATACCTGAAGCATATTTTCATTTAATTTTATATTTTTTATTGAAAGAAACACTATAAGGGCCAGTTTTTTAGTGCAGGATCATCCTAGTCTCGGGGTTAAACCTGAGTTAACTCCAGAAGCATGTTTTTCGGTCAATTGAAATCCTAAGTTAACTCCAAGTTAACTCGTCTAAGTGAGTTTGTCAGGGGCCAAATTGAAGGCCTTTTCAGCTGTGGCAACATCTAGATTTCGATAAGAAAAGTTATTGTCAGTGCAATGTCGTTGTGGCGCCATCTCTATTCCGATGCGTGAAAGGCGTAGAAGGGTGATATCCATAGTGTTGCACATCGTTGGCCTTATAGATTTTGGACAACTGAAAATAAAGTTAATCCTCTACTGAAAAACTATTCCTGACTTAACTCGGGGTTAATTTATTTTCAGGATTAGCTAACTCTGGTTTAACTCAGAGCTTACTCTAAACAGAAAAACTGGCCCTTGAGTAAAAAAAATTTGAATCGAACAGAACCTCTATTTACTGAAAATTGTGTTCAATTTTTTTCCAGGCAACTCCAAAAGATAACTACGATTTTTTTTGCTTTAGATTTCCTCTTAATGGAATTTTTAAATCCACCTAAGTGATTTTTTGTCACCTATCCGGACTCCGCTTAAGTGAAACTTTTTCACTTGAGCGGGTTTCGTTTAAGTGAAATGTCCACTTAAGTGAAAGAAAGATTTTGACATTTGTCTCTTAAGGGGGTTTTAATGTATTTCATTTGATTATTTTGGGCGGAATGTAGGAACAAGAAAACAAATAAATTTTGTCACAGATAACAGATTCAACACATAAATGAATTCAAATTCAATATCAGAATGAAGACCGATTATTTCTTTTGAATGGAAAGTTGATTCAAAGGCAATAAGAACACCACTGCCTACAGATTTGTCACTCATTCGATCATTTTTTTTTTTTTTTCAAAAACACTATCATTGAGCAATGTTTCAGTTAAAACTAAGACATCATACTCAATATTAGAGAATTTAAGGTTTAATTGTTCTCTTAATTAAGATTTCATTAAACTTGTGTTATGGTAGAAAATAGATAAAGTTTTGAAGCTACTTAGTTTTGTGCATTGTTTACTGCAGCACGGATTTGGTCGGGTTCAACAGAGATACGGGGAGTACGTGGTAAGTGGTTAAACACCGTAGTTTTATTTTTAAAAATATTATTTTATTTTAGTTCTTAATTTTATTCTTAGTAATAGTATCAATTTTAACTGAACATAATAAGAACGAGTTGGAGAGTTGGACATAATATAGAAAACAACTAACTAACTAATGGCCATTAGGATCATAGATAAGAAGAAGAAGAGTAATTAAGTGTCTTTCACATGCGCTGCGGCCTGCGAATGCGAATAAAATGGTTTTGGGAGTTCCAAGCTGAAATATCAACAAATTCTTGTTTTATCTTTTCGATAAAATGAAAAGATAAACAATGCTATCTACGAGTACAATTTTTAAAAGAAAACACGGTCTAATTAGTTTAAATAGTAAAATTTAGCATTTTCATAAACCTACGCGACCAACACGATACTTTCTGCGAACTGTCAAACACTTCGCACATTCGCAATCCATAACATCAGGACGCATTCCACAAATCTGCGGATGAAAAATTAGCAAACAAAAATGTTTACCATCATTTTACTGGTTTAATTTGTATGTTTATTCGCGTCTGTCAGCGAACACCCATGTGAAAGAAATGTCAAAATTCCCGACCAATCGCAATTCGCAGTTCGCAATTCGCAGCTCATATCCAAAGCTAGGCACTTAACAACGTACACCGAATGAAGAACAAAAGCTTAAATGCAGCTTGAAGTTTTATCGTTTGCATTTATGTTGTTCTTTGTGTAACTTATATTAGGGGTTTTTCTTTTTCCGTTCCGAACAGAGTCTGAACAGTCAAAAAAAATATTGTGTTTCTTTTTTTGCTCAGTGCGTTCAGAGTCTCAAAGTTGTGTTTCTTTTTTCGTTCAGAGAATGATCAGAGTTTGTTCAGAGCCCGAACAACGAGCTCAGAAAAAATAGACTGAACATTCTGAGTAAAAAGCTGAACACTAAACGTCATGTGCGAAAAAAAGCAAAAAAAAAAAGAAAACAAACAAAACAAATTAAAATGGCGGATGAAGCGGTCGGCACGCGCGCAGAATGTAGGTTGTATTTATTTAATTTCAATGAAATATTTTATTTTTAATGCATAAACACTTATTTCAGTGTTCAAATGGACCAAGCCCATGATTTTGTTCTTGTTAGCAAAAGTTCAAGAAAATTATGCGGAATTAGAGGGTGGAATAAAGACAGCGGCTTATCAAAAAATTGCCAACTTTATAAATGCAGCTTTCAATACCAATTTAACTTACGAACAAGTGGATTCAAAGTGGAAAGGTCTGAAGAAAACATATAAAAAAATAAAAGAGGATAATCGGACAACAGGGCAGTCGAGGAAGTTTTGGGATTTTTATGAAAAAATGGATGAAATTCTCTTCAAAGCACCCGAAGTTAATCCACCAGCTACCCTGTCGTCAGAAGATGTGGAGGTTCAACTTCAAGAAGCTATCGAACCCCAGGAACAAATATGTACAGATGAAAATCTCCAGGAAATTCAAAACTTTGAAACAAATTTCGCAAGGAAGAGAAGAAGGCAAAATAATGCTGATGATCCTGTTGAAAAAAGGCACAAAGAAAGAATGCAAGCCACGAATAAATTTTTGGATTTGTTCCAACAAATGATGGATAAAATGTGATAAATTTTATATAATCTTTTTTTTTGTTTTGTTTGTGGTAGCATGGAGTTTTGTTTAAGTTTAAGTTTTTTTTAAGATGAAGAGAAATTATGAAGTTAATATTTCTAGTTATTGTTTTTGTTAGCATGGAGTTTTTTCTTAAGTTTAAGTTTTTTTTACGTTTTGAGTTACATACCTATGTGTTTTATGTTTCTTAAAAACGAAATGTGATGGAAAAGTTCCTACATACATATGAAGACTGTTTTTTTTTTTTATAAAAATAAAATTTAATAAAGTTATCTTGTTTTTTAATAAACATAAATTGGTTTCATTAAAATATGGAATTCAACAGGCTTTCTCTTTTTGAATGTGCAGAATTCGAATCACTGGAATCTGTGTCGGTGTCATCCTCGAAATCGTCGTTGTCTTCAAGAACTACGAACTCTTCGTCGACATCGTTGCTCTGAATGCATATGTTATGTAGTATGCATGAAGCGATTATATACTTCACGATGGACGTTGGTTTTAATGAGTCAATAGCTGCGTTTTATTATCTCTGGGTCTGGGTCGAGGTTATCAAAATTGTTGTATTACAAAAACAACATGGGATCTAGGTTTCTATCGAGGTTAATTTCAATAACCCAGATAGAGGTTTTCACTCTGGCCGGCAGAGGGCTATTTACCATTGTGAATGGATGTCAGCGATTTGTCAGCAGTATTAGGAATAGAGAGGAAAAGAGACAAGTGCTTACATGAAAAACAAATAGACATAAGAAAAAAAGAGACTGATATACAGCACTGCTTTTGCACTAGCCCACATCGTTTTATTTTCACGAGGTGAGCCATATGGGTTATGAGCGATAATAAAACGCGGCTAATATGAAACAGTCTTCGAAACCTCCCTTTAAGGAGACCAAATGCACGTTCAATAGTGACTCTGCATTTAGAATGAACTCTATTGAAAATTCTGTGCTGCTCTCTTAGTCGGCCATTGTCTTTGTATGGGGTGATAAGCCACTGCTTAAGAGGATATGCTAAGTCCCCTAAGAGATGTTGATCCTCACTTATATTGAAATCCCCTAAAAAGATAATATGCTGGTATGAAATATGATTTAATTAAGGAACTAGACTTTTGGGGGTTGTTCTTCTTAAGGCATGTTGTGGATTAAGAAAATCATGATTGATGTAAATCATCATGATGTAACTTTGGTACGCTTTGTTAGTAGGATAAGTGGGAAATAGATTCAAATGAAAAAAAGATAAAAATATATATGTATGTATGTATGTATGTCTGTACGTCGCATCGTCATCGGTTCGATAGTTTGAAGCGAGCAGGTATGTAGTTATATTAGAATGTTTTTTGCACACTGTATTATTGAGAGGGAGAGGAAGGAAGAGGGTTCATGCTTGGGATAGATAACAACTTTTATTAGAAAGGAAAAAGAAGCATATTAAGTACAAACTTTTGTATGGGCTTGTTAACTACCTGAATTGATTTTGTTCGGTAATCCAGATCGTCTCATCAAAAGTGAATCATGGATAGAGCCTGCCTCACCAGTATAGCAGTGTATAAATGCCATTTTATGGTTGCATATACCTTGAAGAAGCACCGAATGAAACCCTTTTCTGTTGATGTAAGAATTGTGGGATTCAATCGGTGCTCGTATAGGTATATGGCAGCCATCAATTGATCCAATCACACCTATCATTTTTGTATTTAATGAATTCATCAGTATTTTAATCGGATTTAAGAATAATCAAATCATGTTTCTACCTCGTAAGCGACTTTTTCTAATATAATGGGTGGTCGTTCTACTAGCTTCTTCTGCAGTGGGCCATCGGATGAACTTGTGGAGCCTGTTTAATTTTATAAGAGCATCGCAAGTGCTGGATACAATTCGACTGACGCTCGCAATGCAGACTCCAAATCTGTCTCCAATATTGATCTATGATATACAAAAAGTTATAGGGTACAAAGAATTCAGGTTTTTACATACCTCATACACTCCGGGTTTCCCAGATACCACAAGGTTATCATGATTTGTTTTTCGATTGAGATAGACTCCCTTCCAGGTCCATAATTTTTTATTGTAATGCTGTGTATTTGGCCGCACAACATCGAAAATACATCGGGATTGATTCGGAAGTGCGTTTTAAATGTCTTGTTAGAAAATCTCGGAACAACTTCTTCCGCGTAATTTTTATTTTTGACGATGTGTACACCATTTTGATATATATCTTCATCGTCACTGTCTTCGAAGATTAAATCAAAGGCTTGTTTAATAATTATTACTTTATCCATTTTAATTTTGGGTACTTGAATGTTCTTTCTTTGTTTTTGTTTGCTTCGTGGAGTTTGACAGCTTAACTGACAAATGTCATTTATTGACGTCTTGGTTCTCAAATTATATTTCAAAAATATATCTGAGCGCTCAGAGCTCGTTCAGTTCAGAGTATGTTCAGAGTTTGTTCAACATGCTCGAGCTCTGTTCAGAGCTTTCTTCTGAAGGAAAAAAGAAAAACGCCTATTATGATAATTATGTGGCATGAGCGACCGAATAATAAAGAACAAAATTTCTCACACCTCCAAAAATAATATGGCCGCAGACTGTCAATAGTGCCAACGATCGGTCCCTATTGGAAACGTACTTAAAATAAAATTTTAAAAAACGATAATCATTTTAAAGCTAAAATGTGATACATTTCCAGCCAGGTTACCCTATATGGTTTGTGGATAAAATCTTTATTAATTAATGTAATTAAGCTTTTTTACTCAGAGGTCAGTATCAGTATGAATTTATTTTAAGAGAAAATCGTCTAATTAGGTCAGTTTGTTGTTACATAGGCGAATGCCGGGTGATATGAATTCAATTATTAAAAAGTGTATACTCAAACGATAGAATCCGCCTACAAAATTGATTACGTTACGCGTTTTTATTTTTAGTTCAGAATATAGCTCTGAACAGTGTCCGAGCATGTTCTGAGCACTCTGAATTATTTTTGAAATACACCTGAACACTAGTAGCCTTATTATATATTATAGACGGTTATAAAGTTTCTTAATATTTGGAAATATGATTTATTTAATAAGGTAAAATGTCAAGTTAGTCAAATCTAAGGCAACCAATTCCGTTGTCCAGGTTACACAACTTTAGAACCACAGTGAAAAAAGTTTTTTTTTTATATCTTTTTGGAGTTGGGCGAATGTCTAAAGTTAGAAACAGTGTATTAATACGACTGTAGTTGTCAAATGCTTATGTGCAGGATTTAATTGTGACCGCTCAGTTATTTTATTCTGAACTCTTAGAGCGCACTCTGAGCACGCTCAAAACATGCTCAGAACGAAAAGAGAAACATACATTTTTAGCTCTGAACGCTCAGAGCGATTTGGTGAAGATTGCTGACAACTGTACACACACAATCACGTAGTACCTCCTCGTGGCATGCCGAAGGTCAGGGTTCAATTCCTAGCCGCTACCACCTTAAAACAAAAATGTTTTTGCGAGGGTCTGCCTCTTGCGAGAAACTGACATATACTCCAAGAGTATCTGTTGTCTTGAAATGTGATTCTCGTCTAGCCATTCGGAATCGGCAAACAATTGTAGTTCCCCTCCATTCTTGTCAACAACACGCACACAGGAATGGTTGAGACTTGAGAATTGTAAAGCACTAGGCCCTGGTTCTCCTTGAGCTGTTGCGCTACCATGTATAAAGAAGCTGCTCAAGTTGTCACACTATGACGCTGTTTAGATTGGGAAGGCTGAGACCGGTCTCACGGCGGGCGGTTTCTTGGCAAGAGAAGTGGGGGGGGGGGGTCAGGGATGTCGTGAGGCATGAAGAAAACATAAACATCCGATTCATGAGTCTCCTTTGTTGTTGTTTCAATGCGCAAAACATTGTAGTTGTTGTTGTTTCTATTTTTTTGAGGCGCCTCAAATTTTCTAAAGTAGACACGATGAGACCCACGAGTCCGGACTCAATTTTCCCAATCTTAACAGGCTCTATTGCAACAAGGAATAAGCCAAAGTGGAGTGTCTCGTCAGCTCTATCTGTGCCAAGGCCAAGAACAGAAAGTTTGCGATGTATGTACCTCCACTGAGAGAGATGACAGATTTGTTGTATTGACTTCTCTCCGAAATCGTCATTTGACTGGCATTCACGTCCAAGAACAGCTCAGACAGGTAAGAGGAACTTAGGAGATGACTTATTGAAGCCGAACTTACCCCCGAAACTTTCTGCCACGGGACTTGAAATTGACTTCAGTTTACCGTCAAGCTCAACTACGATTTGCTCACGCAAATTATGGTTGGGAAGTTGAACGATGAAGGCGAGCTATGTTAACGGATGATTTCATAATGAATCTGCATGGAAGCGATCGCAGATGCAGAAAAACAGATGACCTGGCAAGCGATTTGCACGATGCTGTTTCGCCGACACCATACGGCTTCCAGGGAAGAGTCTCTAAGGATATAGGCAGGTATTTATATTGAAGGTGAAAGCGAGCTGGTTTTTGTACCCGGTGCGGTGGTTGTCGTGGAGGAAGTTTAATTTCGGACGGTACATCTCCGATATTCTGGTGGATCACGACGTAGGTTGTTCCTCATGTTGGGATTATTGCTGAAGAATTCTTTCTTAGTGTCAAATTCCTTAGGGAACCTGGTATTGCCACGATGGACTAGCCAGCGCTAAGGTCAGACCTAAGCTAATGGTAAGGGCCAGAAATCCAGCTCCTGAAACAGTAAATTAACTTAAAGCGGGACTGGCATAGACGAATTGGAAGGAAACCCCTAAGAAACAGCCAAGAAACTCATCAGGTCAATGAAGAATCGTTATGAAGCTGTAATAAGGGCTATGGAGGGTGCAATTCAAAATACTAAACCAATAAATTGCACTTGATTTTGTTTTAAATTTTCAATTTTCCAGCTACTCTGTTTTAATTTTACTCAGGTCTTACCTGAAATTATTGTTATGGTTAAAGCCTTAGTTTAAGGCTAATGATACCTATGGCTTTTTAACGATGCCATTAATAGTCTAGTCAGGGAACCGAACCCCGTTCCCCGTGCGTTTTTTGACCAGGATCTTTTTTATGATTGGAGTTCATTCCTTACACATTAAAGATGAAATTAAACTCGGGCGTCATTTTTGTAATCCTGTCGCTTGGACTCCATTTTATTGTTCAGTCAAGAAACCGAAATCCCTGAACTGTTTTTCATTTTTATATTTGTAATTTATTTTTGGCATACTAAGGATGTAATTTAGCTTGGGAGTTATTAGTGTAATCCTATTTCTTGGCAGCCATTTTCAAAAATGGCGCCCAATTTGTGGAAAATGGTAAATTAAAGAAATGTAGTGTAAACTGAACCCTATTCACATTACTTGTACTATATCTATTTATTACTACTACTAATTACTACCCTACTACTTATTGACTACTTATTGTAACCCTAATCATACTACTATACTCTTTGTCACATATTATGAAGTAAGTAATAAAACAGAACTCGAACCGAACAGTCGTGTGTCTTATTTTGCCTACTTCGGATAAAGATACGTCATTACACTCGTTGGTTACTTGGAAATTTTCAATAATTAATGTCTTAAAAGAAAGGTTTTGATTAGACGCACCTTCGGGTAAGACTTCAGTGTTACTACTTTTCGGGAAGATACTTTTTATATCAACGGGTGAAAAAAGTTGCGAAAACGCCTTTAGATGCAAAACAAGTGTTGTGAAATAAAAAATGATATTAAGGAAAATAGATGCGCGTTTGGTGGCATTTCCGCAACTTTTTTCATGTTCAAAATATTTAAAATTACCAAAATAGTGGAAGACCCATGCTTTGATATAAAAAAGTATTTTCCCGAAAAGTGGCATCACTGACATTTTACCAAAAGGTGCGTCTACTTAACACTTGTCCCTTAACTGGTTGAACAGAATGGAGACGGAGCTGCAACTGGAGCTGCAACTGGAATAGCTGTCAAAATTTTGAATACACACAAATTCAATGATGCGAATAGAACACGACGCAGCTGCAGACCGCAGACGGAGCTGCAGACGCAGCTGGACAAATTGGCCAACTTTTAACTTTTTCTTGCAGCTTTTTTGACGTTTCAAAATTGCGAGCAAAACGAAGTGTTTACATGTGGGTTAAAGTGATTTTTAAACTCTTTTTAATCACTCATAAAGACGTAAGGCAATTTTAGCTTCTTTTTCATCATTATTCATTTTTATTTTTATTTCCATTTTTATTTTCGATACTAAAACATCAGAAAGCTGTACAGCTGCATTGTGGGCGCGTAAAAAAATCACGTACGACACTTTTTGACAGCTATTCCAGTTGCAGCTGCAGCTCCAGTTGCAGCAGTTGCAGCACTCTATTCTGTTCAGCCAGTAAGGCGCCAGTTATAGCTATCATTGAAACTCATCATTGAAAACTTTAATGATTGAATTTGAGACGTTTAGGAAGTGAAATCGTTTATTATTTTTAAGACTTAATTAATATTTCTAGCCAAAAAAAATTGTTCAAATAGGCCCAACTTTCCACATAAAAAGATTTTTCTTATTTCAATGATTGAACTACCTTACCAATGACCATTGAAAAATTAAAAGTAAATTTTTGAGGAAAGTTGGGCCTATTAGAAATTTTTTTTTGACTATAAATATTAATTAAGTCTTGAGCTTTGATCGTCTATCAAAATAATAAATGATTTTGCCTCCTAAACGTCTCAAAACCAATTATTAAAATTTTCAATGATGAGTTTCAATGATAGCTATAACTGGCACCTAAGACAGCAACCGCTTTGTTTCAAAGACACTACTGACGTCCAGAGGTGTTTCTGCTACTTCCCGTAAAAACTGCCAAAAAAGGCAATTCCCACATTTTGACATAAAAAGTATGTTCCTGAAAAATGCCAATATTAAAATTTTATCCGAAGATGCGTCTATTTTCAAAGCATTAATTATTATTTTCCAACACGCGTTTGGCGTCTAGAAGCGGTTTTCGTGTTTAACATATTAAAAATTTTCAAAAAAGTTCCACCCGTTGACAAAAAAAATTATGTTCCGTAAAAGTGGCAACACTTAATTTTTTTTTCAAAGCTGCATCTACTCTAAGCCTTTCTCTTAAGACATAAATCGTTATTTTGATTATGAAAATTTTCTAAGTAGTTTACGAATTTTTGTTTAATTTACCATTTTTCACAAATTTTGCGCCATTTTTGAAAATGGCGTCTAAGTAACAGAATTACTTTAATGACTTCCAAGCTAAAATACATAAAATAAATTTGGTGGCACAATAGTTCGTGGAGACTCCTAGGGCCTAGTGACTTACAACTCTCAACCATTCCTGTGTGCGTGTTGTTGGCAATAATGGAGGGTACCTACAATTTTTTGCTGAGTCCTAAAGGCTAGATGAGAAGCACTTATTCATGATGACAAGTATACTCTTGGAAGATTTGTCAGTTCCTGGCAAGAGGCAGTACCTATGGAAAAACATTTCCGTTTTTAGGTGCCAATGGCTGGGAATAGAACTCAGACCTTCAGCATGACAGTCCAACGCACTAACCATTATGTCACAAGGTACTTTTACATCCTTAGCATGTCAAAAATAAATTACAAATATTTTTGTTTCCTGACTGAACAACAGGTGGGCGAAATTTGTTTAAATGGCGTCCAAGCGACAGGATTACATTAATGACTTATCCTTAATGCGGAGAGTTCCAGTCCCTACCAAAAATCGCACGGGACTCGGTTGTCTGACCGGACTTAAACTTTTATGCATCTCAAATATAATGAGAGCAATTATTACTAGCTGCGTTTTTTTGCTTGTCCATATGGAGTTTGACGAAAAAAACGACATCGGGACATTTCAACATTTGTTTACCTTTTGCATTGGTCTGCCATTTTGTTTTGAATTATTTACCAACAATCATTTGACATTTCTATACAAATTATGGATAACACAACGACAATCGTAGTTTGGCATTACCATTTTTATCAGGACAAAAGTTAACTCCAGTTAATTATCTGGACTTACATAGCTTACTTCATATGGACATAGTTGTTGTTGTATTTAACATGTAACATGTTTTGCTTTTTATCGTTTTTTTTTTCACACAATTTTATTTGGACATGCAACAAAACACAACTATTGTCTTTGGATAAAGTAAGGTTGATTCTGTTTTTTTGCTCGTGAGTGTAAGGGCTCTCCCAAACCAACGCGATCATTCACAATAATACAAAATAAGAAAGATACACAATGCTAAACAACAACATGATTCACTATGTTGGTTTGGGATAGCCTTAAAACTATATCTTTTAATAAATTATTTTATTGTGAACAAATATAATTTAA
Organism: Dasysyrphus tricinctus; assembly: GCA_963921185.1. Lineage (NCBI taxonomy): Eukaryota > Metazoa > Arthropoda > Insecta > Diptera > Syrphidae > Dasysyrphus > Dasysyrphus tricinctus. The sequence goes on along the minus strand of OY992530.1, from coordinate 102,309,184 downwards.
TGAAGATTTAAGTGCTGTATTGAAATAAAAATACCTGGCCGCTCAAAACCGCCCTTGCATTGTTACCGTGTAAAATGGTTATTTCCATTAATAATAATTATTGATCAAATGATAACAATAATTGCATTTAAAGACTATGTGGGTATGAAAATTAACTTATAATTTTATTCAGAACGAGAATCCCACGAAATGCTTGTATGTGTGCTTAATTGGTGCACTAAGTTACTAACCTGAGATTGGCAGACCCATTCCACCAAGAGTGTTTGACGTGTTTTATATTTTCTCCGTCTTAATAAATCATCGTCTTCATAAATATTCTATGTATGTTTTGAGGACTTTCTCAAATCAGCTCACTGTTAAACAAGTAGTCTTTGATTATATTATCTGTATTAGAATTGTGTTTTATACTTTGAAAATAGACAATTCCCCATTCTTGAGTCGATTCAGTGTTTCTTTAATCTATCTGAGTGAAAAGTGTTGCTTTCTGTCAATGTTATCTGTTTATTTCACTTTATAACTGAGCATTTTTTCGAAATTTCTAATGCATACATTTGTGCTGTTTATGGTGTATTATAAACTGGCTAACTGAAACAATCCAGGGCCGTAGTGAATATCGCCTTAAATTTAATTTCTTAATATTAGTAACCAAATTAACATTTCTTAAAAGATATCAAAGTACGCCCCTTTTAAAAGCAACCAGTGAGTGAGCAAACGCAGTTGAAACCTAACGGCCTTTCCTACTCGCATTTTAACTTCAGTTTTATGCACAGTCATCGCTATTGAATTCGCCGAATTCTCGCATTTAACTTCAGTTTTATGCACAGTCATCGCTTTTGAATTCGCCGAATTCTGGAGTGATTTCCAGTGGAAGGCAATCCAATAGGTGCATTCAGCCACCTATTCACTCCAATTCAATATCGAAAAGAAAGTCCCAGAAGACTGGAAAGAAACTGAATTTATTATAGCGTGCATTTTTCTCCTCCCATTAAAAAAAAAAAACAATATAAAGGGTGTTTTTTTAGACGTGTGGTTTTCATGAAGAAATAAAACGCATATAATTTATGACCCTGAACTTTGCCGACGATTTGAGTATCCTATTTTGGACTGTCATCAGTTGCGTAAAAATGGTTCGATTTCAAAAAATGAAACGGCAATCGATTTGTCATGACAAAATCTTAATACGCCTGTTTTTATTTTTTTTTGTATTTACCGTAATATAAAAGTTATGATGAAAAAAGTAAGAAGTGCTGAGGAAAAACACATTGAAAATTTTTGGACTGACACCAGCGCCAAAAAAGTGCATTATTAGATTTCGGGCAAGTGGCCACCACGGCTGACTCGAATAAATTCCAGCGGAGAGGCCCAATTTTCGACCACTTTTTACAGCAATTTGGGCCGTATGTCGGCAATACCGCGTTGTTGATTGTTTCGTTGGCTGTATGGCATGTAGCGTCATCGTGTTGGCACCAAAGGTCGCCAACATCAACATCCTTCAATTCAGGCACGAAAAAAGTCATTAATCATGGCTCTATAGCGTTCCCCATTGGCTGTAACATTATGGCCGGCTTCATTTTTCATGATTTCATGATTTGCAAACGCTGTTCAGGTAAAAGTCTATTCATTATGAAATGGCAAACCAAACTGAGCAAAACTCAAGTGACAGCTGTCAAAAAGACCAACTCCGAAAAAAGTATTGCCAGATTGAAAACCACACGTCTAAAAAAAACACCCTTTAGAAGAAAATTGCGGGTGGCAATGGTGCAGTGGATGTAGTGCTTGACTGCTAGCTTAGAGGTGTGGGTTCGAGCCCCATTCTAGGCAGCATTCTTTTCTCTATTCTCCCAGCTTAACTGGACGCCACCCGTGAGATTTAATGAGATAATAAACACCTTGATCTCAATCCACTGTGCCAAATCTTTCCTATCTTCCTACTCTTTCTAACTAGTGCCGTGCAATTCATGTTGCATTTAAAAGAACTTAGGTCTTACAGGCATATAGTTAAAATTATTATTAAAAAAAAAAAAAAAAAAAAAAAAAAATCGATGTAAAACCATTAGCAATCATTTTTAGTTGAAGAGGAAAGGTTGGCAATTTTTCTTCACTCCACACTCCACTCTATTTCAGGCGAATTTACGCCGATTTGGGGAATAAGGACTCTTAGTTAACGTTCCATTTTTTACATTTCAAATTATGAAATAGGTAATAGGTTAGGTTGGGCACGCAGCCATTCTCCAAACGATTAACCTCAGCATTCGGGGACCAACTGTCATCCGTGCTTCTTTCAATTGGATTAGGATTTGATCGGACCGCCCGTTTGTCAATTGTAACGTTTGTACTCAACAAACTAAATCACAACGCATATAGATTTTAACCCAGTGGGGATGACAGATATCCCAATAAGGGAATTCTGGAATTAAATCAGGGTCATTAATACAAAGCATGTTTTGGTGTTTACTGAAGGTTCCAAAGCAAACGAGAGAGTAGGTTCAGGTATCTACTCGGCAAGCCCACCCATCAACAGATCAATAAAGCTTCCAAACTTTTGCAGTGTATTCCAATCGGAGGTGCTTGCAGTTTGCGAAGCCGCGAGGTATCTTATCTCTAATGAAGTAGTCAATAGTAATATCAACATCTTCATAGACAGCCAGGCAGCCATTAAGGCTATTTCTTCAATCACTATAAATTCCAAACTGGTAGATCGTTGTCGAATGTCGATTAGAGCTGAGATCTCTTGGTGCAACAAACACTGTTACCCTTAAAGTGATATTTTGGGGAAGGAAATGGCAGATGAACTGGCCAAAAACGGATCATCTCTCGATCGGAGCCAGGTCGAGTGCTCTATATACTTGTGCCACTGGAGCAGGAAAAAAGTAGAATTCACCAGAATGTCCTCGAAGCTGCAGACGTCAGTTGACACTTGTCAGGTTTCAAGAAATGTATGGCCAAATATTTCAAAGAAAGGAACTGAATATTTACTTAAGTTAAGTAGGCCTCAATTATCGCTATTAGTTGGAGTCATTACGGGCCGCAACTCAATGGAAACCCACATGAGGAAAATGGACTTATGTAGATTGACAAGATGAAGAGGCAGAAGAGGGCTCTACCCATTTCCTTTGTGAGTGCCCCAGCTAAGCTAGAACTAGAAAAGAAGCCCTCGGAAGATATTTTTTTTTCGAGGAAATGGGTGACATCTCATCCTTGCCACTACAGAATACCTTGAAAGTCATTCAGGATGGTTCAGTGAGGCATCCCACTCAATCCCCTATCTTCTTCGTATCTACCTAACTCACCTATACCTATCACCCCTTCAACCTAACTTAACCTAACGTTTTTACTCGGGAACCAACTGTCACCCGTACTTTAGGAAAGAACAGACCGCCTATCTGTCAATGAGTGGAAGACATCCACTTTTAGTCTCAAAATTGACACAACGATTTCTATTTCTTCAAGATACTGAGAGAGAGAACCAATGGCTGCCCTTCTCTCTCTTAGTTGGAAGAAACATCTGTAAATGAAAATTGGGAAGAAAGGAACCGAGAATCGGGAAATCAAAAGACTAATTTGCGGTAAATTTTACTGCAACATAATGTTCTCCAAATTTATTTTCAAAATATGCTCTTGTACATGATGTAGGTACTGAATTTAAAAACTGACAACCTGAATGTGTATTAGACCGAGAGCCCACAGCTGATTTTGGGTGTGATCGATAGCAAAAAAAGAAGTATAGGCGTCGAAAGCTCCATTAAAAGCTATTCAAAAAATCAAAGTCTTGCAGTCCACAACTGGGGCCTTTGCGAGAAACAGTGCAGTGAAAATAAAATATGAATGCAACTTCGAAGATAATCGTTTTAGCCGAAATTGGTTTTCACTCCTCCCTTGGTTTAAGCTCCTCGGATGACATATCACGGAATCTGAGACCATTTGAGTGTATAGTTCGCTCTACCGGAACGTTTAAAAAATTCAAAATTCTAAGTGAAAAACGGTTTTTTTAAACAGTCTGGCTGGGCGAATTAAACACTCAAATGATCTGAGATTCCGTGATATGGGATCCGCGGAGCTTATCTAGGGAGGGGTGAAAACCAATTTCGGCTAACACGATTATACTCGAAGTTGCATTTATATTTTTTTTTCGATGCACTATTTCTCGCAAAGGCCCCAGTTGTGGACTGCAAGACTTTGATTTTTTGAATAGCTTTTAATGGAGCTTTCGACGCCTATACTTGTTTTTTTGCTATCGATCACACCCAAAATCAGCTGTGGGCTTTTAGTCTATATAGTTCTACTTCACGTATTAGTTTTTTCACTGTCCATTGAAATTGATGCAACTTTTCTTCTAAAGTTTTCATCTATTCTTTATCTTGTTTGATTCAAGACATCCAGACTGCTGGAAAATGGGCTCTAATATGGATCAAATCAAATCATACCGCATCTGGCTGGCGTGTAGTTTGGGTAGTTTTTGACAAAAAAAATTGTTATGTTTAACTTCATTAATTATATAACAAAATATTTTCTAAGCTAACCTAGGATATTTTATATTTGGAATGTGCGTGGCCTGGCCATCACCTATGATGGCAAGGCTTCGAGATCACAACGCTGATAGTCCGTTGGCTGAAAGCGTTACTAAGACTGAAGAAGGCTGGATCGGTTCACTTATAGCTGTGGGTGCTTTAATTGGTAGTTGTTAAAGGAATTATTAAAATCATTTTTTGAACAATTTAAGTGTTAAATTTTGTTTTGCTAAAGGTTGCCCCTTAGCTGGACCTATGTTTAATAGAATTGGACGGAAGCTAACACTCCTGTCTAGTTCGTTCATTTTTGCTGCTTCGTTTGTTGTTTTGATATTAGGAAATGACATCTGGTTCATCTATTCAGCTCGAATACTGCAGGTTTAAAAATTTTGTAACTAACTTTTCTATTCAAAAATGTATGAAATCATAGGGTATAGCAGGAGGACTTGTTGTTACAACATTGCCAATGTATTTTGCTGAAACGTCCACTGATAATCTGCGAGGAGTTTTAGGATGTCTTATTACAATTATCTTGGCTGGTAAGCTATAGAATTTCAGGAACAAAATGATCACTGAAGCTAATTTATTATATGCGTACATTCTTTTTCTAGGTGGAATTCTTTTTACCTATTGCATTGGGCCCTATGTCAGTTACCACACGTTTCAATGGTGCTGTCTGCCAATCCCGGCTATCTATTTTCTTTCTTTCATATTTATGCCTGAGACACCATTCTTTTTTGCACTCAAAAATCGAACAAAAGACGGAATAAAATCACTTCAGTTCTTACGAGGTCTGAGTGCAAAGCCATCAGCTGAAGAAGAAATGGCTAGAATTCAGAAAGCAGTAGATGCAGATATGACGAATAAAGGAGGCTTCGCTGACATATTTAAAAGCCGGGCCTATAGAAAAGCATTTTTTATAAGTACAGGCTTACAAACGTTTAAGAAGTTGACCAGAGTTGCAGCAATAACTTTCAATACTCAAACGATATTTATAAGTGCCAACTCAACGATAGATCCTCCCATCGCTGCGATTATCCTGGGTGTGACACAACTTGTTGCCAATCTGATCACTCCGTTGTTTATAGATCGTGCAGGACGTAAATTGATTCTTTTGATTTCAGCTATAGGGATGTGTTTGTCTTTGGTAACATTGGGAACATTCTTCTATATTCAAGCCTACGGCGATGCCTCGAACATTTTATGGATTCCAATTCCTTGCTTAATGATTTTCTATGCTATGTTCGCAGTTGGATTCGATCAAATACCAAATGTTCTAATGGGAGAAATACTTCCATCGAATATAAAATCAACGGTTTCATCAACTGCAACTACATTAAATTGGGCGACAACTTTTGTGGTAACTCTTTGGTATCCAGAACTAGATGCTTTGGGTTCATATATTGCGTTTTGGATGTTTGGAGGATTTTGTGTTTTGGCTTTAAATTTTGTTTTCTTTTATGTGATAGAAACAAAAGGTTTAAGCTTAGAAGAAATTCAACAAAAACTCCACGTAGGTTAAAATAAATTATATTTATTGTAGTGTAAGAAAGTACAAGCTACAATTTAAATAGAACTTAAATATAAGTAAATGTACCAGATCATGTATTGTGGATCTTATTGCATTAAGACGTCAAAAATTGTTGTTTTCACCGTACCGATCGACTAAGCAGCAGGGCTTATGACAAATAAAAAAGACAATTACACATTCTGATTTAAAGAAATGGTTGCGTTTTATTTTGGTTAAGAAACGTCATAATTGTTTCCTTGAAAGGGATTTGCTCCTTTGAGCCTTTTTTTTGTACTAGTTCTTACATACAAACTAAAAATAATATTTTTAAACTAAAAATATAAAAAGTATGAGATATGTGAGTGCTTAAGAACATAGGGTTTCCGACTCATTGAAAAATGAGTCACGACGACGGGAATAAATCTTTAAATAAACAATTAGCAGTTCAATAAGTAATTTTGTGATTTTTTTTTTCTTAAATGAACTTAATTTAATTTAAAACTAAACTAATTTGAACAATTCATCTCTGAAGATGCCAAAAGAGGCTCCCAAATTTCAAATTTAAATCAGATTTAAGCAGATAAAGTAGTAATGCCTTAAACAGATGTGCAGCAGGTCTGCACGCATCGCTGCGAGTAGAGCTGCGCTCAAAACACATGTGCACACATGTACATTGTACATACACTTCACTTATACAAATATTTATCATGCAAAGGACTCCATCACCCTTTTAGTATGAAATTTTTAGGTATTTCTAAATAATTTTTATACACAAATGGGTGCAGGGAATTAACTTCACGGGAACTACCTTCACATGGGAAATAACTTCACCACTAATGGGAATTAATTTCACTTTTTTGAAGTGAAATTACTTCCCACTGAAAGTGAGTAATAATTTCACTTTTTTGTGGGAATTAATTTCACTTTAATGTGCGTTTCTTTAAGTCCAGATTCATTAAATTCAAAAGAAACTTTGCATACACCAAGCCTCGCACCCACCCCAAATCCTATAATGGGCCCAAGCAGGGGGGTTGCAGGGGGGCAGCATGCCCCCCGATACATATCTCACTGTTTATTCGCCGTAATGCTTGCTGCTAGCACTGTATTTATGCTTGCTGCTAGCACTGTATTTATGCTAGCAGCAAGCATTACGGCGAATAAACAGTGAAGTATGTTTGGGGGGCATGCTGCCCTCCTGCAACCCCCCTGCTTGGGCCGATGATAGGATTTGGGGTAGGTGTGGGGCTGGGTGTATGCAAATTTCTTTTGCATTTAAAGAATCGGGATTTAAGGAAACACAATTTTACATTTTTGTAATTTCTATCATATCATAGGTGGGAAATAACTTCACACCATTTTCGGATGAAATTATTTCCCACCTTTAAGGGGAAATTACTTCACAAAAAAAAAGGTGAAATTAGTTCCCACTACTGGTGAAGTAAATTCCCATGTGAAGATAGCTCCCGTGAAGTTAATTCCCTGCACCCACAAATGAAGTTTTGTATTTTAACTTTTTTTAAATATCTTAATTTGTAGATCCAAACATTAGAAGCAAAGTTATAATTTTTGTTAAGCTACGGAAATCGAAGTTTTTTTGGATTTAAATCAATTTTAAGGTGGAAAATATATATAAGTGGCCCTGCCGCCTCTCACGTTGCATTTAACTATAAAAAAAACTATTTACATATTTGTTGAGGAGGATTGAGGTAATAACTTTTTAAACATAATTTTTCAAAATTGTGTAATTTTTCATTTACATTTGCATTTTGAAAAGTGAAAATCAAACCAATGTAGGACTCTATTTGCTTTCTTGTACGAAACAAATTATATATTCTAAATACAAATTATACAAAAATGTAGCATGACATTTATCCTTTCCATAAAAGCCTTAACTTTGAAGATCAGACAATCAAAACCGAAGTTATAAGCTTTCCAATCGATCAACTTGAAGGCTGTGCACAACGGAACTTTTCTCCACTGAACCTGGTCAGCGGTCGACGAACAAACAAAACCACTTATTGCTGCGGAGCTGCGCAGCAAATTTAGAAATATATATAGACATAGTGCATCTCTGACCAGGGCCCAGATCACGTAAAACGATCCGATTGAACGATCATCGTTTCGACTATTGCTTTCTCTATTTTTCCCTGTAGATGTGAATAGAAACCGTTTTCCTTTGGAGGTGGCAAAGTACTTATGAGTAGATGAAAACCCTTATCTAGTACTACCAACTGCACATGCTCTCATGTGCGAGTAGATACATTTTACATGGAAAAGCAGTTTGATGTGTTCCATTGAAAAAAGCTAGCAAAGTACTTGCAATTACTTCGCCACCTCCAAAGGAAAACGCCTAGAGACAGCTACAGTCAAAACGACGATCGCTTTTAAGATTTTTTATTTTCATATTCATGATTCTTCATTGTAACTAGATTTTGCTCCAATTCAAATTATTGAATACTTATTGCGTTGATTTTTAATAACTTGGTTCGTTTTTCTTCGAGTCGTTAAGGCTGTGATCAAATGTAAATTTAGGTCCAAAGTCATTTAAAGGGTTAGCAACATTTTTTAATAAGATACCTAGGTATATTGAAAAAATATTTTCACGAGCCTCACTTGAAGTTATTACATATATCGGAAATGTTTTCAAAGATTTGGATTTCCAGAGCAGCCAAAAAGATAAAATTTCTGATTTTTTAACAGTTTTTTTTATCCGTCGACATCGTAGTCGTAGCTATCCGTCAATAGAATTTGACTGTTGATGGCTAGACAAGTGGCCAAAGGGAGACGAACTATATTTTGATGGAAAAAGTTTATTTCGACCCAATTGACCAAAAATCAACATTTTCCGGAGAAGTTCAAAACTGGGAACATTTCTGAATGCCTTAAGGTTTTTAAATCCATCAATATTGAAACTATCCTTCAGTTGCAAGATAATGTTTTCTCAAACTGATAACAAATAAAACAAAAATAATCAAACATCAGTCAATGAGCCTACACAAGACTCCTCATCAAGGGTATGTATACAAAGTATGGTAGAGCAGGTGGTGCCTTATTGCACAAATGTTAGAAATATAAAATGTATGCATCTTTTATTAAATTATCTTATTGTGAACTAATAAAATTTAGTAAATTTGTAAGTGCTGTATTCGAATGAAAATACGTGTTTTATTACATCCGGCCCGACCGTTCATCACCACCCTTGAGTTGTTACCGTGTAAAATGTTTATTTCTGCAAATAAATATTTACTAATAAAATGATAACAATAATTGCGTATAAAGACTATGTGGGTGTGAAAATGAAAATTCACTTATAATTTTTATTCAAAACGAGAGTCAGTTTTCCGTTTGGAATACGCGAGCAAACAGTCAGAAGTACTAGTTTGTGTTCTAAATTCGTGCATTAAGTTACTTACCTGTGATTGGCAAGCCCTCTGTCATCAAGTGTTTGACGTGTTTTGTATTCGCTCCGTCTAAAAACATTTATATTTTTTTTATCGATTCCTATCATTCATTGTTAAAAAAGTGGTCTTGAAGTTAGTAAATAATTGTATTAAACCGGATTTTTATACTTTTAACATTGAAAATTTTCCGTTCTTGAGTCGATTCAGTGTGTGTTTTTTATCTATCTGAGTGAAAAGTGTTGCTTTTTGTCGATGTTATCTGTTTATTTTATAACTCAGTATTTTTTTTTTTCGAAATTTGTATTGCATACTTCAGGGCTCAACCTTAATTTACTATTATATTGCATACATTTGTGCTGTTTATAGTATATTTAAAACTGGCCAACTAAAATTATCCAGGGCCGTAGTAAACATCACCCTCAATTGAATTTGTTTATTAACAAATTCACAATTCTTAAATGATATTATTTATCATATCTTTAGTGGCATGCACAACACAAACATAAATGGATATTTAAATAACTAATAACCTAAAAGTTAATATTAACTCTTTAGGGTTTATTGACACGGTTATTCTTTCTCAATGAGCAACTTCAGCTAGCTATTATGCGAATCGAGATTTTTAGTTGGTGTTGGAGTGTTGGAGACACGTCAACGAAATGTTTACGAAAACACAGAGAAACAGTATTAATTGACAGTTTCAACAATTCAAAAAATTGAAACAAATGCAAACAAAAAAATCTAAAGCCGCCATATTGTAATGAAAGAAACATCAAAAATAAATACGAAAACACAAATGTCATTTTTTCGCCCACAATAAATGGTCTGGGTTATTAATTGTGTGCGAAAAAATGTGTAGACTTCTCCAAATAATCTGCTACAATAATCAATTTCGCTCGTCAAACAGTGTACTGTAGAACCTAATTTTTCGTGTATGGTATCGTTGTGTCATTAGCCTTAAAATTTTGCCGCCCTCAGCAAATGTATTCATCCGGAGTCTACGTGATCAGGAAGGCAACGCATTGAATTTCAATGACCAAATCCAGGGCTCCATGAATTGAAGTACCGATACGCGAAACTACCTTGCTGATTACCGAAAGTGCTTTACAGTTGGCATGATTATTAAATTTTGGCGTCCTTAAAAAATTCTGTTTATTTGTACTCGATTGAAGTGACAAAAAAATGCCATTTAAATATATGATGATTTTTTGGAGAAAAAATATAAATAGATAAAAATTAAACTTAAAAAAAAAAATGTTTTGATTTTTTTTTTATGGGAAAATATTTTTTGCGAATTTTAATTCGTAATATTATGCATAAATATTTTTAATATTTGAAATTTACTTTGAAAATCCAAAACATACTTTTTTGAAAGCTTCGGTTCAAAGGACTTTTTTTTTTAACTTTTTAGGAGTTTCTGTATGCAAAAAAAAATCATTCACACAATTTTCAAGAAATCCAAAAATCAATGTTGTTGAGCTATTTTTGAGAAAAATAAGATTTAGTAAAATTGCTAAACAAAATTGTATGGCAGATGGCAGGTCGCAGGTACCGTTAAAAAAGATGCAAAAATACTTATATGATGGGAATGACCAAAAACCACTATATATTATAAGGTGACCATTATCTTGACATCTCAAAGCGGGACTTTTTAAATTCCGCATGCAAAACACAATATAAAAAAAAACTTGTATGTTTTCGCAACTAGTGCAATTAAATTGTTTGTTCGGTTGACATTCATCGTGCAAAACGAAGCTATGGTGATACCTGTTCTATTAGCACCATTAATATGCACCGTAGCTTTATGAACGAACAGTTTGGAAGTCGGATTCAAATCCTCACCCAATAGGACTCTCTTGTCTTTACCTACGATTCTCACACAATTTCTAGATTTTTACTGTTCCCATATTTCAGTAAAATTATTCACTAAAAGATCCTTGAATTTTGTTGCCCAGTTTCGTCATTGATTGTTGGCTTGGACTCTCAAAATTTCACTATAACGCTTTTTTACCAGGCGATTATCGGTGACATTTTAAAGTTTCATCCAGAAATTCAATGCTCTTTTAGCTATTTCGTATACAAATGGAAGAAACCCAGTTATTATAAAAGCTACGTTGCTGTGCGTGTTGTTAGCCAAATCAAGTAACTTCCTCAACGCTGTATTTTGAATAACTTCAATTCTTCCAGCTCCCAGTCCCCATATCTCGACATAGTAGAGTGCAGTCGACTGAAGACAGTTTCATTGAGGAGTTTCAAGCCTCCTGTGAACCGCACCCGTCCAAAAAAATCTGATAGCCTTTCCAAGCTTATCCCAAAATGTATACATACAACTTCAATCTTCAAAGATATACAGCTGCTGAGAAATTTGGAAAAGAACTGAGGCCCCCCGTTTTGAAATTTCTTTGAATACTTGATTCAAAAACATCCGTATTTTGCATATACGAACGTCGCAGTTTTACCAGTTTTGCTGCAGCTTTTCTTCCTTTTGTTTTGAAGATATTTATGGCTTAATTCCAAGAACCTGTGCGACTCAGATTTACTTCCAGATATTCAAAATTATACACAACTTCAACTCAATCTTGTTTGTATGGCAATCTTTCGGGGCACGATAATTTTTCATTTCTCTGTATTTAATGTCATACATTTTTCCGACAAATGACTGTATAGAGCTTCCAAAGATTTTTTCATCTCCAATTCTGATTTTTCAAAAATGGCAAAAGCATCAGCATCAGCTATCAAAATAACATTTGAGTGCAAACTCATCGAAAACGCCTGTATCGTGATTGCCAGCACTTTGTGAACTTACTCTAGTGATGGGCGATATATTGATAAACTAGTAACCGGTTATTCACTAATAACTGTTATAACCAGTTATTCAATATCAAAGTTACCAGTTATTGAAATAACCCACACAACAAATACAACTATCAAATTCCATTAAGGGATGGCTACGATCTCGATGGACTAAAATAGTTCTGAAAAATGGAAATTTATCAGTTTTAATTTTATGCTCGGGAATCACGTGATTTTAGGGCTCTTGGGTGATATTTGGAACAAAATGTTAAGCTTGTCAGATAGGTAACAAGTTATTTTTTACCATGTTAATAGTATTTTATTCCAAATTTCACTCAAAAGCACCTAGATCTGCATTTTCTGAAGCGATTAATTATTTTCAGAATCGTGGGTTTTTTTAGTTCATCGATATCGTAGCCATACATAGGTGGGATGTCACGATTTGTTTGGCCTAGATGTTACCCAGAAGACAGAATTCATCTTTTTTGGAGCAGAAATTAAAATCGTAGGATTTTTAAGTTTTTTTTAATTCGTTGACGTTGCAGTAAGTCTTTGATGGCTATAATATTCTTATGCCAAAAGAACATTAATGACAGCTTTTTTCAATAATTGGTCATCGAGAAGCCTTATGACCACTTTAGAATGATAATTTTCAGTCTGAAAAGAATTAAAATGCTTGGTTTTCACAAGCAGAATACACCAAAAACACTGAAACATTGGAAGGTCACAAACTCCAGAAAGTTGTAAATCCATTCTCAGTTTTTGCATCTGATAAGGCCATCACTATCTTACTCCAATGAGAGGACTTCTATTATAGGTTCCCCCAATCAAAAATCTGAAGTTAGGAATTGAAAGCGGGACATTTTGCGTTCTTTGGGGGTAGTGGGACACAGAGCTTCAAAGTGGGACTGTCCCACCGAAATCGAGACGTATGGTCACCATAACTATATACCAAGTGTAAAGAAAATCCTTCCTGCTGCTTAGGCTGTAGCCGAAGGAACAAAAAGACAGAAAGAAATATTGTGATACCCACTTTTTCGTCTTCCTTATCAATCAAAATCTCGAGTTCAACGACGAAAAGTCAATTGAGATATTTTTTTCATAAACAAAATTTTCTTTGGACCAAGGAAAAAAGTATCATCTGAAGCTTTGTTGTAGAGAATCGTAAGATCTACAACTCTGTTATGCCCGCAATTATACGTTGACGCAAGTGTGTTGACTGAGTTTGAAAGAATTGGTAATGAATAAATAGTAAATTAAGCTTTGCCGAAAAATTTAGTAGTAGTAGTTCAAAGTTGTTTGCATTGGAATATTTAAACATTTGTGAGAGGAATGGGGCGGCAAAATTTTCCACCGCCCTGGGCAGCAGAAACTCACGCTACGCCACTGTGTTTCCCTCGCATATGCGAAGTGTATGAGAACAAGTGAAAAAGAATTGAATCACCAGTTGGAAGAAGGGAATAAATCCATCAGAGCTAACTGTTGGGAAAACGCAAAAAACTGAATAACTTCTTTATTTGACGGTTCTCAGATTTTCATGTATAGATAAAATAAAGTTCTCTTTGTTTTGATTCGCATGAGATATATTTTCTTTTTCTATCGCTTCCTAGTAGCCAGGGCTACCTTTATGGCTCTAAAGAGCCACTTTGGCTCTTTTTTTCGGGTTACGTACGAATGACCGACAAAAAAAATGTCGACTGGTTAAAATGTCGACTTTTATCGATTTCTGATAGAAGTCGAGAAAAATATCGACTTGTCGGAATTTTTCCCTACAGAAAAGTCGATATAAAATATAAATCGACATTTTAACCAGTCGACATTTTGACTTGTCGATATTTTGTCTGTCGATCATTTGAAAGTAACCCAAGGAACAACGCTCTGCTTTAAATGTTTGCACGGAATAACTATACACTCAAGAATCATAAATTCTTGTCTGATTTTTTAACTGGAACTTAACAGTTATTTGATGCTCTGGAAAATTTAAAACTATGTTTAAGACACAAGTTCTTATTTGATTCTTATAATAATTAACTTATTTAGGTAGTTATTAATTTTGTAATACCTTTTTGTTTAGCTTCAAGAAAGTTCAATAGAACGCATTTTTGTTGCCTACCTACACTTAACCTAATATTTCGAAGTTTTAACTGCCTCATTTTCTGGATGAAAAAATGCGATTTATTGAACTATGACAATGCGATATTAGATAATAATGATCAGATCATAGTTTAGGGAACGATGTTTACAAGCGCGCGCTTGTAAACATCATTCCCTTAACTATGATCTGATCAAAATGTCGACTTTCAAAATGTCGACTTTCAAAATGTCGACTTTTAAAATGTCGACTGTTGAAATCTCGATTCATAAAATCTTGATTACTGTCGACATTTTGAGAATCGACATTTTGAAAAATCGACATTTTAAAAAGTCGGTCAAATTTGTGTCTATATTTTGATCTGTCGGTCTTTTAACCAGTCGAGATTTTTTCTGTCGAGATTTTAAAAGTCGATCTTATAGAGTCGATATTTTAAAAGTCGACATGTCGTACCCAATCCCTTTTTTTCATGTATGGCTCCTTGGCTCCACTTTTCTAAAATCATCCAAAATTGGCTCTTTTTGAGATTTTCGTGGCTCGTTTCACTCTTTTTCAGAAAGGCCTAATTGCAATCATTCACTTTTGTACAAAAGTACAAAAGTGAAAAATACAAAGTGACACCTTTCTGTGAAAAAGCATATGAGATTTGAGTTGAGCTGAGTGCATTCAAACACGAAAAAGGCTAGAGCTAGAACTATAATGCTCGGAGGGGCACTTAAGAGGTCGGAAGAAAACAAGCAAATATAAGAAAGCATTTGACGCGACTATAATATGCGGTGTGGAGCGTTTCGTCAGGTTTCGTTCAACTTTGCTTACGGAAGTGAGGTGCGCTCCCGTATGTGCTCCCGTATGTAAGTTAAATGACATTTGTGTGTGTGTGTTCCCCTTTTGACGCTACGGAAAGCTTCTTTTCGTTGGTTTTTGACTTCAGCTTCAGTGGCTTTCTGACCATTATAGTTCTACCTTAGTTCAGCAACTATTATCGATATGAGTGACATCTATGAATTAGTTTTTTTTACTATTTGTTTAGATGTAGTTGTGTTTCACTTTTCTGCAAAAGTAAAAGGTAGAAACGCTCTTACTTTTATACTTTTGTAAAACTTGAGATAAAAGATTGGATTGAGCAGTTTGGAGAATTGAATGTAGTTAGGCCTCAATATTTCTATCGGGTTGGGGTCGAAATCCCGCGAATCAAAATCCCGTGTGTCGAAATCCCGTGTATCAAAACCTGTTTTTCAAAATCCCGGAAATCAAAATCCCGAAAATCAAAATCCCGCCGATTAAAATCCTGCCGTTTCTACTACTATGCGACAGCTCATTAATATTTTTGTTTCTTATGCAATTTGCAAATTGTGTTAAAAGATTGAAGTCGATTTTTTCGTAAAATGCGATGCATTAGTTGAGGATGGCAAATACACACGAATAAACAACGAGGTGTGTATGGGGGGCATGCCATTATAGGCATGCCGTTATAGGATTTGGGGTGGGTGCGAGTTTGGGTGTGTATGCAAAGTTCCTTTTGCATTTAAAGACAAAAATATCATTCACACATAATTCGAAAACAAATTAAAAAAAGACAACAAAAATCGCTAAAGTTTAGCCAAAAAACTGAAAATATTTTTTTTGAAAGTTTTGGAAAAACTTTTTTAACAATTTTATTTTGATGTTTGGGAACAGGCACATTCCAAGATCACGAATATGCATTTAATAAGTCGCTAGGACGCTTAGTTTAGCCGCAAGTCAAGTTTAAAGATGTAAACTTTGATGCCTCTAGGACGCTTAGTTTAGCCGCAAATCGCTTTTAAAGATATAAGTCGAATTTTCGTATAATGCGATGCATCAATTGAGCGCCAATGTCAAGTTTTCTTGAGCAACTGTACCTATCATTCATATTTCGAAAAAAATTAGAAACCAAAAAAATAAAAGAGAAGTTTAATTTTTCATTGAAATTTTCTTCAAAAAATCTTGTTTTTTTTTATATTTTTCAAAAAAAAAAATATCCAAAAAGTTTATATTTCTATATAATTTTTTTTTCAAAAAAGAAAAAAATCCCACCTGCTTCCAGAATCCAGACCCATACTCTGTCCAGATCCAGACCCACCTCTGTCTTCTTTTAGACTACCGTTCCCCATCACCCAAACCGACAAAAAAATTCCCACATCTGTCCAGAATCCAGACCCACCTATGTCCAGATCGAGACCCATCTCCGTCCAGATCCAGACCCACCTATGCCCAGATCCCGACCCACCTCTGCCCAGATCCAGACTCACCTCTGTCCAGATCCAGATCCACCTACGTCCAGATCCACGGCACTGTGAACCACGACCAAGGCAAGACTTTAGCGAGTTGATGCCGAGACGGCAAGTCAAAGCCATCACATCGCCGGCATCGTGGCCGTCGCCGTGGTCGTGGTCGTCGTCACCGCCGCCGTTCTCGTCCTTCTAGTCGTGGTCGTTCCGTCCCCACAAAACCAAAATAAAATACAATTTCTATCTCTCTTATTATCTCGAGGTCTTACCTCTACGGAGTTCTAAGAAGAACTAAAGAAGAAGATACATAAATGCCAAATTGCCAAAACACAACTGCTTATATAAATTTTTTTCAATAAAAATAAATTCACTAATTAAAATAAAATATTGTTTCAAAAGTATGAAAAAGTATCTAAAAAGTTGGGATTGTTTTAAAAAAGTATTGAAAATCCCGCAAAATAGTAGCAGTAGGGATTTTGATCGGTGGGATTTTGACCTTTTCCCATTTCTATCTACTCAAATTTCCTTTTTCTAAATTTTCGAATTTCCCTCTAATAAAAAATTCTTGGAAATTCTTCCTCTGAGTTAAAAATTCTTTGAAATCTGAATGCGTGTATTTTCATTAAAAAATTCATTTATTTCATTAAAAAATCGATGCCTTTTCTTGAAACACAAACAAATTCAAAATATTAACTACGAAAACGAATTGCTCATTAAAAATTTTGAAGATATTTATGTAGGCCACGAAGCTGAAGCTTGTTTGAAAAAAGAAAATCACCCCGATTACAGAATCCGACGAATGAATTGCGGAGGGAATCAGACTCAATTTTGACATTTTTATGAGCCAAATGTCAAAATTTAGTCAGATTCCCTTCGCAGCTCATTCGTCGGATTTTCTAATCGTGGTGAATGTTTTCCATGATGATTTTGTTGCTATAAGAAAATGTTTTACTATACTATAAGACAATCTGCGATGAAATCACGTTAAGAATTGATTTCAAATATAAGAGATTGTTTGTGCTAAGATTTTTAGATCCACTCATTATTAAGTCTGATGAAGACATATCATGTTTTGATCTAGTTTATGAATTCTGCCATTTAATAAGCTATCCAGAAAAAGTTATAATTTGACTTATAAGCTTTTTCAATTAAAAGATAAAGAAAAGGCTTACAGAATTTATTTTGTAATCACTATTATAGAGGAATTTCGGTTAAAAATTGGAAATATGTTCATATTAAAAATCATTTGGACGAGACGAGTAACTCTTTCCCAACTTATACAATTTTCCAACACACATTTTTACTCTCCCGCATAGTAGCGTGTGTGCCGGGATATTTTTTTCAAACTTTTGTTTTTAATGAAAAATAAATTTACAAACTTCCTTAAAGTAGAAACATGCCAATCGAATCTTTCAGCTTCGAATTTAATTGTTAACAAAGAACAAAGTTAATATGTAATTTTTTTACAACAGTTTCTCTTAAGTTTTCGTTATTTTTTCAAAATTGTAAACTGTATTTTGGCACTTTTTTATTTGGGGGACGTTTGCAGTGGTGGCTCTTTTTTTGTTTAAATGCTCTTTTTATTGGCTCTTTCTAAAAATCTAGAAAGGTAGCCCTGCTAGTAGCTAGATAAACCGTGCTAAAAAGCTTGGATTTATTTCCTTCTTCCAACTGAAAATTTTAACTTCAAAATAAAATAGAAATTTTACAGAAAAAGATTTTATTTTTCAAATATAAAGCTAAAAACATAATAATAAATAAATAATAACTTCAAAAAAATAGTGTGTTCAATAATATATTAGTTTTTGTCTGTTATTTCAAACATGGACCATATCATTTTATGTTCCAATAGAACTGAAAATAACGATATTGATTAAGTAGGTATACCTACAGAAAAAAAATACAAAACTGTTATTGAATATTTGCGTGCAAGACGACATATAAGTGTCCCTCTTTTTAAATTGTTTTTTTTTTTTTTTTTTTTTAAGCTTTCCCACACCATTTCAAGTCTATTTTCTGAAAAACTTAAGATTTTGAGATAAGCCACTTTGCTTCTGAGGGGACGATGTCTTATCTATGTTAACTAGCTGAGTTACTGCGCTGATACATCAATCTGTGATTCAATAAATCAAAAGTGCTAAAGCGTGATTTGTAACCCACAAATTCAATAACTGTTTATTTGCTTGTAGCGACATAAAACTGGGTAGATAAACCAATTAAAGAGTTATGTTAAAAGAAAATAAAATAATCAGTTGGAAGAAGGAAATAAATCCGGGATTTGTTTCCTTCTTCCAACTAATGCTTTTTAAAACCCCCAACATTTCTACAATGAAAATAGTTTTTACTACATATTTTCTTAGACCTAACAGATGTGTCTACGTATAGAGAAGACATTTGCATCAAAAAGTCATTTTTGGAAATTTTGGGATTTATTCTCTTCTTCCAAATGGTGGTTCAATTATGGGTGAGGGGACAATTATTCTGGCAGCTAAATATCAGCAGTTGTTGACTGGAATGGCGTAGCAAAAAAGATTTTTAAAATTTAATTTGCCAAAACCGAGCCATTAATTTACAAGGGCATATACAATCTTCTTAAATTTCAAAAGCATTTGTTGAAACGCAAAAACATCATATAAACGCTAAATGGCTTTTTAGATAGTTGAAAGCCTTTCGTGAAATTGGTCATAAATCAATTAAACCGTGTTAACCGTTGCACCCGTAATAAAGGTAGAACTATAATAGTCGGAAGGGCACTGAAGCTAATGTCAAAAACCAACGAAAAGTAGCTTTCCGTACCAAAAAAAGGGGAACACACCCATAATGTAATTATCATCTATCTCTTTTTGGCACTCCTATTTCACCAAATGTCAGTTTTACTTAAGTGAGGTGCGCTCCGGAGCGCACCTCACTTCCGTAACCAAAGTTGAACGAAACTTGACGAAACGCACCACTCCGCAATTATAGTCACCGTCGTATGCTTTCCGTGTATTCGCTTGTTTTCTTCCGACCACTTAAGTGCCCCTCCGAGCATTATAGTTCTAGCTTAAGAGTTTTGGTAAGTAATCTCGCAAATCACCAAAATTTCCTGTTCTTGCTTTTCATAATCTCGCAATAACGAAATCCTGCAAACTAAAATCTCGAAAATCAAAATCTCCCAAAATTTTATTGCACTGCAACAAATACATTTTTATGAACTGTCATATGATTGCGATGCGTTCAACGCACTACACTTTAGTACTGACTTTCAATTTTCATCTAACAGCCGGCGAATCAAAAACTCGAAAAATTCAAAAATGTGAATGAGCGAAAAAAAGATCGAAGTTGGCTGCGCTCAACTATTTGCTCTCTTCGCTCGGAGCTCATGGAGCGTATCTACTCCGTGATAGCCCTGATTTAAAAAAGAAACACAACACTTTGAGTGCTCTGAACTAAAAAAATATGCACAGATTTTTTTTTGACAGACAACTTAAAAAAAAACGCCCTTATGACTGTCAAGAGTACAAGAGAATGTAATGTGTCATGTGCCAATTATTGCAATAATCGTACTTGGGTTTGAACTAGAAAATATTTTTGTTCCGTGATAAACTCTCGGTTCTATTTTGAAAAAAAAAAACAAAATTGTTAAAACCGTGTACGATTTAAATTGCGAGATTTTGGTTAAAATTTCCGGGATTTTTGGGTTCGAGATGTAAACGCGAGATAGTTAAAAGCTAGATTTTGTAATTGCGAGATTATGAATAACAAGATTTTTAATTTGCGAGATTTTGTTATTCGAGATTTAAAAAAAAAAGCCATATTTCGTTATTTCCCGTAGTAAGAACCAACAAAACTCTCACACCATTAGCTCGGAAGATAAAAAATAACTTTTAATTTGGCATCACTGTCATTAACATCTGTTAAATTACATAGATTATCCAATTCATCGTGTTCGCCATCGTAGTACCTCGTGGCATCGTCCGTTTCCCAGCCGCTACCACCTAAAACAAAAATGTTTTCTTCCGAGGTAGGTACTGCCTCTTGCGAGGAACTGACAAATCCCCCAAGAGTATTTTATCATGAAAAGTGCTCCTCATGTAGCTGTTTGGACTCGGCAAACAATTGTAGGCCCCCTCCATTCCTGCCAACAATACGCACACAGGAATGGTTGAGAGTTTTAAGTCACTAGGCCCTTCCTGGTTTTCCTCGAGCTGTTTTGCCACCAAACTTATTTTGCTTGCTTACGTATTACGGCCGGCGTATAAACAGTGAGGTATGTATGGGTAGGTGCGAGGTGGTTTTTTTTATAAAATTTCCCCTCCCGCCCAAACGGGGGGAGATAGACCCCCTCCAATAGTAAAAATTGCTCGTATTAAACTGTTCTATGAAAAACCGTTATCATTTCTTGGCGCCTAAGTTATCGTACTTCCCGCTAATATTTTCTCAGGTTCGTTAATAAAAATTATTTATTTCACAACATAAAACACTAATTTTTTTACTACAAACAAAACAATTTACTATCCACTACTGAAATTAATTCACCAACTTTACTTTTCACTTTTATTACAACCAACTTTATTCATTCACGATTTAAAACAAACTGTGTCGCTGCCGGTCAAACATGTGCCTTTAATGCTTGTTTGACAAACTCTGGAAGTAAGTAGAAGGTTCTGGTATCTGCTTCCAGAGCTTTCCGTAGGGGAAATTTCCATAATTCCTCTTTCTAAAGCTTTTATTTGACAGTTGGTTTTCTGCTATAATCCGGAAGATGGCGCTTCTTCGTTTGAGAGTCGTTATAATTAGTTAAGTGTATGTTTGCACTGCAACCTTAAGCTCTATTGTGTGCGTTTGTTTGCTATTCGGAGTCATTATAGTTCAAATATGAAAGCCATTGCAATAGATATATACTGAATTTAAAAACTGACTACTTGAATGTTTATACTTCTACTTCACGTATTAATTGATACAACTTCGTTTAAAGTTTTCATCTATTCTTCATCTTGTTTGATTCCAGACATCCAGACTGCTGCAAAAAAACTCTAAAATGATTAAAATCAAATCATACCGCATGTGGCTGGCGTGTACTTTGGGTAGTTTTACAAAAAATTGTTGTGTTTAACTTCATCAATCTTATATAAAACATTTTTTTTTCAGCTAATCTAGGATATTTTATATTTGGAATATGCATGGCCTGGCCATCACCTATGATGCCAAGGCTTCGAGATCACACTGTTGATAGTCCGTTGGCTGAAAGCGTTACGAAGACTGAAGAAGGCTGGATCGGCTCACTAATAGCTGTGGGTGCTTTAATTGGTAGCTCTTATACGAATAAAAATATTAATACATAATTGGAACGACTTAAGTAGAAACTTTCTTTTTGCTTAAGGTTGCCCCTTAGCTGGGCCCATGTCTAATAGAATTGGACGGAAACTAACACTCTTGTCTAGTTCGTTAATTTTTGCTGCTTCGTTTATTGTACTGCTATGTGGAAATGACATTTGGACAATATATTCAGCTCGAATACTGCAGGTTTAAAAATTTTATAATTAACTTTTCTATTCAACAGAAATTAACCTATATTCAATTGTATATTAAATCATAGGGTATAGCAGGAGGATTTGGTCATACAATATTGCCCATCTATTTTGCTGAAACGTGTACTGATAATCTGCGAGGACCTATAGGATGTCTCATGACAATTCTCTTGACTGGTAAGCTAAAGAATTTTTAGACAAATCATGTAAGCTAATTTTTTTTGTATACAATCTTCTTCTAGTTGGAATTCTTTTTACCTATTGCATTGGGCCCTATGTCAGTTACCTCACGTTTCAATGGTGCTGTCTGCCCATCCCAGTTATCTATTTTGTTTCTTTTATATTTATACCTGAGACACCATTCTTTTTTGCTCTCAAAAATCGGACAAAAGATGGAATAAAATCACTTCAGTTCTTACGAGGTCTGAGTAAAAAGCCAGCTGAAGAAGAGATGGCAAAGATTCAGAAAGCAGTAGATGCAGATATGACAAATAAAGGAGGCTACGCTGACATATTTAAAAGCCGGGCCTATAGAAAAGCATTTTTTATTAGTACAGGCTTACACACGTTGAAGAAGTTGACCGGAGTTGCAGCAATAACTTTCAATACTCAAACAATATTTATAAGTGCCAACTCAACGATAGATCCTCCCATCGCTGCGATTATCCTGGGTTTGACACAACTTGTTGCCAATCTGATAACTCCCTTTGTTATAGATCGTGCAGGACGTAAATTGATTCTTTTGATTTCAGCTATGGGGATGTGTCTGTCTTTGGTAACATTGGGAACATTTTTCTATATTCAAGCTTTTGGCGATGCCTCAAACATTTTATGGATTCCCATTCCTTGCCTAATGATTTTCTATGCAATGTTCGCACTTGGATTCAATCCAATTCCAAATGTTATAATGGGAGAAATACTTCCGTCGAATATCAAATCAACGGTTTCATCAACTGCTATATCATTGAATTGGGCGACAACTTTTGTGATAACTCTTTGGTATCCACAACTAGATGCTTTGGGTTCATATATTGCCTTCTGGATGTTTGGAGGATTTTGTGTTTTGACTTTTAATTTTGTTTTCTTTTATGTAATAGAAACAAAAGGTTTAAGCTTAGAAGAAATTCAACAAAAACTACACGCAGCTTAATATTATCTAAATTTTAGTTATTACTGAGATTCTATGTAAAAAAGAAAATAATTAAATAAAGTTCTTAAAAATTTACAATAAACTTTGAACTGTTTTATTTTAATTCTATCCCTCTTACATTCAGTTAGAACTAGTCAGATTGGTACGCTCATTGAGTGTTTTAAGTAAAACAACTTTGAAGCTAAGCAGTTGAAGGTAAATGGAATCCCTTTTGACATGTTTTCTCAGCGCTCTGGAGAATAGGGAAAGTCTCTTAGTTGGGAGTTGAGACTTAGTCAAAAGCATTGAATAAATATAAATAGAAGGTGACACCCGGCAAAATGTCCGCATGATTTTATAGTAGCTCTGCCTTTGTATATATAGACTATAGTACTATTATGAAACGGATTTTTATGCTTCTACAAGTGCTCTATAGATGGCGTTTGTGTATCCAACAAATCAATCAAGAACAAGCAGCAAAATAGAGAGGATTATATTATTTTGATTCTGTTTACAATAGGAGTCATGACAACGAGAAAAACAGGATAAGGAAAATGAAAATTTTGTTATTATGATATGGGTATATATTTATGTATAGGTGTGTTTATTTTTTTCAGCAAAACAATCATAATTTAGGGACCTATTTAGTTTTGAATATTCAATTTTGTTGAATGAAAATAGGTTTCAAAGCAATGTTGACTTTTTTCTATGTCTATAAGCGTAAAAAACATGTGGCAATGTTGCTACGTTTTGCTGCAAGGATATTTTTTGTTCATTTAAAAGATTTTCAAAATTGTTTTGAAGTCGTAAGCATTTCATAAAAACCTAAAAAGTTCCGTAAACTAGGGACGCGGCAATTTTTTTAGGGTTGGGGGGTAAATTCAGTTTTTTCTTAATTTCTCGAAAACTATCAGTATTTTTTTTGAAAGAATGTGAAGGTACAAATTGTAGCTTATGTAATTGTACACAAAAAAGATTAACATACTTTTCTCATAAGGATTCAGAGAAAATCATGCAAAAACTTCATGGTGGAGCAAATTTTGTCAAAAAATTTATTAAAATTTCATTAATCGACTGGAAAATTTTGTGTACGATTTGTGTTTGGCTACATCTTCTCATTATAAAACCAAGATGTAGCCAAACACAAATCACACGAAAAATTTAGCCCATCGATTAATGAAATTTTAATACATTTTTTGAGAAAGTTTGCTCCACCATGAAGTTCCTGCACGATTTTTACTGAATCTATTGATTCTCTTTTGTGTAGCCACAATGATAGTTTTCGAGAAACTAGGAGAAAACTGAATTTTCCCCCTTTTACGCACCTACAAAATTTTGCCCTGGCCCAAATTTACAGAAGTTTTTAGGAAATTGTTACAACGTCAATACAAAGCTCTTCACGATAATTCAGCTTTATCGGAATTTTTTCGAAACGAAAATCTAATTTTCCTTGGCTATTAGATTAGCGAGTCAAAAAATTTTCAGTAAATAAGATGACAACAAAGGAGAATTGGCAAATTGGTCCAAATATCCACCACGAACGAGACTTATGTACATAGGTACATAGGTGCGGTACATATAGGCACCCGCAGGTTTTTTCCAGGGGGAAGCAGACACCAAACCTTCAATTTTGAGATTACAATTTTCGAAAAATATATTTAAAGAAGTACTTTTTTGAAAATGTTAGTATGCAATATTATTTCAACTAATATGATATTTGTTTGTAAAAAATTAAATCCCTTCAGCCTTAAGTAAGAAAATTGAAGACAAAACAAAACATTATAACGGGTGATTTTTTAGCTGGCTTGGTTTTGGCAACACTGGTTTTGACAGCTGACGTGTGTTTAGTACCTTGTGTCACTATCAAATAGCTTCAGTTTGGTTTGCAATTTAACCATGGATCGTCTTACAAATGAACAACGCTTGCAAATTATTGAATTTTACTATCAAAATTCGTGCTCGGTTCGAAATGTTCATCGCGCGCTGCTTCCATTTTATGGTCGGCATTCTCGACCTTCTGAGCAGTCTATTCGGAAGATTGTGACCAAATTTCGCACCAAATTTACTTTGTTGGACATTAAACCACCAACACGTTTACGTACTGTGCGTAGTGAAGAAAATGTTGCGGCCGTATCAGCTAGTGTGACAGAAGACCGCGAAATGTCGATTCGGCGCCGTTCCCAGCAGTTAGGCCTTTGTTACAGCACTACGTGGAAAATTTTGCGGAAGGATTTGGGCGTAAAGCCTTTTAAGATACAGCTGGTGCAAGAACTAAAGCCAGCCGACCTACCACAACGCCGAATTTTTGGTGAATGGGCTCTTGGAAAGCTGGCCGAGGATCCGCTTTTTTATCGAAAAATTGTGTTCAGCGATGAGGCTCATTTTTGGTTGAATGGGTACGTAAATAAGCATAATTGCCGCATTTGGAGTGAAGATCAGCCAGAAGCATTGCAACAGCTACCAATGCATCCCGAAAAAGCCACTGTTTGGTGTGGTTTATGGGCCGGCGGCATTATTGGGCCATATTTCTTCAAAGATGATGCGAATCGCAGCGTTACTGTCAATGGTGAACGCTACCGAGCGATGATAACAAACTTTTTTTTGCCCGAAATGGAAGTTCTTGACTTGCATGATATGTGGTTTCAACAAGACGGTGCCACATGCCACACAGCACGCGAAACAATGGCGCAATTGCGAGGCGAGTTTGGTGAACAGTTAATTTCACGTTTCGGGCTGGTCAATTGGCCGCCTAGATCGTGCGATTTGACACCATTAGATTATTTTTTGTGAGGGTATGTCAAGGCTAATGTCTATAGGGACAAGCCCGCTTCGATTGACGCACTGGAAGCCAACATCCATGCATTCATTCGTGAGATACCGGCCGATATGTGTGAAAGAGTATGCCAAAATTGGACTCAGCGGATGGGCTACCTGAAACGCAGCCGCGGTCAACATTTGCATGAAATTATCTTTAAGCATTAAATTGCAAGGTTCAAACTATCGATTCAAATAAATATTTCATTCATTTTTTCGAATTTTATGTGCTTTTTTTTTTTTAAAGTTCTAAACCTCTTAAAAAATCACCCGTTATTATTAGTTTCTTCTTTCCGTTTTTCAAGTCCGATTTTTGCGTAAATGCCAGTAATTGTTTACTGTTCAACTAAATTAAGTGTTAAAAGTGATGGAAAACTGTAGTTTTAATATAATGTATAGTAAAGAAACCGTAATTAACCATTTAATGTTCGGACTTCTGGTTTAAACAATAATTTTACCTAGGAAATTGCTTAAAACGTCAATTTTATATGTAGATTAGGGTGGTCGTTAGAATGTTTTTTTTTTTAATATTTGGATGGACCTAAATCAGCTCTAAATGAAAACAAAAATTTTCATCCGTTATAGTCGCTGTAGGGGTAAATTAAATTTTCCTTTTTTTTTTGGAAATTCGCGTAAAATCTGCCGACAAATTGAGCATGTAGGTGAGAAGTAGAAAAGAAAAAAATCCTACTGGGGGGGAGGGGTAATATCTCGCACTGCTTGGACGGGAGGGGCAATTTAATAAAATAATTGTATAAAATAGAAAGAAATACTTAAAAAACAACGACAACACTTGCAGTAATGTTTTGTAGTTTTTTTGGAAAGCCGGAATTCCATTTTAATAGTTGATTATAAAATAAAATTCTTTGAATAAACAATTTCAGCAAAATCTGTTTTCAAAAATATTATTAAAAAAAAATAAATTTTATATGCGTATGTATTAACAATATTACAGACAGTCTTATTATTTAAATAATCAGCTATTAATGAAGTCTCAAAGTTATAGCGTTTCAAAATTTGACTTTTGATTTTGACCGTAAAGTGACAAACAAATATTTTTGGAAATATATAATACAGTTAAATATAGATTAAATATCCAATAGCCATGAACATCCAAGTGCTGCTCACTCAACGTACTTCATACATTGCAGTAATTAATTATTAAAGGGTAATATCATATCACCATGACTTGGACTTCCTATGCTTATTTACACAGCATAATCTCATACAGAAGATTCAATGCAAGGTATAAACATTCATTCAAACAAAGAAATCGATGAGATCAGCGAATGAATATTTATATCTGAGCATAATGCTTAATTGCACTTTTGGAATCAAGTGCGCTATTCGATTAAAAGACTTAGTTTTAAGTTCTTTAGTTTTTAGTGGATAGTTGGACACAAAAGGTTGTCGAAGAATGAAAATTCTTTTTTAAAAAATAAAAATATTATATTTTTATTTAACTATACATATCTTGAAAACTATTATTTTTTTTTTTTCAAAAATCTGGCTGTTTTAATTTTTTTTATAGAATTCTACACGAGAAAGATTACTACACTATTTCGCTAGAGCAACAGATTTTGGGAAAAATGTGCACAAACGTTACAAAACTATTATTGATATCTTTTCAACTCTAAAAATTTGTTTCTCAAACAAAAAAAGTGTTATAATCTTTCATGAGCTTAGATTTAAATCTTTTGAAAAAAATTACGGTTTTAGAGATATGTATGTACAGTACATATTTATAAAAACAGTTTTTTGTCCCTTTTACCGTACAAAATAAGTTATCAAATTACTTACCATGTATCTAATATGCTGATGCAAGGAAAATGGGGGCCCCTAAAAAATATTCGATACGGGGCCCCCAAAGTGTTCGCTACGCCACTGGTGTTACCACCAAGTATATACGCTAGAGTTATAGCTATTTCACGAGAGCCACACGGAAAGAATTCTTGGATCAAATCACAAAAAATGAGCTGCAAATTACGAAAAATGAATCCCGATTTATACCTTGGCTTGGGATTTTGTAATTTACGACTATTTGTTTGCAATTTGCAAAACTGATCAAAATGAAGATATTGATACTCAAAAATCGTAAATCAACACCCTTTAAGTATCAATTCTTCAATCGAGAGAAAACAAAAATTGCGAACAGCAAATCGCAATTTGATCCAATTATTCTTCAATCGCACAATTTGTAAATTTGCAAAATAGATTTGTGATCACCACTTTTATTTCGTGATTTGCCACTTGGAAGGATCAATCTTGCTTAACCCTTCATTTTGCAGGTATACGCATTTAATTTATTTTATTTTTTTCTGAAATAAACACTTTACGTTGACTCTACTTGGATTTGAACTCGCAACCCTCCAGTTGCGAAGCGAGCGTGCAACCGCTTAACTAATTTGCATTATAGATCGTTGGTGTCACACATTAATGATTAGATACATGCCATGGTGCTTTCTGTCTTCGAGAAGTAAATTGCGACAAGAAAGTCGTGATTTAGGAAATTTTTGTTGGTGGTTTGCAACTATTCTCATGGAGTTGAAAATTGCGACAGAAAAAACGTAAATCAGTGTTTGTGCAATCTAAATTACTAAATATTAATCGCAAATCAATATTTTTAAATGCTGTTTGTGAAATTATTCTTTTAAGGAGTAAATTACGCCAAAAAAGTTGTATTTTGCTAAGAAAAGTACAAGCTTGAATCATGGACTTTAATTGCAAATCACGAAGAAACAAATTTTGTAAATTGCAACGGTTTGAATGTTAAATTACCAGTTTTTATATTGATTTGGGATCAAAATACCTTGATTTACGAATAAAACATGATTCGTAAATTGCAACTGCAAATTTTTCAATTGGTGATTTTTCAATTCTTTCCGTGCACCTGGATCATCATAATCCTTTAGTGGTGCTTAGCTTGGTTATGCTTGTGTTAATAATTGAAAGACGGCAAAGAGTGTTTTCAATTAATACGAGCATAACCAGACTAAGCACCACTAAAGGAGTCTGATGATCGAGGTGGCTCT
This sequence comes from Dasysyrphus tricinctus, assembly GCA_963921185.1. Lineage (NCBI taxonomy): Eukaryota > Metazoa > Arthropoda > Insecta > Diptera > Syrphidae > Dasysyrphus > Dasysyrphus tricinctus. The sequence continues at coordinate 102,280,146 of OY992530.1, read as the reverse complement.
CGTGAAATAGCTATAACTCCAGCCTGTATACTTGGTGGTAACAGACATAAGTTGTTGTTCATTCAAAATTATTCAATAATACTTACAATTTGCATACCAAAATTGTACTTAAAAATGTTTTAAGAATTTTATATAATACCTACATATATAAAAATTTATTTATTAAAAACTGCTCAAACTATTTTAACTTTGTTTTTCAAATCCGATGGCATTCTTTTTTCTTATTTTTATTTTCCACACAATTATATTTGATCAAGAATTCAGATGGTATTTTCTTTTCTTGCATCAAAATATTTAAGGAGTTTGTTTAGCTAATTTAAATATCGTATTTTATGCCTTTAAACATTTGTCTCATATTGTTCATGTCCTTATAGCTACCTACATATATACCAACAATTTTGTTTAAGCCTTCAGCCTCTTGAACATAAGGGCAAATACGTGCGACCGTGTGTATTTTATTTTATTTTAAGAAACAAAAACGGAAAGAACCCTCACCGTATCAATGTATATGTTTATTTCTTATCTCTACCTCTACGACTGAAATAAAAAAATAACAAAAAAATAACAAACACGAATGTAAAAGAAACAAACAAAAAAAACAACAAATATATTCAACTAGCCTAAGAACTACATACACAAAACTATACATGCATACATTCATATTCATCATTATCCTTTTTGCATGTACATACCTATATTTAAAAAAAAAAAAAACAACTGAAAAAAAATTATTGGGAAAATAAGAGAACTTTCCCACAAAAGCATTTTTACGACTGAAACAAACAAAAAAGTATTTTTTTTTTCTGTAAATAGTGAATTAAAATACATATTTAAACAGAAAGTAGGTATAATAAACATAATTATAATTTTTTTGAATGAAGGTATTGTTCCTATTGTAATTACTATGAAAAATATTTGTGTTCTTCCTTGCCACATTCTTCTTATTTGTATAGAAAAGTAGTGCAAGGAAAATCCTAAAAAAGTTTATTTTGTTTGTCTCCTTTGAACTCTCATACATTTTGTATGGATTGTTCTCTATCCTCTCTCATTTACTATGCCTACATTTGTATACAAAATCATTAGTTCTACAAGTGCTCACTTTAAAGCGCTGCGTTCGTTCCTCTTCATGATAGTACTATCATTGTATATAAATTCTATAGTATTATCATGAAGAAAAAAAGCTCGTGGCCATCTATGCGTCCAAATGTTATACTAATTTTTGTTAAGGGATCTCGGTAAGGCGATCACAGCGAACCTTTCGACCAAATGTCTACGTACAAAATCTTGTTTCATGAGAATACTATAGATTGGATATACAATGGTACTATAGAAATATATATACAAAGGCTCTGCTTTCGCTTTAAATATTATGATGAGGTTGGTGTATAACATAAAATTAATTTCCTTAATTAAATAAAGTTGGTGTATTCGAAAGGGAATTTTTCAATAATAACATTGTTTGTTATTTTTGTTTATTATGAATTGCCTTTGTATATGAAAACCATAGTACTATCATGGTGGCACTCGAAGAGGGCGACATCTCAAGTCTCCAAGGGGTACCTTGACGTGGAGAATTGTGGAATAAGTGGAAGTGTGGACGTGAAGAATAGTATAAGTATGGGAAAGACGTATACTGAATTTATGAGAGTTAGAGTGAATCAGGTAGAAGGCATTTTGGAGAAAATATTCAATTTTGTTTTGGTTATCGGTTTTGTTTACATTTTTTTTACTATGCAGATAAAGCTGAAAGACACAAAAAGAACAATTTCGGATATTCTTTTTGGCTTATGGGGTTTTTATGGTGCAAGGGAAAGGGGTAGGTATACATGTGAAGGTGTATTTGTTTTTTCACAGCTGTAGGCGTATCGTCTTCAATATATTTGGGTTTCTATGGTGCAAGAGGAAGATGTTGTTATACATTGGAATATAGGTAGATAGGTATGTGGGTTAGTTTTTATAACTGAGTGGGTAGTTGAGAACCAAAACTCGTCATATCCAAAATTTTCATTTTGTGCAAATGAAAAAAAAAACTAATTAAGGTGAAATGGTAGATGTTATAAAAGATTTTATTTTATACCTACCTATAATCTTTTTATATGAACATTTTCATATACAAAGCTATAATAGAAGATTTTTAAATCTATGTTATGATTGAGAGCAAACAAATATTGGAAGTTCCGTTTAAAAGATATTTAACAATTAAATTTGGTTATGAAGAGTTTTGTTGCAAATGATTGGATATGGTCAGTTTCCCCACCATTCCCCCCTCTCACAATTGCACTTTCTAATATAAAAGCACTCCCCTACTTTCCAATCTTTAATGACCCATTTTAAATTGTTTACAATAAAAACCTGTGAAAGTTTTAGTTCCTTCTTATATAACATAATTAATAGCCTATGATGGATAAGAAGAGTTTTGAAAGCAAACCCACTGCTTACAATGGATATGGAAAGCTTTAATGTAAATTGCACTGTGGATATCGAGAGTTTTGGAAACAATAACGATGTTCGACATCAATATTAAAGGGGCTTACAGGGGTAAGGGTGTCAAATTTTCTTTAAAAACTATTCAATATGCCCAGCTTAGCAAATCTGGATCAAAATCTCAATTTTTGATAAAAGTGGATAGGTATGATGAGTTTTCGTTCTTATCTACTCAAATGTAGATAGGTGTTTTGTGTGCAGGATTTTTTACAAATAATGTACCTACATGCAAACTTTTCGCACTTTTCAAACTTTTCTTTCGCTTCTTTCCTTAATATATATTATATACATATATTTTAGTAAAGGCAACATTGGGGTGGAATACCATTTTCAAAAAAATGGTTATTAAGGTGCAGTGCAATAACACCCGCGGTAATAAAGCCCTTGGGCTGTGGGCGTAATTTCCCAAAATAAAAGGAAAAAATACCCACGGGTTTATTTTCCATTTTAAAATGGCAATAACCCACGAAAGAAAAGAAATAAGAACCGCGCGTGCTATTGCTTTTTGGATTTGGCATTTAAGCCCACACTTAAAGTATAATCTATACTCTGCTTTTAAATACTCTTCTATTTAAAGATCTCAAAATGATAAAGTTGGATATCTTAATATATACAACAGAGTCGGGTTAGTTACATCATTTATAAGTTATAACTGAAGAACGGCTGAACGAATTTTAATTATCTATGGTTTGTTGGATTTGTCTCCGCCTCAAATAGGAGAATAACTATTAAAATATTAGAAAAGTTCACGGATAAAAATTATATGCACTTTGGGTAGGTAGGTACCTGTTTTATTATATAAAAAAGAAATCAGAAAATGAGTTTGAAAACGAATCAATAATTTATGAAATTTTGTTTTGACAAAATTAAATTAAAAAATTATAATATAGTTGAATCTCCACATTTCGTTCTGACAAAATAAAATTACAAAATTATAATCAATTTATGTATTTAAAATAACAATTAAATCTTCCATTGATCCACTTAATCAAAATAGCTTTTTGTTTTCTTTGATGTTTAGTAAAACTTTTAAAGGAATTAAAAGATCTGTTCGCGTACTTCCCAAAACTACGAGTTTCTACGAATTTTATTTTTTTCATATGAGCTTTGAAAGAACTTTGGGCAAAATTCGTAGAAATTCGTAGTTTTAGGAGGTATGCGAATAGACATACAATAGTTTGATGAGAATTTTGTTTAAAATAATATGTCTGTTCGCGTACCTCCCAAAACTACGAATTTCTACAAATTTAGCCCAAAGTTATGTATGTCAAGCTCATATGAAAAAAATAATAGAAATTCGTAGTTTTGGGAAGTACGCGAACAGACATATAAGTATACAAAAATGTTTATAGATTTTTTTAAATTTATACATTTTACTATTGTTTTTGTCTTAAAAAATATTAATATATCGCGCATTGAAAACAAAAGTGGCACTAAACGAAAAACCTAGTTTTCAAATACGGCCGTTTAAAGTTTTGGACGATTTACGTAAATAGTCGAAAGTTCTTTGAAAAAAGATTTAGGGCCTTATTACGGTTCGCGAATCGAACGTTCACTTGAAGTCGAACGATTTGGCGAATGTTATGTACGTAAGGGTTAGCGAATGAATTCATTCGCTAAAAATTCATCGCTGTCACAGGAAAAATTCATTATAATCAATTTTTCTTGCGACAAATTTCAAATAGAAAAAATGAAAATCAGAAAATATATCTTAAAGTGCGGAATTTTTGTAGTTTTCTTCATTTTATTCTTGACTTAATTATTTAATTGGTCATTAATAACTTATTTAATAATGGTCCAAAAAAAAACTGACTTTAAATGCAAACAAAAATATTTTAATATGTCAACGAAAAAATATACAATAACCTGTTATAGCTATTTTGAAAGTCAATATTCTATTTCTTTTTTTTTGTAATGGAGATGTTTAAAAGAATGGTTTTTAGAAATTAAATTTCAAAGTCAAAATTTTTGAAAAAAAAAAAAAATGTATATTGTTTAAGTTAATTTATTTCAAATTTTGCGTAGTTAAGTGCCATGTTGTTCTTCATATCCAATGCTTTTATCAATTTTCAGTTAAAAATCAACAACCAAATGCAAAAATCTTTCTTAATTTTTGAGAAATTAATATATTAATATTCCTAAAAAACCCGAAAAAGGGTTATAATTATGATTAGTAATGTTTTTGCCTCATGAGCATAAAACAAACAAGCAATGGAAAAAAGTTCCTTTAGTTTTTTTAAATAGCTTAAAATCTATAAGAAATTTATTCACATCCGGGTTTCAGAACTTGACTAAAAAATAATAAAGGCTTTGAATGTTACATACACAAAATATCACCTAGTTGCCAAAAATTTTGAAAAAAAATCAACTTGATAGGTACAAAAATTCACAATTTTATTTGGCACAATTTACAAAGAAGAACTTTAAGCACGGTTAAAAATTTTGGGGTAGGTACTTTTTAATATTTTCTGGCTTACATATATGACAACACCAAAAATATGTTGAAATTTAATACTTGGCAAATATTAAAATTTGGAAGTTAATTCAAAATAGGTATATTGAAACTTAATAATATCAGATATTACAAAGGAATACGAGATCTGTATTAGTTTTTATAATAATAACGGGTGATTTTTTAAGAGGTTTAGAACTTTAAAAAAAAAAAACACAAAAAATTCGAAAAAATGAATGAAATATTTATTTGAATCGATAGTTTGAACCTTGCAATTTAATGTTTAAAGATAATTTCATGCAAATGTTGACCGCGGCTGCGTCTCAGGTAGCCCATCCGCTGAGTCCAATTTTGGCATACTCTTTCACACATATCGGCCGGTATCTCACGAATGAATGCATGGATGTTGGCTTCCAGTGCGTCAATCGAAGCGGGCTTGTCCCTATGGACATTAGCCGTGACATACCCCCACAAAAAATAATCTAATGGTGTCAAATCGCACGATCTAGGCGGCCAATTGACCGGCCCGAAACGTGAAATTAACTGTTCACCAAACTCGCCTCGCAATTGCGCCATTGTTTCGCGTGCTGTGTGGCATGTGGCACCGTCTTGTTGAAACCACATATCATGCAAGTCAAGAACTTCCATTTCGGGCAAAAAAAAGTTTGTTATCATCGCTCGGTAGTGCTGTAACAAAGGCCTAACTGCTGGGAACGGCGCCGAATCGACATTTCGCGGTCTTCTGTCACACTAGCTGATACGGCCGCAATATTTTCTTCACTACGCATAGTACGTAAACGTGTTGGTGGTTTAATGTCCAACAAAGTAAATTTGGTGCGAAATTTGGTCACAATCTTCCGAATAGACTGCTCAGAAGGTCGAGAATGCCGACCATAAAATGGAAGCAGCGCGCGATGAACATTTCGAACCGAGCACGAATTTTGATAGTAAAATTCAATAATTTGCAATCGTTGTTCATTTGTAAGACGATCCATGGTTAAATTGCAAACCAAACTGAAGCTGTTTGACAGTGACACAAGGTACTAAACACACGTCAGCTGTCAAAACCAGTGTTGCCAAAACCAAACCAGCTAAAAAATCACCCGTTACAAAGGTATTATAATATAATACTTGCTAATACCTGCTTAAAATTTAATTTGTAGATTCTTTTCATGAAAATTAATACAAAATATATTACAAAATAATAGTAATGAAAGACATTTTTTTTGTAAGAGTATTTATCTTCAATTAATAGTGGCACTATTATATTTATTGTATTTCACATCATACATATATCGTCCCCTGATTGCAAGAACTAGGTAATTAAATTTTATATTTAAATAATATATCGGCAAAAACGGTATTATTTTGTATAGTTTTAAAGACTTTTTGTCTAATATTTTTCTATCACAGACAAATATAGGATATTTGTGAAGTTTCAGGATTACATAAATTAAACTATTCATCGTTCTCCAGTAGCTATATTTCTATAAAGGCCGCTATCTCCAAAATTTATGAAAATGAGTTACCTAGTTCTTGCAATCAGGTGACGATATGAGAACTAAAATCTTACTGCGATTGAAATTTTATCTACATACTAATTTGTATATTTTACCTCGAAATATTTCAACGCGCCTTCAAAATAATGCATATTTAAATTGTTTATTTTAAATTATTAGGCAGAAAAATGGTTGCTATATACCTACCTAGGTACATACATACCTACCAACTTATACAAAATAAATCTGTAAAAAGTTCATTAGATAAAAAGTTTATTACGTACCTACATACATACCTACCTACCTATGCTTACCTAATATACATAAAATTAGTTTTAAATTCAAGGTCAAATAGGTACTCAAAGAAATAGGTACCTATGTACCTACCTACCTACCCTTGAATTTTGTAACAAAAACCTTTAAATAAACTACCTACCGATGAGTCGAAATGAACTTCGACGTTGGAGCCAATAAAGCTAGGAATGAATTTTTTGAAAATCACTGGTAAGAAATTTGAAATTAAATTTGTTTTGACAGTATTTGGAACTGGCATAGGGATTCCCACTTACAGACTAGTGAATAATATTAGGTTAGCTTTTTACAAAATTCGAAGAAATTTCAGGTCAAATAAGTAGGTACCTACCTACCTACTCAAAGAAATACATACCTACCCTCGAATTTTGCAAAACAAAAAAAAAACAAATACCTAGGTACCTATTAAAAGATAAACCTACCTAGGTATGAAGGTACCTATACCTAAAACCTACCCCCGAATTTAGCAATAAAAACTTTAGTTAAAATACATGTAGGTACCTATACCTATCTATCAAAAATATCTATGCCTTAACCCACCCCCGAATTTTGCATACAAAATTTAATTAAAATACCTACAACTATTAAACATAACTACTCGAAATAATTTATAATATGTAGGTACCTGTAGGTAATAAAAACTATTAACAAAAAAACTATCTAGCAAAAAATTAATAGTAATTGCACAAAAACTTTAATTCAAATATGTACCTACCTACCTACATACCAAAAGACCAATCCTCGCAAAAAAGATTGCATCTAAAAATTCAAATACCTACACACCAAAATACCTACCACCGAAATCATGCAAGAAAATTTCATTCAAAATATCTACCAAAAGATATATGCCTAGCCTATCCTCGAAACTTTGCAAGAAAGTTTCAAGTCAATTAAAAAAGAAGCAAAAACAAAACCTACCCTCAATAAGAAAATATAGCAACGACCTACACACGTTTGTCTTTTCACACTCACATACAAGAAAATCTCTGCAAATAATAATTTTTCTACTCGTTGCTACGAACTAGACACCAACGACGCAAGCAGAAGCGACACGATCAACTCGTTCACAACTTCATATAATTTCTTTGCTTCTCTGCCTGCAAACAAAATACATTCCTAAATAAACCAACACAAATATTCTTCTATTCAAAGAGGAGACGACAATTTTTTTCTTATTTTCTTCACGTTTTTCTATTCTTTGACATTTTGAAAACAGCTGATTTGCTTATCTCTCTTACTCCCTTTATTTCTTATGAGCATGAAAATAATACTTTCCTCTTGCTCTTACTACTTGTCTTCGATTCTTTATGTACCCCTCATCCACAATTCTCCACGCAATCGAATGCGGTCGAATGTGGCGCCCCCACAAGGTCCACGTTCAACTAAAAAAAAATTTTCATGAGAATACTATGGTTTTCATATACAAAGCTAATATGAAATTTAAATTTTCTTTAGAATTTGTAGTCTTGAATAATTTTCGTTTCCTTTTCAAATTAAACTTTTTTTCAAAGCTTAGTATATAAATAATTAATGTACTGATTTTCTAGATACGAAATCTGCATAGCATTGCTGAGGTATTCAACTTGAGTTCAATTTATTGATCTGATCTTTTAGATAAAGTTCTTAATATACAAGAGATAAAATAAGCTATATTCTAGTACCACTTTTTTGAGATAGGCATGGGAGCAGAATAAAGGTTGGTACACAGAGTTTCCAAACGACAAAAACTTTTAATTAATTTTTAGAAAATCGTTCAATTTTATGATGAATATTTTAAAGATTAGAAGGTTTTTGTATACATAATACAAATTCTATACTACTGAAAAAAAAATAATTCAACAAGTCCAATCCTTAATGCTTAGTCTTCTACTTGGCTGATTTATTTCAGTAGTACTTTATAGAATTTATATAGTAAAAAAACCTTATAGGAGCTATGCCTGGCCCCGGACAAAAAAACTTCCAGCTAAATGATGAGGAACTCTAATCTTGTTAGATATAGTTTACAGTGGTTTTTGCCAAAAAGTTAAACTGAACTTAATACAAATTGCGTATGACAAAGGCTCACACTATGTTATTGATTAGTCCACGTGAGTAAGCCGGACGAAACGCAATTTTTTGGACTAAAGGCCATAAAAAGCTATTTTAAATATACACATTCAAGTTTAAGGTCTATCAAGGCTTTTGAATAAATAATTAAGTAGATGTTAAGATGTAAGTATAAGAACTAAAAATAAAAACATCACCGTCATTTACTTTGAGCGCTTATATAGTAACAGCTAGTTTGGCTGTGGATGCATCACCAAAATATGAATATAGGGGTCTGGTACGTGCGTTTTGATATCGAATGAATCGAAAATCGAGGAACTGAATAAAAAGAGATATAACAGACTAAATTCTTGTACTACCTATATTACAATTTATCGGTCAAAATTCAACGTTTTCGTTACATTGCGATTTAGTCCAGTCATATTATTTTTTTTAACATGCAAATTGTGGGGTAGTTTTGATTTGTTCCCTGCTTTATGGTTTTGGGGTTGCTGAATCGGAATCTGAGGTTTTTGAACACAATTACGTGACGCAACGTGGACAAAAATGCAAAAAATGATGCAAAGGTGGATTTTTTGGGAGGTTTTTACTTATGGCTTGAAAACTATCCATTATTCGTGAATTACATCAGAGAGAAATTGAGAGCATAAACAGTATCCAAAAAATCTCTGTTTTAGGTTTTTGTTCTGCGGCAACCCATTTGGACTCAAGCGCTAGTTGAAAATTGACGTGTTTTTACTGTTTCCGAAAATCCACTAGAAAAAACTAATTTTCTACCTTCTTTGCGTGACAACATTTAAATTTTTGTCTTTAACATGAACCAAGATATACTTTTTTGGTGGTTTTTGATACGTTGATTTCGAATCTGGCCTAGAAATTGCTCTAGCACGTCACGTTTTTAAGATATTCAAATCTAAAAATAAAAAAGGAATGTGTTTTGATTTAAATTGTTTAAAAAAGAACTCGCCGTCATTTTTTTCGAATTAATGTTTATGGTCATTCTAAAGTGTGAACATTTTGCTTCGAAATTCTTTTTGAATCTTCCAAATACCTTCATTCATCTTTGAGAAAATCATTAATTAGTTGTTAGCTTACGTCTTAAATCAGATAGTATGAAAGCCTACTGGAGCCTACTAAAGAACTTCTATTAGTATGAAAGTACGCTAAATTTATTAAGGATTTCTTAGAGAGAAAAAGGAATAGCCCAGGAAAATTAGACAAACAAATGGCAAAACTTCGAAAAAATTCCGTCAAAGCTGAAATTCGGTGGAAACTTTGTTTTGACGTCTTCAGCATTTCCTAAAAAGTTTCGTAGATTTGGGTTGGGGCTTAATTTTTTTAGGGGGTAAAATTCAGTTGTTTCTTTATTTCACGACAACTAGCAGTTTTTTTTTTTTGAAAAAATGTCAAGGTAAAAATTGTAGCTTATGTAATCTTACACAAAAAAGATTAACATACTTTTTTCATACAATTAATAGATTCAGAGAAAATGGTACAAGAACTTCATGGTGAAGCTAATTTTGTCAAAAAATGTTTTAAAATTTCATTAATCGATGGGCAAATTTTTTTGTACGAATTGTGTTTGGCTATATCTGCTCAACATAAAACCAAGTTTGTGGGTTGCCTGCCCGGGGTAAGGAAAAGGCCGTCATCTTGGAAAAGAAAGTGATTTGGTTTTTATTCAACAGCTCGATCGAATTTTATTTTACAACAAAATAATGACAGGATAACATTTAGACAGTAAAATTATCTAAAAAATGAGCTATTAACAAACTCTGTAGGTTAATTAATGAATTTATATTATTGCTCATAAAATTCTACACAAAAAATATTGTGACACTTTTTTTCGTAGGAGCAACAGATATTAGAAAAACGTGCACAAACCAGCTCATTACCTATTATACCCAATGAATGATGAATGATGAAAAAAGATTGTGTACAGTAAAAAACTCTTATTATAAACGTTTAATTTTTGAGGAAGAAGAAAAAGCTTGAAAGGAAAAGTATTGAAAATTGGTAATATTTATATGTACTGGGATGTGTATGTAATTCTATTTTCTGTGATACTGCGCTTCTCGCGTTATGGATGAGTCCACTCAACTGATTACGAATTGGAATCAAAAAAATTCATAGTTTTCTATGGCAATAAAAAATCAACTATAGAACCATAAACTAGAATAAAGAAGAGTCCTCGTTTCTTCATGGTCTTTAGTATAACCTCTGCGCAAAGAAGGAGGTTCTAGTGGTTTCCTGGCCAATATAGTGTCCGTATTGTGGGCTGCCATTTGCATGAATGAAGAACGCCTACGATTTTCTGCTGACTGTAGCCGGATATAATTGATATAATCCCTCGAAAATGGCGGGTGGAATAAGCTAATATTCGATTCCAAGTCTTCCAGCGTGGCAGATCCCAATGCACTAGTCATTTTAAATTATGATGTTAAGTTGCATGAGTGTTTTTTTAACAAAATTTTCTCTAAGCAGAAACAAATAGGATATCCTTAAGTGTTATGATTTTTGCAACAAAGACTGATTTTTGAACACAGTGTACCGACTGTTATCAAGACCAAAAACAACGTCTATCTAGGTGTGGATCTGTCGATGCTTCATGACAAATCACTTCAGTTCTAAATTCACCAACTAAGGCTTCATATGCGTGGATGCTCCTACAGAGGAGAAAGATTATGACGTTAAAGACATCAATCAGAGCTTCTGAGCAAGATGTTCTAATTAATGTCCTAGCAATGGACCTGTTGCACTTCTAATGGTTGAAGCCACGCATTTTGGCTTCCGGAAGGTGACCAAACGATTTCAAAAACAAAGTATTTGTCTTGTTTTAAATATGACTTACTCTACTGAGCCAGTAAATATGTATGTACAGTACATATGTAGCTACATCCCTAAATTAAAATCTGAGAGCAAAAACTATTTTTCACAGAAATTATACAAGAAACTAAATGAAAATGAACCCTCCACCCTACATAAATAATCAAAATCAACGAGCCTCTAAGCTTCCCACATATATTTTTGTTTGTATCTAAACACATTATGAAATAATAATAAGACTATCCCCAAATAATTTTTTCTATATTTCAATAAGAAAAATAAAATCTTCTGCTTAGCTTGAAAAATCATAGTCATGGCAACAAAAAAAAAAAACAAACGAAACCAATACCACCATACCTTATAACACAAATTGTAAACAAAATTTAAATACAAAATAATAAATTGACCATAATCGTCATGGAAACCAGTAATAAAGGAAATATTAAGTAAATAAATATCCCTTTGAGAATTGGTTTGCGAACGCAAAAGTTTCATAATTTCTATTTGTGTTGATCAAAATCAAAACCCATTATATCCACTTTTAAACAAAAATGACTTAGGTATGAGGTTTTGTTGGTATCATTCAAACACATACGCTGGGCCAAAGTTTGAATTCCAAATCTCATGTTATGCCATAGAAATCAGACCACAAAATCTGTAGTTAATTTCAAAATCCATTTTATCCACTTGAGTTTTTGTTTCAAAATCCATTATATCCATATATTTTTTGTTCGCATCAAAATCCATTATATCCATTCAAAATACATTTTATTATAGACTTGAAATTCAAAAACCCTTTTATCCATGGTATGGATTAGATGGGAAGGAGCTGATACATAAGAGAGGGGCTAAAGCTTTCTTTACCATATTAAAGGAAGAAAGGGATGACCTTGGTTTTGCCCAAGGTACCAGATCAAGCTGCTGACTATTCCCGCCAATTTTACATTTACAACTTTGGAGTTGTTGTGGGAAGTTCAAGGGCCTCCGTGAGTAAAGAAAATGTGTTTTTCATCACGTGGACCAAAAATGAGTTTGCAAAAGGATCTAATCAGATAGCTTCTGCAGTTTTTAACCATTCGTGCAGCCTTAATGTGAGCCATGCTAAAACAGTACGCTTGGTCTGCGATGGATGCGGTGGCCAAAACAAAAACTTTGCCATGATTTGTATGACTACTTATTGGCTCTTTAAAAAAGCTCCACGAAATGTGAAAACTCTAGAAATAATATTTCCTGTACCTGCACATTCCTATATTCCACCTGCCCTTGTTGAAAAGCATGTTATTTTATAATTTTAAGTGTTTTTTAAATGTTTTTAAATTGGTAATATTTTAAGGTCAAACAAAAGCAGACAATCATTTTTCCAAAAGAATACCATGAAATTCACCAAGACTGTGCCACTGTTATTTATTTAGGAGATGAAAAAAAGCTGTCCGGTATTCGACTGGAAAACTTCCACGATGGAGTACATTCGCCCAACTGGCACCTGGCATTTCAAATTTAATGAATCTAAGAGATTCATTTTAACACGAGACAAAAGTGGAGCCATTTTAGTCCGTGATTAACCATACTACTTATCCGACATAGGAGCTCCTTAATCGGTTATAAAAAAAACATAAATAAATTTCAAGGATGGAGCCACTAAACATAGAAGTGGGAGTGCAGCTTAAAGAAAAAAAGCTGAGAGATGTCTTTAATTTGCTAAGCAAACACTATGGAGATGATTGGAGGTCCATCGAAAAACTTAAGTTCTACAAAAACATAGAAGAGTTTAATGGTTTATGGCACATACTGGGCACTGAAGATCCTATTTGTGAACCTCAACAAGTTTTCAATGGAATTCGCGTTTAAACAAATTGAAAATTCTGTACACTCACCCACAGAACCTTTGTTCTACTTTTTACTTATACACAAAATAATATTGAAGCCTCTTAAAATTAAGTTTTTCAAATTTTCAATTGCTGCACTCTTTTATTTTAGCCTAAAATCCAGAGGTAATTTTCAAAACCCATTATATCCATATTTCTTTTAGCTACAACTCAAAAACTAAAAGCCTCTGATCTCGATTTCTACACTTAAACTGTGGAGAATCCCAATTACAACAGTCCTGCAAACAAAAAAGATCTAAAAAATGTTTCTTTTAGGAGATAGAAGTTTTTCTCGATTTACTCAAAATTTTTAAAAGTGGATAAAATGGGGTTTGATTTTGATCCACACATTTATTTGTTTCTATTGGCCAACACCTTCTATATCGCTTTGAGTAATGCGGTGTCACTTCTATTTATATTTATTCAATGATATAACTTTATTAATATAATTTTAACCCGCGTGAAGTTTTTGTTGAATTTCTTGTAAGCTTAAACCTTTTGTTTCTATCACATAAAAGAAAACAAAATTTAAAGCCAAAACACAAAATCCTCCAAACATCCAAAACGCAATATATGAACCCAAAGCATCTAGTTCTGGATACCAACGAGCTATCAGAAAAGTTGTCGCCCAATTTAATGAAGTAGCAGTTGATGATACTGTTGATTTTATATTCGATGGAAGGATTTCTCCCATTATAATATTTGGTATTGGATTGAATCCAACTGAGAACATAGCATAGAAAATCATTAGGCAAGGAATGGGAATCCATAAAATGTTCGAGGCATCGCCGAAGGCTTGAATATAGAAGAATGTTCCCAATGTAAATAAAGACAAGGACATCCCTAAAGCTGATATCAAAAGAATGACCTTACGTCCTGCACGATTTATAACCAATGGAGTGATTAGATTGGCAACAAGTTGTGTTAATCCTAGGATAATCGCAGCGATGGGAGGATCTATTGTTGATTCGGCACTTATAAATATTGATTGAGTATTGAAAGTTACTGCTGCAACTCCAGTTAGCTTCTTCAACGTGTGTAAGCCTGTACTAATAAAAAATGCTTTTCTATAGGCCTGGCTTTTAAATATGTCAGCGAAGCCTCCTTTATTCGTCATATCTGCATCTACTGCTTTGTGAATCTTTGCCATCTCTTCTTCAGTTGGCTTTGCACTCCGACCTTGTAAGAACTGAAGTGATTTTATTCCGTCTTTTGTCCGATTTTTGAGTGCAAAAAAGAATGGTGTTTCTGGCATAAATATGAATGTAACAAAATAGACAGCCGGGATAGGTAGACAGCACCATTGAAACGTGAGGTAACTGACATAGGGTCCAATACAATAGGTAAAAATAATTCCAACTAGAAAAAGATTGTATAAGAAAAATTAGCTTAAGCAACCATTTTGGATTAAGAGTTTTATAGCTTACAAGTCAAGAGAATTGTCATAAGACATCCTATAGGTCCTCGCAGATTATCAGTAGACGTTTCAACAAAATAGATTGGCAATATCGTATGAACAAATCCTCCTGCTATACCCTATGATTTCATACAATAATTGTTATGCTCATTTCTGTTGAATAGAAAGTGAATTATAAAATTTTTAAACCTGTAGTATTCGAGCTAGATATATGGACCAAATGTCTTTTCCTAATATCAAAGCAATAAACGAAGCAGCAAAAATTAACGAACTACACAAGAGTGTAAGTTTCCGTCCAATTCTATTGGACATAGGACCAGCCAAGGGACAACCTTCAGCAAAAAGAAAGTTTGTATTTATATCGTTCAAATTATGTACTAAAATTATTTCGTATAAGAACTACCAATTAAAGCACCCACAGCTATAAGTGAACCAATCCAGCCTTCTTCATTCTTAGTAACGCTTTCAGCCAACGGACTTTCACCGGTGTGATCCCGAAGCTTTGGCACCATAGGCGATGACCAGGCCATGCATATTCCAAATATAAAATATCCTAGATTAGCTGAAAAAAAAAAATGTTTTATATAAGATTGATGAAGTTAAACACAACAATTTTTTGTAAAACTACCCAAAGTACACGCCAGCCACATGCGGTATGATTTGATTTGATCCACATTAGAATTTTTTTTGCAGCAGTCTGGTTGTCTGGAATCAATCAAGATAAAGAATAGATGAAAACTGTAGAAGAAGCTGGATCAATTATTTCAATGGACAGTGAACAAATTAATACGTGAAGTAGAACGAACTATAAACATTCTAGCAGTCAGTTTTTAAATTCTCTATTGTAACGACTTTAACTTTTGTACTATAATAAATCTCGAATGAACTATAACCATTCGCGAATGAAGAAGCGCCATCTTCCGGATTAACCTGATACACACCCACCTATGGAGAGCTTTCATGAGCCTCAGGACTTTTGTGTTAAATGTCAAAATAAAAGCTTTAAAAAGGGAAATTATGGGAATAGAAGCAGATACCAGAACATTCAAGCAATATCCAGAGCTTGTCAAACAAGTATAAAAGGTACATATCTGACCGGCAGTGGGCACAGTTTGTTTTCAATCGTGAATGAATAAAGTTGGTTATAATATTTGCGATAAGTAAAGTTGGTGAATTAAACTCAGCGTAGCGTTGTTTTGCCATGAACCATAAGAGAATCAATAATTAAAACCTTCGAAACGGAATAATTGAGCTATAAGATCGCTAAGAAATTTAATTTACCTGCATTAACTTTTTAATGGAAAAAAGAATCAAAGAAAAGTGTTTCAGTGGACACTTGTTAGCGGACAATGAAAAAACTTGGACACAAAATTTATGAGATCTGTTTTAGTTTTGTTTAAAAAGAAATTTAACAACTAAACAGAAGAAAACGCCACCATTGTGGGCCAAACAATACAAAAATTGGACTTTAAGCCAATGGTGGTCTGATATTTGGAGTGATGAGTTCAGGTTTGAAGTTTGCGTGGGTGACTAACCAAAACGTGTGTGGCCTCAGGCCAGGCAGATCAACGATCAAATATTCACGTAGAGACAAATCATCTTTTCATCGACTTCAAAGCCGCATGTAATAGCAAAAGTCGCTAAGAGCTTCAATTGGCGATGTTGGAACTCTAAATCCCAAAAAAAAACTGATCCGGGGGGTTTGACCCTCCAGCAATCCAGCTGCAGTGTCAAGCAACCAAGAAAAACCAAAACGGAGATGTCAATCAAAACCCAATGAATCTATGGATAAAGTTTACAAAGATAATGAAAATCGAGTAAGGATATACATTCAAGTGTCGGCAGAGGTCACGGCTTATGGCGAGGGCTTGGCTTCGAAAGAAGCTTGGTCACCAGTGACACAAAATGTAAACAATAAAAGACAACGATAGTAAAGCAACAGACTGCATTTCTGCCTGTAGCAGTGGCGCCGGGGAGATTGATGGGGTATTTGCCGAATACCTCAAGGATCTTTCTTACTCTGAGGATGGTGCTGTGGGAACTGGCGGAGGGGATATACCGTCTAATGAGGAGAATCGCATCCTCAATGACGACGAGTACCAATCTTTCTCCAGTTCGGGTGGCTCGGACGCAGACGTCACAGTGGCGGAAAACTCTCCGAGAGGTCAGTTGATAGAGGCTCCTATGGCCAAAATCCTGATTCTGCCAGATGACAATACAACTTCAACTCCCCATAAAGGATGTGGAAAATGTCTTCCAACATCTGTGTAGATGGCCCAAGAGCTTCTGAGAATCAATGCTCGCATGGGCTAAATCCGATCGAGGAAAAAATGATACGTCCAAATACACAGAACAAGGGAGGGGATCATATTCATGACCTAGCCCTGCAAATCAGTTTGCCTCTTCTTCCAATGTGGCTGATGCTGGCAGTAACCCTAAAGTGGGACCAGGAAAATGTTCAAAGCACTTAAGGATCGAGCATACTGAGATCAGCAGTCAAAAAAAAGAGGACCAGCCATAATAACTTGACACCCCTCCTGACGAACGTCAATAAGAAGCCAAAGACGGCCGCTACTCTGGCTGACGTTGTAGCCGAGAGCCTTCAAGTGGCCGTTATAAATGAGAGGAGCACCAAAAAGCAGCTAACTAGTGAGCAGTAGGCTCAGGTGGCGGGGAAGATTCTTGAGTTCATAAACAGCGAGATTTTTGCCTTCACCGGCTTCGTGCCAACTTTCGGACTGCTGTCAACTATTAAAGGATTCAAAATCCTTTCCTGCAGTGATAAGCCCACTCTGAAATGGCTTCAAGCCACCGTCAATGGTATGGAGGGGCTATTTGAAGGGGCAACATAAAGAGTTGCCTCCAAAAGTGATCTTGCCACCAGACCGAAAGTACGGATATATGTTCCGGGCCCACGCTTGACAAAAGAATTGTAGGAGAACCTGTTGCGGCTTCAAAATCCGGCCAAGAAGATATACTTATGCTTAATAGTGAGACAATTTCATGAGAGTTGGTATTAATGAAGTCAAGGTGTGGCCGGGAGCCAACCCACAATACATGAACAACAAAGATGATGAAAGTGCTGCAAGTAAACCTTCAGCATAGTTAGTTGGCTTTGCCACCTTAATCTCCTTCGTCGCAAAGGAGAACACCGACATAGACCTTGTTCAACACAGTGCCAGAATCTGCGGACTCAAGTCCAAGGACTATATAATTTATTTTAATAAAGGGCCTACAGAAGGAAATTATCGCAGTCTTCCCATTATAGCGCAGACATGACGACTGTGAAGTGCGAAAAAAAGGGAACCCACCCCTTATCTTAGCCTCCATATATATGCCGGGTGACGAACCGGGCCTTCAACCGTCAAGTGCCTTCGATAACCTGGTAACAGCTACAGGCAAGAATGGCTGGGACGGGGACCTTCTGGTATGCTGCTTCGCAAATGCTCATCATATACAGTGGGGGGAGCACTGATACTAATACAAGAGGCGAGTCACTTTTTGAATATATTATAAACATTTTGATTTTAAACAGAGGTAATGAACCAACCTTCATTACAATAAAGAGAGAAGTGCTCGATGTGACGCTTTCCACCAATTCTGATTCCATTGTAGTTCACAACTGGAAAGTCTCAAGGTGTTACATTGCTCTCAGATCAAAGAATAATAACATTCCAAGGAGAGCACAAAATAGAAAACCCAAAGCCCTGCAGAAACCCCAGGAAAACAAGCTATGGGTAGCCTTCAAGGAACTATTGGTCTCATTTTTGGGCTGTTATGAAAATATACCTATATTAAGCTCTTCAGACATTGATATAAACATGTCAGTGAACTGACGTCAGCTATTCTCAGTGCTTACGAAAGTTCTTTCCCCATTACCAAAGGGAAAGGCAAACTCAACCCCGTTTGGTGGTCTTAAGAGCTGGTTATTTATACAGAGGGTTTATTATACAGCTTAACACAGTAATGAACCTGCTGACTGATATATCTTCAAGATCAGCAAAAACGAATATAAAAACAGAACTACATACATGCAAAAAGAGCAGCCTGGCAAAAATTTTGTTCAGACATTGACGTCTACAAATTACGCTGCTATGCTCAGGAAAGCCATGTCAAAGGTCCACACACTCCCTGATTTTCTTAAAAGACCGGATGGAACATGGACTGACTCCTGCTCTGAAACCTTATGAGCACCCACTTAGCAGGATGTACTTTTGATGCATCTCTTATGGAAAGGGCTCCCAACATAAGCTAGACTTGTAGTATTGGCAGTCAAATATAGTAGATAGCCGAAAAGTTACCTGGGCCACAAACTCGTTCTCAGCGTACAAGTCTGCAGGCCCTGATGGAATAGTTCCAATTATGCTCAAAAGCTCCAAAGACATTTTTGTACCGTTTCTTGTGGAAATATATTCAAAGGATGTTTAAACATCACTAAACATAAGAACATTTATTACATAAAGTTGCAGAGAAGTTAATGTCATTTTCATTCCGAAAGATGGAAAGCCCACTCACTCTGAACCAAAAGATTTTAGACCGATAAGCCTTTCTTCACATTCACCTTATGCTCTCGCAAGCCCAACATGCATACATGAAGGTAAAAACTATTGTGACGGCACTTGATGAAGTAGTCGGCACGATTTAGAAATCAATCTACTTAAAAGAATTATTTTGGCACAGAAGGGGCCTTAAACAACGTTGAAAATGGTGCAATACGCCAAGCCCTAACCTCTGTCAGCATTGACCCGATGCTGTCAAATTTTATTGATTCCATGCTTCAAACTAGAATTGTAAATGCAGAAATGGGTAACAGCAAGCTTGAAGTTAGGACGTGTAGAGGAATGCCACAGGGAGGAATTTTATCTCCCCTGATGCTCTGGCTTCTTGTTGTTATTCAGGTTTCAGTTAATTAAGAGCAAAGTGGCGTAAAAGCCTTGGCGTACCCTAATGATATAGTTAGATATACTGGCATTAGGAAAATGTGTCCTTACAATGCGTGACCTCCTTCAAACAGGCGTTGACAAGCTAAGTAACTGGATCAGTAGTTGTGGACTTATTGTCAACCCACTCAGAATGGTACTGCTTTTGTCTACGATATATAAATGAGACGCCACTCCATATAACTGGCACGGCCAAATATCTTGGTTTAGTTATCGATCGAAAACTTAACTAGAAAGAGAACATCAAAGAAAGGCGGAAAAAAGCTGCAATAGCTTTCTACTCATCTGTAAAATGTTTGGCAAGAGATGGGGACCCAGCCCCAAAACCATTCAGTGGATTTAGACAGCCATCTTAAGGCCTATCCTGACGTACGACTATTTGGTTTAATGGCCAGCCTTGGATTAGGCAATCCAAAGAAAGTCATGACCAAAATTCAGAGACTCGCGTGTATTGGCACAACTAGTGCCATGAAAACCACGCCAACAGCAGCCCTAAAAACTTTCATATCACTTGCCTCACTCGATCTGCTTATGAAGGAGTTGGCGGCCAACAGTGTTTTACGACTTCAAGAGTGTAAAAATTGGAAAAAGGGCCACTGCAATCACATCACAAAACTATTATGAACTTCAGTGACATAGCACATAGACATTCAAACAGACTACGTTACACCGTACATAGATTATGGAACTATGGAAGGAAAACCGGGTCCTGAACACAAATCATGCATCGGTATTTACAGACGGTTCCAAATTGGCCGCTGGAGTAGGGTCAGGCATCTTCTCAGACAATCCACCCATCAATATACCATTGAAGGAAGCTTCCAAACTTTTGCAGTGTTTTCCAAGCGGAAGTGCTTGCAGTTTGCGAGGCACCCTTCGATGGGTTCCAAGACACCGTAACATTTATAAAAATGAAGTGGCTGATGAGCTGACCAAAAACCGGTTCATCACTTGAACTGAGCCAAATTGTACCCTGGATACTTATGCCACTGGAGCAGGAAAAGTACAGAATTCACCAAAGTTTCCTCAAAAGCCGCCGACGACAGATGGTCAACGATTGATACCTGTTGGGATTCAAGAAGACTTTGGCCAGATACTTCAAAGAAAAAAAAAAAAAACAGAGTATTTATTAGTGGGCATCATCACATCTGACTTATGCAGATGCAAAGGGTGTCAGGACAAAGAGGTGGAAGAGGACTCATTTTACTTTCTTTGTGAATGCCCTATCTTAGCCAGAACAAGGAAAAATGCCCTTGGAGAATACTTTTTCGACGAATTGGGCGATATCTCATCTTTGCCAATAAAATAACATCCTTTACTTCATTTAGAAATCAGGATGGTTTGGGAGGCACCTCAGACTTGCACTAAATCCGCTCTATTACCCTTTCCATTCCTATATTTCCCTCGTCCTGGGGAGCACAATGGATCCATTGAGGTCCAAGTGAGGTGATACGGCTAGCCGCATCATTACCCCACCTAACCTAACCTAACCTACCCAAGCGTACCGCTGCTACTTCGGTTTGGCCAAACAAATGGGTTTAAAACTCCTTTCTCGAAAGACAAAGTGGTAGTGGACGCTATACAAAATGTTATTTTTACCAGTTCTACTCTACAGCGTCGCCGAGTGCTTGAAGATAAGCAAAAAAGGGGAATTGATACTGGGCACTATCGAGAGAAAAACTCTTCGGCGGATATTTAGTCCTATATATGCGAAGAGAGCGAATGGAGGAGAAGTTTCAATCGTGAATTGTAGGAGCTGTACCAAGATGTGGATGTAGCCCAAGAATATCTTCGAATCCTAGCCCTCAGGTCCAAGTTGACCAGGAAACCGAACCTCGGCTAAAAGGACAAGGCGGTTACAGACGCCAGAGTGCTTGGTCTCGACGACTGGAGGGTACGTGCGAGGGTTTTTTTTTTTTTTGTTGTTGTGTAATTATTTTTCGAATATTCAAAATGAGGTGTCAAATAAAAAATTATAACAAAAGAAATTATTTTGTATGAAAAAAAGAAAAAAAAAATCACAAGAAATTTTTCTACCGCGATAAACTTGGGAATCACACCCAAATGTATACCCTTTTTGAGCACATTTTGTACCCTAGAAACCAATAGATAACTTCAAAATTAAGAAAGTAAACTATCATTTAATTATTGTTACATGTTTTAAAAAATCTAAAATAAATTTTCAACCTCAATTAAACATAAAATATAAATAATGCTTTTTTGAAAAAAGTCTTACTTTAAAAAACTGCTAAATTGATCCTCCTCTAGGCCAACTTGTTCGCTCATTTCTATTGACCACACCCACCAAATTCTATCAATTTTTCAATTTTTCTATTTATTCTATTTTTTCTATTTCTATATTTAACCGTTCGTTGCACACAAGCTTCGCAATAGAATTTTAATATAATAAGAAACTAACGGGTGATTTTTTAGCTGGTTTGGTTTTGGCAACACTGGTTTTGACAGCTGACATGTGTTTAGTACCTTGTGTCACTGTCAAACAGCTTCAGTTTGGTTTGCAATTTAACCATGGATCGTCTTACAAATGAACAACGCTTGCAAATCATTGAATTTTACTATCAAAATTCGTGCTCGGTTCGAAATGTTCATCGCGCGCTGCTTCCATTTTATGGTCGGCATTCTCGACCTTCTGAGCAGTCTATTCGGAAGATTGTGACCAAATTTCGCACCAAATTTACTTTGTTGGACATTAAACCACCAACACGTTTACGTACTGTGCGTAGTGAAGAAAATATTGCGGCCGTATCAGCTAGTGTGACAGAAGACCGCGAAATGTCGATTCGGCGCCGTTCCCAGCAGTTAGGCCTTTGTTACAGCACTACGTGGAAAATTTTGCGGAAGGATTTGGGCGTAAGGCCTTTTAAGATACAGCTGGTGCAAGAACTAAAGCCAGCCGACCTACCACAACGCCGAATTTTTGGTGAATGGGCTCTTGGAAAGCTGGCCGAGGATCCGCTTTTTTATCGAAAAATTGTGTTCAGCGATGAGGCTCATTTTTGGTTGAATGGGTACGTAAATAAGCATAATTGCCGCATTTGGAGTGAAGATCAGCCAGAAGCTTTGCAACAACTACCAATGCATCCTGAAAAAGCCACTGTTTGGTGCGGTTTATGGGCCGGCGGCATTATTGGGCCATATTTCTTCAAAGATGATGCGAATCGCAGCGTTACTGTCAATGGTGAACGCTACGGAGCGATGATAACAAACTTTTTTTTGCCCGAAATGGAAGTTCTTGACTTGCATGATATGTGGTTTCAACAAGACGGTGCCACATGCCACACAGCACGCGAAACAATGGCGCAATTGCGAGGCGAGTTTGGTGAACAGTTAATTTCACGTTTCGGGCCGGTCAATTGGCCGCCTAGATCGTGCGATTTGACACCATTAGATTATTTTTTGTGAGGGTATGTCAAGGCTAATGTCTATAGGGACAAGCCCGCTTCGATTGACGCACTGGAAGCCAACATCCATGCATCCATTCGTGAGATACCGGCCGATATGTGTGAAAGAGTATGCCAAAATTGGACTCAGCGGATGGGCTACCTGAGACGCAGCCGCGGTCAACATTTCCATGAAATTATCTTTAAACATTAAATTGCAAGGTTCAAACTATCGATTCAAATAAATATTTCATTCATTTTTTCGAATTTTTTGTGTTTTTTTTTTTTTTAAAGTTCTAAACCTCTTAAAAAATCACCCGTTACTACTTGGATTATCAAAAATAATGTGTTTATGGAAAGGTGAAAACATTACCAATAATAAATATTGTAACAAAATTAAATGTTCGTTCAATTTGAACAGCGAATATGCTTTGATAACCTTAAAAGCGAGTTTTTCACTATATTTACAATAATGTTCTCATTTTCGAACTTCAAAATTTATATTTTATAATAATTTTTAGCAATATCCACTAATTTTGGTAAATCAAACATATTTTTATATTAACCACATGATTTAGTATGGAATTTCAAACATTATTTAACCCGAAATTTAGCAAGATCACAGCCAGTCATTAAAATTCGGGATTTCGAAAATTATGAATAAGCTCTTCGAAAATGGCTTATAATTTCGATAATTCTTTTTTGATCTTCATAAATGAGGTATCAAATGAAAGACAATAAAACAAGGATTATATTTGTATAAAAATTATAACTATGCGAAGTAAGGGTTTCAACTTGGTTTATAGAGAAAATATCAGTTTCGAGCACATTTGCCTTGAAAATCAATAGTAGTAGCAGAGAAATACATAAAATGAATCTTATACAAAAAACAGAAGCTTAATTTATGCTTTTAAATTCAATAAATATCATTTTAACTTTACAATAACTTTAGTCGATACAAAGAGATCACTTGCGACGAATATACTCCTGGACTTGCACGCTTTTTTTATTAGTAAGTAGGTTTATTAAATTTGTCAACAAAACTTATAAATTTTGCTTATAAAAAGTGAAATCTCAGGGATAACAAAAATATAAGGTTATCATTAATCAATAATAACAAAAAATAATTATTGTTTGTTTAATTACATACATAAATGCTGCGCTTAGGTGCCTACGTAGAAAATTAATAGTAATGATGGTCTTTCATGCAAAGACTCAAGTAAAGGTAAAGTATAGAGCAAGCTTAAGGCTTATCAGATGACATGAGCCCCACTAATTATTATTGATGAACTTGATTGATAAAAAATATAAATTTTATTTCATTTTATTCTCATGTACAAGGTACACCTAAAGCAAGGTATCAAACCTGACTGACACTGACACTCGTGTTGGATTTCAAAAAAATTTGATGTCTAGCAGGAGCAGCCAGAAACACGGTTGCCGCTGTGTGACTTTAGTCCCCTTTTTTTGACCCCTTTTATTGCCTCATGCGACCATGAGACGACTTTGTAAAAAACTAGTTCTTTTTACCCTTTTTCATAAATCTTGCGACTTTTCTGACCCCATCTCTTGAAAATTGCATGGACAAGGTTAAGTTCTTGGTTTTCTTCTTAGAAATTTTTTTTTCCAATTTTCCATTTATTTGAAGAAAACATATAATTACCATGAAATCGGCTTGGTTCATCGGAATCGCAGACGGTCAGGGGAATTGAGTCAATTCTTGCTACTTATACCTTCAAAATCCCGTTCGATTTTATAATTTCTGCATAAAAACGTAGTAACTGTGCACTAATTAAGTTTTGAAATATTCCCCACATTTTTTTATATTTGTCTATACGGCACGAATGGGCAGACAAAATTATTGAGGTATCTAATAATCAAATATTTCATTACGATGATTGAGAATCCCAAAAAAGTGTATGGCAGAATTCTGTCTGTCTATTTCTACCTTGACCTGCCCGTTTTTCTCAAAAACTGTTGCCCATACGAAAAAAAACTGTCACAATCTTTTTTTTTTTGTAGAATTTTATGAGCAACAATTTGAGTTTCATCAAGTTTTTGAAAAAGTTATATTTATTGAGATATTTACAAATAACCATAATTTATCCGTTTTACAGTTCAAAATCACAAGCGTTACTTTGACACGGTATAATTTCAATATTAATTCACCTACCGAGTTGGTTAATAGCTCATTTTTTAGATAATTATACTACTGACTAGATATTATTCTCTCATGCAATTTTAGTTGTTGAATAAAAAAAAAACTTTCCTTTTCAAGATGGCGGTCTTCCTCTATCCCGGCCACCCCAAAAATTTTATTTTATAATGAAGAGATGTAGCCAAACACAAATTGTCAAAGAAATTTTTCCCATAGATTTATGAAATTTAAATAAATTTTTTGATAAAATTTGCTCAACCATGAAGTTCTTGAATTGATTTTCTCTGAATCTTTTGATTGTATGAAAAAGTATGTTAATCTTTTTTATGTAGAATTACATAAGCTACAATTTGTACCTTCACCTTTTTCCAAAAAAAACTGATAGTTTTCGAGATATTAAGAAAAAACTGTCTTTTACCCCCCCCCCCCCAACAAAATTTTGCCCCGGCCCAAATTTACGGATCTATTTAGGAAATGCTTATGACGTCAAAACAAAGCTCGTCACCACAATTCAGCTTTGTCGGAATTTTTTCGAAGTGAAAGTCTAATTTTCATGGGCTATAGAGGTTTCAGTTCAAAATAACGGTTCTTGCCATACTTGTATATCCCCAAAACGGTTCTAACGGAGGGTTACCATTTGTCCCCCTTTTTGAGGGTTTGTACCATTTTTGTGCAAACACAAAAAAATGTCTTTGATTTTTTATTAAGGGCTCCGACGATTTTAAACAATTTTGTTTTTAAAGAACTTTTAAGATGATAATAATATTGCATATCAAAATTTTGAAAAAAAAAAGAAAATTTGGATTTGTTAAAAATTATTACTTTTTGGAATATTTCAATGTTTTTTTTTTCTCTATAGTATTTTCTGTAATTACTTTGCAATCTTCCAAAGTTCTTAAGTTCCATGCAGCTTGAACATAAGTGGAAATACGTGCGATCCAGTCGTAGTCGTAGGCAGACAAACGGCTAATGGTTCAACACCTTAAATGCTTTTACTGATATGACTAACCAGTTTACGCAAATGACTTGACTTTTTATGTCGTTGGCTCTCAGTCAATTGTTTAAGAAAGAAAACTACAAAAAAAATTGTTTACTTTCATTGCGATTTATTCTGATTGTTTAGTTTTGTATCGAAAAATTTCTTAGTGGCACTTTTTTTCCCTCGTGACCCATTTTCATGCGACCTTTTCAAATTCGTCAGTGGCAACACTGGCCAGAAAGCTGTATAAACCCATTAATTTGCATTATTGTGAATCATACACGGAAGATACGAAAATACGATCCATAGACAGTCCCTCATTCACAGAAATATGTATGAATCATATTCATTACCTTCTAAAGTGCCAAATAAAGAAGTTTAAGTGAGCTCTACTCCATTATAAAGCCAATAAATAAAATGTTATAACAATTCAAACAAATTTGCGAAATATGTTAGGTTAGGTTAGGTTGAAGTGGCTGCCAGTCGTGGAGACTGACACACTTAGACCATGAGTTGGTCCATTGTGATACCACATGAATCTAGGAAACCCTTTTCCTTACTCGGTGAACCATTTGGAGCTTCTTATGAAGCGTAATAGACTGCCAATGTCTAAGTTTCTCAGATCACTAGGATCATTGAAGTAGAACTCACCAAGGTGAAGTCTTCGTCTATGAGATAGAGCAGGGCACGTGCATAGAAGGTGAGGGATCGATTCTATCTCTTCCTCATCCATACAGCTTCTGCAAAAATCGTTAGCGAATACGCCAAGACGCGTTGCGTGCTTGCTTATGAGGCAGTGTCCGGTTATAACACCAATCATGGAGCTGATGTGCAATCTGCTTAGAGAAATCAAACGCTTAGATCGTTTTAAATCCATTACTGGCCAGATTTGTTTTGTTGCCAAACAAGAGGTGATATCATTCCACCTAAGATTTGTTCTCTCTAAGGCATCTTGCTTCAGCAAAAGTTTACATGTAGCGATGGGTATACCTATTTCTGCCTTACTAGGTAGAAGAGGTAAAGTTGTACCATTTTTAGCGAGTTCATCGGCCTTACAATTACCTGGGATGTCCCTATGCCCCGGCACCCAACACAGGTGAATATTAAACTGTTGTGCCATCTCCAGCAGAGACGAACGGCAATTTAGGGCTGTTATAGCGTTAGTAGAGACCGATTCCAGGGATTTAATAGCTGCTTGACTATCCGAGAAGATGCGGATATCTGTAGTTGATATCACGTTTTCCTTCAGCCAAGATAAGGCTTCTTTAATCGCCATAAGTTCCGCCTGGAACACGCTACAATGATTAGGAAGACGGAATGAGAGACTTAATTTTAGTCTTTCTGAGTACACACCGCCACCCACCCCTTCATCAGTTTTCGATCCGTCCGTGTAGATATGAACCGATTCATCTTCCAAGAAAGCCATATCCTCCCAGAGGGTTCTAGAAGGAATGGTGACTTGAAAGTTTAAACCGAATTGTGGTTTTGGGATGGTGTAGTCAATGCGACTAGGTAGTGACCTGAATGAATTCAGAATGATGGAATGGCCAATATTATTGTTGTACCATTGTGAGGAAGCTTGTAGGCGTAAGGCTGTATTTGC
This sequence comes from Dasysyrphus tricinctus, assembly GCA_963921185.1. NCBI lineage: Eukaryota > Metazoa > Arthropoda > Insecta > Diptera > Syrphidae > Dasysyrphus > Dasysyrphus tricinctus. Next base: position 102,252,164 of record OY992530.1, on the reverse strand, counting down.
AGCCACCTGTTTGCTAAATATATCGAGGGGAGTCAGATATAGCAGAACGTCTAGAGCGGCAGAGGGTGTCGTGCGAAGCGCACCACTTATGCATAAACAAGCCGAGCGTTGTACTTTGTTTAGTCTGTCGCAGTTTACCGCTTTATCTAGAGCAGTCCACCATACTGCAACACCATATGTGAGAATCGGTCTAATCACCGATGTGTATAGCCAATGAGTAATACGAGGTTGAAGGCCCCATTTGTTCCCAACGGCTTTTTTGCATGAGAAGAGTGCTACTGTGGCCTTCTTGACTCTTTCTTGTATATTAGGTTTCCAACTTAACTTTTTGTCTAAAATAAGACCCAAATATTTTGCCTGATCAGTGAATGTTAATGGAACACCTTTAATAGAGGGAGGATCTACATGAGGGATTTTATATTTCCTTGAGAATAGAACAAGTTCTGTTTTATGAGGGTTGACGCCCAGACCACACCGGTCTGCCCAATTGGTTAGCCTATTTAAAGCATTTTGTAAGAGTTCTTTTAAAGTGGTAGGATGCTTTCCTGATACGGCAATAGCAACATCGTCCGCATAGGCAATCACTCTGTAACCCTCCTCTTCCAGGCATATTAGCAGCTCATTTACCACCAAGTTCCATAGAAGGGGAGAAAGGACACCGCCTTGCGGCGTACCTCTACTAACAGACCTTCTAGCAGAATAGCTACCTAGTTTTGAGTTGATAACCCTGCTCGTCAGCATTTGGTTAATCAATTCTCCAAGCGAACCATCTACCTTCAGAGATGTCAGCGCAGATGCGATTGCAGATGCGTCGACATTATTAAAAGCGCCTTCTATATCTAAGAAAGCAACCATGGTGTACTCTTTGTGATGGAGGGAATATTCAATGGTTCTTACTAAACTATGTAAGGCAGTTTCTACAGATTTCCCTTTGCAGTAAGCATGTTGACTCGTAGACAAAAGTCGCGTGTCAATGCATGATCGTAAGTGGATATCAATCAATCGTTCAAAAGTTTTTAGAAGGAATGATGATAGACTAATAGGTCTGAGATCCTTTGGGTTTACTTGGGAGCACTTTCCAGCTTTGGGTATGAACACAACCCTAACCTCTCTCCAAGACAGGGGGATGTAGACGAGTGCTAAGCAGCTAGTAAAAATAGACTCCAGAATTGGCAGAATTAAATCTTTATTCATCTGGAGTTCGGCTGGTATTATGCCATCTGGTCCCGCAGACTTGTAAGGCTGAAAGCTGTTGAGCGCCCATTGCAGTTTTTCCCTTTCCCGGCAAGGATGTTCATCGATGAGACTGAATTGAATGTATCTGTGATCGGAGAACGAGTGTTCATCCGACACTTTCCAATTCGAGATCTTATGATGAATGGTGTCTGAGACAAGAGTAATATCTAATACTTCCTGTCGGTTTTTAGTGATGAAGGTAGGTTCATTACCCACATTACTTACAATAAGGTTAGTACTTAAAATAAAATCAAAAAGAGACTCACCTCTATTATTGATATCAGTACTTCCCCATACTGTATGATGGGAGTTCGCATCACTCCCAATGATGAGGCATATCTTCTGCCGTTCTGCATGAGCGATCAGTCTCTCCAGTGTATGACCGGGGAGAGGGCCGAGGTGGTCATGGCCCAGATACGCCGACACTAGCCAGTACGTCTCATTGGCCGTTTCGAGCCTTGCGGCGGTGATATCTCTATCGCTGAAATCAGGGAGTAAATATACATTAGTGCTACGCTTAACTAGTATACACGATCTAGGGTCACCTTTATCAGACGCATACAGTACGTAGTATCCAGGAGTCCTGAGTCCACTAACAATGGATTTAACAATCCACGGTTCCTGGATCAGGACAATATCCTCTCCATTCCTGGATAAACGGAGGAGGAGGGAGGCCGAAGCCTTAATGGAGTGTTGGAGATTAATCTGGACTAACTGCAGCATTTTGGCTACAATTAGGCAGATCAACCTCCACCACGGTTTCGTTGAGTTCCTCCGAAGATGAGCCCAAAAGCTCATCCTCACCCAAGGGAACAAGGTTGATGAAGTCTTCGGTCTCCATATCGGTTAGACTGTCGACATTAGAAGAAGACTGTACCGTGATCGAGGATGACCTGGATTCCTCATCACCCATCGGTGGAAAGGTGATGGATGCACCAGGGTCCTCTACCACGGACACAGCTTCAGTGTTTAACAGAGGGACGCGTTCCGCGTCAACCTCGTCTTTTTTGTAAACCTTCAGCGAGATCGAATCGAACCCATACCGAATCATGCCTTTGGTCTGCGCTAAGGGGGCAAGGGAATCCTTATTGATCACGATAATCGCGCTTCTATAAAGACCCCTTACCTCCTCAAGCTTTGCGACTTTCCAGTCATGAGTCGGTAATGAGGGGTTGCTCAACTTGACTATCTGGAGTATTTCCTCCATGCAAGAAGGCTCAGCTGGTATCCAGATGCGGGCTCTAGGTCTGCACGGGATGTCTTCCCTAGCAACAACTTCGAGCTTCGCACCTGGCCAGACCTCGCCTAACCTACTGACAGCAAGCTTATACAGATCGCACGATCTCTGATCCTCACAGACGATGAGTTTGACATGCCCTTGATGCCAACCGCCATCGCCTGTGAGAGGAGGTGGTCCCGGATTATCCCTCATGAGACTCAAGAAGCCTGCCGAGAGCTTCATCCTGACCACCTGCCATTGATCAGGAGAAATCGTACCATCAATATCACTCCTGTCGATAACCGCAACCACGATCTTGTTCTTGTTTTTAAGAGCGTCGCTATAGGATCTGGATCCTCCGGAATGGAGAGTGCTGGCGTTATGCACTTTGGGACGCTTGGGCACCGGAACGGTTTCATCCAGAGACCTATTACGCTTCGACGTGGAGTCGTCGCTGGTCTGCGCATTCGCTAGAATGCTCTGGGCCCATTTGATCCTGGGGTCCTGCTCCGGCATCCCTTCGACCACCGGTTTATTACCGAGGGTCTTGAGGAGCCTAGCAGCTGACCGCCTGACCCTATAGCCGCCCTTCGACGGCCTATTTCGACGGCTCTCGCGCGATGGTCTCGGGAGAGAGCCCACCCCAGCGGTAGGAGGACCGTTTTTCACAACCCTGGCACCACTAGGCCGGGCTCCCCCTCGAGACGTACTCGGGAGAGCTGCATTAACTCTGGTAGTGGTGGGATCGTTATTCACAACCCCCATCCCACTACTAAAATTAGGTATTACTACCACATCACTACTCTCACTGGGATTAGTATCAGATGAGGGGCCATGACATGCCACAGCCTCCCCACCGACACCAGCCCCAGGAGTAACAGCAAACAGCTTTGTCGCCGTACTGCTGCCCGGTTTAGAAGAGGAACCGGTCTTAACTTCTTTTTCTTCTTCTACGAAATATGTTCAATGACGAAAACTTTAACTTAGCATAATAGTAGGGGAGCCCAAGATGCTTAAAGTGGATTTACTCGAGCGTCGCGTCGCGTCGTTGGGACCTAATGGATTTTGAAGATTTGATGATAAAGAGAAAAAAATGTTGGCAAAGTATACCGTTTCATCGGTGGGGGGAGCATCTACTGGTGTTCAAAAATGTTTAAAAAAACAGTCACGTGGACATATTCGAGCGCGTCAGATATTGATAGTGTATATGGCCTGGGTCTTTCTAATTACGGTGGTATGTTAATCTGCCGGTTGGGTGGTGGGGGTGGCTGTATGTGAGTGTAGAAATTGGAAAGAAAATGGATTTACTCGAGCGCGTCAGATTTTAATAGGGGATGTTAAGTGACCCCCAAGGATGCTCACATTCAAAAGACTGACGATTCGGATGTGACGCAAGCTTGCGGCAGCTTCTTTAAAATGCAAAAAAAAATCGCCATTTTGAAATACTCGAGCGCGTCAGATTTTGATATATATGGTTCAACTCGATGTCCTACATGTGCTGAATCTTAATCTGACGATCTGGAGGGGTTTTCTTAATCTGACGATTTTAAAAGAAGAAATATTTGTATTCAGGATTTTTTCAATCACTGCGCCAAAAATTGAAAAAACGGTTTTTTTTAGAAGGATCAAATATGTACAAGCATTTTTTGCTATGGAAGGGGGGATCTATGTCACCCCGTTTAGGAGGTAGAGGCAATTTTCGAGAAAAACGACTTAAATGGAAAAAAATATTAAAAATCAGCGACAATACTTAAAATGCAAAACAATAACGGTTTTAAAAGCTAGAAATTTGTTCTCTTATCCTACATTTTAATTAAATTATTTATGTTAATAGTTTTCAAAATATTTGCATTTAAACTCAAAATTTTGATAAAAAACGTAAACAAAATGTTGGGGTCAAATTTTCTAAAAATTGTGAAGTGAAAAACTAAATTTTCTTTTTGTGGTCAATGCTCAAATGAATTTAAAATCGAACACAAGAAACCGGAAGCTTCTGTGTCTTCTAGTTTTTGAGAAAATTGCAAGTTACTGATACTACTTTTTTGAGATATTTTTAATTTGCTTGCACTGCCAGCATTACGGCCGCGTTTTAAAAGTAAGATAATATGTATGCAACCGCCCTGCTTGGGCTCACTATAGGATTTGGGGTATGTGCGAGGTTCGGTGTTTGCCAAATTTCGTTTGCATTTAATAACTTTGAATGTATTCTCTATTTCCAATGTCAATAGCTACTTATGGGAACAGCTACATAATGATATAATATTATAATCTCATAAAAAGGTGTACATATCAGTAACTTACAATTTTCTTAAAAACTAGAAGACATAAGAGCTTGCGGTTTTTTGTGTTCGATTCAAAATTAATACGAGCATTGACCACACAAAAAGAAAATTTAAATTTCTATTTAACAATTTTGAGAAAAATTAATCCAAACATTTTTTTTTGCGTTTTTTATAAAAGTTTTGAGTTTAAATGCAAATATTTTGAAAACTATTCACACAAATAATACAATTTAAATTTAGGATTAGAGAACAGATTTCTGGCTTTTAAAAACGTTATTGTTTTGCATTTTAAGTATTGTCGTTGATTTTTAATATTTATTTTTCCATTTAAGTCGTTTTTTTCGAAAATCACCTCTCCCTCCTAAACGGGACGAGAAAAACGGCAGATTATACTTTTCCCGTTATCCTAGAATTATTTGCTTCACAATAACAAAAATTCAATCGCGCTCGAGAATGTCCAGATGACAATTTTTTTTTGCAAGTTTGTAACCCTCCCACTACCTTAGGTCACACTCAAATCGTCAGATTATTGAAATACACACTTTTTAGCATGTAATTAATCCACCCTATCTTAATCTGACAAGCTCGAGTATTTCGAGCTATGGATTTTTTTTTACTAATCTGACAACCTGCCCTAGGCGCCCGGCCCTACATAGAGGACTGATATATGGTGGAGGTACTCAGCAGGGTGCAAGGTACCCCCCTTTATACTAATCTGACGCGCTCGAGTAAATCCAAAATCCCTTAGTGGGTTCCCCTACCAGGGGCGGACTGGGGGTCAAAGGGCCTACCGGGACTTTTAGAAAAAGGGCCACAGAATACCATAACTCTCAAAATGGTTAAAAAAAAAGTTGATATAGCAGACATTTCTCGGAAGTAACTTTTTTATATTTATACAATTTTTTTACTTAACATATTGATTGATATATTTATAAGTTATAAGGAAACAGCTATTTTTAGTTTATGGCTGCGTCACCTTACCGATCAATTAATTTGAGTTTTTATACAAGCAAGCATATACAAAATTGCAAAGATGTTCTTGAAGGTCTCAGTAATATAACATTAGTTTTACGACCTTAAGTGGGTGTGACTTCAGTTTAGTCAAAACAAAATTACGCTGGTCAAACAAATTATGGGAATTAAGGGAGATATGAAACCAAAAGCATTCATAGATATTTCTAATTTTTAAAAATTTCTTAGAAACTATTTTTTAAACTAGTTATGTTGCAATCAAAAGAAATGAAACTCATTAACTATTTTCAAAAAATAAATTGAAGAGTCGAATTTTCTTAATTTCTTTTCTCTAGTGAATCAAATAAATTATTTAGCTTCAATTTCACAATTTTCCACTGTAGCACGATTTTTCTGATTGAAATTTTTGATATTGAATGAAAAGAAACCGCTGTGCTTTTGATCATCATCTCGGCAGTTTCAAAAATTTAAATTAAATAAGGTAGGTACTTTTAGAAGCTGTGATTTATAAAAAATTACAAACAAATATTTTGGTAATCCATTTGCTAGTTTTCAATTATTGAACAATCCTTATCTTATGGCAAGTACATTTATGTTCACACCCTGTCAACTTTAATTTGAGCACTTTATTTGAGAAATCACTAATTCGCTGATTCTGTTTGGTAAGTATAATTTAATCAAAGATTTCCTGAAATCTTTTGCTCATCATTGGTTAAGACGAAGGCAAAGGCCTTGGATAAAATTTATAGAAAAACCACAACCTGGAAAAAGTTCCATCACTAGGTATCACAAAATGCCAGCACTACCTACACTTCTTATTGTCCGTGTTCTTTTACACAACAAATTTTTTTTTTCTAATGCTATGTTTTCACCAAAAGTTTATCCCAGGTCAGATTTAATAAATCTATTTGGTGTTTCCACTGCACAAAAAGATTTAAAAAAGATTTACTTTGACAGCAGATTTAAAAATGCAAATGGTTTTTCAATTTTTCTTATGAAGAGGAAGTGAGATAGAATGTTTCCTTTGTGAAGAACTGGATTCAGCCATGAATGAATCCTTCAGCGCCACACAAGAATAAGCTAGTTTGATTTGTAAAAGTATTTGTCCTAGGATTTGACAGATATACTGAAAATGGGAATATGATTATTGGAAAAACCATGATCAAACTGAAAATTGAGTGAACAAACGCTCAATGATGATCACAGATTTATAACTATGGATTAAACAGAATCAGTGGTAAACTATTTGCAAATTTAACCCACTGTGAACCAACTGGCCCTATGCTAGTCCAAGAACCAGAGAAAAAACAGTAGGTTCATAATGCAATCAACTACTTAATTGATTTTTGTTCGAAAATGTTCAGGGGTGCCCCCCAAATGTTAATCCAAGATGGCGAACATCAGTTGCCATTTTGGAAATCATGTTTTATCAAATATCTCGTGAATCGTGAACCGACAAAAGTAGTATTATTTTTTTCTTAGTTTTTGAGAAATTTAGAAAAAAACGAAAGTTTCCTTTTCCCAAGAAAAGATTTAATAATATATCGTATTTCCTTGCCTATTATAAACTTAATAAAACAAACAAGATATGGAAAAAAGGACCTTCTGTTATCCTTTTTTATTTCCTCAAAAACTAAGAAAAAGAATATAAAAACGAAAAGTGGTGCTATAAAAAATTTTGAAATAACAATGAACAATAAATTTTTAAAAAATATTGACTTTAAAATTTAATTTCTCAAAAACTTTCAACTTAAAAAAACTTGATTTAAAATAATATCGTCGCAAGAAATTGAAGCAGCATTTTGCGCAATCTCCACCGTGTTCTTGTTTTTTCTTGTTTCTCTCTGTTTCTTGACTTTCGTCCTCTGCCTCATCATTAGCCGCATTTTATTACCCACATGATCGGATCTGGATCAATTTTCAACACGTAATTGCAAAAACCGCATGGGGTCCCTCTTTTTATCTAGGTCTATTTCAATTATTCAAAAATTGCTATTGCGAATTATCTCATTAGCGCAAAGAAAAGAGGCAACAGATGCATGCAAAATAAACAAACGTAAACGGCAAAAAGGGACGGGTATATAACACTCCTGTCACTATGATCCTGTTTGTTTTATTTATCATGATCTGATCTGAGATTTTTATGGAATCGTGTTTTAATATCAAACGACGATGAATTCGAAAGCGAAGATGAAATTCCATTGTCTGAGCTTAAAAAGTCAATAGCTCCGCCACTAAGGACAAAGTCCATTTCATCAACTGATTTTGAGAGGACAGAAATTTTTTTAGGAAGAAAACAAAATTGTGGTCCAGAATTGGTTGGACTCAACGAAGTTCAAGTACATATTTGAAAAATTATTTGATTCAGAGGTAAGACAACTTATTGTAAGCCAAACAATGTTGTATGCTGGTCAAAAAAACCAACACAGCTTCTCTTTCAATAAAGAAGATCTTGATCTTAGAGTTTTCATTGGAATCCTGTTATTTTCGGGTTATCACTCTGAGGCAAGAGAATATATGTATTGGAAACAAGCAGCAGATACTCATGTTCTTATTGTTGCCAACAGTATGTCCAGGAATAAATTTCAGGAAATTAAAAATTTATACACTTTGGAGACAACAATAACCTTGATTTGAACGACAAAATGGCAAAACTTCGCCCTCTGAGTAACCTGTGCTAAAAATTTCAAAAGTGGGGATATGTGCATGAGCATCTGTGCTGTCTATAGCCGAGTCGATGGTGAAGTATTTCGGTAGATATTCCTCCAAACAATTTATTAGAGGAAAGCTAGTGCGATTCGGTTTCAAAAATTGGATGCTTTGCAGCAAAGATGGTTATATGTACCAATTTGACACATACTGCGGAGCTAAGAACGTAAAGCCTTCTTTGAAAGCACTACCATTAGGATCAAGAGTTGTTCTTGACCTTTTAAAAAATATTAAATGCCCAAGTGACCATGCTATTTATTTTGACAACTTTCTTACTATAGCTATGGACTAATGAAGATTTTGAAGGATGAAAAGTTAGGAGCAACTGGAACAGCTTGAGATAATCGGTTAAAAAAATGTCCTTTATCGGAAAATAAAACATTTCAAAAGCAGAATAGGGGAACTTTTGACCACCAGTTTGACGAGACAAATAAATTGCTGTTTGTCAAATGGAAGGACAACAGTATTGTTACAATGGTCACGAACTTCGACCAGATTTAACCCTGTGAAACTGTTTAGTTTAGTTTAGTTTTTTTCATTCATTAAATGCCTATACACAGTAAGAATAGAATTCTTATAAATTAGTGATAAGCTCAATTATAATTAAATAAAAAGGAGATAAAAGCTATTAAAGTGTGTGAGTGGTTTTGGTTAAAATTAAATTATTATTAACTGTCAGGAGGTGGATTAAGGAGCAACAGAAAAAGGTAAATATTCCTTAACCTCACCTTTTCAAAAACTACAACATGAACATGGGCGGCATTGATCTACATGACCAGTTTATCAACACTTACTCTATTGAAATAAGAGGCTAGAATGGGTGGTGGAACTTGTTCACAGCCATGCTATCATCTACTACATCCAATGCCTGGAAGCTCCACAAACTAGCAAACAACTACACAGGCGATCTACTTGAATTCACAAGAGGAGTAACTCTCCATTACCTTAGACATCATACTTTGAAGCAAGACCAAGGACATCCAAAACTAACAACTTTTTTGAAAATAAATTTTTGTACTGAAAAAATATTTTAAAAAATTATAATAAAAAATACAATACATAACTACTATTAAATCTTACCACCTATCTATTACAACAGTTATTCTAGAGTATTACAAAAATAAAAAATAGTAAAAATTGTTCATCCATGGTCGTAGCGTTCCCGTATTTGAGGAAATTAGTACTTGTTAACAACTTTTGGAAAAAACATCATAACATAGTATAACCACTGGGAAAATATTTATTTATATTTTTTTCTGGAAAGGTCATAAGGCCTGCTACAACCAGTTGCAAGGTTTTCCATTATTTACAGGACACCCTGTATATCTTAAATTTCATATTAATAAACATGAAATACGATTAAAATTAGATATTTTTTATTTTTAATGCCCTTGGGTGTTAATGGGCTAATCCTGAAAAATCTTCTTCGGGAACGAATTTCACTGCAGAATTTTACACGATTTAGTACGATGCTAGAGCAATTTCAACATAAAAATGAGGTAAAAAGAGCATTTTGCTAATTTTAAGCCCTTTAATGCTCCATTTACACCAAATCTGAGGTTTAATAAGATTTACCTCAAATCTTCTTTAAATCTCGAAGATTTACCACACAAATATATTTCGTAAATCTTGAGATAAGAAATTAATTTTGTTAAATCTTCCTAGGACAAATATTTTTACTAATCGAACTAACCTATTATTGTATGGCGCTGATGGATTCATTCATGTCTGATTTCAGTTCTTCACAAAGGAAACATTATATCCCACTTCTTCTTCGTAAGAAAAAATGAAACACCATTTGCATTTTTAAAGGTGCTGTCAAAATTAATCTTTTTTAAATCTTTTTGAGCGGTGGAAAAACCAAATAGATTTATTAAATTTGAACTGAGATAGACCTTTGGTGGAAACATAGCATAATTTAAGTGCTTTGCATATGAGCTGCGAATAGCGAACTGCGAATTGCAATTGTGAATGTTCGTGAATTTTGACATTTCTTTCACATGAGTCCTCGCCAACGCGACAGACGCGAATTGTCATAAAAATGTCAAAAACAAGAATTTGTTGATATTTGTGCTTGGAATTACATACCTAAATAAATGTATTCGCATTCGTAGGTTTCAGCTCATATGAACGGCAAAATTTGCATCTTAGAAGGGTACAACAGCATCTAACTGATGAGCCCATCTGTTGTACCTGGGCAAAACGCAATATATGGAGTAGAGCTCACTTAAACTTCTTTATTTGGCACTTTAGAAGGTAATGAATATGATTCATACATATTTCTGTGAATGAGGGACTGTCTATGGATCGTATTTTCGTATCTTCCGTGTATGATTCACAATAATGCAAATTAATGGGTTTATACAGCTTTCTGGCCAGTGTTGCCACTGACGAATTTGAAAAGGTCGCATGAAAAAGGGTCACGAGGGGAAAAAAGTGCCACTAAGAAATTTTTCGATACAAAACTAAACAATCAGAATAAATCGCAATGAAAGTAAACAATTTTTTTTGTAGTTTTCTTTCTTAAACAATTGACTGAGAGCCAACGACATAAAAAGTCAAGTCATTTGCGTAAACTGGTAAGTCATATCAGTAAAAGCATTTAAGGTGTTGAACCATTAGCCGTTTGTCTGCCTACGACTACGACTGGATCGCACGTATTTCCACTTATGTTCAAGCTGCATGGAACTTAAGAACTTTGGAAAATTGCAAAGTAATTACAGAAAATACTATAGAGAAAAAAAAAAAACATTGAAATATTCCAAAAAGTAGTAATTTTTAACAAATCCAAATTTTCTTTTTTTTTCAAAATTTTGATATGCAATATTATTATCATCTTAAAAGTTCTTTAAAAACAAAATTGTTTAAGATCGTCGGAGCCCTTAATAAATAAAATGCACGACTGGATCGCACGTACTTGCTCTTATGTTCAAGTTGTGTGGGGCTTAAGAACTTTAATAAATATTAAAGTAATTATAGAAAAAGTATAAAAAGCATTTAAATCGTTCTTTTAATTGTATAAACAGCCTGATAAATAACTTAGAGCTCAAAAAAAAGTATGCCATTTGATTACTTGAAAAAGTATGAATATATGCAAAAAAAAAATTTAAAATCGTTGGAGCCGTTTTCTTAAAAATTAATTTTTTATATATAAAATTTTTGTAACATTTTTCAAAAAAAAATTTGGTATGCCAATTTTGAGTATATATTAATATACATTTAAAACTGAAATTTCAAAACAATTCATTAACCCGTTTTTGAAATATTGAATTTTGAAAAAAAAAATTTGAATCTTTTTTTAAAAATCCAAAATTTATTTTTTCAAAAATTTTGGTATGCAGTATTATTAATATTCTAACATAGCTTTTGTGCAAAAAATTTCATTGAAATCGGATGAGGGGTTAATGAGAAAATCAAAAATCAAAAAAACCGTTATATGGCAGGTACCGTTAATAAATGTTTTTGGTGATTTTTTTTCTTACTAAAAGGTATATCATATCTATAATAATACACTGATTTTTTTTTATCAAAATCGTTGGAGCCGTTTTTGAGATAAATAAGATTTTCCTTAACGGTTGTATGGCAAGTACCGTTATTTTTTGAGCTAAAAAAAAAATTTCAATTTCCCCTCTGGAGAGTTACAAAAAAACCTTAAGTTCAAAATTTGAAGAAAATCGCTTCAGTGGTTTAGGCTGTAGGTTGAGGTACATACAGACAGACAGACAGACAGACAGACAGACAGACAGACAGACAGACAGACAGAATTCTGCCACCCACTTTTTTCGTGTTCTCTATCATCGTAATGTCATGTTTGATTGTTATCTCGAAATTTTTTTTTTGCACGAATCCAAAACTTGCCCTATAGTACCTATATCGCAAGTAAAAATCAAAGACATTTTTTTGTGTTTGCACAAAAATGGTACAAACCCTCAAAAAGGGGGACAAATGGTAACCCTCCGTTAGAACCGTTTTGGGGATATACAAGTATGGCAAGAACCATTATTTTGAACTGAAACCTCTATAGCCCATGAAAATTAGACTTTCACTTCGAAAAAATTCCGACAAAGCTGAATTGTGGTGACGAGCTTTGTTTTGACGTCATAAGCATTTCCCTAAAAAGATCCGTAAATTTGGGCCGGGGCAAAATTTTGTAGGGGGGGGGGGGTAAAAGACAGTTTTTTCTTAATTTCTCGAAAACTATCAGTTTTTTTTGGAAAAAGGTGAAGGTACAAATTGTAGCTTATGTAATTCTACATAAAAAAGATTAACATACTTTTTCATACAGTCAAAAGATTCAGAGAAAATCAATTCAAGAACTTCATGGTTGAGCAAATTTTATCAAAAAATTTATTTAAATTTCATAAATCTATGGGAAAAATTTCTTTGACAATTTGTGTTTGGCTACATCTCTTCATTATAAAATAAAATTTTTGGGGTGGCCGGGATAGAGGAAGACCGCCATCTTGAAAAGGAAAGTTTTGTTTTCATTCAACAACTAAAATTGCATAAGAGAATAATATCTAGTCAGTAGTATAATTATCTAAAAAATGAGCTATTAACCAACTCGGTAGGTGAATTAATATTGAAATTATACCGTGTCAAAGTAACGCTTGTGATTTTGAACTGTAAAACGGATAAATTATGGTTATTTGTAAATATCTCAATAAATATAACTTTTTCAAAAACTTGATGAAACTCAAATTGTTGCTCATAAAATTCTACAAAAAAAAAAAGATTGTGACAGTTTTTTTTCGTATGGGCAACAGTTTTTGAGAAAAACGGGCAGGTCAAGGTAGAAATAGACAGACAGAATTCTGCCATACACTTTTTTGGGATTCTCAATCATCGTAATGAAATATTTGATTATTAGATACCTCAATAATTTTGTCTGCCCATTCGTGCCGTATAGACAAATATAAAAAAATGTGGGGAATATTTCAAAACTTAATTAGTGCACAGTTACTACGTTTTTATGCAGAAATTATAAAATCGAACGGGATTTTGAAGGTATAAGTAGCAAGAATTGACTCAATTCCCCTGACCGTCTGCGATTCCGATGAACCAAGCCGATTTCATGGTAATATATGTTTTCTTCAAATAAATGGAAAATTGGAAAAAAAAATTTCTAAGAAGAAAACCAAGAACTTAACCTTGTCTATGCAATTTTCTAGAGATGGGGTCAGAAAAGTCGCAAGATTTATGAAAAAGGGTAAAAAGAACTAGTTTTTTACAAAGTCGTCTCATGGTCGCATGAGGCAATAAAAGGGGTCAAAATGCGACTAAAGTCACACAGCGGCAACCGTGTTTCTGGCTGCTCCTGCTAGACATCATATTTTTTTGAAATCCAACACGAGTGTCAGGTGTCAGTGTCAGTCAGGTTTGATACCTTGCTTTAGGTGCACCTTGTACATGAAAATAAAATGAAATAAAATTTATATTTTTTATCAATCAAGTTCATCAATAATAATTAGTGGGGCTCATGTCATCTGATAAGCCTTAAGCTTGCTCTATACTTGAGTCTTTGCATGAAAGACCATCATTACTTTTAATTTTCTACGTAGGCACCTAAGCGCAGCATTTATGTAATTAAACAAACAATAATTATTTTTTGTTGTTATTGATTAATGATAACCTTATATTTTTTGTTATCCCTGAGATTTCACTTTTTATAAGCAAAATTTATAAGTTTTGTTGACAAATTTAATAAACCTACTTACTAATAAAAAAAGCGTGCAAGTCCAGGAGTAGGTATATTCGTCGCAAGTGATCTCTTTGTATCGACTAAAGTTATTGTAAAGTTAAAATGATATTTATTGAATTTAAAAGCATAAATTAAGCTTCCGTTTTTTGTATAAGATTCATTTTATGTATTTCTCTGCTACTACTATTGATTTTCAAGGCAAATGTGCTCGAAAGTGATATTTTCTCTCTTAACCAAGTTGAAACCCTTACTTCGCATAGTTATAATTTTTATACAAATATAATCCTTGTTTTATTGTCTTTCATTTGATACCTCATTTATGAAGATCAAAATAGAATTATCGAAATTATAAGCCATTTTCGAAGAGCTTATTCATAATTTTCGAAATCCCGAATTTTAATGACTGGCTGTGATCTTGCTAAATTTTGGGTTAAATAATGTTTGAAATTCCATACTAAATCATGTGGTTAATATAGAAATATGTTTGATTTACCAAAATTAGTGGATATTGCTAAAAATTATTATAAAATATAAATTTTGAAGTTCGAAAATGAGAACATTATTGTAAATATAGTGAAAAACTCGCTTTTAAGGTTATCAAAGCATAATCGCTGTTCAAATTGAACGAAAATTTAATTTTGTTACAATTATATTATTGGTGGTGCTTTCAACTTTCCATAAATACCTTATGTTAAATGATGGAAGTAGTATTTCTCAACTTATTGTCAATTTACTGGCTGGATCGATAATTAAAAAAAATTTTTTTTTTGGGGCATTTATGTTTTAACCTTGGAAATCATCAAAATTTGATGTGCGTGAAGTTAGCACCGTCTTTTTGGATTTTCAATAAAAAAAATTTGTACTGTAATGTGCCCAACTTGTGCTGCTATGTACCGTATTTAAAAAAAAATCGTACTTAGGGTTTGGTTTTTAGAGGGTACCCATTTTTTTAGCGTGAAGTTAGCACCACCATTTTTGATTTCCGAAAAAACAAAACTTATGCTGTACTGTGCTCAACTTGTGCTGGCTTGTGCCGTAAATATTTTTGAAAAATTCGCAAATTTGCAAATTTTACGAATGAAACTTTTGCGAAATTTCAAAATTTTGTTTAAAAAGTTGTTACCAAAAAGAAAATTCACATAATTGCATTTATTATGGTCAAAACGCAACTTTGCGAAGGGCTGTAGCGTGAAGTTAGCACCACCATTTTCGATTTTCCAAAAAAAAATGTGTTGTATTGTGCTGCCTTGTGCCGTAAATATTTTTAAAAAATTTGCAAATTTTACGGATGAAAATTTTTCAAATTTTGCAATTTTGTAAATAATTAAATTTGTGCTGTTTTCTGCGATATTTTTTCTGCCATATTCCGAAGAGAAAACAAAAGATTTCGCATAATTGTAACTTTAACTACCAAAAAACAGTTTTGCGAAGCTATTTTGTGGCCAATTTGCGTTCCCATGTGCTGGTGAATATTTACATATTTTCGTCAAAAATAAATTTTTGCTGCGTTAAGTAAGCAGAGTATTCGATAAAAAAAAGAAAACAAATGATAAATTTTCATCTTTTTGTTTTTTTTTTATTATAGTTTATTAAAAATTGTGTAGAGAAAATTAAATGGCTTCTCATGTTCCCTAGTCAAGCAATATAGAAATACTTTTGTTTCAGTTCAATGTTTCAGTTTCCGGTTTCCACTTATTTGGTGTACGACACCTATCTTCCGAGGCCTGAAACGCATGCTTATGGTAAGATTACACTATGTTAAACCATTCTCTCTTCCTTTCCCTGAGGCCACGCGAGCGAGTTTATTCACCAGCGAGTTTATTCACCAGCGAGTTTAGTACATACATTAATTGTCAAATCACTCACTTCTCAACTAGCTTCAAAAAAGGTAAGCCAGTAGTTGACAAGTGGCGCAACTTTAATTTTTTACAAAATTGCAAAATTTGAAAAATATTCATTCGTAAAATTTGCAAATTTGCAAATTTATTTTAATATTTACGGCACAAGGCAGCACAAGTTGAGCACAATACAGCACAACTTTTTGTTTTGAAAATCGAAAATAGCAGTGCTAACTTCACGCTACAACCCTTCGCAAAGTTGCGTTTTGGCCGTAATAGATGCAATTATGCGAATTTTTGTTTTTTTCTTTTTGGTTCTTAGGAGAATTTTTTGAGCACAATGCAGCACAACTTTTTATTTTTACAAAATTTTGAAATTTCGCAAAAATTTCATTCGTAAAATTAGCAAATTTTCGAATTTTTCAAAAAATATTTACGGCACAAGCCAGCACAAGTTGAGCACAGTACAGCATAACTTTTGTTTTTTCGAAAATCAAAAATGGCAGTGCTAACTTCACTCTAAAAAAATGAGTACCCTCTAAAAACCAAACTCTTAGTACGATTTTGTTTAGAAATACGGCACATAGCAGCACAAGTTGGGCTCATTACTGCACAACCTTTTATTTGTTGAAAATCCAAAATGGCGGTGCTAACTTCACGCACATCAAAATTTGAATTTGCTTGTAGTTTATTATCATCATTAAAATTCAATTGTGAAGCTTGTGTGCAACGAACGGTTACCTATGTTTTGTATGTCAAAATAATTTGGTTAAATTAGGAATATAGAATTTTGAAAAATTGATACAGTTTGGTGGGCGTGGTCGATAGATATGAGCGAACAAGTTGACCTTGAGGAGGATCAATTAAGCAGTTTTTTAAAGTAAGACTTTTTCAAACATGCATCATTTATATTTTGTGTTTAATTGAGGTGGAAAATTTATTTTAGATTTCTTAAAACATTATAATTAGTCATAATTCAATGATAATTTACTTTTTAATTTTGAAGTTATTTATCGGTTTTTTAGGTAAATGTGCTCAAGAGGGTATAACTATGAGTGTAAAAACCTAGTTCATCGCGGTAGAAAAATTTCTTGTGATTTTTACTTATACTTACTTTACTTTAGATGGCGCTTACAGTCCAGGGTGGACTACGGCCTCAACCAACAAGCTTCTCCAGCCAGCTCGGTCCCTAGCTAGCTGCCTCCAGTTACGCACTCCAAGTTGGTTAAGATCGTTCTCCACTTGTGAGCGCCACCTAAGGTGGGGTCTTCCTCTGCTGCGTAGACCATCGAGGGTAGATTCGAAGAATTGTCGGGCTGGTGCGTTTGTGTCCATACGCTCCACGTGTCCCAACCATCTCAGCCGCTGTATTTTCAGCTTTTTGACCAGGTCGACGGCGCTGTAAAGCCCGTAAAGCTCGTTGTTAAATCTTCTCCTCCATACTCCATCGATACATACTGGACCAAAGATCACCCGAAGAATTTTCCTTTGGTAAAAAGCAGCGAGACTTCTCCATCGTCATCCTGCATAAGCGGACGAGTTTGGCAGGGATACCGAGATGCAACATGGCTATGTATAGTTCTTCTCTATCTACGCTATCATATGCGACTTTGAAATCGATAAAGAGGTGGTGTGTATCGATTTGAAACTCCTGGGTTTTTTCCAAAATCTGTCGTAGTGTGAACATTTGATCGACGGTTGACTAACCGGGCCTAAAACCACACTGATAGGGGGGGCCGATCAGATCGTTGACAAACGGTTTTAAGCGATCACAGAGTACAGATGACAGGATTTTGTATGCGATGTTGAGGAGACTTATACCTCTGTAGTTGGCACAGGTCAGAGATAAGTTGGTGTATACTCCCTCTCCTTTCTTGTGGATGGGGCACACTATACCGAGGTTCCATTCATCGGGCATACTTTCATCCGACCAAATTTTGGAGATAAGTTGGTGTATACTCCCTACCAAGTCATCCCCTCTTTAAATAGCTCGGCTGGCAGGCCATCCGCACGAGCAGCCTTGTACGATTTAAGCTTGGCCATCGCTAACCGCACTTCATTTAGGTCGGGTGGACGGAAATGTTGACCATCATCGTCCAGGTTGAATGGAGCGTTCTGTCTTAAAGCGGATTTTCCAAATCCTCAGTATGGACTGTATGTCTACCACCATATTCCCACTCTAATCTCGACATGCTTCCGTTCTAGCCTTGTAGCCCTGGGTAGATTGCCTTACTCGTTGCCGTTACCGTCCTCAATAGACTCGACCGCCCGCTTCGCATGCTCTCGCTCTTTCCTCCTGAGAGGTTGGTGTTTCCCCCTTCGTTTTTGCCCATAGAGCACCCAGGCTGCTCTCTCAGCAGCTCTGGTTTTAGTCTGCAGCATTGCTTGGTAGGCCTCGTTCTTTGCTACATGCACCAGACTGCATTCTTCATCGAACCAGGGGTTTCGTTGTGGTGGCCTAGTGAAACCCATCACATCAGTGGCTGCACTCCTGATGGCATTTTGGCAGTGTTTCCACTGGTCTTTCGCAGATGATGCTGTTGGCGGGCTTGTTGAGAGATTAAGATAAGCGTGGTCTGCAAAAGTCCTGGCGATCTCTTGCGATTTTAACTTCGCGACGTTAAATCATTTCACAGCATCCGCTCGTTGTTGAGGATTCATGGATATCCACATTCGTATTTGGGCTGCCACCAAGTAGTGATCCAAGTCTATGTTGGCACCTCGGAAAGTTCGGACATCCAGGGTACTGGAAGCATGTCTTGCGTCTATCGCAAAATTATCAATCTGGTTGACGGTTTTTTGATCCGGAGACCGCCAGGTCCCTTTGTGTATATTGAGGTGCTGGAATCGAGTGCTTGCTATGATGACATTTCGCCCCGCCATCAATCAGCCTGAGTCCGTTACCGGAAGTGTTGTCATGCAGGCTGTGTCCTGCGACTATCGAACCAAAGATGCCCTCCTTTCCCATCTTGGCGTTGAAGTCACCAAGAATAATCTTGACGTCGTACTTGGGGCACCTCTCATAGTATTCTCAAGGAGATCGTAGAATTCCTCCTTGGTTGAGTCATCTTTCTCTTCCGTTGGGGCATGGGCACAGATCAAGGTGATGTTTTTGAATTTTGCCTTGATGCGGATTGTGGCCAGGTGCTCGCTTACATTTCTGAAGCCTAGAACTTCTTGCCTAAGTCTTCCCCTTACCAGAAAACCACAACCAAAAAGCCGCTGACCTTGCTACTTGCAACACTTGCCAAAGTAGATGTCACACAATTTCATCCTTCGTATACCCTCTCCATCTCAGCCTTTAGCCTATCCAGGCTCTCCACTAGTTGTTCGGCTGCAGGTAGCCTATTTAAGGTCCGGACATTCCACGTGCAGATCCGAAATTCATTGTCCTTGTTTCGTTTGCTGGGGTCGTCAACATTAAAATCATCCATATCCGAGGCTTGTGGTCGTTTCGGAACTAGTCTGTTTTTCCGTGGTTGGGAAGTTACCCTGATGCACAACCCCCAACCTGGAGGACCAGACCCTTAGTATAACTCCAAAGGTGGGGAGCTGGATAAACCGCTCCTTATAGGCCTGAGCTACAAATATGTCGTAGTAGCCCATATAAGGTGTTCACTAAGAAGTTCAACCTAACTGGAACTGTAGACGCCACCGTTGATTCCGTCTGGAGAATTCTTCCGCTGCCACCTGGACAAAGGAGAAGTGCCTTAGTGGTTTTTGGTTTTTATTATTTTCATACAAAATTATTTCTGTTGTTATAATTTTTTATTTGACACCTCATTTTGAGTATTCAAAAACAATTACCGATATTTTAAGCCATTTTCTCAACTTGTCCCACCACTTAAAAAGATAAAAATCAAATACTACACAAATTCAAATACCCATTGCATAATTTTAAAATTTTAACGATTTTTTTTTTCTGTTTACCGAACTCGTAACACTGTACTACTCTAGTCCGCAAAGGCATCTGAAAGTTCTCGTGAATCTGGTGTTGGATTGCTGCTTTCCAAGACAGCTATCAAGAACTTAGTTTCTTAGAAGCCTTTAGATGATAGGTTCCTGAAAGCTATGTAGGCTCTGGAGCAGAGTACGTCGCGTCACCTTCATACAGTATTACGCCCCAACGGAGCTCTCTTTTGTCGAGCAGAAGGAGGCCTTTTATAAATGGCTGAGTGCTTCTTATGATAGTATACCACGTGGAGTCATAATAATGGTAATGGAAGACTTGAATGCTTAGGTTCGCAATTACAAGGATGGAATCAGGCTTGTTATGGGAAAGCATGGTATTGGTGACCGCTGACCACAACGCCAGCCACCTTGTAATAGGAGGGACCATGTTCGAGCACTAGACGTGTTACAAAGTCAGTTAGAGTCCACGGACAGACAAACAACTTCCAACCAAATTGATCAACTGGCGATCAGTAGGCGATTTGGAAGTAGTCTCCACGACGTTCGAAACAGAAGAGGTGGAGACATAGAAATATGGCCCGGGACCACCATCTGATGGTTGCTACCGTAAGATTATGCACTGCTGCAGTTCGGAGATTCCAAATAAATAAATAAACTTCAATACCGATAAACTTAAGGATCCCGCAGTCCACCAACAACTAGAGGACCACCTTTCACAAGGATTGAGAGCAATCAGTAGCACGGAACCTACCTCCATCGAAAACCATTGATTTGTTGTGAAAATATTTTTATGTCAGGTGCTGAAAATAATAATACCTCGGTTGCGGTCGCAAGGAAGAAACAGTGCCTGGCATTCCGAAGAACATTGGGCTTGGATTAGAGAAAGAAAACCAGCTCAAAGCTCGCATTGCACCTATTCCAGCAGCAGGGAAAAGCAAGCTCGAGTTTGCGTATAGTAGGAAGATGAGAAAAGTTTACCGTAGCGTGTGACGTGATAAGCATTACTATATCAACGTATTACCAACAAAAGCAGAAAAGGCTGCAAGTAGGTGTGACAGTGTACTATCTACAGAGTAATCAAAAAGCTTGCAGGTGTCTAAAGCTCTAATCATCACCTGGTAAATGACATAAACGGATCACTGCTAGTTTCGGTTGAGGACCAGCTCAAAATGTGGAAGGAGCACTTTTCTGCAGTTTTAAATCGCATTTTCACCAGTGAAGTCAACCGTAGTAACAAATTCTCGAATTCGCA
Organism: Dasysyrphus tricinctus; assembly: GCA_963921185.1. Classification (NCBI taxonomy): domain Eukaryota; kingdom Metazoa; phylum Arthropoda; class Insecta; order Diptera; family Syrphidae; genus Dasysyrphus; species Dasysyrphus tricinctus. Next base: position 102,231,043 of record OY992530.1, on the reverse strand, counting down.
CTGCATCCCCCAGTAGAAAAGAAATTTCAACCGCAATCTCAGCACTAAAGAACAACAAAGCAGTTGGACTTCACGGTATTCCCGTAGAGGTCTTACTAACAGCGCCAACAACATCGAGTGAGCTCCAGCACCCACTCATTGAGAGAGCTTGAGAATAAGAGAGTTTTCCTGAAGAGTTAGAAAAAGGGAAAGAAAATAGAAAGGAGACCTTAGGCAGTGCGGAAACTGAAGAGGAGCTCATGTGCTGCCTTCTGTAGCCAAATTAATAACACAAATAGTCTTGGAGCGAGTAAAAGACCCCTCGAAGACACCAAACAAGCAGGATTCTGCACTGGATGTCCCTGTGTGGACCACATCAACACCATGCAGATCACTATTGAACAGTGCGTTGAGTATCGATCGCCACTTCTGTTCTTCGACTTCGAAAAGACATTTGACAATGTCAATAGAGAATTTATCCATCCCGGATAAATTGATTGCTATTATTAAGGCTACATACGATGGATCCAAATGTCACGTTCTTCATAAAGGAGGAGTTTGTCAGAGGAGTTTGAAATCCAAAATGGGATTAGGCAGGGTTGTATTCTGTCACCAAAACTGTTCATGTTGGTGATAAGTTATGTGCTGCAGATTTGTCGACTGCAATTGAAGAAATTCAGTGGAATCTGCAATCATTTCTCAAACACTTGGACTACGCGGATGAGGTATGCTTAGTCTCTCATAGGATCATGGATCTCCATCAAATGACATAACAATGGTGGAGAGAGAAGCTGAACCAAAAGGATCAGCATTGGAACTTCCACATCTACCCAAGTAGATATATCTGGACAAGAGTTGGGAGAGCTGAGGTACATCTCGGAAACCGTTCACGATGGTGCGTAGGAGTAGCGAAGGCCCTATGCCCCCGCAAGGGACGGACGTAATAGTTCCAAGGGCCTAAGAAATGATCAGGGCTGTTGGAAGGCCATACCAATAAAGAAATTGCTTCACCAGATAACAATGCCATTGTAGACCTTGCTGTATGTCAAGAAGCATCATCCTGTTGAAAAATATAGTCTCCATCACCAGCTTAAAGACGTGGTATTGATGGGAGAAGCTCATTTTGAGGAATATCCCGGTACTTGGCAGCATTGACACTTCGATTTGCAAAGTGTAAATTACCTAAACCCCGCCCAGGCATTCGTCCCCATATCATTAAAGATGCTGGAAATTTGACTGTTTTTTAGGGCAGTCCTTGTGAAGAGCCTCTCTTATTTTTAATTACACGTTTTCGTTAGTCGCCCGTGCCAGCTTCAAACCTGAACTTATCACTCCAAACATCGGATCACCATTTAAGTCCCATTTTTTGTGTTGGTTGCCCTACTCTAGTCGCCTTTTCTTCTGTTTAGGTGTTTAAAATTTTTTTTTAAATAAAACTGAAGCAAACTCTATAAAATTTGTAGGCAATTTTTTCATTGTCCGCTTGCAACTGTCGACTGAAACACTTTTTTGGATTCTTTCTTTCCATTCAAAAGTTATTGCAATGGCAAGTTTGGTGTCGATTTACTTTTATTATTTTCTTTAAAACACTACTTTTGAACTTTGTAATAATGCTTTGAATCAATAAGCGAGTTAAATTAAATTTTTAGCGATTTTACAGCTCGATGATCCCGTTTGGAAGGCTTTAATTATTGGCTCCCTTAGGTCTCATGATAATACAACGCCATGCTGAAATTAATTCATCAACTTTACTTAACACTTCGTAACGTCACAATTATTCAGTGCTACGCCCCCACAAATGCAGCGACCACCATTTGGTTCTGATGAGTCTCAAACTACGAACCGCTGCCGTACAAAGACCAGCGCAGGATGCAGCAAGGAGCTCAAAATTCATTACTAATGCTTTAAATGACCCCAACATATGTCGAAACTATGTCACCACCCTTAACGACAGAGCCTCGTCATTAAACGGAATCCAGAATTCAACAATTGATGAGATGTGGGGTGAAATTAAAAGTGTTTTCATGGAGGCTGGATCCGAAACTGTACCCAAGCGAACGAGACGTAGAGACTCTTGGATATCCCAAGACACCTGGGATAAGATCGAACTTCGCAAATCGTTGAGAATCCAAATAAATGCCGAAGCAGATGTTCAACGAAAGGCTGACTTGCGAAGAGAGTACCGCATTGCACATAAGATGGTCTATCGCTGTGTGAGACGTGACAAGAGGGTGAGGGTAGATGGACTCGCAGATAATGCGGAAATCGCTGCCAGAAGAGGATATATCCGGGAATTGTACCAAATAGCCAAAGATGTTATCGGGAAAAAAAGCAACACCAATCATCCTGTAATGGATGTGGATGGCACACTTTTGAGGATCAGCTTCGTAGATGGAAGGACCATTTTTGTGCCCTGCTTAATGAGGGTTCAGTTGAGCAGAGTGCTGAAGTGCCCCAACTAAACGAGATGCGCAGGTCCTATAGAGGTATTGACATCGAACCCCCGTCAGAATCGGAAATCCACACAGCAATAAACCTCCTCAAAAACAATAAGGCAGCTAGACTGGACGGAATACCAGCTGAATTCCTGAAAGCCGATCCCGTAACAGCGGCTAGTATTTTACATCCGCTGATACAAAGCATTTGGGAAAACGAAAGCTATCCCAGGGACTGGAAGGATGGTGTGATTGTTAAGTTGCCAAAGAAAGGTGACCTCAAGAATTGCAACAGTTGGCGTGGCATCACCGTTTTCTGTTTTCCCAAAATTAATGGCAACCAACTTTCTCGAGCAAATAAAGGATAGAACATAGAATCGAGTCTACATTCAAGAGGCATCAAGCTGGCTTCCGCAGAAGGCTTCTTGAGAATGCCTTTGATCGAGTTATCCGAGAATGTATACGGAGGTCGATGCTTGGTAGAGGAATTCCACCAAAAATCGTTACCATTATTAGGGAAACCTAACGCAAGGTGTTTTGTTTTACACAATGGGCAGCTATCCAACTCCTTCGTAGTGCGTGAGACAAGGGGATGTTCTATCGCCAATTCTTTTCCTGCTAACGATGGATGATGAATTGACGGCCAGTGTTGGCACATCTGAGCGACAGGGAATTCAATGGAGACCGTTCGAAATGCTCAGTCTTTAGACTATGCCGATGACATACATATGTCTCCTGGCAAATGAAATCAATCGGCTCAACGGAATGTGCCAAACTCTGCAAGTGAAGGGAGAGTCGAGTGGTCTAAGAATAAAAAGCTTAAAGAAAAAAATAATGCTCACAGGCTGGTCCACACAGCAGCGTATTTTTCTACAGGAGACGCCAGTTGAAGTAGTGGAACAGTTTAAATACCTTGGCAGTATTGTTACTGCAAACGGTGGTACGGATCTGGACGTTAAAAGTAGAATAAAATGAAGCTCGTGCTGCCTTCGGTACTCTGTCCCCAATCTGGAAATCAAGTTAAATCTCCTTACGATCTAAGTTGAGATTCTTCGAATCCAATGTCAAATCCGTGCTGTTATATGCTTGTGAAACCTGGAAAGTCACGTCTATCATTTTGAAGAAATTGCAGGCTTTTGTGAATCGCTGTTTTCGCAAATAATATCAAATGAGGAATTGTGGCGCAGGACAAGTCAAGAGCGGCTGGACGTCGACATAAGAAAGCGTAAATGGCGTTGGATTGGTCACACACTGAGGAAACCAAACGATGAAACTGCAAAGCAGTCCTTTGAATGGAATCCTCAGGGTGCACGGCGGGTTGGAAGACCAAGAACAACATGGAAATCAACTGTCTTAGCGGAAGCAGAATCCCAGAGAAAGACGTGGCCACAGCTTAAGTACCTTGCAGCAGACCGTGAAGGATGGAGACGTTTTGTTGACGCCCTATGCCCCAGCCGTGGTTACAGGAAACGATGATGATGATGATGACTTAACACTTTTATTACAACTTACTTTATTCATTCACTATTAAAAACAAACTGTGTCCGCTGCTAGAGGGTGAAGTAGATGGAAAGAGAAGTTTGCCCGCTTCAGAATTGCCATTGCATGTTTGTTGAATTTCATTTTTCTCGTGAAGTTCACTCCAAAGTATTTGGTATTGTCCTTGGTCTTAATAACGGTGCCGTCTGCTAGTCGGATGCTAATGGCATTTTCTATGTCTATGAGGCATGCTACTGTGGTTTCCTTCTTGTTAAGTCCCATGGTGACGTCGCTGTGCAGTCCCAGTAGTGGATGTACCGTTGAGTGCATCGCCCGGAATCGATACTGGAAGTTGGGTATTATATTTCTTTCTTGGCAGAATATTGTCTACCTTTCTCAGTATAAGTGTTTCCAAGACTTTACTTATGCAGCAAAGTAGAGATATTGGCCTGTATCCCTCCACGTTCTGCCTGCTGGTCTTATTTGGCACCGGAACAATTTTTGCAGTTTTCCATCCTTCGGGAAAGTAGCTGTTGTTTAAGCAGTTGTTGAAGTTAACCGTCAACAGGATGATGGCAATATTAGGCAACCATCAGGTCCTGTTGACTTCTTACAGTTGCCTGAATTGATGGTGGCACCCATTCCTCTGGATTAGTAAAAACATTATCAAGGTTTGGATAGTGAGTGGGATTCTCTTCGTTGAAAGTGGTGGCTGTTGTTGTTGAGATATATCTTCTTATTGTATTCTTGCTTCGGCTTCTATCAAGAACTCTGGGAGGTGAACTGGTGGATGATCTTTAAAATTTCCTTCGAAGTGGTTGGCGAATGCTTCTGACATCTCTGCTGCAGTGGAAGCTGTATTTTGTCCGTAGTTGATAGTTTCCGGGATAGTTTTCCTCTTTCCAAAAATGGAGTTTATCTTTTTGAAGCAATCTGGTCCAGGTTTGATTTCTTCAAGCCTCCTCTGTAGTTGAGAGTCCTGAAAATGTTAAACTGCCTGGTCAAAAATAACTTGGGTGCACTTTAATTGAGAATAGCATCTTTGATATTCTTCGTTCTCCGTGTTGTAGGTGCGATAGAGTATCCGTTGGAGTCTTCTGGTTGTCCAGTACATTATTGACTGCCGTCTCGATTGCTCTGTCGATTTCACTGTTGTTGAGGTGAGTGTAGCTCCGGTGGTTCAGCTTCGGTGTCACAACGAAATTGGTTCCGGCCGATTCTCTGAAACCTGATATCGTACTCCGGATCAGGTTGAACAGCCATTATTCTATTTGTTAGATGGACACTCAGCTCCTCGGCGAGGAGATGATCTGAATCGGATGCATGGGAGAATGTTGACGAAATTTGTTGAGACTAGGAAGAAGTCCAGCGTTGACGGAGTGCGTGGAAATGTGGGCCTGGGTTGCGAGATGATGTCCATAGAATGGTGATGCGGATTAGTGTCCAACCAGTCTACAATAGCTTCACCCTGAAGCGTGCTGTTGCTGTCTTACCATCTCGGGTGTCTAGCGTTGAAGTCTCCTCCTATGACGCTTTATGTGTGCTTGTTGGCAAGGTCCATTACTATCCGGAGATCGTGTTGAATGTTCGTCTTCGATGAGTTTCCTGTAACGTAGATAGATATTAGTAATAGAGTATCTGTCTCAGATGTTTTGATGATGACACAAGTTGCTTCTGTGGTCTTGAGTCCATGGATTTTAATTTGCTCTCCTTAGATCAGGTTCCGTATTAGTATAGCGGTGCCTCCTCCTTTTTCGGTCCTGTCTTCTCTGTAGATGTTGTATCCGTCTGGTTTATATTCCTGTAAGAAAAGAATATCGGGTTTCTTTAAGTTCAAAAAGAAGTTTAAAGAAATCCGTCTTGTTAATAAGTAAATAGAGTTTAAGTTGTAGGTTACTAGTTTCAAGGTTTTTAGTTTTAGCCTTGTCGTCAAGGTTTGCATAGTTGCTGGGAACTATTTGCTTGGCCTTTTGCACGAGTGTGAAAAGGTCAGCTCCGAATAGTCTTTCGGCATCTTCAAAAACGTCTCTTTTACTTTGGATCTTCGTTAGCCTTTGTGGTTTTGTGTGGGCTGGTCCTGTTATTCTAGATGCTTCCTTATTGGTAGGTTGCAAATTCTTTGGAGTTTGTTTTTTCGCTGTGTTTAAAGCAGTTATATCAGCATAGGAGAGTCCTTTACGGATGGCTTCCACAGTTGTCTTCTTATCGGTTTTTATTTGCTCCTTCTTCTTTTCGATGGCTTTTTTATTCTCCTCCAACTTCCTTTTTAGGGTCGGGCATCCTTTCCAGCTAGCAGGGTGTCCGGTTTCTTGGCAGTAGACGCAAAACACGTTTTCATCCTTGTTGGCATCTTTGGTTCTCTGGCACTGTCCTGGTAAATGTTGATCCTTGCATTTAACGCATCTGTAGTCCATGTCACAGTTGCTGGCCACATGTCCGAATGCCTGGAAGTTCTTGTATTGGGTGATACCGGTTGGCCTGAATTTCTCCCAGTAAACCTTCTGGTTTAAGAAAAGGGTTTTTCTGAAAATGGCTGCTAAATCGCTCTTTTCCTACTTCATCAGGAAAGTTGTTAACACTTCTATTAGCTCTCGGGTTCTGGGGGCTGACGGAGATCGCTGGTATGCCTTCGTGCTGTAGATCTTCCAGGATGTCCTTGACTTCGAAGGTATGATGACCTTTTAGTAGAAGAAGAGCCTTCTTGTCTTCTTTCGGGGTGTATGTGTTGAATTCTGTTTTCCTTTATCGCAGGAACTCTGCTACTTTCTTGTGATGCTCCTTCGTCTTTGTAAGTATAATTGTCTTATTGTTGTTGTAGTTGTGCCCCTTGTAACTTATGTTCGGACCTCTAAGATGTCTTTCCAGTTCTGCAACACGTTGAGCTTAAAGCACACAATTGTTGGCATTAGTTGAGATCTCGGGGTTCCTGAAGTAATTTTGTCATCAGTTTCTTTGTTTGCTGATCCTTTAGATTCTGTTGCTGTGGATGTGTCATCTAAGTTGTTGTTGATGTTGTTGCTTATTCAATTTCTGCAACTGCAGGCAATTTCCTTTGCCTCCACTCGTTCTGGTGAAGTACCAGTCTTCTTCCTTTTCCTCTTTAGCTTGATGACTTTCACAATGGGCTCGGGCTGTGCTTCTGGTTGTTCCTCAATTTCCATCTCCTCCTCGGGGATGTCGTTATTGGCTTGAATAGTTTCCAGCTTGTCAAAATCCGATTGAAGACCATCGCTTTCCTCTTCCAGGTTGTATAGGTCTTCAAAAGTGGCAAGCTAATCATGTATACTAAGCAGAAAATCCTTTCCGTGAGTGGTGACACCAGCCTTGGCATCTTTTTTTCTTTTTTCCCATTTTAATCTGAAGTGGATAATCCCTTGAGAAATCCCCTGAGAAAGCCAGAGACTACAGTGAGCAATTGACCGGGAAACTCTCTGCCGTACACCCAGCCACAAGCGTCAACAACCAGTGGAACCAGTATCGCGACATTATTAAGGAGACAAACGAGACCATCATAGGCTATCAACCACCCAGAAAAAAGAACCCGTGGTATGATGATGAATGCGCGGTATTGAAGCAGGAGACGGAAAATGCACGAATGCAAATGCTGCAACGGAAAACAAGAGCAGCAAGAGAGGAGTACCGTGAAAAGAGAAGGAAAGAGAAAAAAACCTTGCGCAGAAAGAAAAGAGCATCCGCAGCCTCTCAGCTCAAGTATCTCGAAGAGTCCAGCACCGCCACCAACACCCGCCGGTTCTACAAAATAGCCAAGCAACTGGCATCTGGTTATAGGGCTGGCACGCAAGCTCTTCGAAACAGCGAAGGGAACCTAGTCACCGAAGCACAGGGAATTGTAGACATGTTTAAGCAATCTTTCCAGCAGCTGCTTAATGGGCATTATGTAGAGGATGCGACAGGGGAATAAAGAAGCATTAGACCAGTCAATGAAGATCTAGTCCCAGCACCCAGTACTGAAGAGGTTGAAAGCCATCCACAAGCTTAAGAACAACAAATCCGCCGGCTCGGATGGCCTACCAGCGAAACTCTTCATGTATGGAGGAGATGTTCTGGTAGGGTGCATGCACCAGCTCATCAACCAAGTTTGGGAGGAGGAAAGTATGCCCGATGACTGGTCAAATAGCTTCATATGCCCAATCTACAAAAAAGGCGATCATATGTCCTGCGAGAACTACAGAGGCATATCCCTGCTTAATGTTGCTACAAGATCCTATCCAACGTACTATGTGAGCGTCTAAAACCTTTCTGCAACACTATGATCGGCACGTACCAGTGTGGCTTCAGGCCAGGCAGATCAACGATAGACCAAATCTTCACATTGAGGCAAATTCTGGAAAAGACCAACGAATTTCAAGTTGAGACCCACCACCTATTCATCGACTTCAAAGCCGCATATGATAGCATAAGTCGTCAAGAGCTTCTATTGGCGATGTCGGAACTCGGGATCCCGAAAAAACTAATCCAGCTATGCCGCATGACGTTAAAAAATACGCGATGCGACGTGCAAATGGGTAACAGCTCATCCGAGTTATTCCAGACGTGTACAGGGTTCAGAAAAGGAGATGCGCTATCATGTGATTTCTTCAACCTAGTCCTGGAGCAGATAGTGCGCAAGAGTGGTGTTAACATGGAAGGCACTATCTTTAACAGGTCTTCTCAACTGCTTGGCTATTCGGACGACATCGACATCATCGGCCGTTCCAAGAGAGCTGTCATTGAAGCATTCACAGCTATTGATGAACAGGCGAAACGCGTTGGTCTTGAAGTGAATGAGGACAAAACAAAGTATATGCTATCAACAAACAAAGCCTCATCTGTCCATCGCCTAGGACAAAACGTCACTGTTGGTAGCAGTAATTTCAAGGAGTTCACCTACCTCGGAACAAACATCAATTCCACGAACGACACCTTAGTGGAAATCCGACGAAGAATTACCCTAGCGAACCGCTGCTACTTCGGTTTGGCCAAACAAATGGGTTCAAAACTCCTTTCTCGAAAGACAAAGTGCACGCTATACAAAACGCTAATTTTACCAGTTCTACTCTACGGCGCCAAGTGCTGGACGATAAGTAAAAAAGGGGAATTGATACTGGGCACTTTCGAGAGAAAAATTCTTCGGTGGATATTTGGTCCTAATGCGAAGAGGGCGATTGGAGGAGAAGATTCAATCGTGAACTGTACGAGCTGTACCAAGGTGTGGATGTAGTCCAAAGAGCCAAAACACGTCGACTACATTGGCTCGGCCACATCGAGCGAATGGACAACAACGCTCCAGCCAAGAAAATATTCGAATCCCAGCCCCCAGGTTCGAGACGACTAGGAAGACCGAACCTCCGCTATAGGGACCAGGCGGTCACAGACGCAAGAGCGCTTGGTCTCGACGACTGGAGGGAGCGTGCGAGGGACCGCAACCGATGGAAGACCGTAATATCTCAGGCAGAGACCCTTCATGGATCGGAAGCCGGATAAGTAAGTAAGTAAGGATAATCCCTTAACTGCTAAGGGTGATTAATTGTGTTTTCTCCTTAATCCGTTCGTTTAATTGTGTAGGTTACAGGTAGCAGGTAATAAAACCGCTGATCCCTTTTTTCTTTGGAATTTCAATATTCCGCAGGTTAATACTTTATTATTCACTTTTTCTAATCTTCCGTGTACTTATATTCCCGTTATTTCCCTTTCTAAAGCATTTATTTTGACATTCAGCACCAAAACCAGTAGGTTGGTTTGTATCAGGTACAATCCGGAAGATGGCGCTCCTTCATTTGAGAGTCGTTATAGTTCATTCGAGATTCGTTATAGTAGAACTGTGAAAGTCGTTACAATACTGAATTTAAAAACTGACTACTTGAATATATATATTAGTTCCTCTTCACCAATTAATTGTTTTCACTGTCCATTGAAATAATTGATCCAGCTTCTTCTAAAGTTTTCATCTATTCTTCATCTTGTTTGATTCCAGACATCCAGACTGCCGCAAAAAAAATTCTAATGTGGATCAAATCAAATCATACCGCATGTGGATAGCGTGTACTTTAGGTAGTTTTCGAAACAAAATTGTAATGTTTAACTTCATCAATCTTATATAAAACATTTTTTTTTCAGCTAATCTAGGAAATTTTATATTTGGAATATGCATTGCCTGGTCATCGCCTATGGTGCCAAAGCTTCGGGATCACACCGGTGAAAGTCCGTTGGCTGAAAGCGTTACTAAGAATGAAGAAGGCTGGATTGGTTCACTTATAGCTGTGGGTGCTTTAATTGGTAGTTCTTATACGAAATAATTTTAGTACATAATTTGAACGATATAAATACAAACTTTCTTTTTGCTGTAGGTTGTCCCTTAGCTGGTCCTATGTCCAATAGAATTGGACGGAAACTTACACTCTTGTGTAGTTCGTTAATTTTTGCTGCTTCGTTTATTGTTTTGATATTAGGAAAAGACATTTGGTCCATATATTTAGCTCGAATACTACAGGTTTAAAAATTTAATAACTAACTTGCTATTCAACAGAAATGAGCGTAACAATTATTGTATGAAATCATAGGGTATAGCAGGAGGATTCGTTCATACAATATTGCCAATCTATTTTGTTGAAACGTCTACTGATAATCTGCGAGGACCTATAGGATGTCTTATGACAATTCTCTTGACTGGTAAGCTAAAGAATTTTTAGACAAATCATTTAAGCTAATTTTGTATACAATCTTCTTTTAGCTGGAATTCTTTTTACCTATTGCATTGGGCCCTATGTCAGTTACCTCACGTTTCAATGGTGCTGTCTACCAATCCCGGCTGTCTATTTTGTTACATTCATATTTATGCCAGAGACACCATTCTTTTTTGCACTCAAAAATCGAACAAAAGACGGGATAAAATCATTGCAGTTCTTACAAGGTCGGAGTGCAAAGCCAACTGAAGAAGAGATGGCAAAGATTCACAAAGCAGTAGATGCAGATATGACGAATAAAGGAGGCTTCGCTGACATATTTAAAAGCCAGGCCTATAGAAAAGCATTTTTTATAAGTACAGGCTTACACACGTTGAAGAAGTTATCTGGAGTTGCAACAGTAACTTTCAATACTCAATCAATATTTATAAGTGCCGAATCAACAATAGATCCTCCCATCGCTGCGATTATCCTGGGATTGACACAACTTGTTGCCAATCTGATCACTCCATTGGTTATAAATCGTGCAGGACGTAAGGTCATTCTTTTGATATCAGCTTTAGGGATGTCCTTGTCTTTATTTACATTGGGAACATTCTTCTATATTCAAGCGTTTGGCGATGCCTCGAACATTTTATGGATTCCCATTCCTTGCCTAATGATTTTCTTTGCGATATTCTCAGTTGGATTCAATCCAATACCAAATATTATAATGGGAGAAATCCTGCCATCGAATATAAAATCAACGGTTTCATCAACTGCTATATCATTAAATTGGGCGACAACTTTTTTAATAGCTCGTTGGTATCCAGAACTAGATGCTTTGGGTTCATATATTGCGTTTTGGATGTTTGGAGGATTTTGTGTTTTGGCTTTAAATTTTGTTTTCTTTTATGTGATAGAAACAAAAGGTTTAAGCTTAGAAGAAATTCAACAAAAACTTCACGCGGGTTAAAATTATATTAATAAAATTATATGTAATTGAGATTCCCTGGAAAAAAAGTAAATATAAATAAATAAAGTTAATAAAAATCATCAATAAACGTTTAACTGTTTAATTTTAATTCTATCCCTCTTAGGTTTATAGACTAAGAGCCCACAACAGATTTTGAGTGTGAGTGATAGCAAAAAAAGAAGTATAGGTGTCAAAAGCGTCATTAAAGGCTATTCAAAAAATCAAAGTCTTGCAGTCCACAACTAGGGCCTTTGCGAGAATCAGTGCATCGAAAAACAAAATATGAATGTAACTTCGAGGATAATCGTGTTAGCCGAAATTGGTTTTCACCCCTCCCTGGATAAGCTCCGCGGATGCCATATTACGCAATCTGAGATCATTTGAGTGTTTAATTCGCCCAGCCAGACAGTTTAAAAAAAAACCTTTTTCACTTAGAATTTTTAAATTTTTAAACGGTCTAGTACAGCGAATTATACGCTCAAATGGTCTCAGATTCCGTGATATGTGATCCGAGGAGCTTATCTAGGGAGGAGTGAAAACCAATTTCGGGTAACACGATTATCCTCGAAGTTGCATTCATATTTTTTTTTTCGATGCACTGATTCTCGTAAAGGCTGAGTTGTGGATTTTTTGAATAGCCTTTAATGAAGCTTTCGACACCTTTACTTCTTTTTTTGCTATCACTCACACCCAAAATCTGCTGCGGGCTCTCGGTCTATTAATTAGAACTCGACAGATGGAAAGAAAAGGTTTCGACAGCAAAGGTTGAAATCTAGTCACTAGTCTAAGCTTCTCGGAAGCGGTAGGAGGTTAAGACAGCGAAGGTTGGGATAGAGTCCCTTGTACTAGCTATGATGGCGGAGAAGAGAAGGCTTAGACAGCGAAGGTTGGGATAGTGTCCCTAGTCTTAGCTTTTCGGAGAAGGTTAAGACATCGAAGGTTGGGATAGAGTCCTTAGTCATACCTATGGTGGCGGAGAAGAGAAAGCTAAGACAGCGAAGTTCGGGATAGAGTCCCTTGTCTAATCTTCTCGGAAGCGGAGGGAGGTTGATACAGCGAAGGTTGGGATAGAGTCCCTAGTCTCTTCTACGGCGGTGGAGAAGAGAAGGCTTATGCAGCAAAGGTTGGGAAGAAGTCCCTTGTCTAAGCTTCTCGGAAGTGTTAGGAGATTAAGACAGGGAAGGTTGGAATAGAGTCCCTAGTGTAGACTATGGTGGCGGAGAAGAGAAGGCTTGAACAGCAAAGGTTGGGATAGAGGCCCTAGACTACGGTTCTCGGAAGCGGTAGGAGGTTAAGATAGCAAAGGTTGGGATATAGTCCCTAGTCGTAACTACGGCGGCAGAGGAGAAAAGGCTAAGACAGCGAAGGTTGAGATACATTCCCTAGTCTAAGCTTCTCGGAAGTGTTAGTAGGTTAAGACAGGGAAGGTTGGGATAGAATCCCTAGTCTTAACTGTGGCGGCGGAGAAGAGAAGGCTTGGACAGCAAAGGTTGGGATAGAATCCCTAGTCTAAGGTTCTCGGAAGAGGTAGGAGGTTGAGACAGTGAAGGTAGGGATAGATTTCCTAGTCTTAACTATGGCAGCAGAGGAGAAAAGGCTAAGGCAGCGAAGGAGGGAGAGAGTGGATGGAGGTTTAAACGATGGAAGCCAAAAAGTTTTGAAGCTACTACCTGGTGTTGACAACCAGCCAGTGTGCTTCGTATATGTGGTACACTAATATGTTTGAGATGGTCCTTACATTGTACACTTGATTGGTACTAAAATACACGGTGGCAAGAATGAATTTCGATGAATTTCCCACCCTTACGTGGTGATTCTGCTGCGTGAACTAAATGTGGAGTTAAAAACAAGGAACAACATTTATTGTTGACATTGTCAACACTACCAGTGTGTGTCCTCTTTTGAAAGTTGCGTGGGCGCTTTGGGGTATGCAAAATTTCTAGGGCATTCTATTCCGCTGGAATCTTATCAACTTATAAGTATTAAACAGCTCAGCCTCCAAAACGTTGAGTATCCAATTTTCACTTCTGTAACGTCGTCCACCACCTTTTTTGAAAATCATGACTTTTGGAGATTTACTTCCAGATTCCACAGAGTACCATAATCTTGTAGTTAGCGCTTACCCACGAAACCAATTTGACGCTAATGGAGTCTAATGTCGATGTATGGCAGCTAATGTTTGCAGATGTGACTGCTAAAATCGACGCACAAATCTATACTCAGCATTTATCCAGAGCATCCTCAACATTATCCAGAAGTACTTACAGGAACCTCAATCACCAATTGCCATCGGAAGCAAACTATTTCCATAACGAACTATCACCTGAAGCTGTAAGCTATATTTTTAGAGCACGAGTTGAATTGTTGAAACTAAATTTCATGCCTCATCGAGCTGATTTGACACAACTCTGCGACTTATGTAACAGAAGAGAAACGGAAGATGCAAATCACTTCATTGCAATATGTCCAATATTACAAGAAATTCGTCGGTTATATTTCAATGAGAGCTATCTATCACCAAACAGACTCTATGAGATATTAAATGGAGCGCTAGGATGGCCTACAGTATACAACTACTGTAAACATGCTATAAATTTCCGTAATAGTTTCTTAACGTGAACTCGAAGGTTCAGCCAGTTACTGTAGTTTAAAACTATATTATTTTATTTTGTGTTTCAAATCACGCTAAAATTGCAAACTTTTTGTGTTTCAAAACATGTTAAAATTGGATATTTTTCTTGTGTTTCAAATCACGGTAAAATTGATAACTTTTTGTGTTTCAAATCATTTTTAAAAATTGTTATTATCTTTTTTGTGTTTCAAATCATATTAAAATTGTTTAAACTTATTTTTAAGCATCTTGAAATGTTAATAATGCTTTATTTATATATTCATTTAGTTAAATCAATCTAGAAGTATTAAGTCTAGCTACGCAAACTTTATTTTGTTTTTTAATTTATATAAGATTCTTAATTCTTTATATTCAACCAATAATTTTGTAATTCATACACTTTACTTTGTATATTATTTTTATTAAGAAATGTCATATCAGGCAGACGGCAAAATTGCCATATCCTTATTCTTAAGTAAGAAATATTGTTAAACTTTTTGGGAAAAAATAAAGAATTTATCTATCTATCTATCTATCTATCTATCTAATCTTGTAGTTTATTCATCATGAGCTAGCCTGCGAAGTCATCACTTACTTACTTACTTAAGGTGGCGCTACAGTGCGGGTTGAACCAGGGCCTCTACCAACCAGCTTCTTCCAGCCGGCTCGGTTCACACAGTTTCGCACGCCAAGTTGGTTGAGGTCCTCTTCCACTTGCGTGCACCACCTTTTACCCTGTCCATGTCCACCTCTACTGCGCTGTCCCAAGGGGTTGGATGCAAAGACTTTCCGGGCCGGAGCATTGGAGTCCATTCGCTCTAGGTGACCCAGCCATCTCAGTCGTTGGCTTTTCACTTTTGTGGCAAGGTCGGTGTCGCTGTACAGCCCCTACAGTTCGTTGTTGTATCTTCTTCTCCATTCCCCATCTATGCAGAGGGGACCAAAAATCACCTGGAGAATTTTCCTCTCAAAACAACCTTACGCGTTCTCATCCACCGTTGTGCTGTAGTGGTCGTGCGAGGCCCAACACGTCAAAGGCGGCATCTCTGATGGCCCTCTGGCAACTCTTCCACTGGCTCTCGATACTTGCAGTTGGCAGCATAGGATTATTTAAGAGGGTGCGATCGGAAAAGGACCTGGCGATTTCTTGCGACTGAAGCCGTTCAACGTCAAACTACCTGTTTTGGCCTTGGTCTGGATATCCGTAGCATTACCTTGGCTAGAACGAGGTAGTGGTCCGATTCAGCGTTGGCTACTCGGAACGCTCGGACATCCTTGATGCCGGTTGGTATGGTTGATTGGTTGGCGGTTGATTGAGCAGGCATACCGAGATGCTGGAACTGCGTACTAGCTCCACAACGTTACGCCCCACAGCAAAGTCAATTAGCCTGAGTCCGTTATCGGAGGTGGTGTCGTGCAGGTTATACCTTCCGATTGAGCCACCAAAGACGTCTTCGCTCCCTAGTTTGGGATTAAATTCACCCAAGACAATTTTAATGTCATAGCTAGGGCATTGCTCATATGGTTTGTCCAGGAGCTCGTAGAACTCATCCTTGGTGTCGTCATCTTTCTCCTCTGTGGGGGCATGCGCGCATATGAGGCTAAATCCGTCCGTACCCGAGGCTAGTTGTTGCTTCGCTACTATAGTCGCTTTACGTTCCCTGGAAGTCACCCCGATGACATGACCCCCGAACTTGGAGGACCAGACTCTTACAATATAACTTCAAAGGCGGGGATCCGGACTAACCACTTTTTATAGGCGTGAGCTCCGAATATATCGTAGTAGCCATATAAGGTGTTCACTAAGTAGTTCAAACTGACTGGAACTGTAGACGCCACCGTTGATTCCATCTGGGGAATTCTTCCACTGCTGCATGGATAAAAGAGAAATGCCTCAGTTGGAACACTCCCCTGCCCTCCTCTCTCATTTCGTGTTATCAACTACAGATATCCGCATCTTCTCGGATAGTCAAGCAGCTATCAAATCTCTGGAATCGGTCTCTACTAACTCTTTAACAGCCCTAAATTGTCGTTCATCTCTGCTGGAGATGGCGCAGCAGTTTAACATTCACCTGTGTTCGGTGCCGGGGCATAGAGACATTCCAGGTAATTGTAAGGCCGACGAACTCGCTAGATATGGAACAACTCTACCTCTTCTACCTAGTAAGTAAGATATTGGTATTCCCATCGCTACATGTAAACTTATACTGAAGCAAGATGCTTTAGAGAGAACAAACCTTAGGTGGAACAATATCACCACTTGCTGGGCAACAAAACAAATCTGGCCAGTAATGGATTTTAAGCGATCTAAATGTTTGATATCTCTAAGCAGATTGCACATTAGCTCCATGATAGGTGTCATAACCGGACACTGTCTTATAGGCAAGCACGCAACGCGTCTTGGCGTATTCTCTAACGATTTTTGCAGAAGCTGTATGGACGAGGAAGAGGTAGAATCGATTCCTCATCTTCTATGCACTTGTCCTGCTCTATCTCATAGGCGAAGACTCCATCTTGGAGATTTCTACTTCAATGATCCTAGTGATTTAGTAAATGTTGACATAGGTAGTCTGTTACGCTTCATAAGAAGCTCCAAATGGTTCATCGAGTAGGGAAAAAGGCTTCCCAGATTCTTGTGGTATCACAATGGGCCAACTTATGGTATAAGTGTGTCAATTTTCATGACTGACAGCCACTTCAACCTAACCTAACCTAACCTACCCTTTGAACATGGACATGGTTCAAAAATACACTGATAAATGGCAATAATCCACCCACAAACTTTTGCCGCGTGGAGGCTCTAGGGAGCTCAAGCTAACTTGTGCAATATAATTGTACAAGTATACTTGTCAAGTTTGATGTTGCGTGTGGACCCGGCTTAATTCCCGCTGGGTATTAGTTGTTTGTGCTTTAAATGTCTATAAAATATGTAGCCCCAATGTTCTCTTTTTCGTGCAAATCTCTTAAGGATTGGAAATAAAACACCTTATATACAGCGCTGCCACCCTACTCCTTTAGCAGTAGTCTACTGCGTTTAGTCCCAAATGAAAATCTACTGCGCAGCAAAACGAATCTACTCCTCCTTTGAGAATTTTGAAAACTATCCAAAGTTAGCCAAAGAGCTAACAGACCCCAATGAAGATTGTTGGTCGGCCTCAGACTCACCAGGAATTATTGAATTTTTCAATAAATTTAAATGCATAAATGGCGAATATAAAAGTCATTGTTGAGTCTCCAGACTCTCCTTTATTTTTTCGTTAGTAAAATGCACATATTAGAAATGGATTGAATTTGATTATTTGCTGTATTTTCTGAGATCTACTGCGGTTTATTGCAATCTACTGCGTTTTTTCTTCATATATACTGCGCTCAATCATCTAAAGGGTGGAAACGCTGCTTATAGATACATTTTAATTTTTGAATCTATCAAGTTCATCAGTAATATTTACTGAGCTGAAATAACTATGAAATTGAGTCATTAGCCCTGTTTTTAGTGCATTTATATTTTCGCTTAGAAAAAGTAGCATGTTAAATACAACAACAGTACGGAATTATACCAGTTTGACAGTGGCGAAGCGAGCACTTCAGGGGCCCCGTATCAACAAATTTTCATGGGTCCCCTTTTTAATGACAATGGCACTACCTTTTTTGTTTCATGCAAAATAAACTTTCATCAACTTATTTTAAAAGTAGAACAATCTAGGAACTTTACACAAGTTAAGCTTCGATTAGACGGTCAACGTAAATGGTAAAAGCGTTGATTCTCTGACGTCAAAATGACGTCATATTCTGTCCCAAAGTTGCCTTGTCTTGTGATTGTCAACGCAGAATACTTTCGAAGCATTGACGGCTGCGTTGACACTCTCGTTGACACAAATTTTAGGTCAATGCGATGATTATTTTCATTGGGCATGTTATCACTCTGTCAACAAAGTTAGGGCACGTTCACCAACGCGTTGAGTGTATTTTTACGTTGACACAACAGAATTTTCTGCCATCTGAACGTAGCTTTCGTTGACCTTCATATCAATGTAGAAAATTTTGAATTATTTTTAGGATTTTTAATATATCGACAGTTAAAATAGCTTGATAGATGAGGGACGAACTATATTTTGACATCAAAAGTATATTTTGATCCTAAAATCCGAAGCAGTAAGGAAACTTCAAAAATGTCTGATCTTAAGAGGTTTTTTTAATCCATTGACATCGTAGTCATCCTTCGATTGAATTTGACAGCTGATGACTTGACAGATGAAAAACAAACTATATTTGGAAGGCAAAGGTATATTTTGATCAAAATATCACACAGTTGCCTTGGAATAACTTTTGGAGCAGTAAGAAAACTTCAAAAATTGTTCAATAACACTACGAGTACAGCCAATGTCGTGTGATTGTCAACGCTAAGAATGATTGAATTTTGTTCTTGTCCAATCTGTGTCAATGTTCATATGTTTGGAATCATGGTCAAGTAGTGTTATCGTCAACATTTCACGTGTCCTTCGTTGACACCAAAGAGCACCAATTGCGTTAGCATATATAACACGTAACGCATTTTGGGACAACACTGACCGATTGGCGTCATTCGTGTGATCGTCAACATTTCATGTGTTGATCCGATCTACGTTGACAGTATTTTGACGATGTTTTTGGTGACTTCAAGGAGTCAATGCGTTGACCGTCTAATTTAAGTTTTAGTCTTAAAATTATGGCGGTTCAATGATTGGCTCTGGACCTTTGGCACCTCATAAGAGGGAAATTTGATAAAAAAGATGCCATCTAATTGGTCAGTAATTGCTCAGAAAAGGTCAAGTGGTCCCAGAAATTGGTCAGCCCTATATAACTTTTAATCAAGGCTTAAACCTTCTCAAGGTCACTCAAGGTCACGCGCAATTTTCGGCACCTCATTTAAGGGAATTTTGCAAAATTTTTATACCATCAGAAAGGTCTTGAGAACTATATAAATGGTAAGCTAGTTTTAGTAATTGGTCAGCCATAGTTTTTTTTTATGTATTTTTAAATTATTGTTGAAGGTCACGTGCGATTTTTGGCACCTCATTTATGGGGAATTTACAAAAATTTAATACCACCTGAAAGGCCCTAAGATCTTTATAAAAGGTCAGCTAGTTTTAGTAATTGGTCAGCTATAGATTGTTTTATACGATTTTTTTAAGTTTTTTTTTCAAGGTCATGAACGATTCGTGACCTTTAAAAAAAAAAATGTTTAAAAATCGTATAAAGGAATCTATGGCTGACCAATTACTGCAACTAGCTGACCTTTTATAAAGATCAAGAGATCTTTCAGATGGTATACATTTTTTGCAAATTTCCCTCAAATGAGGTGCCAAAAATCGCGTGTGACCTTGAGCGAACTTGAGAAAGTTTAAGCCTTGATTAAAAGTTATACAGGGCTGACCACTTTCTGGGACCACTTGACCTTTTCTCACCAATTATTGACCAATTAGATGGCATCTTTTTTTATCAAATTTCCCTCATATGAGGTGCCAAATGTCCAGAGCCTCAATGATTGTCTTTTATTTGTAGGGTAAAAGGAACAAAGCACAGCTTCTTATAATTATCTTAAAACTCCATTATTTGTTCAAAAAATATAAATTTTCTCTCAAAATCTTTTGCTCTAGTGAAATTTTAATAAATTTTATCGGTCATGAAATTCTTGCAGGTTTTTCTCTAAATTATTGATTGCATGATAAAAGTGCTATTTTTTTTAGAGCATATTTTATAAACATTTGCTTACCCCTAAAAGTATAAGCCCCAGCTCAAATAAGGAGTGGGAACTTTTTATTTTGTTGCCGTATTTTCGTCTCATTTTTCTGTATTTCTGGCACGCGTTCCAATAACAAAGCGATTGCACGTTACTAATTGTAACGCATAGGAAAACTATCGAAAAGACATATATGCAAAAAAATAAGTACATTTTAAAAATATAATCGACATTGTGTGTCGTATTCATCTCAATGACAAATTTCTTACACACATCGAATCCTCTGTATGGGGGCCCCTTTGTCTCGGGGGCCCCGTATCATTGATACGGCTGATACCGCGGTAGCTACGCTACTGCAGTTTGTTGTTGTGATTAGCTACTTTTTTCTAAGCAAAGATAAAAATGCAATTACAAAACAGGGCTATTATTGAATGAAAGGTCATCATAAATTTTAATTTTTAAATGTGCACAGCATTAATGTAACTAAACAAGCAGTAATTATTTTTGTTGTTATTGATTAATGATTACCTTACATTTCTTAGATCCCTAACATTCCACGTTTTATAAGCAAAATTTGTGAGTTTTGTTGACAGTAACATACACTTAAACAGATTGCATGTCAACTGATATCGAATTTCCAATCCATTACGGAAGCAAGCTGAGAGGAAAGTTCAGAACCAAAAAGTTCGTATGCAGTTTAAAAATTTACATATATGCAACATTTATTTAAATTATTATGAGTCTTGTAATTTTTCCTGAATCATTTTAAAGCTCAATCCCTTTGTTTCTATAACAAAAAATTTAACAAAAAAGAATGCCAAGCAACAAAATCCACCAAATAGCCAGAATGCATAATATGAACCCAAAGCATTTAGCTCAGGAAACCAGCGTGTAACTACAAAAATCACATCGCAGGTACATATGCATACTATGGACGTTGCAGTTGGTTTGATGTTTGAAGGGAACATTTCACCTAATATTGCCCAAGGTATGGGCCCGAATCCAAAACCATAAAAAGCGTTAAACATAATAAGAGCTGGAACGGGTAACCAAAGTATATTCGATGCGTTGCTAAAAGATTGAATATAAAAGAAGGTTCCAAGTGCTATCAAAGCTACTCCCATTCCTATTGATGAGATGAGGAGAATCATCTTCCTTCCAGCACGTTCTACGACAAATGGTGTCAAGAGGTTCGCTACTAGCTGAACTGCGCCAAGAATGATCGTTGCAAGAGCCGGATTCAAAGGTGAGCCAGCACTGATGAAAATCGATTGACTGTTGAATGTCACTGCAGTGGTACCACTCATTTGCTGGAAAAACAGTAGACCGCATACAATAAATAAGGCCTTCCGATAGACACTATTTCGGACAATATCGACAAATCGGCCTTTATTGGCCATGGAGTCATCGACTTCTTTCTGAATTTTGATACTTTCGTCTTCAACATCCTTGGCACTTTTTCCTCTCAAGACTTTGAGGGAATTGATGAGCTCTGATTTGTTTCCTTGGATGGCAAAATAATATGGAGTTTCTGGCATAAACAAAAATATTACAAAGAACAATATCGGAATAGCCATACAGCAGTATTGCAACGTTAAGTAATTCACGTGTGGACCTATTGTGTGAGTGTAGAGAATTCCACCTTTTAAGTAAAAGAGTTCGTATAGTTCGTTAAGATTTTGTAATAGAATTAAATATTTAAACTTTTATACCAATTATGAAAATTGTCATAAGAGAACCCACAGCTCCTCTAGTGTCATCGGTGGCGATTTCACCAATGTACATTGGAAGCACAGATGCACCACCTCCTCCTACGAGACCCTTGAGAAAAAGATGTTAATTTCTTTGATGGAAAATGGTTCCACCGTACATTACCTGTAAAAAGCGTGCCACATATATGAACCAAATATCAGTTGCAAGTATTAAAAATATGTACGAAATTGCTATGCAAAATGAGCCCCAAAGAAGTGTCCATTTCCGTCCGATTAAAGTTGCCGAAGATCCAATTAAGAAGGAGGCTGTCAAAAAAAAAAATTTGTAAATTTATGTAACTCTGCTGAAATTTTAGAATAATCGCGATTTCTTAAGCTAAGAAGAGTTTCTACAAGAGTTAGGGCTTGACTTTTGGAACTCATGAGCTTTTGCGTATTCAACAAATGTTGGCTCTGACTTTTATATTTTTCTTGTAAAGAAATTTTGTAGTAGGTATGCGAACTTTAGCTAAACTTTTTAAAACCCAACGGTTATGGCCGATTTGTCAAAAGCTAGCGATGACGAAGAAAGTCTCGAATTCATTGAGGTCAGGTAGAAGCGGCTAACAATTGAGACTGACACCCTTAAACAAAATATTGTTCGACCTAAGGTTTGTTCACTTTAAAGCATATTGCTTCAGAAAAAGTTTACACGCTTACATCGATGAGTACATCATTAGCTTTTTAGATAAAAGGGTTCCACTTTTAGCGAGTTCATCAGCTTAGAGTAAATATTTCCTGGAATGTATCTTTGGCCCGGCATGCAAAAAGCGTGAATATTAAACTGCTGCGCCATCTGCAAAGCTGATGCTCGACAGTTAAAAGGTTGTTCAAGAATTTATAGAGACGGAGTCCCAAGATGAAGCTCAACCACTTAGTGAACACCTTATACGGGCTACTACGACATATTCGGAGCTCAGGCCTATAAGGAGCTGTTAATTTGGCTTCCCACCTTGGAGTTATTTGGTAAGGTACTGGTCCTGCAGGTTGGGGGTCGTGCCGACGCTATTTAGTTGCGAAGCAACAAAAAGTCTCTGTTGATGAACCTGGGAAACGAAATAAGGACAATGAACTACAGATCTGCACGTGGAATGTTTTGTGTATCTGCTGCTACAAAGCAGACATCATCGCCATCCAAGAAGTGCGATGGTATGGGCTGGGCAAAAGAAAACTGAAAGACTGCGACATCTACTACGGTGACTGTTATCGACCACAAGGTTATAGCGTCTTTTTAGATGCGGATTCGTCGTTAGAGGCAGACTTAGGCAAGAGATCTAGACGTGAACGAGCGCCTCATGTCAATTCGCATGAAGGCTAAATTCGCCAACACTAGCCTCACATGCTCGCATGCTCCCACAGAGGTGAAAGATGTTGGCACCAAGGACGAGTTCTACGAGCTCCTAGACAAGACATATGAACAATACCCTAGCTATGGCATTAAAATTGTCTTTGATGATTTTAAAGCCAAACTAGGGAGAGAAGACGTCTTTGGGGGCTCAATGGGAAGGTATAGCCTGCATGACACCACCTACGATAACGTTGTGGTAGCTAGTACGCAGCTCCCGCATCTCGATATATACAAGGTGACATGACAAATTCCAGGCCAATCAACTGCCAACCAATGAGCCATACCAAACCGGTATCAAGGATTCCCGAACGTTCCGAGTAGCCAACGCAACGTTGAATCGGACCACTACCTCGTTGTAGCCCAGATAATGCTACGGATACCCAGACCAAAGCCAAAACAGGGAAATACTGTGAGGAAGCTCGACGTTGGATGGCTACAGTTGCAAGAAATCACCAGGTCCATTTCCGATCGAGTCTCACGTCCTCTTAAATAGTCCTATGCCGCCAACTGCAAGTATCGAGAACCAGTGGAAGAATTGCCAGAAAGCCATCAGAGATGCCGCCTCTGACGTGCTGGGCATCGCACAGCCACCACAGCGAAACCTCTGGTGCGATGAAGAATGCTGGGATGTACATGCAGGCAAACAACAGGCATACAAAGCGGCGCTGCATATAAGGACCAGAGCTGCTCGCGAGCTCTACGAGCAGAAGAGGAGAGAGGAACACAAGCTTCTAAGAGGGAACAAGTAAGAGCGTGAAAAGCGCTCGATCGAATAAATAGAGAGATTCTATCACAGGAATGAAGTTCGGAATCATTAACCAAAAAGTAAAAAGAACGTCCAAGGGTTACAAGGCCCGGACCAACAATTCCGTCGACCTGATCTCGAAGAAGTTAAGATAGCAAACTTAAGTTCAATAAAGCTGCTGGCCATGCGGCAGAGCTATTCAAAGCGGCTGGCTATGAATTGGTTAGGAATATGCACCAGTTCATCTGCCAAATATGGTCGGAGGAATGCATGCCCGATGAATGGAACCTCAGTATTGTTTGTCCGATCCTCAAGAAAGGCGATCCTCTGGACTACAGAGGCATCAGTCTTCTTAATATTGCCTGCAGGATCTTCTCTGTCGTTCTTTGTAAACGCCTGATGTGAATCGTCAACAACCTGATAGGTCCTAATAAGTGGGGCTTTAGGCCAGGGAAGTCCACCATTGACCAAATGTTCGCACTGCGGCAGATCTTGGAGTTTCAAATCGATACCCACCACCTTTTCATCGAATTTAAGGCCGCGTATGACAGCATCTATGGAGACGAGCTATATAGAGCAATGTCTAGTCTTGGAATTCCTCCCAAACTCGTCCGTTTGTGCATGATGACGATGGAGAATGCACGCTGCTCCATCAAGGTTGGCGAAGACCTCACCGACACCTTTGATGTCAAAAAAAGGTTTTACGCAAAGTTACGCGCTGTCTTGCGACTTCTTCAACATCGTTGTTGAAAAAATAGTGTAAAACTACCGCGTCAACACTAGGGGCACAATATTTCAAATCTGTCCAATTACTCACTTCCGCTGACAACATTGACATAATCGGACGAATAAAGCAAAATGTCAGTGGTGCTTTCGTGAGTATTGAATTGAGAAATAAGCCAAGAAGATGGGGCTTACTGTATTTTTGTTCCTTTTAGACTTTCAAATAGTTTGAAATCGACAGATTTAGTGCGAAACCGTTCCACACTTGAAAAATTGTACTGGCCCGCACCAAATCTGGCGGTCTTAAACTGTTTGAAACTGTTTGGGACTAACCAAGGAACAGGGTTTGTGAATGAAAATGAAATATATGCTGTCAACAAGAAAGGACACTCAAAATTGACGTCTCGGACAGGACGTCACTATAGACAGCTATAATTTTGAGGTGATCAGAGACTTTGTCTACCTAGAATCCGCTATTAACTCAGCGAACGATACCAGTGCTGAGATCAAACGAAGAATTACTCTTGCCAATCGCTGTTTCTTTGGGTTAAGAAGGAAATTGAGAAGCAAAGCCCCCTCTCGAGTAAGTAAACTATCCCTGTATAAGACGCTTTTGATACCGGTCGTGATGTATGGTGCAGAGGCATGGACACTGTTAACAGTGAAGATGCGGATATCTGAAGTTGATATCAAGTTTTCCTTGAGTCAAGATAGAACTTCGCTAGACATTCTGCTTTGAAGAAGCTACAGTGATTAGAAATATGCATTATGAGAGACATTAATTTAGTCGGAATACACATCACCTCCCACAACCCCATCTTTGAGGAGACTGGCGACAATAGGCAAAGTTATGAAATTCAATATTTCCAAAGAATAAATAAATGGAAAGTACCGAAAAGTTAGGTGCATCTACTTGAAAATTGGTAAAATCCCATATAGTCTGGCCAGGAAATCTAATCCCGTGCATTTTTTGGCGGGGATATTTTTATGTTTGGAATTTATTTTTAAGGTGATAGCGGTGAAATTTAGATCGGATGTCATTTTTGTAACCGTTTTGAAAAAAGGCGCCCAATATGTAACCTTTGCTTCAACTCAATACCTTTCATTTAAGACGTCAGCCGTTATTTTTCCAATACGCGTTTTTGACATCTGAAGGCGTTTATAAAACTTTTTTTCATATTCAAAATAATAAAAACTACCAAAAAAGTGGAAGTCCTAACCTTTGACATAAAACGTATCTTCCCGAAAAGCAGCAACACTGATATTTTACACATATGAAGGTTCGTCAACTTAACACTTAAGACAGCAACCACTATTTTTCCATGACCCGTTTGACTTCCAGAGGTGTTTCCGCAACTTTTTGCACGTTAAAAACAACTAAAAAAGGTGAAGTCTTACATGTTAACATTAAAAATAAGTCTGTTCCTGAAAAGTGGTAACATTGGGATTTTAACAGAAGGTGCGTTTACTCAACACCTATTTTCTAAAATGTCAAATTTTATTTCCCAACACGCGTTTCACATCTGCAGGCGTTTCCGCAACTTTTTCCATGTTTAAAATGTTAAAAATGATCAAAAAAGTGTAGGTTTCAACCGTTGACATAAAAAAAAGGTATGTTCCCGAAAAGCAACGTTGATATTTTACCGGAAGGTGCCTCTACTCAATACCTATCTTTTAAGACATCAACCGTTATTTTAGCCATGATAATTTTCCAAGAAATTTACGAGTTTCCCTTTAATTTAACAATTGGCCTAGATTGGCCGCCAATTTTCAAAATGGCGTCCAAACGACAGGATAACGAAATTGACTTCCGGGCTTAAAACTCATCCTAAGCATGTCAACAGTAAACTCCGAAATTAAAAATAAGATACATCCCCCTTTCCTGACCAGAGTACAAGTTGGGTGCCATTTTTCAAAATGGCGGCCAGGCGGCAGGACTACAAAAATGGCTTCCGGGCTAAATGTCATTGCTATAACACAAATTTCAAACATTAAAAAAGGTTCCCGCCAAAAAACGCATGGTATTCGGGTTTCCGGGAATTTATTGCGATAGTTTCGAAATATCAAAATTAAAAAAATTAATTTATCTCTCAGATGAATTTTTTAATAAGAAATGTTACCAGTTATCGATCCAATTGAGCTCATAGAGCTAATCCAGCCTTCCTGTGTGGCAGTCACTCCAAAGTTTAATGGACTATCTGCAGTTTGATATCTTAGCTTTGGCATCACAGGTGATGTCCATCCGATATAAGTTCCAAGGGAAAAACTCATCAGGTTCGCTGGAATTAATTTTATATGTTTTCGGTTCTTACTAACTTTTTGTATTAAATAAATGTCGATAATAGTGATCTTTCTTCATTTTTGCTTTAAGTGGATATTTTGAGCTTAAGCAAAATTCTTCTTCAAGAGAGAAAGTAAAATTTAATTGAGGGCATTTTTTTTTAACGTTAAACTCATTTTAAAATAGGAACAAAGAGACATAACTGAAGGTGTTTATCTTGATGAAAAATAATTTTCGGTGAAGATTGACCACTGTGAATGACACATAATATTTAACTCACCACATATTGCAATGAAAACAACACGATATTTTCCAAAATTTACCTTAACATACATTTAGTGGGGAATTCGAAAAAAAAAATTAAAAGCAAATGTAAAATTTGAACTAAGTTTTTTGTATTCAAGCTAAATAGAATAATAATTGACTTATAACACAAATTGAATTGTTTAACAGCACGAGCTAGCAACAACCATATTCGTTGTAACTTAAATGATAGGCAAAGTCATACTAATTACTAATATCGTAAATTATTTAGTGATATCTAACAACGATCGCATATTGCAATGTCAAAAAGTGGTGACTGAAACTTTTAATTTTTATGGATTCAGAATTCAGATAGTACATAAATATCTATCTTTTTATTCGATCTTCAAAGGTGTGAGGAATAAATTATTGTAGTTCAGTAAAAACTGACTAAGTTTTCCACTGGCGATCTTTCGTTCAGTGGCGAAAAGAACGAAAAATGAACACAAAGGACTTTAACCTCCTGTCGAGATTCTTGAAAACTAAAAGTTATAAGTAATTATACAGGCTTTCATGGTTTTTGACAGGAGCAGGTAAAAATGGTTCTAGAGGTAATTTTTGGTGCCGAACTCTTATCCGTCACCAGTTTTCTGCCATCAGCCCTGGCTTTTGCAATATTCCGTAATCATCGTCATCAAGTCCTGTTACCCTGGCTTGGGCTTGCATAGGGCGTCAACAAAACGTCTCCATCCTTCTCGGTCTGCAGCAAGGTACTTTAACTGTGGCCACGTCTTTCTCTGGGATTCTGCTTCTACTATTCAGTTGATTTCCCATGTTGTTAGCTGGTCTTTAAACTCGCCGTGCAACCTGAGGATTCCATTCAAAGGACTGCTTTGCAATTTTATCGTTTGGTTTTCTCAGTGTGTGACAGTGGAGGTATGTATGGAGGGGCATGCTGCCCCCCTGCAAACCAATTGCTTGTGCACATTATAGGATTTGGGATAGGTGCGAGGTTGGATGTATGCAAAGATTTCAAGAAATTTTGAACTTATCAAATATATCCAATGTCATCGGCTGCTTTTTATATATCCATATACGCGGCCCAAAGTTGCACATTTCAAATTTTCAGACATGAAAATAATTTAATGCATTATAAAAAATTTACATTACCTTACCTATAGTCCAGTAGTTGAGAGGTTTTTCCCTACAAAAGGTCGGGTAGTTCAAAATTTTTGATATGTTATATGGTATGGTTGGTAGATGAAAATTCCAAAATTCCACAACCACGCCCCCTCCGCCCCCTTCAAAATCCTGGAAAAACTACAAAAAATCAGCGCTTTTTTCAGTTTTTTGTTTATAACTTCTATCCGGTATATATTTTTGGAAAAAAATAAGACAGACATTTGTAGACAATAAAATTTCCTGCAAATATTATTCAGAAAGTATTTTTGTACAACCACTACAGACGGCGCTATGGAG
Source organism: Dasysyrphus tricinctus (assembly GCA_963921185.1). Lineage (NCBI taxonomy): Eukaryota > Metazoa > Arthropoda > Insecta > Diptera > Syrphidae > Dasysyrphus > Dasysyrphus tricinctus. The sequence continues at coordinate 102,202,612 of OY992530.1, read as the reverse complement.
CTCCCAAAAAAGCCTAAAATTTCGTATTTTGTAAGATTTTCAGTTTCTTCCCTCTTTACAGCACAATAACTCCTTAACAGTCAAGTTTAGGTCAAAATTTTTCATAATCAATCTGGTAGATAATTTAATTGGCTACCAATTTCATGTAACTACAGTCGACGCACTCTAAGTCGAACTCCCCCTAAGTCGAATTTCCCTCTAACAAGAATTTTTCCCCATGTTTATTGTATACTCCTCTCACATTTCCAAACTTATTTATTTCTCTCTAAATCGAATTTTCGCAAAACTCTCTCTAACTCGAAATAATTTTGATATCCCTTGAGAGTTCGACTTTGAGGGAGTCGACTTTATTTTCATTTTGTGACCAATATAATCGGTAAATGTATGCAAATTTTGTCCACGTTGTTTGTATACGGAGCAAGTCTTGTCATCCATCATACTCATTGGAATACAAATTTAAGGTAGTAATGATAAAGGAATTTAAAACAAATTCCAGAAAAAAATTTAAAAATCTAAACCCTGAGGAAAATTCTGGAAATGACCAATGAACTTCAAGTTGAGGCACAAAGTTTCTGCATTGGCTTCAAGGCCACTTATGGAAGCATATTCATCGTAGATAGCTCTATATGCGAACTCGGGATCCCGAGAAAAAATATCCAGCTGTATCTCGTGACATTATAAGCACAAGGTGCAATATGCCAAATGCAATGTGCAACTAGAGCCTAGCTTCTCCGAAATTTTAGGCTTTTTTGGGAGCTCCATAGCGCCGTTTGTAGTGGTTGCACAAAAATACTTTCTGAATCATATTTGTAGGACATTTTATTGTCTACAAATGTCTCTCATATTTTTTTCCAAAAATATATGTATACCGGATAGAAGTTATAAACAAAAAACTGAAAAAAGTGCCGATTTTTTGTAGTTTTTCCAGGATTTTGAAGGGGGCGGAGGGGGCGTGGTTGTGGAATTTTGGAATTTTCATCTACCAACTATACCATATAACATATCAAAAATTTAGAACTACCCGACCTTTTGTAGGGTAACCCCCCTATTTTTACCTCTATTTACTGGACTACTAGGTACTACATAACTTCTTGCTATGTAGGTTTGCGTCTTACATACCGATATAATGCAATTGTAATGCTCGCAGTACGCATTACATATCATAAAAAAAAAAGAACAAACAATTGAGTTTTGTACCGTAATTTTAGTAATGAAAGGGACGCTCAGAATTTTCAAGACCGTTCAGAACCTCACTGCAGTATAGAGATCGCAGGACCGTTCAGAATCTCAAGGCCGCTCAGAAATCTCAGTACCGCTCAGAAATCTCAAGGATGCTCAGAGATCTCAAGGCCGTTTAGAGATCTCAGGACCGCTCAGAAATCTCAAGACTATTCAGAATCTCAAGGCCGCTTAGATATCTCAGGACCATACAAAATCTCAAGGCCGCCCCGAAATCTCAGCACCGTTTAGAATCTCAAGGCCGCTCAGAAAGCTCAGGCCGCTCAGTACCTCAAGGCCGTTCAGAAATCTCAGGACCGTTCAGAGTCTCAAGGCTGCTCAGAAATCTCAAGTTCTCTCAGAAATCTCAAGACAGTTCAGAATCTCAAGGCCACTCAGAAATCTAAAGGCCGCTCAGAAATCTCAGAAACTATCAGAATCTCAAGCCCGTTCAGAAATCTCAAGACCGTTCAGAATCTCACTGCAGTATAGAGATCGCAGGACCGTTCAGAATCTCAAGGCCGCTCAGAAATCTCAGGACCGTTCAGAGTCTCAAGGCCGCTCAGAAATCTCAGGACCGTTCAGAATCTCAAGGCCACTCAGAAATCTCAGGACCGCTCAGAAGTCTCAAGACCGTTCAGAATCTCAAGGCCGCTCAGAAATCTCAAGACATTTCAGAATCTCAAGGCCGCTCGGAATCTCAAGGCCGCACAGAAATCTCAAGGCCACTCAAAAATCTCAAGACCTTTCAGAATCTCAAGGCCGCTCAGAAATCTCAAAACCGTTCAGAATCTCAAGGCTGCTCAGAAATCTCAGGACCGTTCAAAAATCTCAAGACCTTTCAGAATCTCAAGGCCGCTCAGAATCTCAAGGCCGCTCAGTCTCAAGGCCGCACAGAAATCTCAAGGCCCCTCAGAAATCTCAAGACCGTTCAGAATCTCAAGGCCGCTCAGAAATCTCAGGACCGTTCAGAGTCTCAAGGCCGCTCAGAAATCTCAGGACCGTTCAGAATCTCAAGGCCACTCAGAAATCTCAGGACCGCTCAGAAATCTCAAGACCGTTCAGAATCTCAAGGCCGCTCAGAAATCTCAAAACCGTTCAGAATCTCAAGGCTGCTCAGAAATCTCAGGACCGTTCAAAAATCTCAAGACCTTTCAGAATCTCAAGGCCGCTCAGAAATCTCAAGACCTTTCAGAATCTCAAGGCCGCTCAGTACTCTCAAGACCGTTCAGAATCTCAAGGCTGCTCAGAAATCTCAGGACCGTTCAAAAATCTCAAGACCTTTCAGAATCTCAAGGCCGCTCAGAAATCTCAAGACATTTCAGAATATCAAGGCCGCTCAGAATCTCAAGGCCGCACAGAAATCTCAAGGCCGCTCAGAAATCTCAAGACATTTCAGAATCTCAAGGCCGCTCAGAAATCTCAAGACCGTTCAAAATCTCAAGGCTGCTCAGAAATCTCAGGACCGTTCAAAAATCTCAAGACCTTTCAGAATCTCAAGGCCGCTCAGAATCTCAAGGCCACTCAGAAATCTCAAGACATTTCAGAATTTCAAGGCCGCTCAGAATCTCAAGGCCGCACAGAAATCTCAAGGCCGCTCAAAAATCTCAAGACCTTTCAGAATCTCAAGGCCGCTCAGAAATCTCAAGGCCGCACAGAAATCTCAAGGCCGCTCAGAAATCTCAAGACATTTCAGAATTTCAAGGCCGCTCAGAATCTCAAGGCCGCACAGAAATCTCAAGGCCGCTCAAAAATCTCAAGACCTTTCAGAATCTCAAGGCCGCTCAGAAATCTCAAGACCTTTCAGAATCTCAAGGCCGCTCAGATATCTCAAGACATTTCAGAAATCTCAAGACCTTTCAGAATCTCAAGGCCGCTCAGAAATCTCAAGAAATTTCAGAATTTCAAGGCCGCTCAGAATCTCAAGGCCGCACAGAAATCTCAAGGCCGCTCAGAAATCTCAAGACATTTCAGAATCTCAAGGCCGCTCAGAAATCTCAAGACCGTTCAAAATCTCAAGGCTGCTCAGAAATCTCAGGACTGTTCAAAAATCTCAAGACCTTTCAGAATCTCAAGGCCACTCAGAATCTCAAGGCCGCTCAGAGTTTCAAGGCCGCACAGAAATCTCAAGGCCGCTCAAAAATCTCAAGACCTTTCAGAATCTCAAGGCCGCTCAGAAATCTCAGGACCTTTCAGAATCTCAAGACCGCTCAGAGTCTCAAGGCCACACAGACATCTCAAGGCCGCTCAGAAATCTCAGGACATTTCAGAATTTCAAGGCCGCTCAGAATCTCAAGGCCGCACAGAAATCTCAAGGCCGCTCAGAAATCTCAAGACATTTCAGAATCTCAAGGCCGCTCAGAAATCTCAAGACCGTTCAAAATCTCAAGGCTGCTCAGAAATCTCAGGACCGTTCAAAAATCTCAAGACCTTTCAGAATCTCAAGGCCGCTCAGAATCTCAAGGCCGCTCAGAAATCTCAAGACCGTTCAGAAATCTCAGGACCGTTCAGAATCTCAAGGCCGCTCAGAAATCTCAAGACATTTCAGAATCTCAAGGCCGCTCAGAAATCTCAAGACCGTTCAAAATCTCAAGGCTGCTCAGAAATCTCAGGAACGTTCAAAAATCTCAAGACCTTTCAGAATCTCAAGGCCGCTCAGAATCTCAAGGCCGCTCAGAGTCTCAAGGCCGCACAGAAATCTCAAGGCCGCTCCGAAATCTCAAGACATTTCAGAATTTCAAGGAGATTTCTGAAATGTCTTGAGATTTCTGAGCGGCCTTGAGATTCTGAAAGGTCTTGAGATTTCTGAGCGGCCTTGAGATTCTGAAAGGTCTTGAGATTTCTGAGCGGCCTTGAGATTCTGAAAGGTCTTGAGATTTCTGAAATGTCTTGAGATTTCTGAAAGGTCTTGAGATTTCTGAGCGGCGTTGAGATTCTGAAAGGTCTTGAGATTTCTGAGCGGCCTTGAGATTCTGAAATGTCTTGAGATTTCTGAGCGGCCTTGAGATTCTGAAAGGTCTTGAGATTTTTTTACGGTCTTGAGATTTCTGAGCGGTCCTGAGATTTCTGAGTGGCCTTGAGATTCTGAACGGTCCTGAGATTTCTGAGCGGTCTTGAGACTCTGAGCGGTCTTGAGATCCTGAAAGGTCTTGAGATTTCTGAGCGGCCTTGAGATGTCTGTGCGGCCTTGAGATTCTGAGCGGTCTTGAGATTCTGAAAGGTCTTGAGATTTCTGAAATGTCTTGAGATTTCTGAGCGGCCTTGAGATTCTGAAAGGTCTTGAGATTTCTGAGCGGCCTTGAGATTCTGAAAGGTCTTGAGATTTCTGAGCGGCCTTGAGATTCTGAAAGGTCTTGAGATTTCTGAGCGGCCTTGAGATTCTGAAATGTCTTGAGATTTCTGAGCGGCCTTGAGATTCTGAAAGGTCTTGAGACTCTGAGCGGTCTTTAGATTCTGAAAGGTCTTGACATTCAGAAATGTCTTGAGATTTCTGAGCGGCCTTGAGATTCTGAAAGGTCTTGAGATTTCTGAGCGGCCTTGAGATTCTGAAAGGTCTTGAGATTTCTGAGCGGCGCCTTGAGACTTCTGTGTGGCCTTGAGACTCTGAGCGGCCTTGAGATTCTGAGCGGCCTTGAGATTCTGAAAGGTCTTGAGATTTTTGAACGGTCCTGTGATTTCTGAGCAGCCTTGAGATTTTGAACGGTCTTGAGATTTCTGAGCGGCCTTGAGATTCTGAAAGGTCTTGAGATTTCTGAGCGGCCTTGAGATTCTGAAAGGTCTTGAGATTTTTGAACGGTCCTGAGATTTCTGAGCAGCCTTGAGATTCTGAACGGTTTTGAGATTTCTGAGCGGCCTTGAGATTCTGAAAGGTCTTGAGATTTTTGAGTGGCCTTGAGATTTCTGTGCGGCCTTGAGATTCCAAGCGGCCTTGAGATTCTGAAATGTCTTGAGATTTCTGAGCGGCCTTGAGATTCTGAACGGTCTTGAGATTTCTGAGCGGTCCTGAGATTTCTGAGTGGCCTTGAGATTCTGAACGGTCCTGAGATTTCTGAGCGGCCTTGAGACTCTGAACGGTCCTGAGATTTCTGAGCGGCCTTGAGATTCTGAACGGTCTTGAGATTTCTGAGGGGCCTTGAGATTTCTGTGCGGCCTTGAGACTGAGCGGCCTTGAGATTCTGAGCGGCCTTGAGATTCTGAAAGGTCTTGAGATTTTTGAACGGTCCAGAGATTTCTGAGCGGCCTTGAGATTCTGAAAGGTCTTTAGATTTCTGAGCGGCCTTGAGATGTCTGTGTGGCCTTGAGACTCTGAGCGGTCGTGAGATTCTGAAAGGTCTTGAGATTTCTGAGCGGACTTGAGATGTCTGTGTGGCCTTGAGACTCTGAGCGGTCTTGAGATTCTGAAAGGTCTTGAGATTTCTGAGCGGACTTGAGATTTTTGTGCGGCCTTGAGATTTTGAGCGGCCTTGAGATTCTAAAAGGTCTTGAGATTCTGAAATGTCTTGAGATTTCTGAGCGGCCTTGAGATTCTGAAAGGTCTTGAGATTTCTGAACGGTCCTGAGATTTCTGAGCGGCCTTGAGATTCTGAACGGTCTTGAGATTTTTGAGTGACCTTGAGATTTCTGTGCGGCCTTGAGATTCCGAGCGGCCTTGAGATTCTGAAAGGTCTTGAGATTTCTGAGCGGCCTTGAGATTCTGAAAGGTCTTGAGGTTTTTGAACGGTCCTGAGATTTCTGAGCAGCCTTGAGATTCTGAACGGTCTTGAGATTTCTGAGCGGCCTTGAGATTCTGAAAGGTCTTGAGATTTTTGAGCGGCCTTGAGATTTCTGTGCGGCCTTGAGATTCTGAGCGGCCTTGAGATTTCTGTTCAGCCTTGAGATTCTGAGCGGCCTTGAGATTCTGAAAGGTCTTGAGATTTCCGAGCGGCCTTGATATTCCGAATGATCTTTTCATTTTAACACATCATGCACATGATAACAATATATTTCATCCGCAACATGAAAGTTGCTTGTACTATATTAATGAACTTAAAAAAACAAATACTTAAGGCAGTTAAGGCAGCTATCTCAAAAAAGACTCAGTGTGTATGATAGATACTAGGGTAGTTTACATCGAACAACATCTAGTCAAAAATTGTTGACAACCACCTATTTTTGATCATTTAAACGCAAAAACAACAAAGTTGTCCACCTGAGTTCCATAGTTTTCAAAAATTTTGAAAACTTTTTCCGATTCCATCAAGTAATGTTGTCAACAATGTTGACTTATGTAAGCCCCTCTATTCCCAAAACTATCCTCGAATTCGTAAATGTAAACATACCGCATCACTGCCAAAAACAATTATTAAAAAATGGTACTATTAATGTATTTTTTTGGTAAAATTTGCTCTCTCTATAGAGAGCAAGCACTCGCGCTTTATTTAAAGTGAAGAAACTGGAGATCGGACAGTATTTGCCAGTAGAAATGCAACATGAATTTGGTCGTGTTGCCGAACATTAACATTTACGAACTCGACCTATATTGGAGATTTTGGAATTTTGACAAAAAAAAATATATTTATTGAGGATTTTGTCCATGGAATGGAATTGTCTTAGTAGATTGTTGAAACATTTTAAAAAGAACGGATTGATAGGTCAATTTCGCTTCCAATCTTAAATGTCTATCCTATTCTAATCACTGCCCGATAAGAATGAAATGGAGCTAAATCTTGTTGATAAATACTGTATCCAGTAGCCTGACACTTGTGCAGCTCTTAATCGAAGCGGGAGTACGATATAGTCTTAAGCTTATCTCTCTTCGCTTGGAATGAAGCCATGATAAAGATGGACTTTTGATAAGCACAAGATGTATAGAAAACGCAAGATACTAAATTTTCAAGAGATTTCAGTTTCAATTTCATAACCCCACATTGAATTCCTGGATCCGCGCCTAGGAAACAAGCTTGAGCATAGGTTTCAATATTTTTAAATCAGTCTCATGAAGATGGGATCAGAATCTTTCATGAACGACCATGCAAGAGCTTTGCTTAGATCTTCAGCACAGGCTATGAAGATGAGCCAATTATCGTAGAATGGTCATTATGTCAGAGAAAGAAAACCAACGGGCACATTGTCAATTCTAACATTAAAAGTTTGTTTTTGTTGAAACGGATTTAATGTCCATTTGGACATTTGGACATTAAGTCTCTTTCAAACGGTCCTTATTATGCCTGTTTTTAAGAGAAGTAGACATAAAGGTCTATCTGACTGTTTGATATAAGACATTCTTTTTTGACATAATCTTCATGGACCTTATGCCCGTTTGTAGAGACTTAATGTCCATGGATGTAATGTCTGCGGACGTCATGTCATCCCACCGTAAAATTGTCAAATGCCTCTTTTTCATAACATTCCTTGTAAGAATATGACCCGTATTTAGTAAAGGTAGAACTAGAATAGACGGAAGCCAACTTAAGTGGTCGTACGAAACCGAGCGAAAACAAGAAATTCATATGACGCGCACATAATTGCGATTTGGTACTTTTCGTTTAGCTTTCGTTAACTTTTGCCGTCGGACGTGAGAGTGCTCACAGACCGTTCTTTTGTAAGTGGACTGACAGCTATCTTCAAAAATCAAAATGGTGGAGTTAAAATTTATTGAAAGTGGTGGCGCTTGGTCGAACTCGAAGTTAAATAAATCTTTAATTTGCTTTTAGTTATTAATTAACTAATATCAAAGTAATTAAAAACTCTTAAATCGTGAATCAAAAAATTAATAAAATTTTATTGTTCAGTAAAATTCAATCAATTTTCCACGTGGAAAAAAAACTCGCCTGAATTTGCAAACAAAATTTACATTGGAAAGGTAAGTTAATTATTTATTGTTTAGCTTTATAGATAGCAGCTTTAAAGGAAGCATCTCACTCCTCTGTTCACTTTTCCTAATTCAACGCTGAAAAACTTAAATATATACAAGACAAAATTCAACAAAATAACAACAACAAAAAATCCTTAAACTAAAGGACAATCGGCAAAACTGTATGGAAGGTGGTCTAGGAACCAATAAAAACGAGTCGTATGTCGTTGGAAAGGTATTTTTATGCACTACAATAGTCACTATGGCAGTTCATTTCAAATCACTGTGTGAAAAAAGTTATTTACTAACCAAGGTTTTGTTTTGGTACATTTAAGTGTGGAAAAAATTTATACAAACTGGTCTTACCAATACCAATAATATGTATGTCGTTGAAAAGGTATTTTTATGAACAATAATAGTTTCTATAACAACTTATTTTAAATCAATGTGTGGAAATAGTTATTCGCTGTTTTAGGGAATTTTGGTACAGATAAAATTTATGGAGCATGGGTAACAAGTAGCGAATAACTTTTTTCACACAGTGATTTGAACTGAACTGCTATTAAAGGTAATGTAGGTAATGAAAATACCTTTCCAATGACATACATATTGTTGTTATTTGTTTGACCAGTTTTCATAAATTTTGCCTATACTAAATATATTTTATTCATCTAGAATGCACCAGAACACAATTCTATTTAGCGAATAACTTTTTTCACACAGCATTTTGAAGTAAGCCCTCATAGTAACTATTGTAGTTCATAAAAATACCTTGCCAGCGACATATGTCTCGTCGTTATTGGTTCTGTAGACCGTTTTGTCCTATTCTCCTTTGTTGGTGTAACATATTGTGGAGGTCACAGAATTAGCACAAGTACGAAAATGAAATAATTTATCACTAAAACAAGTAGTTTTTTCTAATATTTTGTTGGGTACCATTTCTGCTTTAACACATCCTTAAGCTGCCGAGGAATACTCGCCTCTAGGTGCTTGCATTGATGAATAGGAATGCTGTTCCCGCCATTCCTAATTGCTTCCCAAAGTTCTGTTAGATTCCTTGAATTTCTTAGTGTAACCTGATATTCAACATCGTTCCATAGATTTTCAATGGGATTCAGGTCAGGACTCTGTGCAGGCCAAGGCAAAAGATTGATTTGCTGATCATTAATCCACTGCTTCACAAGCCGGGAAGTGTATTTAGGATCATTATCATGCATGAATGTCCATAATAATCTTAAATTATGGTCTGCAAAGGGCTCCATATGGTTTTCCTAAATGCTCTTGTACTGATGCTGGTCCATTTGCTCTTCTATTTTCGCAGTAGGCCCTACACAGCAACATGAAAACGCAGCCCACACCATAACACACACCACCGTGCTTCATAGTTTTAACTTAACGTGGATTAAGATCTTGCTTTGGTGGACGCCAAACGTGACGCTTTCCATCAAAGCCCAATCGATTAAATTGCGACTCATCACTCCAAAAAACATTTTTCTAAAATGATAAGGGTTTGGATCCGTACTCCCGTGAACTTAAGCCTGGCTTTAATATTTTTTTTTGACACCAGTGTTTTGTAGTGCGTTTTCATGGTTCGGTTTTCACCCCTCCCTAGATAAGCTCCTCGGATCACATATCACGGAATCTGAGACCATTTGAGTGTATAGTTCGCTCTACCGGACCATTTAAAAAATTCAAAATTCTAAGTGAAAAACGGTTTTTTTAAACAGTCTGGCAGGGCGAATTAAACACTCAAAAGATCTCAGATTCCGTGATATGGGATCCACGGAGCTTAGGGGCGAAAACCAATTTCGGCTAACAGGATTACCCTCGAAGTTGCATTCATATTTTTTGTTGATGCACTGTTTAATCACAAAGGCCCCAGTTGTGGATGCAAGACTTTGATTTTTTGAATAGCCTTTTCTTTGCTATCACTCACACCCAAAATCTGCTGAGGGCTCTTAGTCTATAAGCTTTATTTCTTTCCTGAGTGCTGTTAATTTTTGTTTGTGGTTAAATTTAAATTGTGTGACATTGTAATCTACATTTGTGTGGTTGTTTTTGTTGTTTTTGTCTTGACTAAATCTAAAATTATATCTATTTCTAACATGTATCCTGTTCTTAAACTGATACCTTTCTATTGGTTTGTGACATCAATTTGCAACTGTGCCATCAGTTTTGACTTGTCGTTGACTCAATTCTGCGGGCAGTTTTACTTTCATTTGGATCTTCAAGACTTCACGAAGTTCTTGGATTTCGGTTGGTCCATGTACTAGGCGTTTTACACCACGTGGTTAGCCACGGCACGAAGACAAATTTATAGAATTCACATTCGGACAATTCGCTAAAATTTCCTTGACAGCATCTTCGGAAACCGATGATCCACAAAGGTTGAGATGACTGCAATCATAAATTATGTTATCATTTATTTCAAAGATTGACAATTTAGGAATACATATATAAAAAAGGTAATGCTATTTTATAACATTTCAGGAGAAAAACGAAGTAGACATATTTAATCTTAACTAAATGGTTCAATTTGAAACTGGAAAGGTCAAAGTTGAAGATAGCAAACGAAATTACGTTAGAGGGGACTCGCTACCCTTTTCCGCCAGCGCTCTCAGAGCATTATCAAGCGGTTGTTGAACATTTGCCCAGGCCAGATCTATCTCAACTAAACTATGCGCCCACTTAGAAGCTATCAACTCCAGACCGGATCTGCAAGAAAACATTAAAATTTGTAATATTTGTATTAAAAAAAAACTCGACTTGTAAGCCTACCCCACATCTCATGTAACAGAACACCCAGACAAAAATAGATGTTTAATATCCCAAGCTGGCAAACGAATGAGACTTTCGTGCGTTAAACGCGTATAGCATCTTACATCCAATAACTTCAGTTTGGAACTGCTCTTTAAAATCCGTTGCAGATGTTCATCGCTTATGAGTCGAGATTCGTCCGTTAGGGCTGCCACAGAAAGTTCCTCAAGATTGGGAAAACCAGGTGAATCCATCTAAATTAGTATTTTTTTTAGTTGATAAAGTTCAAAGTCAAAATTATTTTTATTTGCTTACCGCTTCCTGAATTGATGCCTGACTGAGAGTTACATGGGAATTGGTAACACGTAGCACTTTTAATTTCTGACAACCATTTTGAAGTCTACGTGCAATATCCCATGTGAAATGGCTGCCGTACGTACGTTTGAGAGATCAAGAAGAACCAAATTGGGACAATGTGACTATGGACAAAAAATACATACAAATTAAACCAAGAAAAATTTCAAGATCTGCCATATAAACTCACTGCTAATATTGTTAAAATTTGTGGGATTCCAGCAAGCCTGTTATGAGCCAAATGCAAATGTGTTAGTCGACCGTTGATTGTTTTTAAGGAATTGCACAGGGATTGTAGACCAACAGCACTCTTACTGAAATGTATTTTTTTTGTAAGTCAATAGTTTACCAATTTTTACAATTTTTTGAAAAAAGTGAAAAATTAGATAAATCGATTTAAAGGATCTTATTAAAAGTGGTGTCCAGTTTAAACTAGAGATTGTTGCCTAGGGTGGGGATTGAAACCATATGCCGTAGACCTTCTGTGAACCGATAATGTGGAGCTTGTGGAGCTAAGCTTGTGTCAATAAACGATGGTACACGAGCCGTATCTGTACATATTCGTCGCAGCTCACAAGTTCTGAATTTTCGGGTAGTTTCACCCTGCTTATAGTTTCAAGTATTTATTGAACATTTTGGTGACCCCGTGAATACTTCTTGGGCAAAATAGTACTTACAGAGAAACCACACCTCTGCATGACGATTGAGTAGATACCGGCCAAATTCATTAATTTAAGATTTTCAAAAGCAAAACATGCAAAGCAGATATCACAACACAGAAAATGCAAATGCAAGTAATTGCGAAATATAATAATTTTATCATTTGAACAAATCCCTTTGCATTTGCATAAGAAACAAAATTATGTACCAGCATTTTGGGACATTCTACTGCCTAGCAGGGATGTTTATGTTTGCATTTGGGAACGTTTGCTTGCCATATTTTGCTCAAGATATGGCATTAGGAATTGGCCCATAGAGGCACTTTCTCCTACGGCGAAGATAAAGGACATGTCTTATTAGGTACATATACTCACAACAAAATCACGGCCAGACGACATTCCGGGCTAATGGGCTCTCGGATGGAAGTATTTTGCATCATCGGCGCTAACAATGTTAGCAAGAGCTCATAATGCTCGGGGCTCATCCTTGTATATATGAAAAACTGTCCGATGTCATGCTCCTTCATTTTGAGAAAGGTCAAATTAAAAAATCCATTTTTTTTTCGGTCGCGGTATATTTCCCGGACTCCACACGAACGTATTCTTTTTTTACTTAAGTTAATTTCATTAAGCTCATGCAATTTATGCATAGCTTGCATACAAAGCACCAATAGTTTCATGTTTTGTGTCATATTTAATTGCACTTGCACTTCCATTTTTTATTTTATGATTTTATTTTCAGTTAGGTTTTTAAAGAATTAAGTTTTTTTTAAATTTTAGGGAAATTATAAACCAAATGAAATAGTCCAGTAACCTTGAAGTTTCATAGTACTGAGGCCTTGCGTCAGGTCCGTTAGTTTTGATTTTTTGCTGAGTTATTTATGATGTTGACCTAGTATTAAATCTGATTTTTCGACCTCGAGCGCCGAACGCAACATTGGTAAAAATCCAAAAAACCGCGAATTTTTCGCGGTTTTTTCACTTATTGGCTATTTTAACCATTACGCATTAACGATTCAAAATAGCTTTTTATGGCCTTTAGTCCTATAAATTGGCGTTTCGTTCGGCTTACTCACTTGAACTCATCAGTGACATAGTGAGGGCTTTGTCATACGCAATTTATATTAAGTTCAGTTCAACTTACATGAATTTTTCAACGAAAATCCACTGTAAACTATATCCAACAAGATTAGAATTCCAGCTTAATGATTAGGAATTCTAATCTTGTTGGATATAGTTTACAGTGGATTTTCGTTGAAAAATTCATGTAAGTTGAACTGAACTTAATATAAATTGCGTATGACAAAGCCCTCACTATGTCACTGATGAGTTCAAGTGAGTAAGCCGAACGAAACGCCAATTTATAGGACTAAAGGCCATAAAAAGCTATTTTGAATCAATAATTCAACAAGTCCAATCCTTAATGCTAAGTCTTCTACTTGGCTGATTTATTTCAGTAGTATATAGAATTTGTATTATAAAACCTTCATATATACATTACGCATTAACTTCCGAATAAAACATTGCTCTACGATTTCAACCTTACTAAATTTGCTTCAATATGAGTCCAAAGCCGGTTCTGTAGACATAACGGTTTCCAAGGGACGGCATTTCAAAATATAGCAATACAAAATTTAAAACAACAAGTAGTATATAAAACAGTGTAATAACAAAAACATGGTCTTTGACATATGCTGCATCAAAGCAATAGAGCGTGTAGATTGGGCCAAAAGAAGAAAACAATAGTACTGGATGGGGGGTATATATCCCCCCGTTAAGTCGGGAGGGGCAATTTTAAGAAAAGTTGACTTCAAATAGAAAAATAACCATAAAAATATAATGGTTATATCTGGACGAAAATCCATTCCTCATCTCAAAGCCAGAAATCCATTCTTTAATTTTTTATTAAATAAAGTTTTTTTAGCTGATAGTTTTTGAAAAATTTACTTTCAAACTCAAAATTTTGAGAAAAAGACGATTTTTTTTTGTTAAGCTATTTTTTTTTTATGGTATTAAGTACTATTTTTGATTTTGATTTTCAATGCCCTTATTAATTCTTAGTTAAAAACTGAAAACTAAATGCTAAAATGACTTCTAGTTTTTGAGAAAACTGAAATTAACATGATCAACTTCACTGTTTTCAGTCTTCCTTTTTCTTCGGGGTGGGAGGGCTCTGCTTCAGATGCGGTAGATTTGATTTTTAGATGAGTTGTTTGTGATGTTGGCCTTACCAATAATCCAAGTTTTCGACCTCGAGCGCCGAACGCAACTCTGTGAAATACGCAAAAAACCGAGAAATTTTCGCGGTTTTTTCAGTTATTGGCTATTTTAACCTTTAAGGCCTGGTTTTCGATTATAACTTTGCTCTACCACTTCAAAATAATTAAATGGGCTTCAATTTGAGCTAAAAATCAATTCAAATTGTGAATTTTTTCATCAACTTTTGAATTTACACCCCGACTCCACAGGACATACAGATGCCCAACATCACAACCACAATCCAATCAACAATCAGCTGATTTTTTCTTGCTGGGCAGTTCATGTCATGTCGTTTCATTTCCCTCTCACCCCTAATTCTATCTTTTGCAATAATACACGCCCTTTAGACTCCAGATAACAATAGAAAGACCTTTTTTAATATCAAGCTACCTCTAGATACAAGGAAAACCTGAAAAAAACTCACACGCACGTGAAACGTCAAATTTCATGGCAAGCTTTGAACAGCGTTCATGTCATGTTCAAAAGTTGATTTTCTTCGACATGTCGTGGACAAGACATGGATTTTTCTGGCTCCATTGGATTTTTATTAGACACGTTCATAGTCTTGGCATCGTTCATGGCAGGTGGAGCCAGCATGTTAGAATGCTGCAAATTAAATTGGAGGGGTTCTATTCACCCCTTGTGTGAAATCGTTTGCCCCTTTTCAATGATTTTTGTATACTGTGTAGCGTGTCATGTTGGCTTTATTTTAAGATCTTAATCATGAAGATCGAATGAGTAGAAACGGAGTTATGATTTTTTAAAGTCAACCATATAAAACTCGAACTAAAACATTCGCTGCAGATAACTCACTGGTGGGTACTGAACTGAGTACTGTTTTAGTTCGAGTTTTATATGGTTGACTTTAAAAAATCATAACTCCATTTCTACTCATTCGATCTTCATGACTAAGATCTTAAAATAAAGCCAACATGACACGCTACACAGTATACAAAAATCATTGAAAAGGGGCAAACGATTTCACACAAGGGGTGAATAGAACCCCTCCAATTTAATTTGCAGCATTCTAAATTCAAAAGTTGATGAAAAAATTCACAATTTGAATTGATTTTTAGCTCAAATTGAAGCCCATTTAATTATTTTGAAGTGGTAGAGCAAAGTTATAATCGAAAACCAGGCCTTAAAGGTTAAAATAGCCAATAACTGAAAAAACCGCGAAAATTTCTCGGTTTTTTGCGTATTTCACAGAGTTGCGTTCGGCGCTCGAGGTCGAAAACTTGGATTATTGGTAAGGCCAACATCACAAACAACTCATCTAAAAATCAAATCTACCGCATCTGAAGCAGAGCCCTCCCACCCCGAAGAAAAAGGAAGACTGAAAACAGTGAAGTTGATCATGTTAATTTCAGTTTTCTCAAAAACTAGAAGTCATTTTAGCATTTAGTTTTCAGTTTTTAACTAAGAATTAATAAGGGCATTGAAAATCAAAATCAAAAATAGTACTTAATACCATAAAAAAAAAAATAGCTTAACAAAAAAAAATCGTCTTTTTCTCAAAATTTTGAGTTTGAAAGTAAATTTTTCAAAAACTATCAGCTAAAAAAACTTTATTTAATAAAAAATTAAAGAATGGATTTCTGGCTTTGAGATGAGGAATGGATTTTCGTCCAGATATAACCATTGTATTTTTATGGTTATTTTTCTATTTGAAGTCAACTTTTCTTAAAATTGCCCCTCCCGACTTAACGGGGGGATATATACCCCCCATCCAGTACTATTGTTTTCTTCTTTTGGCCCAATCTACACGCTCTATTGCTTTGATGCAGCATATGTCAAAGACCATGTTTTTGTTATTACACTGTTTTATATACTACTTGTTGTTTTAAATTTTGTATTGCTATATTTTGAAATGCCGTCCCTTGGAAACCGTTATGTCTACAGAACCGGCTTTGGACTCATATTGAAGCAAATTTAGTAAGGTTGAAATCGTAGAGCAATGTTTTATTCGGAAGTTAATGCGTAATGGTTAAAATAGCCAATAAGTGAAAAAAACGCGAAAAATTCACGTTTTTTTGGATTTTTACCAATGTTGCGTTCGGCGCTCGAGGTCGAAAAATTAGATTTAATACTAGGCCAACATCATAAACAACTCAGCAAAAAATCAGAACTACCGGACCTGACGCAAGGTCTAATGTATATAGTTACTGGACTAAAACTCGAGAGAAGATATTTTTGAAATGAAACACGAGAGAAGATATTTTTCGGGAGCAAAACTTCTTTCCTTTAACACAAAACGCGGGAAATGATTTGATTTTGACTCCTTGACTGACAGTTCACTTTCACTTCCAACCACTCAAGTGCATTATGGGTGACTTATGAATTTGACGTTTTGGAAAGCAACTTTTCGTTCGGTTTTGACACTAGCTTCCGACAGCTACCGTCTATTCTAGTTCTACCTTAACTCGTATCCATATGACACTGTCCCTAAAGTTTATTTTTTCGTTTAAAATGTTTTTTTATCATATTGCGGACGTTAAGTTTACCCTGCAAGTAAGCTAGCCATCAAAAATGGGTTTCCATGTTAATCACTATAGTATTCTTCTTACTAGAGCTTCTAATGGTTTCCCTATACTGTTCGGTGGTATATATGATCTCATTTTTCCTCAACTCCTTCTCGATTCTTCCAAAATCACGATCCCTGTGTAGGTAAGTGTGCCCGACTTCCGGAAACTTATGGTCGATGACATCGAAAGAGTTAAGTAAGATGAAAACTTGATATAAACAAATTAAAAGAAAGTTTTTGTTCTATCCAGGGCAAGAATCTGTCCAGCTTTCAGAGCTCTCCTATTCTTCACCAATTCACATTGTTGGAAAAATGTTAAGAGTGCACTCATCACTTCAGTGCTTCCTCGGTCTGCTATATCTTCTGTCCATGTAAATATGTAAGACATTTCTGCCTCAGAAGTTATGGCATGTATTCCCAAATTGTAGAGAGACAGACGTCTCATAAAGCTTTTAAAGTTGTGAGTTTTGGCAATGACATTGTTTGTTGAAGTTCAAAGGTTATATAGAGAACATTTGAATCGGATCAAGCTTTTTCGAGATCAAATCTCTGACGCTGATTTAAAGCTTATTCAATGTTCTGCCGAGTTTTTAACAGCATCGTATATGCTGCTTCTTCACTTCTAGGGTGGCGTAAAGACAGGTTGAATTTCGTATTAAAAATAGTCCTATAGTAAGTCTCGCTGACCAAAAATCCCGCATGTCTGTCTTCTTGGGTGCACTCTTCAAGGTAGAGCTTGTACATTTTTGGAATACTTGATAAAGCTTATTTGGGTTCTTAGTTCGTGAACAATGAGAGTCTTCAGCTGGAAATCGATTTATGTGCTGAGATACAAATGCTTCCACGTCACTTGGAGTTTTATTTGAGCTACTTAAGTGCTTGCCTCTTTTATCCAAAGATTTTCATATCTTATCTTGAATAAAGTCAAGTTTTATCTTTTCACTCTGGTATAGAGCACACATTGCAGCTTTACATACTCTCTCTTACTAACTTTCCACCAACGACATCATTATACTCAAATGAAAACTGTCTCTCCTTGCTAGCATTTACTTGTTTTGCGGATTGCTGTCTTGCGTGTGATGCTTTTGAATAGCAAAGAGTTTTTAGCATTTACCTCAAGCATTTAGAAGCTTGTTAAAAGCTCTTTGCTTTGATGAATGCTAATGTTTTGTGAGCAGAAGTAACGAAAGCTTTCACTTCCGCATACAATTCCCAATACTGGATTTTTAGGTCCACCAAGGCACCAACGACTCCTTTTTTTTGATTAATGTGCCCGTTTTTCTGTTTCGGTGTGTCGCTGTCCGGAAAATCATCAGGAATGTATTCGCCACTATCACTCACAGAAAAATCCAACTCACTATCACTATTTTCTGAAAAACTAGGTCCAATATCTATACAAAATATTTTAATAAATATCTTGTCAAAAATGATTCAGTGAAATTATTTCCTTCCTTCAATTTCTTGAAGCAATATTTTCACTATTCATGAAGCTTGTAACAAAGTCACCTTTTTTAAATTCATTTTTTTTTAAGTTTATTATGAGATTATTCGTGGAAAAACTATAGGATTTGCAATTCGTGCAGAAGTTTTCTTTTTATTTTCTTCATTACCTTTGAAAATATTGTAAATTATTTTCCCCCTTTCCATATTTTTAATGAAAACTTCACTCAATTAATGAAATGGCTTCACTAAGTTAGGCACACGTTAATAAAATAAAATAATGCCCACTTCAAAAAGTTACTTCGAAAATACACAAACAAAGCTCAAGTACCTTAACCGAAATTACTTCGGAAAAAAAGAACCGCTCTTGACTTGTCCTGCGCCCCAATTCCTCATTTGATATTATTTGTGGCCAGGGAATCTTTAGATTGTGGCGAAGACAGCGATTCACAAAAGCCTGCAATTTCCTCGAAATGGTTGACGTGTTTCAAGGTTTCACAAGCATATAACAGCACGGATTTGACATTGGATTCGAAGAATCTCAACTTAGTGCATTAGGAGATTTGACTGGATTTCCAAATTGGGGACAGAGTACCGAAGGCAGCACGAGCTTTATTTATTCTACTTTTAACGTCCAGATCCGTACCACCGTTTGCAGAAACAATACTGCCAAGGTAGTTAAACTGTTCGACTTCTTCCACTGGTGTCTCTCGTAGAATAATTCGCTGCTGTGTGGACCGGTCTGTGAGCATTATTTTTACAGTAGACATATGTCATCGGCATAGTCTAAATGACTGCGCTTTTCGAACGGTCTCCATTGAATTTCCTGTCGCTCAGATGTACCAACACTGGTCGTAAATACTTGTTAAGTAATAAAAGTAAATATGTATCTAGGTCAAAAGAACGCACTTTGTAGCAATTGGCAATATTAACATGATTGATTATGAAAGCCACACGAGCCACGATAATATAGCCAAGTTGCACAAAGTGTGTGCAATTGCCCTAGATTACCGATTATTGTTAATTTGTAAATTTATATTAATAAAAGGCAGAGTGTACTGCAACCCATCAACCAAAACGGTCGTTATTACTTTAACATTTTGGCGCAGCCGGAAAAGAAAAAAAAAAACAAAACAAAACGAAACAAAAGTGTCTCCCAATAAGATATAATCTTTGTTAATTAAAAAAAAAAAAAAAACAACAAAGACAAGCAATATTGGTGCGGTAAAAAAAAAAAAAAATATTAATAAAATAAAAGAAAAAAAAAACAGTGATACGACCGTTGAAGCAGTGAAGTGGTTAATAAAGAACAAATGCCAAAAGGTGAAAAATATACAAGCACCCCACGTCTTCCCGTTCAACCAGGCTTGCGAAGGTTTTTAGAGAAAATAGACTCCTTTTCTATCGAAAACTCGAGCCCCAGCTTTTCTGAAGAAGAAAATACATCAGACCAGCTTACAGGAGCTTCCAAAGAAGTAAGCCAAGAACGTGAAGGAGAACAACAGCAGGGGCAACAACATCACCAAGAGCAACAGTACATTCCACATCAAGAGCAACACCAACAGCAAGAGCAACAACACATTCAACATCAAGAGCAACAGCAGGAAAAACACCAGCAGCAAGAGCAACAACACACTCATCATCAAGAGCAACAGCAACAGCAAGATCATCAAGACCAGGTTCAAGACGAAGCAGAAAAAGCACTTACAACACAAGTAAAGCTTCGCCGAGGAAGAAAATATATTCGACCACAATCAGCAAACAGGTACGTCAGAAAAAATAAAATAGTAAAATCTAAAATCAAAAAGAAAACAGAAAAAATGAATCATCAAAACATTCATTCAATTATATTTAATATGATACCGTTGTTTTCGGCAGACGCTTGCGGAAGTATAACTTCTGAACTGGCAACATTTGTTTCTTGTTGCACATGTGCAGAAAATTCATTAGCGACAAAAGAGGAAAAAGATTTTTTTTTTAAATTAATTCCTTTAAGGCTCCGTGGTAGGGCACTTGAGTTTGTTCAAGATGCTAGCTTCTCTTCCCTTGAAGAACTGATCACCCTATTAAAAAATAAATTTTTGGATAGCAAAGCCTACGTTGTCCTAACTAATGAGTTACGTTCAATGTACCAGCTACCGGGGGAAACTCTAATGAATTATTTAGGTAGAGTCAAATCTTCTTTAAATAGATGCAAATCTAAGGCTTTGGAACAGTACCCTGAAGGGATAGATATTCTTACAAAAGAACTAAACGAAATGGCCTTGCACACATTCAAAGTGGGAATTATAAATCCCAATCACAAATTCTTTCTCTTGCAAGAAACGCAAAAAAATTTAGACGATATTGTTCCAAAAGTTAGATTACTGGAACAGACTGAGAGTTACATGTTCTCTTCAAATTACCTTCACCAAAACCTACCACATAGTTCAAACAATTTTAATTCTCAAGCATTTTATTTTAATCCTATCCCTGACCCAAATCAAAATTTTCATGATATTTACAGCTCAAATTACCCAACACAAAATACTTTGCAATCTCAACGATTGCAAAATGAGTCAACATTATGTACAAGCTCTAGTGCATTGCCCAACAGAGTCCCACATAAACGTGAAAGTCGAATTAAATGTACTTTCTGTGGAAAACTGGGTCACAGCTATACAGAATGTCGCATTAGGAAATCGACACCCTTTTGTACGACTTGTAGAGCATACGGACATTTAACGTCTCAATCGTGTGCTAAAAAACAAAAGCGGGTCTATATGAATGACGTTGAGGTAGATCAAGAATGCAACACTTGCAACTTTTGCTTACAATGGGGACATTCCGAAACCGATTGTTTAGCTAAAGCGAAGTGGGAAGCCAATGAACTTCGTAAACAGCTGGACAATCTGCGTTTGGAAAACTCCATGGGAAATGTCGCCAATACCCCGACAGGTTCCCAAAAGATGTAAACAGAGGGTATAATAATACATTCTTACCTATGGTTAACCTTCCATTAAACATAAGTAAGAATGGAAACGTACAGCTCGTAGTTGATACTGGAGCTCAGATATCAATTATTAAGAAATCTGCTTTGAACGTTAATGCCCAAGTGAATAAAAAGGAAAAATTTACAATTAAGACAGTAAACAGCCAGAGTTCGACTGTTGGTTCAGTGACAGGTTTTTTCGAACTTGATGATTCACTCCCATGCAAATTTCACATCGTGGAGGATGATCATCATATTACAGGTGACGGCATTTTGGGAAACGACTTCTTATTCGAACATTGTAATATAGAAGGTAAAACTCAACGTTTAAAGTTCCTTCGAACGGAACCGGGCGCTGAGAGCTACTATTTACCTTTTCAATGCAGAAAATTGAGAGGGACAAGTTCCAATCTTAGTTCTCATACTAAGCACGTTGGGACGTTTAGTCACTCGGAAGTCGTGGAACAAAAAATAGATTTAACAGAGGAATGCTCTGAAATCTGTGAACCGAAGAATCAAGTGGAAGGAAAAGGCACACCAGGGGAGATCAAAAATAGTTCCAATCTTAGTTTGCAACCTAAGCATGTTGGAATATTTTCGGACACCTCTGGAATTAAAGCGAATCCTGCAACACTTGCTATTTCTTCAAATCCTGTATTGCCAGCTTATCATGAAGGGATTTTTAAAGCTGAAATCATGGAAGTAGTTTTACCTCCACGATCGGAACTCGCAATTCCTGTCAGCACAAACAGCGTTGCAGAAATGCTCTGTTTATCCCGCGAAATTCATGCAGGCGTTTATCTAGGCAACTGTCTTACCAACAGTAAGAATGGAAAAGCGGTTGTTACTGTCCTTAACTGCAATGATTATGAAGTAAAACTTCAACGGCAGTTAATCGAATGCGAAAGCCTTGAAGATTATGAAGTAATTAACCTTTGCAAAAATATTATCACAAATAAGGATTGCGATATTGTGGATGACATCAGACAGCTCTTTTGTGTTGAAGGACAAAATCATATTCATGAAACTAAATTAGAAAGAGTAGACAAAATTCTCCAAATAGTCAAAATAGGAGAGAATTTAAATACTGAAGAAAAAAACGCTATTTTTGATTTGTTTTATGAATATGAAGATGTATTTCATCTGAATGGGGATAAGCTTTCTTGTACGACAAGTATACAGCATTCTATTAAGACCTCACCATTGCAAACACCAATTAACCAAAAAATGTATCGGTTACCATATGTCCACCGAGAAGTTATAGAGAAACAAGTTTCTGAAATGTTGGACCAAGGAGTTATAGAAAAAAGCAAGAGTCCTTGGAATTCACCACTGCTGGTAGTTCCCAAAAAACCGGGACCTGATGGAGAGAAGCGTTGGAGGGTCGTGGTAGACTATCGAAAACTAAACGAAGCCACGATAGGCGACGCTTTCCCACTGCCTAGAATAGAAGATATTCTGGACCAGCTGGGTCATGCTCGATACTTTACCACTCTAGACCTTGCAAGCGGCTACCATCAAATACAAGTGAGCGAAAAGGATAAAGAAAAAACGGCTTTTAGTACTCCTGGTGGACATTATCATTTTCGGCGAATGCCATTTGGTTTAAAGGGGGCTCCTGCGACATTCCAGAGATTAATGAATTTCGTTCTCACTGGAAAGTCTGGTTTAAAATCCTGGGTCTATATGGATGATATACTGGTATTTGCGAGTAATCTCAAGTCATACATTGAATGTTTGGCAAATGTTTTAAACGATCTACGTTGTCATAACTTAAAACTCCAACCTGAAAAATGTTGTTTCCTCCAAAAGGAAATAGTATATTTAGGTCATAAATTTACAGCCGAAGGAGTTCAACCTGACCCAGATCGAGTTAATCCCGTAAAAAACTTTCCTATTCCCAAAACAGTTAAGCAAGTTCAATCATTCTTGGGCTTCGCAAACTATTATCGGAAATTTATACGCAATTTCTCAGAGATAGCAGCTCCAATCAATAAACTCCTGAGGAAAGACGTTAAATTCAATTGGGATGCTAAATGTCAAGATGCTTTTGAAAAACTTAAATCATTTTTAATCACCCCTCCTGTTTTAAGATACCCTGACTTTAATAAACCCTTTATTCTAACCACTGACGCAAGTAATGAGGCCTTAGGTGCAGTTTTGTCCCAAGGAGACTTAGATAATGAACAACCCATTGCTTACGCAAGTCGATCCTTGAATAAAGCCGAAAAAGGATACTCCACGATAGAAAAGGAGCTTCTCGCTATTGTGTGGGCTGTCAAAAACTTTAGATGTTATTTATATGGGAGACCTTTCATAATTTTTTCGGATCACAAGCCATTACGTGGACAAGTAAACGTAAAGGATCCCACCAGCAGAATACTCCGATTACGACATAAACTGTCAGAATACAATTTCAAAATTGAATATAAAAAAGGAAAGGATAATGCTTGCGCGGATGCTTTGAGTAGAATACTTCTGCCACCTTTACCTGTTGATTCCGTTCTATGTTCAGTAGTTACCCGTTCTAAATCAAAAAAAAAGAACGAAAACACAAATGTGACTTCAGATAACAAAAGTGACCAAAGTGAAGAAAATAAATTAGAGCCTCAATTAAAGGACCAAACTAACAAAGTCACACTAAAAAAAGAAGTCAAGTTGCTTAATGACCAAGACGAAATTAAAACAGTTTTACGAGACTACCACGATCTACCTCTCGGAGGACATCAAGGAATTTATAAAACTTTCAGAAGCATAAGAAATGATTTCAAGTGGAAGGGAATGCTAAAAAACATTGAAAAATACATCAAAAATTGCAAAAAATGTCAGACCAATAAAATAGGAAGAGAACATAAAATGCCGATGGAAATTTCAAATACTCCATACAAACCTTTTGAAAAAACTTATATGGATATTGTAGGACCCTTACCGATCACTGAAAAAGGGAACAAATATATATTAACTTTTGAAGATGATCTCACTAAGTTTATGGATGTAGTGGCTATACCCGATATGGAAGCGAAAACTGTTGCTACAGCCTTTTTCGAAGAAATAATTAGTAGGTATTTAATACCGAAAATACTCGTTACTGATAATGGCTCGAATTTCACTTCTCAGTTGTTCCGTGAAACATGTAAGCTTCTAAAAGTAAAAAAGGTAGAAACAACTCCATATCACCCACAATCCAACGGTTCTTTAGAAAGATCGCATAGACCTTTAGTTGATTATCTAAGAACATTTGTAGACCAAAATCCATCTTCATGGGATAACCACCTACGGGCAGCAATGTTTGTCAGGAATAATTCTGTGCATGCGACTACGAAACTTTCACCAATTGAATGTCTCTTTGGATTCAAAGCTACGGTGCCTAACAATTTAAGTAGAGAACCCCAACCTTTGTATAATCACGAAAATTATTTTTATGTATTACGAAATAATCTTCAAAAAGCATATAAAATAGCTCGTGAAAATTTAATCGCTAGCAAAAACTCTTCTAAAAAATATTACGACTCAAAAATTAATCCCATTAGCTTTCACGTTGGTGATAAGGTTTTGCTTCGAAATGCAGCAAGAACTAACAAATTTTCCTCGCATTGGCAAGGACCTTTCCCCATTGCAGCTATAAATGGTCCAGTTAACGCTACTCTCCAAATAGGCAATCGAAAACGTCGCGTACATTTTAATCGATTGAAACTCTTCAACGAAATTTAATATTTTTTTTTTCTCGCAGGATGTTGGTGTGCAAGATGATTTGCAATTTAATTTTGTGGTCATGGATAGCCCACACAAACGGTACACCAGTAGAAATTCATAATGTGAAACCAACTGGAATATTGTTTGAAGAGGTTGGTCATGCCATGACTTACCGAGATCACTGGACAATACTATCCCAAGTTCAGTTACCTGACTGAAATGCTGCAATTGAGTTTGTGAATGCATGCGAAGAAAACATGGAAAATACATGTGCCAAGTTAGCCACTCTTCCGGAAGTACCGCATGAAAATTGTCGGCAATGGGCGACGGAAATAAAAAATAGGATTTCTGTAATTAAAGACAAAATCGACGAAACAAATATGTTTTCACAGTGTCGTAACGTTAGAGCTAGGAGAGGGCTTATAGATGCAGGAGGTTCATTGGCCAAATTTGTATTTGGAACTCTAGATCCCGAAGACTCCAAAAATATTTATTCAAGACTTCAGGAGCTAGAAAATGGCAAAACTAAGTCCATAAACCTCGAAAAGCAGCAGCTAACATTAATAAGAACAAATGCAGACATTTTAGGTAATTCTCTTGCAAATTTAACTACTCAACACAACATACTAGTAGATAAGTTTCAAACTATAAACACGGCTCTTTCTGAGTCACTTATTAATATTAACAGAGACTATCGATATCTGAAACTATTGGCTAACATACACGAACTTTCTTCAAAAGTAAGAGAAGACTGACTACAGAAATGATCCTGTGAAGTATAGTCTTCTCTTACTTTTACTCCCATTAGCTTTCACGTTGGTGACAAGGTTTTGCTTCGAAATGCAGCAAGAACTAACAAATTTTCCTCGCATTGGCAAGGACCTTTCCCTATTGCAGCTATAAATGGTCCAGTTAACGCTACTCTCCAAATAGGCAATCGAAAACGTCGCGTACATTTTAATCGATTGAAACTCTTCAACGAAATTTTATAATTTTCTTTCTTGAAGTCTCTGTCGAAAACAACGATGTAGAACCCATTAAATAAATGATTAAAAAAAAAATTAACTTTGTATTCTAAAAAAAAAAAAAAAAAAAAAAAAAAAATTGTATCGATAAAAATATTATACTGTAAAATTTCTAAAGATAATGATTTACGTATATTAAATTGATTAAATAAATATTTAAAACAAAATAAAAATTTGCGATTTAGTAGATGTAAGTACCTTAATCGGAATAGAAAAAATTTTAAAATACAAATAGTAAAAATAAACATTATAAAAAAAAAAAAAAATCAAATTGAACATTCACAAAGAAAAGATAAACTAATATGTATAAAATAAAAAACAAATACTCTAAAAATAAATAATAAAGAGTACAATATTGAACTTCGTATGTATGTAGTAGAATTTTGTAATTAAGAGCAAAAAAAAAAACAAAAAATAAAAAGAATCTAAATTTATATAATAATAATATAGTAATTTGTTTAAGAATAATGACAAACACCTCACCGACCCATTCTTTGTAAGGGGGGAGGAATGTTAAGTAATAAAAGTAAATATGTATCTAGGTCAAAAGAACGCACTTTGTAGCAATTGGCAATATTAACATGATTGATTATGAAAGCCACACGAGCCACGATAATATAGCCAAGTTGCACAAAGTGTGTGCAATTGCCCTAGATTACCGATTATTGTTAATTTGTAAATTTATATTAATAAAAGGCAGAGTGTACTGCAACCCATCAACCAAAACGGTCGTTATTACTTCAACATACTTCATCCATTGCCCGCAGGAAGAGAATTGGCGATAGAACATCCCCTTTTCTCACACCCTGTTGCACTACAAAGGAGTCGGATAGCTGACCATTGTATAAAACAAAACACCTTGCGTTATGTAGCACTCCCTAATAATGGTAACAATTTTTGGTGGAATTCCTCTACCAAGCAACGATCTCCATATACATTCTCGGTTAACTCGGCCAAAGGCCTTCTCAAGAAGCCTTCTGCGGAAGCCAGCTTGATGCCTCTTGAGTGTAGAAGGCTCGATTCTATCCCTTACTCGCTCAAGAGTGATGGTTGCCATTAGTTTAAGGAAAACGGACAACACGGTGATACCACGCCAATTGTTGCTATTCTTAAGATCACCTTTCTTTGGCAGCTTAACAGTCACACCACCCTTCCAGTCCTTGGGATAGCTCTCATTTTTCCAAATGATTTGTATCACAGCTGCCTTGTTGTTTTTGAGGAGATTTATTGATGTTTGAATTTACGACATGTATCTCGTTAAAGGGGGGAACTTTAGCACTCTGCTCAACGGAATCCTCAATTAGTAAGGCAACAAAATGGTACTTCCATATGCGTAGCTGATCCTCAATTGATCCCAAAAGTGTGCCATCCACATCCATTACAGGATGATTGGTGTTGCCTTTTTCCCAATAAACACTTTTGATATTTACTATAATTCTCGGGTATCTCTTCTTCTTGCTGCGCTTTCCGCATTATCTGCGAGTACATCTAAGCTCACCTTCTTGTCACGTCTAACACAGCGATAGACCGTCTTATGTGCAAGGCGATACCTGCTTCGCAATTCAGCCTGTCGTTGGACATCTAGTACAGCATTTATTTGCATTTTCAACAATTTGCGAAGCTCGATTTTATCCCAGGTGTCTTGGGATGTCCAAGAGCCTCTACCTCTCTTCCGCTTGGGTACAGTTTCGGAACCAGCCTCCATAAACATACTCTTTATTTCACCCCACATTTCATCAATTGTTGATTGTTGGATTCCGTTTCATGACGAGGCTCTGTCGTTAGTTTCGACATATATTGGGGTCATTTAAAGCATTAGTAATGAATTTTGAGCTCCTTGCTGCATCCTGCGCTGGTTTTTGTACGGCAGCGGTTCGTAGTTTGAGACTCATCAGAACCAAATGGTGGTCGCTTCCCACATTGGCATTTCTTATACTCCGGACATCACATATTGACTTCCCCCATCGCTGCTGAATCATGATATGATCAATTTGGTTTTTTCTTTGACCATCCGGATGAACCCACGTAATTTTGTTGCACGTATTATGCTTAAATACAGTCCCACCTATCACAAGACGATTCGCGTTACAAAAGACGACAAGCAAGTCACCATTTTCGTTCCGTGACCCCAAGCCATTTTTTCCCATCATGCGTTCCAGTCCGTAATTGTCTAATCCAATTTGGACCTTGAGGTCTCCCATGAAGATTTTGATATCGGCTCTCGGAACACTCTTATAAACCGAGTTACTGGCTGAACAGAATAGAGTGCTGCAACTGGAGCTGCAGCTGGAATAGCTGTCAAAAAGTGTCGTACGTGATTTTTTTTACGCGCCCACAATGCAGCTGTACAGCTTTCTGACATTTTAGTATCGAAAATAAAAATGAAAACAAAATTAAAAATGAATAATGATGAAAAAGAAGGTAAAATTGCTTTACGTCTTTATGAGTGATTGAAAATACTTTAAAAATCACTTTAACCCACATGTAAACACTCCGTTTTGCTCGCAATTTTGAAACGTCAAAAAAGCTGCAAGCAAAAGTTAAAAGTTGGCCAACTTGTCCAGCTGCGTCTGCAGTTGCGTCGTGTTCTGTTCGCATCATTGAATTTGTGTGTATTCAAAATTTTGACAGCTATTCCAGTTGCAGCTCCGTTTCCATTCTGTTCAGCCAGTTAAGGTGTCTTCCTCGGTCGCTTTATTTGTGGGGGCGGAGCACTGAATAATTGTTTTGTTACGAATTTTTGAAAGAAACCTAGCTGTCATTAAACTCGCAGGAATGGGCTCCCTTGCCCTCTTCGTCTCTGTCATCCTCCCTGGAATACAGCATTCTCGTTTGTCCAGTATCAGACCTGTATTCAGCTCTTCTTCTCCACCAGAGAATATCAAATAAAGAAGCCAATCCTCAGCAGTCAATTTGGTTTGCCTACAAGCTGAAGCGAACAGCTGATGTATTATATTTGCAAAGTATATGTGAAAAGCAGTGACTAAACGTACACATAGAATCAAATCGTCATTCTGCACAGGTCTTGCTAGTGTTGTTGCAATTCACATCTATTCTTCGACACGAAATGAAATAAAAAATACAACAATTTAAACAAATATAGGTTGTGGAGGGTTAAACGTACGAAGAATTGGCTTCTTTATTTTATATTCTCTGCTCTCCACTTAGTTTCGCTTATACCCAGGATACTGATCTTAACGCGAAGCATTTCACGCTCAACCAGATTTTGAGGATTCGAACTTGAACCTGCTCGTACCTACCTTCGCTGTATAAGGATCGAACGTTCCATGCTCCGATTTTCGTACGTATGCGGTAGCCAAAAGTAACATTTGCGGTTCTTGAAAGACTTCTTCTATTTGTCAACGATTCATTTATTATCATGGCGTCTTGATTGATGCTCGTACATGAGAAATGCTGACCCCCAAATTTTCCATAAAAAATTACCTCTTGGGGACTCATTTCCATTTGCTGTCATAGTTAATGTATTTGCATATATCCTTCCACCGTGGTGATTTCTGAGATACGATTAATAACATACATAAGTTCAGATTCGACAGGCACACCCGCCTTTAGTATGGTCAAACACATGATAACTGCTCGAGGCCGCCCATTATGGGAAAACAGACGCCTTTTGTATAGCCACCCAATATGGGTTACAGACCCTTCTTGCCGCTGACGTTGAGCTTGTATTTCGCAGTGCGTAGAGGAGTTATGTAAGTGACCTTAACTCATCCTTTTTCCACTAATAACTTATTGAGCTTTTGTGTTGCATTTACCTCCTTTGCATCATTTTTTTTAAGGCTATATTCGAAACGAGAGATCGCAAAAAGGCGCCAATCATCCACCAGAAAAGATCATATATATCATTTCAACGCTTCACTTGTTTACATTACCTTTGACTTAACGTAAATAAGTCTGGAGATTTTGACCAAATTAACTCTTAGGTGACAGTTTAAGCTATCATTGAAACTCATCATTGCAAATTTTAATGATAGATTTGAGATGTTTAGAAAGTAAACTCAATAAATATTTTTATGGACAAATAAAACTCAAGACTTAATAAATTTATCAAGTCAAAAAAAAGTTTCAAATATGCCCAACTTTCTTCAAATAATGATTTTTATTTTTTTAATGATCAGTGGTAAGGTTGTTCAATAATTGAAATAAGAAAAAGGTTTTATGTTGAAAGTTAGGCCTTTTTCAAATTGTTTTTGGCTAGAAATATTAATTTAGTCTTAACCTTTATTTTTTCATCAAAATAATATCGATACCTTCCCGTAAGAATGTATTAAGCGACATTTTAAAAATTTTAAATTAAATTTTTAAAATACCTCTTATTCAGTTATTTATTTGGATATTTTGTTGTAGTTAACAGATTTTTCGAAGCATTTTGAGTTGAAAATTCCGTTCGAAATCTTTTTATTTTTTTAAATACATAAATAAATAACTGGACCAGAGGTTTTTTTCGATGCCTTTAAAATTTTTGAAATGTCGCTTAATACATTCTTACGGGAAGGTATCGATATATATTTTAGTTCCTAAACGTTTCAAAATCAATCATTAAAATTTTCAATGATGCTCTTATAACTGGCGCCTTAATAAGTCGAAAAAATCGTCATATTTTGTCTTATTATTGTCACGTGTTAAATAAAGGGTGTTAAGACCTGCGTTTCAGATTTTTGCCAAAAAAATAAGGTTTTAACTTTTTTTTTAAATTTCCCTATTTTCGGGCTCCTTCCGTAAAAATTTTAAGTGACCTAACAAAATATATGTTTTTTTTTTATAAACGAACATACATACATAAATGAAAAAAAACTCTGTTATTCGTACATTTGACTTTTTGTTCTCAATTTCTCGTTAAAAATATCAAAGAAATATTCATCCATTTACCATGTTTGAATCACACGGCAAAGTTCGCGTACGATCATTTTTTCAGTATTATTCAATGATTTTGTTCATTATTTTCAATTTTTATTATTCAAGTTTTGGTCAGATAAACATTAATATAGTTCTAATAAGCGTAGTTGAATTTACAGCTAAAAATAACAATATAATTAAATCATTTTTTAAAATAATAATTGTTTTTAAATTCACATTATTTTGAATTTTGTAATTTTTCCTGAATCATTTGTAAGCTCAATCCCTTTGTTTCTATAACAAAAAATTTAACAAAGAACAATGCCAAACCACAGAATACACCAAATAGCCAGAATGCATAGTATGCACCCAAAGCATTTATCTCAGGAAACCAACGTGTAACTACAAACGACACACTCCAAGTAATTAAACATGCTACAGACGTTGCAGTAGGTTTGATGTTTGAAGGGAACATTTCACCCAACAATGCCCAAGGTACCGGACCGAATCCAAAACCATAAAACACATTAAACCCAATCAGAGCTGGAACTGGAATCCAAAGTATACTCGATGCATTGCTAAAGGCTTGAATGTAAAAGAAAATTCCAAGTGCTATCAAAGATACACCCATTCCTGTCGATGAAATGAGAAGAATAATCTTCCTTCCAGCACGTTCGACGACAAATGGAGTTAAGAGATTCGCTATTAGCTGAACTACGCCAAGAATAATTGTTGCTAAAGCTGGATCTAAAGTTGAGCCAGCACTGATGAAAATCGATTGACTGTTGAAAGTCACTGCGGTGGTACCACTCATTTGCTGGAAAAACATTAGACCACAGGTAATAAATAGGGCCTTCCTATAGACATTATTTCGGAAAATGTCGATTAATTGGCCTTTATTGGCCATGGATTCATCGACTTCCTTCTGAATTTTAATGCTTTCGTCTTCCACATCGCTGGAGCTTTTACCTCGCAAGATTTTGAGAGAATTTATGAGATCGGCTTTTCGTCCTTTTATGGCAAAATAATATGGAGATTCTGGCATGAACAAAAATGTTACAAAGAACAATATTGGAATAGCCATACAACAATACTGCAATGTTAAATAACTCACATATGGACCTATTATGTAAGTGTAGAGAATTCCACCTGTTTAATAAAAAGAATTAAGTTTTGATTTAAAAAAAACAATCAAACTCAAACCAACCAATTATGAAAATTGTCATAAAAGAACCAACAGCTCCTCGGGTGTCATCAGTTGCTATTTCACCGATATACATTGGAATCATAGCTGCACCACCTCCTCCTCCAAAACCCTATAAGGAAAAATTATGTCTTTTTTTAAAAAGCAAGACACGCCGACGATATGAAAGAAATATGTTTTAATTACCTGTAAAAAGCGTGCCACATATATGAACCAGATGTCAGTTGCAAGTATCAAAAGTAGGTACGAAATAGTTATGAAAAAGGAGCTCAAGAGAAGTGTCCATTTCCGTCCGATTAAAGTTGCAAAAGATCCAATAAATAAGGAGACTGTGAAAATAAACCCGATTAAATGTTATAGAAGAAGGAAATTAAATAAAATTGATATTTTTTTTTAAATGTCAAAGTATGAAAAATATTTAAAAAAAAGGACAACGCTGAAAATTACTCTAGGTTTCAATAATGTTCACTTCATGTTTAGAGATTTCAATATTTCGAAACAAAATGTAATAATGAAATACAGCGCTTTAACTCCTTAAACAGCTATTTTGCTATCACTTTTTTCCTGCACGAGTTATAGATGTATGTTAAGGCAACAAACAATAGCACTCATTGAGACCTTTCCAATGATATAGGATATAGAAGGTGCCACAAAACTTGGGACGCATCTTGTGCTGAGAAAGAGTTATAGTGCAGTGCAGCAGTTATTTTGGGATTTAACATTTTCCCTACAAGAGATACAGATTCATAATAACAAAAAAACGACTTTTTACTTACTTACTTACTTAAGGTGTTGCTACAGTCCGGGGTGGACCAGAGCCACAACCAACAAGCTTCTTCCAGCCGGCTCGGTTTTTAGCTAGCTGTCTCCAGTTTCACACGCCAAGTTGGTTGAGGTCCTCTTCCACTTGCGTGTGGCACCTGTTACGCTGTCCACCTCTACTGCGCCGTACCTCGGGGTTAAGTTCAAAGACATTCCGGGCCGGAGCATTGGTGTCCAATTGCTCTAGGATACCCAGCCATCTCATGGGTTTTTCACTTTTGTGGTTGGGTCAGTATCACTGTACAGCCCGTACAGTTCGTTGTTGTATCTTCTTTCCCCATCTAGGCAGACGGGACCAAAAATCACCCAGAGAGTTTCCCTCTCAAAACAGCTTAAAGCATTATCATCCACCGTTAATAGTGTTCATGCCTCTGCACCAAACATCAGGACCGAGGTGATAAGCATCTTATAAATAGTCAGTCAGGGACAGTTTAGTTGCTTGGGAGAGGGCTTTGCTTCTCAATTGCCTTTTCTTAGCCCAAAGAAACAGCGATTGGCAAAAATAATCCTTCGTCTGATCTCAGCACTGGTATCGTCCTCTGAATATATAGCGGATCCTAGCTGTCTATAGTGACGTTCTGTCTGAGACGTTGGTGTTGGGTGTCCTTTCTTGTTGACAGCGTATATTTCGTTTTGCTTTAAACCCATCTTCCTTGCTTCCTCCTTGATACTCACGAAAGCACCACTGACATCTCACCTAGTTCGTCCGATTATGTCAATGTCGTCAGTGAGTAATTGGACGGACTTTTGAAAGATTGTGCCTCAAGTGTTGACGTGAGAGGTTTGCACTTCTCTTTCAAGAACCATGTTAAAGAAGTTGTATGACAGCGCGCCGCCGCCTTGCCTAAAGTCTTTTTTGGCATCGAAAGTGTCAGTGTGGTCCCTGCCGATCTTGATGGAGCAGCGTGCACTCTCCACCGTCATCCTGCACAAATGGACGAGTTTGGCAGGGATGCTAAAACTAGACATTGCTCTATATAGCTCGTCTCTATAGATGCTGTCATACGCGAAATCGATAAAAAGGTGGTGGGTATCTATTTGAAACTCCTATGTTTTCCCAAGATCTACCGTAGACGTAGTGGCGACTAATTGGTCAAGGTGGACTTTCCTGGTCTAAAGCCATACTGATATGAACATATCAGGTTGCTGACGAATGGCTTCAGGCGTTCAAAAAGTATGGCATAATAGATCTTGTATGCGATGTTAAAGAGACTGATGCCTCTGTAGTTGGTGCAGTCCAGAGGATCACCTTCCGCAGTATAAGGCAATCAAAGCTGTGGTTCCATGCATTTCTCCAACCATATTTTGCAGATGAGCTGGTGCATACTCCTACCCAATCAATCGTCAGCCGTTTTGAATAGCTCGGTCGAAAGGCCATCAGTTCCAGCAGCTTTATTAGATTTAAGCTTAGATAAAGCTATCTTCACTTCGTCGAGATCGGGGATCGGGTGGACGGAATTGTTGGCCTACGTCGGTCGTCCAGGTTGCATGGTGCAATCTGCATGGCCACGGAATTCTTTTCGTCATCTCCGTCATTCAGTTTGCAAAAATGTTTTGTCCATGTCCTCAGCACCGACAGAAATTCTACTACGATGTTCCCCTGATCATCCTCGCAGGCTTCGGTTTAGGCCTTGTAACCCATGGATGTTCTGTTTAGTTTTTCGTAAAACATACAAACTTCATTCCTGCAATGGCATCCCTCTTTTTCCTCTCGATCGCGCGCTTCTCTGAGGGAATTCAAAGACACCATGCTACAGCCACAAACTGCATAACTTCATTTCACAAAGTTCCAATTTCCAAAGTACACTCTGTTCCAGAAATTGGATGTGAGAGTGATGAAAGAGATGTAATTGCTTTCTTCATATTTTAAACTCATCCTCTCACATGGCCTTGTTTGACCAGGTTTGTGGAGAGGTATGAAGTTTACTCCAATTTTCTGTAGACCTCATCAAGATTGTGGAAACTCACGAAGATTGCAATTAAAAAGTAAATTTTAATAATTTCTTTCAATGTCGGGTTTCTATGCACAAAGGAAATAAAAATATCATGGTATGAATGCCATGTTGTCTATGACCCTGAGAAAAGTCGGAAGTCTTATTGCAGGAAGCTTAATAAAGCTTGTTTGTGGAGCCTCGATGGTCGAAAAGGCACTGTAATAGGGCGGATTTTAAGTGGGCGTAGCAGGTATGGAGTGATTTTGTCTAGGGCATCCATATTCACTTCGATAATCCAAGTATGTATCACAAATTTGCTCAAATACTGGAATCAAATCTTCTTTTTTTAACGTCTCTTCAAGCTTTCCCCCCGCACTAAAAATTTCCTTATGGTACCACTTGATATTAAATAAATTTGCTTCTAAAAGCTCTTAGCGAGTTTTTAAATAATATGCTAGTGCGACGACCCTGGGCCCGTCTTTTTAAAATTTGAAAAATCTTGATCCCAAATGACATGTGTTGGGCTTCTATTTATAAAAATGTAATAAAGAGATAAAAAAAAATTCTTTTAAAATGAGAACTTATGTGGTTTGTCTTCAATGAAATGGTGATGGGTTTGTGTTCGATTGCACGTGCGTCTTCACGGGAATCCCCATTTGCACAGCACAAAATAATTTTCAAATGATTATTATTATTGATTCAATTGATTTGAATTAATTTATTTGTACTTTTTAGTGTTTTTAATTGTTAATTGTATTTTTTTTTTGTACTATTAATACATTTTAACACTTTGAATGGAAAAAACAAAATTCATATAATTTCTTTTTTTTATTTGACTGGTAGGACCAATGTTTTGCTGTGGGCTGGTTTAATATTCACTTTTAAAAACAAACCCCAATTTGTTTTCCACGTTATAAATTATTTCTTTAGCATCTGAATAAGGAATTACCTTTTCTTAGCGTAAAAGGTTAAAAGCAATTTTATATTGTTTTTTTTTTTATTGGAAATAGATTTTAGATTAGGTGTCATAATGAGCGAATTGACTATTGACTATTTTCATTTGTTAATTCACAATGGTATATTTGAATCTTTATAAACTATTTACTATTTAAACTAATTTTATGATAAATAATCTGTCTTAAGTATAAATGCATTTAAGAGACCGCGTAAAGTACAGTGCCTCTGAAAGCGGAAGTTATTTTCTATAAAGTAATGACATCGGATAGAGCCATTTTATGTAGGGCTGGCTACGATACCAGAAAAGTCTCGGTATCGTTTGGTATCGGTATCGGAAACCGAAACCATACCGAGACCAAACCAGCTTCAAAACACCCAAAACGATACCGAGACCAAACCGAGACCATATACCGAACCTTAAGTGCCGAAATTTACCGAGACTCTCGGTGGTATCGTTTGGTATCGGCAGAAAAAATGGATTTTTGAATATTAGTATTAATTAATAACTTTTTGGTCTTGGTGTCTCAGCTCTAACGATTTGCATGATATTCTCAAAGTTACTTATTTTTAGACAGGAAGGCTAAAAGAAGCGATTTAAGTTAAATGCACCGACTGCCACGCCTATTTTTAATTATATCTTGGTTTCTCGGGAGCTGCTTATACGAGTGGGATGAAATTTTCATAATTTTCGTAAACGGCTTGAAAGCGATTTGGAAGAAATGTAAGGAGTTAGTTTCTTATTAACACTGAATGCGACCGAGACCGATACCGATACCAATACCAAACTTAGTCATACGAGACTGCAACGAGACTTAATAATACGAGAACGAGACCGATACCGAGACGATACCGATATTTTTCAATATAAACGCTACCGAGACGATACCAACAAAAGTCTCGTTTGGTTTGGTATCGTGGCCAGCCCTAATTTTATGCTAATCGCGTTTAGAGATTAAATAATGGCAACACTTTATTTGACACAAGGGTAACCCCTTGAACAGAATGAATAGCTGCAGCTTGTAGCAAGAGTTGAATTTTGTTTAACTTCTATTAGACCATACCTACATTCTTTGCTACATTTACAGCTTCTCATTGTGGCACTATATGTATACTATTTTTGTATCTTTCCACTTTGACAGTGCTACACGCCACAACTACAGCTACCCAATTCTGTTCGGCCAGTAATGCAACTAAAATGGGTCGGAAATGTTTTATTAATAAGTATTCACGCAACGTTGAATAGAGCCTTAAAAAGGGCTTATACTCAGCTAGGCTATTGATTATGTCATATAATAAGGAAGTAAGACGTTCATGGGATTTTATTGTAAAAATCATCAAAGGGGTCATTGAAGATGAGAAAACCGCGGAGTGCTATTAAATTGGAGGGTGCATTTTTTAGACCCTTTTTGGTTTTTTGCATATAACTCGAAAACGAAGCAAAATTTCGAGATAATTCTCAAAACCTTTTTTGTAGAGAATAAAATTTACCATCAAAATGGATTTTTGAAAAAAAAAATTAAAAATTTTTTAGTTAGCTCATTTAAAAAAAATCATTGCAAAAAAATGTGAAAAATCGCATTTTTTGGTTTTTTTTACGTATTTGCTTATAACTTTCTTACCAGCAGAGATAGGTATAGGCATTGCTCCATATAGAAGATTTAATTATCTTTCTTTTATATGGAGCAATGCTTATACCTATCTCTGCTGGTAAGAAAGTTATAAGCAAATACGTAAAAAAAACCAAAAAATGCGATTTTTCACGTTTTTTTGCAATGATTAGCTAACTAAAAATTTTTTTAATTTTTTTTCAAAAATCCCTTTTGATGGTAAATTTTATTCTCTACAAAAAAAAGTTGTGAGAATTATCTCGAAATTTTGCTTCGTTTTCGAGTTATATGCAAAAAACCAAAAAGGGTGCATTTGCACCCCCCTCTAAAAAATGCACCTTCCAATTTAATAGCACTCCGCGGTTTTCTCATCTTCAATGACCCCTTTGATGATTTTTACAATAAAATTCCATGAACGTCTTACTTCCTTATTGCCCTATTTTTTAGGACATAATCAATAGCCTAAGCGTTACTATTTGAGAGGTGTTTTACCGAATTCTAATGATTACGGCTGGTAGTATATAAATCGTAGCTTTAACCAAGCCTCTATTATGTCAAAGAAATATAAATTCTAACCGCATAATAATGAGTTCAGTAGAAAGCACGTTTGTGTGTATATAACTTTTTTATCAATCATTTTTGTGTCTTACGTTTATTTTCGTCTGGGAAGATATTTCGGTATAGTACTGCACACCTGTTTGTTATTCAAACAATAAAAATACTATGACGAGTTCATGTAGGTATGTACATTTTATAGTGCAGGCTTTTTACACATTTATAAAAAAAAAAAAAATTTAACAGCAGTTTAACGATTGAAAATGGTTTAGGGGGGTTATAAGGAATGTAAAAAAAAGTCTATTTCCCAGCAGCGGAGTTGGAGGGGGATTTGGGGGTCAAAAAGAGGAAGGAATTTATATTATTGCATTTTCCGACTAAAGTTGACCCCAAAATGAAAAGTGTTCAATAGAAATGTTGTAGATCACGCAAAAATGTACAACTTTTGTACCCATAATTTTTTAACAAAACCTCAAAATTTCCGAGATATTGGCGAAACACCGTATTTTTGTATTGTTTTTGTTTTTTATTTTTCATTTTCCAAAAATAGTTCAATTTAAATGAAACTTTGTGAAAATATATCTTGTTGTGTCTTTAATAACCACAACTTTTTTCAAGAAGAACCATTAATCAGCTTTTGAGATACTCAATTTTGTTCGCAAAAAAAAAATACTTTTTCAATTGAAAAATGTACTTCAGAAAATCATTGTACAGAGTTCATACAAGGATCATTAGTTTTATTTTTACATTAACATTTATATAAAATAATGATAACATATAGGTATAGTAACCATGAACAAAAATGCGAAAAAAGCAAAAAAATCATTTTGCATCAAGTAATTTTTTAATAGCTATGATTGATAAATTGTTAAAAATTTGTCTTTTTTTCTAGCAAAAATAAATTAATAAGCCTGCATTATTTATTCATATTTAATGTAGATAAGGGTGTTACCAACTTTTTTTTAAATGTAATTTTTTTAGATTGTATTTAAAAATCAAAAACCTCCTCCTAACAATAAAAAGAAACCCAATTTTGTTTAGCATCAAGGTTCAAAGATCCAAATTTTATTTTAAGTCCGATGCGAGTCTTATATTTTGGTTCATTTAAAATAGAATTCGTTCTCACGGTCGAATCAAACCTAGGATCTTTAGAATATTGTAAGTTCCCGAATTTATCATGTGAGAACTATGAAAGAGCCATTCACAAACTGTTTTCAAACAAGAAAGAAAAATGGTATTTTACGAGATGAGAAAGTTTCGAAAAAGCAAAATTACACAAGATAAAGTATTGAACACGGAAAGATTTGAAAATCACCGAAGGCAAAACTTGCAGTTGCAATTTGCAAATCATGTTTTATTCGTAAATCATGACATTTGTATGCCCAATCCTCACGAAAACTGATAGTTTATCATTCAAAACGTAGCAATTTACGAAATTTGTCTCTTCGCAATTGGCAAGTGAAATCCATGATTTAAGATTGTATTGTTCAAAGTGTGAAACTTTTTTTGCGTAATTTACTATCCAAAAAATAATTTCACTATCAGCATTTAAAAATAATGTGTTTAACTAGTTTTCGTGATTTAACTTACTTGCTACTTGCTTACTTACTTACTTCAGCTTTGATTAGACGGGCAACGCAAATGGTGAACGCGTTGACTCTCTGACGTCAAAATGACGTAAAATTCTGTCCCAAAGTTGTCTTGTCGTGTGATCGTCAACGCAGAATACTATCCATGCGTTGACGGCTGCGTTGACTCTCTCGTTGACACGAATTTCAGGGTCAATGCGTTGACTATTTTTGTGGGCCGTGTAATCACCCTGTCAACGCAGTTAGGACACTATGACAGACTACTCAACAATGCGTTGGTACTGTATCTTTACGTTGACACAGTTGACGTTGACAGTTTGCCATGTCAACGTACTCTGCGTTGACCCTTATCTCAATCTCAAATTTTTGAATTTTTTGAGTATTTTAAAACATCGACAGTTGATGGCTTGACAGATGAGGGGAACGACGTTGACGCAAAAGTATATATCAATCCAAATGTCACTGAACTGTCCTAATATCACTTTTTTCTGGAGCAGTAGGTACAAACATTTCTAAAATGTCTGATTTTTAGATGTTTTTTAATCCATCGAGTCGGGGTTGGATTCAAAGACTTTCCGGCCCGGACCATTGGTGTCCATTCGCTCTTGACCCAGCCATCTCAGTTGATAAGCGTCTTATACAGGGACAGTTTAGTTGCTCGAGAGCGGGTTTTGCTTCTCAATTGCCTTCTTAGCCCAAAGAAACAGCGATTGGCAAGAGAAATTCTTCGTTTGATCTCAGCACTGGTATCGTTCGCTGAGTTGAAAGCGGATCCTAGGTAGACAAAGTCTCTGATCATCTCAAAATTATAGCTGTCTAAAGTGACGTTCTATCCCAGATGTCGATGTTGTGTGTCCTGTCTTGTTAACAGCATATATTTTGGTCTTGCCTTCATTCACCGTTAAACCCATTGTAGAGATCTGTTCCTCTGTGAAATACATTACACTTATTACAATATTCACAAATCATTATCAGAGTAACTTAAGCTTTTCCTCTTATCATATTTACTTCATATAAATTTTCATTCTTAATTTATACTCGAAGTGTTCGATCAAATAAATATAATTATATACTTAATACGTACTGTGTATTATTAAAGACAGATATATTTCATATCTAAAGACGGATACAATTCAAGGGATCATTACATTGGAGACGAGGTAAAAAAAAAAAATATATTATATGTATAAAAAAAAGAGGGTAATTTTTAGAGAGATTGCAAAAAAGTTTATGCCCAAAAAAAAAATTGCAAAAAAGTTGATGCAAGAAAAAAAAAATTAATTAAAACTGCAAAAAAGTTGATGCAGAGAAAAACAAAAAAAAAAAATTAATTGCAAAAAAGTTGATGCAAGATTAATACGAACATTAAAAAAAAAAAAATGTTGATCCAAAATTAGTTAAAACAGTGCAAAAAGTTTATGCTTGATATAAACAAAAAAAAAAAAGATTGTACAAAAAAAAAAAAAAAACTTAATGCAAGATTGTTTTGTTAAAAATTTGTTTTATAAAAATATAATTTTAAACATATATGTATGTATATTGTACATATAAATAGGTAATTCTTTTTGTTTTTAAAGGCAAAACAAAAGACGTATTAACGAAGTTACAAAAAGGTTATACGCAAAAAAGAGAAAGCCAAGATCAAATTAATTATTAATAGGATGAATGACATGCCCATTAAACCATTTTTGTGTGAAACTATAGATAAATCCTTGATTCGATTAGAGTGGGAAAAATGGTACCGCAGCTTCCAGTTGTTTCTCAAGTCAGAGGAAATAGTTTATGCTGATAAAAAGAAAAATAAACTCCTTCATTTGGGTGGACCTCAACTTCAGGAGGTAATTTTTAATATTCCAGGTGCATTAGTTGATCAAGTTGAGGAAGGTGCAGTTGGGGATGTTTTTACAATTCTGGTCGATAAATTAAATAATTACTTTTCACCAAAACGAAATTCTACATTTGAACGACATTTGTTTCGATCACTGAAACCAGAAGATGGAGAGAGTTTCAACAAATTCGTGATAAGGCTTCGAAATCAGGCAAATAAGTGCTCCTTTGGCAATACACAACAAGAAATTTTAAACATTAATTTAAAAGACAAGATCATAGATGTTTGGGCCATAGGAGATCTAAAGAAACGACTTCTTGAAAAAGAACATTCTCTGGATGAAATCTTGGAAATGTGTCTTGTCCATGAACAGATAAGGTGTCAAACAGATACGATGACTTCTTCTACATTGCCAAATGAAGTCAGTAAAATATTGCATAATAACAGGAACGGGGTCAAATTTTCTGGGATTGGAAAGGAATGTTTTAGATGTAGCCGAACGGACCACCTGGGAGATAACCAACTTTGCCCAGCTAGAAATTCAAAATGCAATAAGTGTGGGTTCATTGGTCATTTTGCAAAAATGTGCAAAACAAAATCAAACAAACGTAAGGATAAGGATATACCATGGAACAATTCAAACTTTAAGCGACGACGAATACATACTTCAAAAGTTCAGTTTATTGAAGAAAAGGATTTAAACGATTCGAACAACAAAAGAACCAATGAGTACGATTGTTTTCAAGTTACAAACGACTTCAATGAGACTATGAGTGAAAAAATCTACTGCTATATTGGGGGAACAAAGTTACTAATGCTTATCGATTCTGGTTCTCGGTTCAATTTATTGAGTGAAGACGACTGGGAAAAATTTCAATCAAATTCTGCGATTTTAAGAAATCTACGAACAACATCCGAAAATCGATTTAGAGCATACGCAGGTAATGATTTACTAGAGGTTAAATTTGTTTTTGAAGCTCCAATAAGCCTGAATAAACAAAGAGAAACAATTGCATCGTTTTACGTTATCAAGAATGCGAAACAATCTTTATTGGGTCGAGAAACGGCGATTAAAATGGGTGTTTTGAGGCTAGGAGTCGATGTGAATCAGCTTGACGTTCTGCAACCATTTCCAAAAATAAAGGTATTCTTATACGCCTGTCAATTGATTTTTCTGTAAGGCCAGTTCAGCAGCCAATGCGACGGACTCCATTAGCTTTAGAGGATAAAGTCGAGGCCAAACTCAAAGAGGCAATCGAGCTAGATATAATTGAGCCAGTACAAGGACCAAGTCCTTGGATTTCTCCTACAGTGATTGCTCATAAAGAAAACGGTGATATTCGTTTATGTATCGACATGCGCCAAGCTAATTTTGCCATTAAGCGAGAAAATTATCCTCTCCCGACTTTTGATTCTTTCATGACTAAATTAAAAGGGGCAAAATATTTTTCCCGGTTGGATTTAAAAAACGCATATCACCAGTTAGAACTAGCTGAGGAGAGTAGAGAAATAACAACGTTTATAACTCATAAGGGCTTATTTCGATATAAAAGGTTGCTATTCGGGGTCAATTCCGCTCCAGAAATATTCCAGAAGGTGATGGAAACCATTTTAGTCTCACTTCAAAATACCCTCAACTATTTGGATGACATAATCATTTTTGGAAGTACAGAAGAAGAACACAACAAAGAACTTGGACAAGTTCTTAATATTTTTCGTGATATGAATGTTACTCTTAACAAAGAAAAATGTATTTTCAAAGTAAAAAGACTTAAATTTTTGGGACATATTTTATCTGACACTGGAATTTCGGCAGATCCTGAAAAAGTAAAAACTGTACTTGAATTTCGTCCGCCTAGCTCTAAGGAAGAAACCAGAAGTTTCCTAGGACTAGTTACATATTTAGGAAAATTTATTCCGGATATGGGAGATGTTACAGAACCTTTATGGAAGCTGATAAAAAAGGACATACAATTCACCTGGGATGATGCTCAACAACAATCGTTTCAAAAATTGAAAGATGCTCTAGCAAAAATACCCACACTTTCTTATTTCAACTTTAAAGATCGCACTCGTTTAGTAGCTGATGCAAGTCCAGTTGCTCTGGGAGCAGTGTTACTTCAATTTCAAGAAGACATTCCGCGAGTTATTTCATTCGCTAGCAAGAGCCTTTCATCAGTTGAAAGACGATACTCTCAAACAGAGAAGGAAAGTTTGGCATTAGTTTGGGCAGCAGAACGTTTTTACTATTATCTTGCCGGAATCGAGTTCGAGTTGGTGACTGACCACAAACCATTGGAAGCTATTTTCAAGCCAACATCCAAACCACCAGCCCGCATCGAACGATGGGTCCTTAGGCTTCAATCATTTAAATTTAAAATTGTTTATCAACCCGGAAAATATAATATCGCTGACTCACTTTCGCGACTCTGTAAGATCGAAGATACAAGTTCATTTGACAGCCTCTGTAAACATAGTATTTGCGCTATTATAGAAGCAATGGTTCCACAAGCCCTTACAATTACTGAGATAGCACACAATAATGTTTCGGATGAAGAACTAATGGAAGCTTTAGAAAACACAAACAAAGATGAGTGGAACATGGCCACTAAAAGTAAATATTTTCCATTTAGGTGGGAACTATGTACTTTGGGAAATATTCTTCTGCGTGGTTCCCGAATCATCATACCAGTAGCTCTTCGAAACAGAGTTTTAAATCTTGCTCATGAAGGTCATCCAGGAGAAACAGTTATGAAACGCAGACTTCGAGCCAAAGTTTGGTGGCCTTCAATGGACAAGGACGTGACAAATTGGGTTAAAAGTTGCCGTGAATGCCTATTAGTGTCCCACCCAGCTCCACCAGTACCTATGATACGACACGCTTTTCCAGATGGACCTTGGCAATGTTTGGCGATGGATTTGTT
This sequence comes from Dasysyrphus tricinctus, assembly GCA_963921185.1. Classification (NCBI taxonomy): domain Eukaryota; kingdom Metazoa; phylum Arthropoda; class Insecta; order Diptera; family Syrphidae; genus Dasysyrphus; species Dasysyrphus tricinctus. The sequence goes on along the minus strand of OY992530.1, from coordinate 102,158,603 downwards.
GGGTCCACTACCAAATCACGACTTCGTTTTTGTCATTATAGACTACTATTCAAGATATCAAGAAATAAGGTTTATAAAAAAAATAGCTTCTGCAATAATCATTTCGATTTTAGAGGAAATATTTAGCCGATTAGGATATCCTAAATCAATAAAAGCTGATAATGGACGACAATTTGTAAGTGACGAATTTAAGACGTTTTGCAAACACAATAACATAAATTTTATAACTTCACCTCCATATTGGCCGCAAGCAAACGGTGAGGTAGAAAACATGAATAGATCTATATTAAAAAGGCTTCAAATTGCCAACGGAAATGGAGCTGATTATAAGAAGGAAATTCAGAAGTTTTTACTCATGTATAATGTAACACCTCATGGTACTACAGGAAAAGCACCATCAGAACTTCTTTACAGTAGGTTGATTAGAGATAAGATTCCTTCTATTCAGGATATAGATGCAGAAACCATTGACTCAGAAGCACGGGATTTCGATATAATCAACAAGGAGAAAGGGAAGCAAGTAGCAGATAAAATACGCGGCGCAAAACCATCTGACATTAAAGTTGGAGATAAAGTACTTGTTCGAAGAATGGTTTCTCAAAATAAATTAACACCAACTTTCATTCCAACCGAATTCGAGGTAATTGAACAAACGCCAAATGAAGTAACATTAAGAATGGAAGATGGGAAATTGTTAAGAAGAAACATAAGTCATGTAAAAAAGATTTCAGTGTTTTCCAAATCAGTTTCAGAACATGCTGAGCTCACTCAAGATACTCCTATCTCCTCCCCGGTTAACGTTTCCTCTGCAATCACAGATGCCAACCTAAGAGATTCTATGAATCGCAATAATACAGAGTTGAAGCTGAAGCTAAAGAAAATAGAAGGGATGTAGAGATCTGTTCCTCTGTGAAATACATTACACTTATTACAATATTCACAAATCATTATCAGAGTAACTTAAGCTTTTCCTCTTATCATATTTACTTATAGCCCAGTCAAATTAGTCAAAAAAAGGGCATCAAATCGCATTTTTCGATGGACAAAATTTTTTTTATGGAATCTGTTTGGCTACGTCTCCTGATCATAAAAACGAGTTTTTGGGATTTTTGAGGTTAGGGAAGACCCGCCATATTGAAAAAGAGATTGGTTTTGTTTTTATGCAATAACTCGCTTGCATTTTTTTTACAACAAAACGTCCTCGTACATTCTTGTAGAAGATAAAATTACCTATAAAATAAGCTATCAACGACCTCTGTAGGTGGTTTCATTTTTGAGATATAACGGACCAATGTTGCCCTATGGGTTGTGTTTTGGGGGTGGTATGACTTTTCTTGAGTTTTCTAGGTAACAGTTGATTTTTTTGGATGATGCTCTTAGAATCATTTTCAGTTCTTGTATCGACCTATAAAATGAGCCGTCGATCGATATCATTGGCCACGAATTGTGCGCGTTATCCAATTCATAGGATCACACTTTATGAGTAAGGAGAAAAACATTAATATATTTTTTTTCGAAAATGTTTATCTGGTGAATCGTACAAAAAAACTATTATTTAAAATGTTGTCCATAGTAATGATAACAATTTAACATGCATGGGTACGTGGAGTTGCATCCGCACCACACAGAAGGTTGTAAAGCAGCCGGGAAACTTAAGACACCTACATTTCTTGTTGTTGAAAACTGAGTTATCTTTTTTCAATCCAAATGTAAAAGGTATTGCATGCGGTTTCCTAGGTACTACGCAGAAAAACTTAATTGAATTTCAAATTTATTGATTGGTTTTTATTAACAGAATAATTTGAAAAAATGATTAAAAAAAAGAGGTAAAGTGTATTTAACATTAAGTTTCTCTGTGAAAGTATTTGAAGGGGAGACAAATAATGTTAAGGGGAATATTTTGAGATTTTGAAGGTCCTGGTAGCATTTCATCATCGCATACATCTGCTTCAAAAATCGTTTCGTTTGGTGTCGTTTCATCGTTATGAATCTGCAAGAGCAGGGTACTTTCATCTTCGCAATAATCTTCAGCAATTGTAATACATTTGGGGATGTTGCTGCAAGTTTCACCGCTGCAGTGTGCACAGACGGCGGAACATTTTAAACCCGCTCTGCGACATCCACAAGCCGCTCCAAATTTTGATGCGCAGGAACAAGAAATAACCTTCATTATTTCGGGAGGAGCTGGTTCCTTGGTGGTCATCACAGGAACATACATTTTTGTATTTTTTTTTCCGGATCCTGGTCGTTTCCTAGCCACGTTTGTACCTGGTGATACGTCCGAAATATATGCTGTCGTAGCACATCTTTTGTGGGGGGAAGTGAACATAAATTGTTTTTCGTTTTTGCCATGGACTTCGTTAATTTTTTATAACGAAGTTCGTCAGATGACCCGGTGAACTTCGTTCCACCAAAAATACATTTTAAAAAATGTGAGTGTAACCCTTCATAGACGAAGCCCAGCAAACGTTGTATCGCCTTAAAAAATGCAGTTGTTGGCAAACTCCGAATCTAATTTTGCACAAACTTAGCTCTCGAAGGTCGCACGATCAGAGATTTGTTTTTTTTTTTTTGTTCATAGATAAGGATAAGAATTTTTTGACAAACCAAAATGATTACAGTAGTATATTTTTTATATATTAGGTATAGTAGACCTGGTCACCTTACTAAAAATATTTCTTAAATGGGTTCATATAAAACTTCTGGGTCTTAGGTAAACCTGGTACAGTGAAAGTTGCAATAAGCGAAAATTCATCGTTCCCTATTTTTTGCCCGGTTATCAGAGCTGTCCGGTTAAGAGAAAGATTACCAAATGGCAACCTACTCTTCTTGGTTTCGCAAAATGAAATAACTACGAAAATGAGACCATTCGAACATTTACAATATTGAAACGCGGTGGAGAAATAGGAATCATACACTCTCAACAAACGTTAGCTTAGTTACCCGAGAAATCCCCTACTAAGCTGTTAACGTAATTGTGATCTGTGCGGTTATTAGAGCTTCGCGTCCGTATAATAAAGATTTTCCATAGATTTTTTTGTATTGAATACAAAATCCGAGACTGTTCTGAAAACAGATCCTACGCTTTTTCCAAAGTCAACATTTTAAGTAATAGTTTTTTGTACGATTCACCAGATAAACATTTTCAAAAAAATATATATTTATGTTTTTCTCCTTACTCATAAAGTGTGATCCTATGAATTGGATAACGCGCACAATTCGTGGCCGATGATATCGATCGACGGCTCATTTTATAGGTCGATACAAGAACTGAAAATGATTCTAAGAGCATCATCCAAAAAAATCAACTGTTACCTAGAAACTCAAGAAAAGTCATAGGTACCACCCCCAAAACACAACCCATAGGGCAACATTGGTCCGTTATATCTCAAAAATGAAACCACCTACAGAGGTCGTTGATAGATTATTTTATAGGTAATTTTATCTTCTACAAGATTGTACGAGGACGTTTTGTTGTAAAAAAAAATGCAAGCGAGTTATTGCATAAAAACATAACCAATCTCTTTTTCAATATGGCGGGTCTTCCCTAACCTCAAAAGTCCCAAAAACTCGTTTTTATGATCAGGAGACGTAGCCAAACAGATTCCATAAAAAAAATTTTGTCCATCGAAAAATGCGATTTGATTTCCTAATTTGACTGGGCTATTAATATAAATTTTCATTCTTAATTTATACTCGAAGTTTTCGATCAAATAAATATAATTATATACTTAATACGTACTGTGTATTATTAAAGACAGATATATTTCATATCTAAAGACGGATACAATTCAAGGGATCATTACACCCATCATCTTGGCTTCCTTTTCAATACTCTCGAAAGCACCACTGACATCTCGCTTGGTTTGTCCGATACTGTCGAAATCGTCGGCGTAAGCTATTAACTGGACGGACTTTTGGAAGATTGTGCCTCTAGTGTTGACGAGAGAGTTTTGCACTATTCTTTCAAGAACGATGTTGAAGAAGTCCAGAGAATTGCCTTTCTTGAAGATCGGGCAAACAATGCTGATGTTCCATTCATTGGGCATGCTTTCCTCCGACTAAATTTTACAGATGAGCTGGTGCATACTCCTAACCAATTCATCGCCAGCCGCTTTGAATAGCTCAGCCGCAAGGCCATCAGCTCCAGCAGCTTTATTGGACTTAAGTTAAGATATAGCTATCTTCACTTCGTCGAGATCGGGTGGACGAAATTGTTGGGCTACGTCTCGTCCAGGTTGAATGGTGCAATCTGTATGGTAGCGGAATTCCGTTCGTCATCGCCGTTATACACATTGCAGGAATGATTTTTCCATTTCTTCAGCACCAACTGCGATTCTACCACGTCACGATGTTTCCCTGTTCGTCCTTGCAGGCTTCGGTTCGGGCAGTGGCATAGCGTGGGTGGGGCGGGGGGGACGGCCCACCCCGGGTGGCACTTACTGGGGGCGGCAAATTTGGTGGCAATTTTAATTTTTTTTAATTTAATAATTAAATTTTACTGTGAAGTTTCGGCGCTCTTAGAAAATTATTCATGTCTATTATAGAATTCGCAATCCAGGCGGGAAGCTATTCGATCAGTAATGCCTTACATCAGATTTTAATAAGTGAATCTCCCGATCGTTATCCGTTCAATTGTAGTACCGACGCGGTGTGCTAACCCACCTTGCTTCCGCTCCCATTGTAAATTCCGTAATAAGCATGATTTATTAATTTTGATCTTCCCAAAATATATCCGGGCGGTATTGAAATCAAAAATCATGTCACCAACCAAAAATTATTAGGTATCAACAATAGATAGAATAATATTTGAATGCAACGAGTGGTAGCAAACTCTTCAAAGCAAAGTTCAACATTTATATCATGCAAAAAACTTTGGAGCCTTCCGGCAAGTATGTATGATGTGATCGGAACCAATCGGAACCCGGACCAGAATAAACTATAGCCAAACTTAATTGTTAAATACTTTTATAGGATTGATATTTAAAGCTCCATAGAAAAGAAATTTTACTATTACGTTTCACGCTTGGTTATGACGAGGCTTGGATATGGCAAGTTTTAGTTCTTATCGATTTATCTTACAAGAAACCCTTTCAATAGAAAGAAATATTTGTATTAATATGTTTATTATGAAAGCTAATGGACTCTTTTATGTAAAGGGAGAATTTGTCAAGCCATAAACTGTCAAATTCCATCAAAAAGAATGAAGAAGTCCACAAATATAACTAAATATTTTAACTTTAAATTGGGGACTCCCAATGGTAGCACATTGAAAACTTTTCTGAACACAGCCCTTTCATTTAAATTATTCGCCAGACGGACAAGTCATTAAACATTTTGACCAAAGCGCTTTTAAGATTGTGAGATGAAATGAGAAAATAGTATACGTGAAAGGCGAAGAAAAAACACAAACACAAACGAGTAGACTGCTCTTCCTTTTACTTTCTGAAACATTATGCCGTCTTACCAAAATAAAATAACGGGAAAAAACTTCGTTTGAACTTTGCTTTTCTGTAAAGATACCTACCTACTCGAAATGTAGTAATCGGAAATTGTTCATGTGAAAAGTTTGAAATTTTTTTAAAGTTCTTATGCTATTATATACACATCATATACATCCACAGTACACAAATCTAAGGTATTATACTGCGCAGGTTGTCAGTCGGAAAAAAAATGGCTGCGAACGTGAGGAAGAAAACACACGTAAAAACAACAACAAATTAAAATTGAAAATGTCAGAAATAAAAATGGCTGGGAATGTGATGACTTAAATACACGTAAAACAACAACAAATATTGACATTTCACACAAATTTTGATAAATGCGCAGAAGAAATAAAAATCAAAACTCTTATGATATTACTTTTAATATGTGTTTGATTTTTTAAATGGTTTTGAATAAAGAAAAAGTTTATTATCATGAAGCTATCTATTTTTCCTGATAGACGTCCTCGAAGTAAGAGTTTTCGAGTGCAATTTGCCGACACAGCATTTCAAACATTTTATTTTTATTTATTTTAAAATTTCTACACTAGTCAAAAATTTGACACCAAAACGAAATACTAATAGTTTTATAACAATAATGTAATGATATGTAGGTATTTGTTTTTTGACTAGTTATGAGTTATGGTTATGACTTCCTAGCAAATTACACTAGAAGTATTTTTTTGTTTGTTTATTATATTCTTATTTTTATTCTTTGAGAACTAGAGGTGTGCGCCTCGGTTTTCACCACATTTTGCCATTTATGAAAAACCACTATATAAAAAAAGAATAATTACCTACTTTGTTTTGAATCAAGATGACTTTTATTTTAATGTCTAAAAATGATACTTATATTTTCCTAAATGAATTGTAAAGGCTTTCGTTCAAGTTATATACAAACTGTATCCAAAATTACATAATTTATACTTTTCCACCACTTTTCTGTGTTCGACTATTTCACCAACACTGTAAGGATATAAAAATTAAATTTTATTTTCAACCATCTATGTATCGTTACTTAAAAAAAATGTGTAATAATAATGTTTTTTCTGACTGACATTCAAAAATAATGATATGTTCTCGTTAACATATGTGACAATAATAAATTTAACTTTGCATGAAAAGTTTTGTAGCATTTTTATGTCTATGTATATATGCATGTGTAATTTTTATTTTTTGTTTGTCTTGAATTTGTTTGTTTTGAATACATTTTGGGGGGCGGCAAAATTAGACACCGCCCCGGGCGGCAAAAACCCACGCTACGCCACTGGGTTCGGGCCTTTTAACCTTGGGAGGTTCTTTTTACTTTTTAGTAAAACTTCCCTCTAATTCCTCGATCGCCCGTTTTTCATGCTCTTTCTTTTTCTTTTCATGATTTTAGATGATCTGTCTACCTTTGAGGAAACTTTACCAATATACCACCTCCAGTTGAGAGAAATGCCGGCTAAAAATGAAAATTAAACTTCCCTAGATAAACGTAGGAGAACCATAATTGAACAGCCAAGATCCCCAAGACCATCTAACAAGTGCTGAAGCAATATTGTTTAGTGGTGATATTGTGTTTTCTGCGGAAGTAAAGCTCTCCCAAGGAAAGCTTTAGTTCATTGAAATGTTACAAACTTAGGCCGAACCTTGCATTTCTGTTAGTTAGGACAAGGTTTTTTTCTTTTGATGTATTGGGGGATCAGTGTGAGTGAAAAACCCGATTTTCGCGGTTGAAAGGCCGCCCATTTGGCCACCATATTGAAAAAGTTGTTGAAAAAGGGTGTCCATAATATCTTGAAAACCGGTAGGTTTTAAAAAATTAATTTTTCTACAATTTATGTTAACATTATTTTTGCCGTAAATTGAAAACAAAGAATTTAAAGATAAAATTTGGTGAATGTTTTCCAGAAAAATATAATAAAAGGGTTGATACTTTTTTTGTATTAATTTTATTGAGAAAATATTTTTAACTATAACTTCCTTATTTTCAATTTAATGGTACAAGGTCTGTGGTGTTTGACAGAAACATGATAATTCCATTTTATTAAATTGTCTAATATTTATATCTTGTTTGGTAGAAGCATAATAGCTCCATTTTGAAATTTGCGTCTTTATACCCACTTTAAATCGAGCTAACCTTGACTAGTTTCTACCGATTTTCTTCAAATTTGAAATACATACGAACATAACATTTGAAAAATTATGTTTCATATTTAAAGATAATCGGGTCACCCGTTTAGGCTGTAGTTCGATTCAAAGTGGACGTAAAGACGCAAATTTTAAAATGGAGCTATTATGCTTCTACCAAACACCACAGATATAATTTGTAGACAATTTAATTTTCTAACAAAAAGAAGTAAAGTTTTTTGGAAAACTTACGGTTTCAAGATATCGTCATTTTTTCAAAATGGCGGCCAAATGCTGGCTTTCAATTCTAAAAATCAGGTTTTATAGTCACCATTTTCTATTTTTGTTGTATAGAAAAAAAGAGCTTGCTGTAAATCACTTGAGAGGACTCAAGATAACAAAATATTATACAAAGAGAAAAAAGAGTAATAAATCAATACCTAACAGTTTTTAAACAAAAATGATATATGTAAATAGCTTCATTATAATAAAAAAGAGAAGAAAACTATAACAAATACACGATGTGATGAATCGATCGATCGAAACAACAGCAGCACCGAGGTTTCGATTTCGATGGCAAAACTCTTTTTATTTACATTATCCGTTCTCTTGGCATATACGATCCCTGAGCCCTAGCCCCTGAGCTCTACCTTCCTTGAAAACAGACAATAATTTATTGTTTTCCTCTCTAGACCAACAGCAATTTCCAATAGAAAACGAGTGTCATCAATCATTTTTAGATAACAGTTTAGTTCACTGAGCTATTGTTATCAGATACAAAACCAATGTCACTGAGTGATGAGTTTTAATTATGATTTGTTTGTTTTACGATAACTAGCTGCAGCTACAAGAAAAGAGTGTCTTTCATGTGAAACCTTTTAAATTTAAAAATAAAAAAAAAAATCTTTGGAAGTTCCTTACAAACAAAAATTTAAACTATATTCCAATTTATATGTATAAACTAGCAAATACCCTGGAATGACTTAACGTGCAATCTTTAAATGGGAAAAGCACATCTAAAATAAAAGAGAATGGCTAAACTTGTAATACAGAAAAATGAACTGATAACTAGAAAAAAACTCTGACATATCTATTCAGAACAAAATAATAGAAGGTGTTCCTTAAGTTCTTCGCAATATTTGCACTTTATATCAATTTTTGAGGAGTGGGGGTGAAATGCTCTCAGAGAAAAGGAACACTATCAATATAACGGGAACGGTTTGGGTGTGGGCCAGGGTTACCTTTGGGGCACTTAAGTGTCAATTTGACACCTTTTCGTTCCCCGGATACCAGGAGGCCAATTCTGGTTCTGTGAAAAAGTGAATCGAATAAATCGTTTTCACATTCGCTGCCAACCATTGCTTTCACTTTTTCGATTCATTTGCCACAAATAAGCGATTCTGGTTCTGTGAATGAAAACTATATTATCGATGCTAGAACCACCTTACCATTTCTCCTGAAAACTGCACGATTCTCTAAATTTACTTGTGTTTTTGAAGAGAACAGAGAAATGTGAGATAGGAACACTTTTTTCTGTATGGATTTGACAGAGAGAGAGATATGATTGAATTTGTCATTGCTTGTTCGTATTCACGCTTTCATTTTGGATATTCGCTTCCAAATGACGGCGTGAAAGCAAATTATTCATAATGAAAGTTTTTGATGTTTGGTTGCACATTTTCACAGAACGGGAATCGGAATTAGTGTGAAAGCGTGAAAAATTGTTCGTTTCATTTTTTCACAGAACCAGAATCGGCCCCCAGGACACCTCTTTTAAAAAAATAATGAATTTTGGACACCTTTTTGAAATTGAACACATTTGAATGAATTGAATTCCTTTTTACAAATTTATTCGGATTTGTAGGAATAATATTGAATTTGCCGGTACATGAGCTGGAAGAATGTTTTCAAAGTAAATTATTACCAATGAAAAATAAGTGACACGACTAATAAATTAAAAGTTGAAACTTGCAATTCGGCTTTATATCTTTTTAAGAGGCACTGAATTTGAGTTAAAAGAATGGGTTCCTTTCTTATTTTTCCTTATAATGTTTTCATGTAAAAATATAGGCTCTGGCCCCTTGGCACCTCATATGAGGGAAATTTGATAAAGAAAGATGCCATCTAATTGGTCAGTAATTGGTCAAAAAAGGTCAACTGGTCCCAGAAATTGGTCAGCCCAAGATAACCTTTAATCAAGGCTTAAACTTTCTCAAGGTCGCTCAAGGTCACGCGCGATTTTTGGCACCTCATTTAAGGGAAATTTGCCAAAAATGTTTACCATCCGAAAGATTTCTAGATCGATAAAAGGTCAACTAATTTCTGTAAATGGTTGGTCATAGATTTGTTTCTATGAATTTTTTAAGTTCGTTTCAATGTCACAAAAAAAAACTTTTGGCACCTCATTTGGGTCATTTAAGAAAAGTAAGTATGCAATTTGAAAGGCCTCTTCACGATTGTAAAAGGTCAGTTATTTTCAGTAATTGGTCAGCTATAGATTCTTTTATACGATTTTTTTTTAAGTTTTATTTTCAAGGTCATGAACGATTCGTTCCCAGTGGATGAGTGCTATCTCCGTGTGTGAAAGGTTCCCAGTTCAAAACTGAAGTAAGTATCACAGATTATTTTTAAATTAAAATATATAAATAATAAATTTCTATATGTACCTTCAGAATAATGCTTAACGAGTTGAGCGATAGGTAGCGCAAGAGACGGCTCTCGGACGTATAGATTCATGGCTTGTACCGGATTTACACGATTGGAAAACTGCCAGTATAATGACAACAGCAAAAACAAAAGAATGGACAAATTCATTCTTTTTGTCATTATAGTGGCAGTGTTCCAGTCGTGTAAATCCGGCATTAGATACAGGGTTTTCAGGTTAAACTAACCAGATTTTCATGTTAAATTTACAGGGCATTGAATATTGTGTCATGTTAAATTAACTATATTTGCAGGTAAAATTTACAGGATTACAGTATTAAATTTACAAATTAGGTATCTGGTTAAACAGTTGAAAAATAACAACCTGAAAATGAGCTATGACTGACCAGAAATGGGTTGATAATACCTGCTTTTTTCTCTGAGTGTAGCACCTTATGTTAATCGGACCAGCCGTTCGGTCTGAACAAATTTAAAAACAGCTTAAAAACAAAATTGCGAACTTACGTACTTTTTAAAAATCTCTATACTTGTAATGTCATATTTTATCAAAATCTTGATTTTGACTTTCGGGCCAAAACTGCAAAAATTATAAGAAATTATAAGGTTTGAATGGGAATACCTCTGTCGATTTTGATTTGATATTGATTTTTGATTATGCCGTATTTAAGCCTTTAGTCTCTACTTTATTTTGTCTATGCATGTCTTGAACCTATCTTAGCCTCAAAAAAAGTTATGCACAATTTATTAAAAAAAATTATAAATCCTTGATTTTTTTATTTTTTTAGGTTGGTTTTCGTAACTTTTTCTGCTTAAATTTTTTTTATACAATTTTTTTAATTATCCATTGCAATAGAAATTTAATTTCGAACAAAAAGTTTTAAGTGTAAAACTGTCAAGTTCAGCTTAGTTTTCGAGTTATACCAAAAATATTGAAAAGTGGCCAGTATGACCATTCTCTCAGAAACGCATGGGTGAATTTATTAGCATTTTCGGTTTTAAGCATGCTTATGTGCCAAACACACATATTCAATAATGAAAACCCTTGCACGTAATTGTTCCTTTATACCCCTAATTTTCCGGTCTATTCAATAGGCTATAATTAGGATTTCAAAATCAAAATAAATTGTTTGATGACCGACTTTTGGCAATAATCGTTTAACGAAAGCAAACGACACTCGTAATAAAGCCCTATGTTTCCTGAAAAATTAAACAAGCACCTATTTGAAGAAATATTTTTTAATGTTTAACAATTTTAATTCAATATTGCGTTATAATTGAAATTTGTAAGGGACATATTTTTACCTCTTGGGATACCTTTTTTTTGACACTTTCACAAAATTTTCAGAGGTTACACTGGTGTGGGCCTTGATTTCCACTAATTCGGAGTTCGGACCACTTCAAACCACATACTCCACTAGAGCTGCCGCAGGTAGGGCAATAATTCGGCTGTGGACCTTTTTCAACTCATATATGGGAAATTTGCGAAAAAAAATAATGCCATCTAATTTGTCAGTAATTGGTCAGAAAACGTCAACTAGTCCTAGAAATTGATCAGCCCTAGATAACTTTTAATCAAGTCTTAAAGTTTCTCAAGGTAACACAAGGTCACGCGCGATTTTTAGCACCTCATTTGTGGGAAATTTGCGAAAAATGTTTACGATCTGAACGATCTCTAGATCGTCATAAAAGGTGAACTATTTTCAGTAATTGGTCAGCCATAGATTTTTTCTATAAATTTTTAAAATTCGTTTCAAGGTCACAAAAAAACTTTTGGCACCTCATTTGGGTCAGTTAATAAAAAAAAGTACGAAATTTGAAAGGCCACTTCACGATTGTAAAAGGTCAGAAAAATAATTTTCAAACTTAAAAATAAAAACAAAAATAATAATTTTGTACATTTGAAAATTATTTTTTTCAGAAACTATTTACAATAAAAACTTGATTTAAAAAACATATTAAATACTGGATTCATGGCTTTAGAAAAGCTATAGCATGCCATTGTAAGTGTGCCCGTTGTTTTTTAATAATTTTTGTCTATTTTGGGTCAAATTTTTAGAAAATTACCCCTCCCGCCTGAACGGGGGAAGTAGACCCCCCTCCAATACATTTTTTTTTCATCTGAATCTAATCTATAAGTTCTGATTTTTTTCGCGTCTTATAAGAATCACCCTTACTCCATTATTTGTACCTTGAAGTGAAAAAAGGGAGACCAGGGGGGTGAAATAAAAATCTGAAAAAATTAGGAAATTTTTTTTTTTCTCTCTTTAGAGTTATTTGATGCCTATCCAAGTTGGTATTTCAAAAAAACACAATACAAGGACCACCCTAATATATATTTAAATATATATATAAATACAAGCTTAGCTCGTTTAAAGTAATAAGATAACATTGAAGAAAACCAAATCGATTTTGGTTTTGGTTCTCACCAATGTCGTCAATGTTCATTGACAATGACATTGAAGAGAATAATAAAGCTTAGATTAGACGGTCAACATAAATGGTCAACGCATTGACTCCTTGACGTCATCAGAAACACTGTCAATATACTTTCAACGTAGACAGTGTCAAATCATGAAACATTGACGATCACACGAATGGCTGCACTCGTCAATGTTGTCCTAAAATGCGTTGACGTGTTATCTGTGTCAAAGCAATTGGCACCCTCTGGTGTCAACGTATTAACACGTGAAACGTTGACGATTACACTACTTGACCATATCCAAACATATGAACGTTGTACACGGAGTTGACAAGAGCTAAATTGAATCATATTGTACGTTGACGTTCACACGACATTGACTGCGGTTATCGAACAATACAATGTGGATGAATTAAGAAATCTCTTAAAAATCTGACATTTTTGAAGTTTTTTTACTGCTCACGAAAAAGGTGATTTTAGGGCAGTTGGGTGGCATTTAAATCAAAATATACTTTTTTCGTCAAAATATAGTTCATCCCCTATCTGTCAAGCCATCAACTTTCAAGTTCCATTGAAGGATGGCAACGTTGTCGATGGTTACAAAAATAGCAAAAAAATCAGACATTTTTGAAGTTTACTGCTCCGGAAAAAAAAATTATCTTAGGACAATTGGGTGACATTTGGATAAAAACATAAGTTTTCTGTCAAAATATAGCTCGTCTTTTATCTGTCAAGCCATCAACTGTCAAATTCCTTTGAAGGATGGCTACGATGTTGCTGGACTAAAAGACCTCAAAAATCCAAAATTTTTGGAGTTTATTTACTGCTCCGGAAAAAGTGATTTAAGGGCAATTGGGTGACATTTGCATCGAAATATACTTTTGCTGCCAAAATAAAGTTTGTCTTCCATCTGTCAAGCCATCAACTCTCAAGTTCCATTGATGGATGGCTACGATGACGATGAATAAAAAACATCTAAACAATCAGAAATTTTAGAAATGTTTGTACTGCTCCAGAAAAAAGTGATTTTAGGGCAATTCAGTGACATTTGGATTGAAATATACTCTTGCCGTCAAAGTATAGTTCGTCCCCCTCATCTGTCAAGCCGTCAACTGCCGATGTTTAAAAATACTCAAAAATTTTGAGATTGAGATGAAGGTCAATGCAGAGTACGTTGACATGGCAGAAAAAGCCGCTGTGTCAACGTAAAGATACAGTCAACGCGTTGTTAAGTAGTCTGTCATAGTGTCCTAACTGCGTTGACAGGGTGATTACACGGCCAACGAAAATAGTCAATGCATTGACCCTTAAATTCGCGTCAACGAAAGTGTCAACGCAACCGTCAACGCATGGACAGTATTCTGCGTTGACGATCACACGACAAGACCATTTTGGGACAGAATCTTACGTCATTTTGACGTCAGAGAGTCAACGTGTTGACCATTTGCGTTGACCATCTAATCATAGCTTAACGATCAATACTCGGCGAAAAATTACTTCTTCACTGAATATTGACAATAAACATCAATCGTGTGTAGGGCTCTTTAGAAATAAATATCATTCGTCAATATTTCATAGATTGGTGCTTATTTATCCTCTTGGTTTCGTGCGGTAATACTCCCACCTCCAACACTATTTGGTATGTATGTATATGTAGTATAGGTTACTAAGATACCAATATTGTTTTTTGAAGATTAGATTTCCTCCAGATTAAAAACAAAAAATAATAAAAAAAATGTGGAACATGTTCATAAATTAAAAATAGATAATAATATTAGAATAGCTATGATCTAAATTTCGACACATCTTTGTGGTAAACATTGTAAATAATTATCATAAGAGATATCAAGCAATTTTGTATTTAATTTTTACTCAACGAATTTATTGTGTTGCCTTCTACATTATAATGATAGAATTATTGAAAAAAGAAGTTGAGGCCAAGTGTAAAATATGTTTAATGTCTTATTCAAATATGTTGAAGGTTGAATAAGAGTTAAGCTTGAAATTCTGTTTGTAAACTATAATTTACAAAATATTCCAAAATATACACTTCTACAAGTATTTCCTATATCTGGCAATTCTAGTGAACAATACCATTTTTTTTTAAATTAAAACATTGAAATGAACATTGATCAGCACTTGACAATTTAAAACATTGATTCTTTCTAAACACTCAAGCGTCATCTTATACATTTAAATAAGCTAAAAAAGCAGTTACCAATCAAATGCATATCCAGATACGGATTGTCTACTATCTGTAATCGAACATTATCTTTGAAAAACATACTTCTAACCGTTTCCACAAACTAATTTATCTCCCGCCCAGATTATCGTATTGTTTCACACATAAAAATGACTTTCAAACTTACTTATGAAAGCTCCAATTGAGGTCAAAGAACTAATCCAACCTTCCTGTGCAGCAGTTACTCCATAGTTTAATGGACTGTCTGCAGTTTGATCTCGCAGCTTTGGCATCACAGGTGATGTCCAACCGACATAAATTCCAATAGAAAAACTCATCATATTAACTGGAAGTGATAAATTGATGTTTTAGCTCAATGTTTACACAAGTGTTTTGTTTATTGTTTTTGTTTATTTTTTGTCAAACACATAACTCACCACATATTGCAAAGAAAACAATACGATATTTCCCAAAAACAAGCTTATTGTACATTTTAAGACTTCGTAAGGCGAATGATTGTAACGGAATATTAAATTGATGAAGAGTTTGGTTTTAATCTTATTAAAATCACAATAGCTTATGATTATGCCACAGTTAATAGCTATATGGTATATTGTTTAACAGCACGCACATTACAACACCATTTTCGTTGCAACTTAAATGAGACTTAATGTCGTACTAACATCGAACATATCTTTGATGATTGATAATACCTATTGCATTCGCGATGTTAAAAAGTAGTAGATACAATACAAGCAATACCTTTTTTAGCCAGAGATGAGATTACACTTTATTTCGTTTTTATAGATTTAGATAGTACCTACCCATAAATACTTTTTATTAAAGCTTTTAGGAGATAAGTATTCAAGTGGCCATATATGAATTTAAACAAAATTAAGTATACGACAAGATCGCACCAACTTGCTCTAATAGTTCAAGTTTGATTGGAGTTTTTAGGATATTAGATTGAATTTGAGGGAGAATGTTAAGAAGCATTAAACTCGTTCTTTAAATAACAGTTTAGAGCTCAAAAACAAAAAAACGACAAGAGTATCAAGTTAGCAAAGTAACTTTGACGAATCGAAAAATGAGCAGGTAGATAATTTGCCGTTAATTAGTCGTTAATTAGTTGTGATAATTTCGATATCAAGTTAACAAAGCACTCTGTCGAAAATCAGTTAAAACTTCTTATACTTGATGGTTTATGCCTAAGAAGTTTTCACGATTTTCGCGTTGTGTCAAGTTAGAAAAGTACACAAAAAAACAGAAAACATTGAACGACAAATTTGAGATTGTCACAACTAATTAACGGCAAATTATCCACCTTCCTATTTTTCGATTTGTGAAAGTTGCTTTTCTAACTTGATACTCGTAGAAAACAAATTACCCAAAAATACATAGAAAACACAAAGCATGACAAAATTGAATTTATCACAACTTATTTACGACTAATTAAAGGCAAATTATTAATGAATAAAATATTGCGTTTTATAAGTTTTTATCACTTTTCAAAAAAAAGCATAGAGAACATAGAACGACAAATTTGAAATTGTCACAACTAATTAACGGCAAATTATCCACCTACCCATTTTTCGATTTGTGAAAGTTGCTTTGCTAACTTGATACTCGTAGAAAACACATTACCAAAAAATATATAGAAAACATCGCACGACAAAATTGAATTTATCACAACTTACTAACTGCAAATTATTAATGAATAAAATATTGCGTTTTATAAGTTTTTACCACTTTTCGAAAACAAAACATAGAAAACATAGAACGACAAATTTGAAATTGTCACAACTAATTAACGGCAAATTATCCACCTACCCATTTTTCGATTTGTGAAAGTTGCTTTGCTAACTTGATACTCGTAGAAAACACATTACCAAAAAATACATAGAAAACATCGCACGACAAAATTGAATTTATCACAACTTACTAACTGCATATTATTAATGAATAAAATATTGCGTTTTATAAGTTTTTACCACTTTTCGAAAAAAAACATAGAAAACATAGAACGACAAATTTGAAAATTCTAACTAATTTACGACAAACTATCCACCTACCCATTTTTCGATTCGTGACAGTTGTTTTGCTAACTTGATATCAAGTAGGTAAGGCACCCAAAAAACATAAGAAACTTTGTACGATCAAATTGAATTTGTCACAACTAATTAACGACTAACTAACGGCAAACTATCCACCTACCCTTTTTTCGATTTGTGAAAGTTGCTTTGCTGACTTGACGCTCATAGAAAATAAATCACCCAAAAATACATAGAAAACATTGCACGACAAAATTGAATTTATCAGAACTAATTTACGACTTATTAACGGCAAATTATTAATGAATAAAATATTGCATTTTATAAATTTTTACCACTTTTCGAAAAAACATAGAAAACATAGAACGTGAAATTCGAAATTATCACAACTAATTAAAGACTAATCAACAACAAACTATCCACCTACCCATTTTTCGATCCGTCAGTTGATTTGCTAACTTGATATCAAGTTGGCAAGGCACCCAAAAAACATATTGCACGATCAAATTGAATTTGTCACAACTAATTAACGACTAATCAACGGCAAATTATTAAGCTATAAACCATCAGTTAAAAGAAGTTTTTATTGATTTTCGACAGGGTGCTTTGCTAACTTGATATAAAGTTAGCAAAGCACCGCAAAAATCATAGAAAACAATGAAGTTTGATGCTTTTTTTATCGAGGTTGAGGTAAGCTCGTCGTAGTGCAAGGTATTCCCGAAGAAAGCAAGTAAAACTCGGGTTAAGAAGTTAAAAGAACTCGAGATAGTCCCCGTCGCCGGTTTTAATATTTTTACTCTTTTTTTATGACTATTATAAGAGGGGCTTTCAAACTTACAATATGCATTAATCTTATTATAAATAACACGGTATTTCATACTACAAGAGTAGATTCGGCCCACACTATTCACTTAAAAGAAGTGAACCAGGGACAAATACGGTAGGAATCTGATTCCAGCCCAAGGCTAACCCAAGGGAAAAATTACTTTGGTGTCCAATCTCTCACTCAGAGAAGCAAGCAGGATTTTACGGTAGGAATCTGATTCCAGCCCAAGGCAAACCCAAGGGAAAAATAACTTCAGTGCCCAATCTCTCACTCAGTAGGAGCGAGCTGGGATTTTACGTTAGGAATCTGATTCCAGCTCAGGGCTAACCCAAGGGAAAAATTACTTTGTGCCTAATCTCTCACTCAGAAGGGGCGAGCAGAGATCTAACGGCAGAAATCTGATTCCAGCCCAAGGCTAACCCAAGGGAAAAATTACTTTGGTCTTAGCGGCGGAAGCCAAAAAGATTATCTTTAAATGGTTCACAAATGCACCATGAAAAGTAACCTGAGCTTATCACGAGTTGCTACAAACCGAGATTAGCTGGAACCTTTATGTCTCTTATAATTCGGATTGGACGAAAATCAGAATTAAAATGAGTCAATAAGCTTCATATGGGAAGTATCTACTTCTTATGGGAGTGAGTTATGAGCCAAAAAAGTGTTTGACGTTTAAACTATTACACTTCCCATGCAAAAAAAAACGACGAATTTTTCAAAACAGCTTTTCGCCTATTGGTTTCTCATTTTGCATAATATTTTCGGCGAAAATTGTTTGCCTTGACCTAAGCCATCCAAAGAATCATTAATTAACCCTTGATCAATAAATTATATGCCTAAAAACGGAATACAATAAATTTTGGATGCAAAAACCATTTGCATGCAAATAATGCTTTATCTCACGCAAAAAATTTACCGGTAAATTATTTTGTAGTTTCATGACAGAATATTTTTTTAGCATAAAACTGTAAGCCAACCATGCGAAAACTAATTTTGTATTTCACCTCAATAATTTTTGACATGTCAAAATATTTGTATAGTTTTTCGCACTACAACTGTAAACAAGGCTTCATAACGACGATTTTTTGTTTGCAAACAAAAATTGGTATTTGTATTTGCTTTATAAAAATACAAAATATAAAGAAAATTTGTTTAGAGATCGGACAATTTTTCTTTGAGTACATTTTTTTGCTACCACCAAGCTTAATGGTGAATTTTTTTTTTGGAAAAATTATACATTAGATAATTATCTGCCTTCGGCCTTGAGAGACACATTATACAGGAGGCAGACAGATGGACAGAATGGTGGAGCTCAATTTATTCATTTTCTCTCGCATTTTGTAATGTCAGGCGTGAATAAAATCTCGAAGTCGGTTTATTTTTACCAATCCTAAATTTACCCCTAATTTTTTAAACTTAATCGGAACTCCTTCACAATCAGTTCTTCGAGTGCCGAATTTGGTGAGATAAAATTATCCACTCACTTTCACATTTCACAGGCTAGACTATTTCTTATTCTTATTTATACAAATTATAAGGTAGCAAGATATAATGTATTAGTGCTAGGTCAATGTTCGCTGGGATCGTGCATCGTAAATTAATATTTAACGTAATGGAAAAATGTTTATATATTTTTTTACAAAGATAAGATGTTAGTTTAGCAAGTCGATTAGAATTCCAGTCAGTCAATTTGTGCTCAAAAGGGCCCTTATTAGCGACCAAATCGTGGGATAGTTTTGATTTTGTTCCTGATTTATGTTTTCGAAGGTGCTGAATCCGAATTTGAGGTTTGCGACTAAAATTTCGTGACGTAGGATGGAAAAAAAAAAATGCAAAAAATTAACCAAAAATGCATTTTTTTGGAGATCGAAAACTATCATTTATTCGTAAATTTCACCAGAATACAATTGAAAATATATCTACACAATTTCCAACAAATCTCTGTTTAAGGTTTTTTCTACGACAACCCATTTGGACTCAAGCGTTAGTTGAAAATCGATGTATTTTTACTGTTTCCGAAAACACATAATTTACTACGAAGGCTAACAACTTATTAGGGGTATTCATGGAACTTCGTAAAACACTAGATAAGTTTACGATTTGGTTAAATTTATCTTTTGGTTAATGAACTGTCAAATTTTGTATGGGAAATGGTTCACACAATTTGGTTAATCTTATCCAAGGAATTTGGTGCGGAAAATTAACCAAATATTTGGTCAAGCTTATCCAAACGGCTTTGTGACTTTTAGAAATTGAATTAGGAGTGTTTGTGACTTTTAGGGCGGTATTCACCGAGCACTCATAAACGGCTCTTAAGTTTATGAGGCTCCTAACTCAAATAATATTTGTGCTATTCACCAACCACTCATAGCTCTTTTTCGAAGTTCGAAAATGAGAACAACTCTCTCTTCCCCAGGTACCCCCAAACTGTGAAATCAAACTGTTTTCAAAAATGACCGCACTTTGTCGTTACTTCTTGGATCCTTGAAAAAATGAGTGTTGCATGCACATAAATAAATTCTTTGTGACTACAGTAATTTTAATTTCTTTCCACTTATTTTCTTAGTTTTGTCTCGGGGTGAAGATCATTGCACGTTTTAGTTTGTTTTATATAGGGAAAATATTCTTACTTAACTTTTTAGTTTCGCTAATTATTTCGTTCGTTTATTGTCTACTACGTTTGCGGATCCAAAATGGACTCGTTCGCTTGAAGGGGAGATAGACGTCAAATGTTGGTTTATATTAGCTGTGTCAAATGAAGAAAAACTACATCAGGGGCCCAATTCCACAAGAGTGAGTTTGATTTCGATTCGATTTTTGCGATTCAGCAAGTGTGAGTTTTAAGTTTTTGACAGATATCGAATGCACAATCAATCAAATTTATTTACATTTGTTTTGGGTGTGAATAGAATGTGTACACAGAAAATTAGTCACCCTTGCGGAATTGGCACCCAGAACAGTATAAATGTGTAAAAACTGTCAGATTTAAGCAAAAAGTTTTTCTGAGATAAATTTTAGCTTATTATTATCCCAGACAAACAAATCAACTGGTACTTGTACTTCGACATTTCTCAATCATTCCTCTACCACAAAAGTAGGTGCAGGAAATATCTTAACTGTTCTGAAAAATATCATGGAACAAATAGTGACAGAATGAAGAACAGTTTGGGTAAGGTTTTACTCATGGAACACACAATCCTGTACTTTTCTGTAATTTTCTATTCGGAGCAGATTAATTATATAAACCTTTTATTATCCTATTTTTTCAAATTTTCGCAGCAAACAGACAAAAGAATTATCTTCACCGCGTGAATCACAAAAAGAACTTAAAAAATTGAAACAATAAATAAAATGTGCGAGACTCATTTTTGTAAGGATCCAAGAAGTACCGACAAAATGAGTCAGTGAATTTTCTTGAAGGGTTACTTCGAAGGTTTTCGAATTAGTTTTCGGAGAGAGCGCTCATAACTTTATGAGTGGTCAGGACCACTCATAAGTCTTATGAGCGCTCATAAATATTCACTATTATTGCTTGGTGAATAGGTTTATGAGCCTCATAAGTTATGAGCCGTCGGTGAATACCGCCCTTAGAATTAGGCATGTTTAGAAAAATGATATAAATGATATCTCAGAGAGCTAAAAAAGCTCTGAATGTGTTCTGTAACTATCGCACTGCCATTAGTTGGTGATAAAAGTTGTTAATTAATACGTAGTTTATACAAAAAAAAAAATATTAGAACGTCTACATTTACTCAACGATTAAGGATCTGCCCAACCAATGCGAATTAATAGCGAAGCATTCGCAAAGACAGTTTTTGTTGTTTTTTAGTATTGATAGGTATCTTTCATATTTTGTAGGTACCATTGCGAATGATTCGCTTTAATTTCGTGTTGGTTTGGGAGAGCCTTTAGGAAAGCTACTTTTCGTAAATTATTAAGGTAGAACCATTGTATATCCACTCTAGTATTCTCATGAAACACGATTTTGTAGGTTGACATTTGGTCGATAGGTTCGCTATGATCGCCTTACCGAGATCCTTTAACAAAAATTAGGATTACATTTGGACGCATAGATGGCCACGAGCTTCTTTTCTTCATGAGAATACTATAGAATTTATATACAATGGTAGAACTATAAAGTCTCACCCAAACCGATGGGAATCTCTCGTTGACGACACGACGAAACTACATTCTTTTTTTTTTATTTGTTTTTATAAATTCATTTTTATTTTTCATTCATCTTAAAACTATCTTAAAGCTAGACAAAAATTCATAAAAACTAGCCTACTTATCAATATCTTACAACTAACTTACTGGCCCCATTCGGGCGCTCTAAGTTAAACTAATAACTTAATGCTAATGCCTTTCGGCCTAAGAATTATCTTAAAACTAGAATTTATGGTTTTATTTTTCACCAAGAAGAATTGAAAAAAACTTGGTATCTTTATCTTTTATCTTGGTTTTATATAAAACTTACAAACTAAATTAAAACTAATTAAAACTAATTAAAACTACTATAAAACTACTTAAAACTACTTATAAACTACTTACAAACTAGAACAGCCACAGCTTTTTTTTTTTGTGTTTTTGGTTTTATAATTTTTTTGTAGTGTTTTTTTTTTTTGGTGCCACCCTGACTGTCCCTGCTTAAAACTAACTACCTAAACCTATGTAAGTCGGCCATGGCATAGAAAAATGCATAGATAACTTTTAGATATCCGAATTAACTTCGTGCTCAGGTTTCAACCACCAGAACTGGTTCTCCTGCTTTACCCTATCTCTTCGGTCCCGATCGGACACAGTCCTACTGAACCGAAGGTGCTCCGCTCCGTGTTGCGCGAGGACGTCTCGACTGTAAAGGAGCCGCCGATCTACAGTTCTACGGCTGACGTGGTAGATTAGCGGAACCGCCGCTCTATCCTGGATCAGCCCTCGGCTGTCTAAATAGAGGAATGCATCGGGCGGAATAAAGCCGCTTAGACGCACACTCTCATAATAGTTGTTTTTAGGGTAATAAGCCCCAAAAATTAAGCTGTTGGTCGAGGACATTGCTCTTGCAATGTGACCTCGAATAAGCTTCAGCAAGAAATTATCTGTCCTGTTTATGTTTGCGCCGTTGTATAGAACCAGGTTGGAATAATAATGTTTGTACTCCGACTCTGGTTTTCTGTGTAATCCAAGGCAGCGTCTAAGACACTGCCTCTCAAACACCCGAATCTTTTCCATTTGAGATGGGGCAACGTTGAACCAAACCGGGCACCCATAGGCAATCATCGGCCGTATGAGGGCCATGTAGCAAATCACCTTCACCCTGCTGTCAAGCCGGCTGCTATAAAACAACCGTTTTGTCAGGGCAAAAGCTCCCCTAGCCCTGGACAGAGCAGCATTTATATTTCTGTCGAAATACAAATACTGATCCATCCAGATGCCAAGGTACTTTACTACACTTTTACTCGCCAGTGGCTGTCCATTTGGTCCTACGATCACCAGCTTACGCCAGTTCTTTCTCGTATCCCTTGTGGCTCCACGCAACGGAGTCCTAAACAAGATAGATTCTGATTTCTGAAAGTTGATTTTCAACTTCCAGTCATCGCAATATCGCTGAATCTTTTCGGAGTCACGCTGCAAAAGAATTCTGATGACCTCGACTTTTGGAGCTGTTCTGTACGCAATTAGATCATCGGCATACGCAATTGCCTGAGTTAGACTACTTATCAGATCGCTGGTGTAAATGCTGAAAAGAATCGGTGAGTTGACCGCTCCCTGCTGAAAACCATTTTTAATATTAAAGGTTGTGGCAGAAGTCACATTGCCACTCTTGACAACAAACTTTCTACCATTGAGCATATCATAAAGCATATATAATAGTGGTTTACTAATGCCAAGTCTGGTCAGCTTTAGATAAAGACCCTCTAGCCATACGGTGTAAAAGGCCTTCTCCAAATCAACCAGATAGGCACCCGTACACTGCTTTTTGGATTTGTTCCATTGGACATCCGAAACGAGTTTAGACGCGGCATGAATAGTGTCATGTCCCGCCTTAAAACCGAACTGATTATCCGGTATGATATTATTGTCCTCTGCCCACTTAGACAGAGCTCTATTGATAACTTTTTCGAATACCTTGCTGATACTCGGAAGAAGACTTATCGACCGGAGATTCGCCGGATTGGAGTTGTCCTTTCCCTTTTTCGGGAGAGGATGCACCACAGCTGTCTTCGCACTGGATAATATGCATTATTCAGAGCGTTGTTAAACAGTGTGGTATAAATGTCTACAGCTTCTTGTGGTAAATGTCGAAGTACAACGTTGGATATACCATCGACTCCTGCTGACTTCTTCTTCTTTAATGAATCGAAGATGAGCTGAAGCTCCACCTTCGTAATTAACAGGGAATTGGGCCCATTTCGCTCGGCGATTATGGCGTTTGCCAAATGATCTTCATTGAACCCGGTGAAACCGAGGTTCTCTGATCGCCATTGCGTGATGTCATTCCGAAGGTAGAAGTGATGGAGCAAGGCTCTGTTTTCCAGGTCATGGTTCGGGTGAATGCATGCATTCACCTTGTACACTTGCTGGAAAGCTGCCCCCACAGCCTCCACTTTCTCTTGCGGATCTTCGACAATAAAGAGGTCATCGTCCAAGACGGCGTCCTCTGGATCAATTCCTGCTGTCAGAAGTACGTCTCTGTTATCTGTCGTTCTCTGGAGCTTAAGACACGGAAGGTCGTTCTGATCGTTCCTTCTAAATACGAAACTACATCAACAACGTGTTGTTTTCATTTACAACAACAACAACGTGTTGTTATTAATGTTTTTGTTGTGGTCAACGAATGATTAACACTGGTTTGGAAGATTCTTAATAGTCGGATCGGAAGCTGGTAGAAACAGATGTCATTAGCCAATGAAAAGTATCTTTCTGAACTGTCAAAATCAGAAATAAGCCATAATTCACTCTTTCTCTTTTTTTCGTTCCTAGCTCAAAAAATTTCGGTTTCACTTCCGTGAAGTGCACTCAGTGTACTTTGCTGATTTTCATCCGACCACTGCCGTGAGCTTGCGACCATTGTAGTTCTATCTTACAACGCGACTGATGTTAGGGTGGTCCTTATTTGTATGGAGGAACAAAAAATTGTTTGTTTTTACTGAGCAACATTTTTTTGTTCTTCTACATTAAAAACGTGTATAAACTAAATTTGAGGGTAATCGGATTGTATTAACACGTGCAGCAATGAGTTTGAAAATTTGAATGTGATTTTGCATAGAACTGACCAAAATTGGAGACTATTAAAAGTTTGATTTACCAGGATAAATGAAGTTGCATTTACAAAATACAAATCTGTTACCTATGTACGCTTGCTTAGAAAATAGAAATCAAAGGCACGACTGGGTCGCACGTTCTTGCTCAAAAAGTACAAATTGCTTGGAAAGTAAGAATTTTTAAAAATTTTCAAGTAGTTAAACACACATTTTTAGATTTTTTTTTTAGCCGTTTTTGCTAATATGCTTTTTACCAGGGACGTGCCGTGGTGATTCCATGAAGTTTAATATCAAATATCAAATATCTTAAGTAGAGGAATATCGAAACAATTCCAAATTATGACAGAAATTCGGTATTTAATGATTACTGATTAAAATTTGGTGGATTCACTGGTCAAGTTTTCATACATTTTAAATTTGTGATTAAGTAAGTATTTAAGAGAAAACTTGCCAAGTAAGTCCACCAAATTTTAATCAGTAATCATTAATTACAAAATTTCTGTCATGATTTGGAATTGTTTTGATATTCCTCTACTTAAGATATTTGATATTAAACTTCATGAACTTAAAACTTGGCATATATTTTAGATCTCATTACTTTTTTTGGCTGACTTTTTACGCATAGGTTTCTTGTACACATAAGGACTTGGCTCCTTTTTTAACATTTATGTTTTTGTTGTGATTTCACTCCTTTTGCAAAGATTTATATTGCCAGGTGAAAGTAAAGCCCTACCGCTCTACAAAGTTTCATAATTCTACGACAACCGAAAGTGCTACATACAAATAATAGCAATTCTGATAAAGTACGTGGATGGCACAACTCCCCCACCCCCCCTGAATGGACAGTTCCAAATTTTCGATTTTTTTTCCTTTCTAAGTACTTCAGGTCCTACCGACCTACCAATTTTCATCGTTCTACAACAATCGGAAGTGCTCCATATAATTTATAAAAATTTTTAAGAATGTGGGTGGATACCACGCCCCCTGAATTCAAAATTCCAATTTTTCAATTTTTTTCTTTCTAAGTACCTTAAGCCCTACCGACCTACCAATTTTCATCGTTCTACAACAATCGGAAGTGCTTCATATAATTTATAAGAATTTTTAAGTATGTGGGTGGATACCACGCCCTCTGAATGGAAACTTCCAATTTTTTTATTTTTTTTATTCTAAATACTTCAAGGCATACCAACCTACCAATTTTTATCGTTCTACAACAATCGGAAGTGCTCCATATAATTTATAAGAATTTTTAAGAGTGTGGGTGGATGGCACGCCCCTTGTATGGAAAATTCTAATTTTTCAATTTTTTTCTTTCTAAGTACCTCAAAACCTACCAACTTACCAATTTTCATTGTTCTACAACAATCGGAAAGGCTTCATATAATTTATAGAATATTTAAGAAAGTGGGTGGATGCCACGCCCGCTGAATAGAAAATTGCAGATTTTCGATTTTTTCCTTTGTATGCACCACAAGGCCTACCGTTGTGCGAAATTTCAAGTTTCTACGATGTCGGGAAATGCTCCTTAATTTTGATGATCTGTCAGTGATTCAGTGAATCAGTGAGTCAGTCAGTTACGGTTTTTGCGATTTTTGAAGTCCAATATCTTGGGAACTACTAATGCTAAAGAGTTGAAATTTGGTGAGCCACCTGTGTTTGATCAGTTCAGCAAATACTCAGAATTTGAAGTTTTTGACTTTATTGGTACTGAAGTTAGAGGGGGGTTGAAAGTCGCTTGAGTTTTTCCCTGTAAAAAGGGTGTAGTGCCGCGAACTTGGCTGGGCACTACCGTGCCCTTTGATTGACTTTGTCCTTTTCTTTTGCTCAGAAAATTTAAGATCAGATACATTTGCGCTCCCGAGCGCACCTCACTTAAGCAAAACTGACATTTGGTGAAATAGGAATGCCAAAAAGAGATAAATTATAATTTATTACACTATGGGATTGTTTTTGACGGGACGGAAAGCTACTTTTCGTTGGTTTTGACATTAGCTTCAGTGCCCTTCCGACTATTATAGTTCTATCTTTATTCTATAGGAAACCAACTGAAAAAGTAATTTCAGGCAATCGTTGCTCAAATCGAAGACTGAATAGTTTCTGCATGTACGCGCGTTCTCATATAAGTCCATAGGGCTCATTTTTGCAACCAAACAGTTTGGAAACTGAAAGTTGCATGTGCGCGACTAGCCTGAAAGTATATTAGATTGTGAAAACTATGCAGATGATCTTACCAGATGGGTATGCAACAAATTATGTACCTACTAACTCACTAGACTAGACTGTTCATACGGTGCGTGCTTGATTGAGGTATTTTTGTTGCATATTTTAAACAGTTTAAAAGTATATATTTATGCATAAACATTTATGCAGGCACCTACAAACCATATTCTAAAGATTAACAAAAATACCTGTTAAATACTGCCCCTACCATAAGTGTGGCAAATATTGGGAAGTTATTAGGAGTATGAGCCTTTATTTGAAAAAGCCCTCACTATGTCACTGATGAGCCCAAGTGAATAAGTCAGACGAAACGCCAATTTGTAGGACTAAGGGCCATAAAAAGATATTTTGAATCAATAATTCAACAAGTCCAATCCTTAATGCTTAGTCTTCTACTTGGCTGATTTCTTTCAGTGGTACATAGGTATCGTCCCCTGATTGCAAGAACTAGGTAACCCAATTTTTATTTTTTAAATACATCGGCAAAAACGGTATTATTTTGTACAATTTTAAAGATTTTTTGTTCAATCTTTTTATACCATTGACAGATACAGGATATTTGTGAAGTTTCAGGAACATACAAATTAAACTTACCATCGTCCTCTGTAGCTAGGCTTCTATAAAGGTTGCTATCTCCAAAATTTATAAAATTGAGTTACCTAGTTCTTGCAATCAGGTGACGATATATAGAATTTTTATTATAAAACCTTCTTATTTAGATTTATTTGAAAAATTCAACAACAACATTAAGGTAGAAGCTCTCTATTTAAAGCTACTAGCCTGACTCCTATTAATAAGGAAAAATAGAGATTATTTGTTTCTACTTAATTTAGGCATGTAAGGTCGCAGTATGAGACATGGTAACCTTCCATTCTTTACGACCGAACACGCTGCTTCGAGTTAAGTAGGTTCGGTCTTTTTCGTTCTCTCGAACCAGGGGGCTGTGCTCCAAAGGTTTTCTTGATTGGAGCATTTCTGTCCACTCGCTCGATATGGCAACGCCAAAGTAGTAAACGTGATTTGATTTTCTGTACCACATCCACATCTTGATACAGCAAAAAGAGTTCCAGATCCCGGTTGTATCTTCTCCTCTGTTCACTCTCATCGCACAATAGGACGTGAGTTTTGAACCAATCTGTTGCGCCAAACCGAAGTAGCACCGGTTTGCTAAGACAATTCTTTTTATACTCCAAGGTAGATGAACTCCTTAACTACTTCGAAATTGCTGCTATCAACAGTGACGTCATGTACTAGCTGATTGACAGATCTTCCATTATGTGCTGATATCATGTATTTGATCTTGTCCTCGTTTACTTGAAGTCTAACAAATTTGCCTGTTCTTCGATTACCGTGAAAGTCTCTAAAACGGCCTGTTGGAAGAGGTGGATGATGTCGATATCATCGGCATACCTCCGCTAGAAGTTGTACAGATCTCTTGAAAATAATGCCTTCAGTGTTAACGCTAAACTCTTTCACTTCTTGCTCAACAATTTTCTTTTATTTTAGAAAAAGTAGAAAAGATACAGCACCTAAAACCCTTACAGCCCTATCAAAAGATAAAAGATAATTCAAGTTTTATTCTCGTTTATGAATACTACCGGGGCTGGGTTATTGTTAACTGAGGAGCATGACCACTATCTGGAGAATTCGTCAACTGCCGGCCACCTGGATGCATAAAAGAGTGCCTTAGTCGAACGAAAC
The DNA here is from genome assembly GCA_963921185.1 of Dasysyrphus tricinctus. Lineage (NCBI taxonomy): Eukaryota > Metazoa > Arthropoda > Insecta > Diptera > Syrphidae > Dasysyrphus > Dasysyrphus tricinctus. The sequence continues at coordinate 102,129,686 of OY992530.1, read as the reverse complement.
AGCCCTCCCCTCCCTTGTTTGCTGCTTAGCCAACCTTTTATAAGGCTTAAAATCCCATCTCCAGTTAGGGAAGGTTCTACGAAATAGATTTAGACTAACAGACTTTGATAAATGGATACGAAAATAATACTTTTATTGATATAATAATACAAAAAATTAATGTTACATAAATATTTACAATATTGATGCACAAAATTCCGTTATTGAAGATTCTGGATAGAAGTTATCACTTTTCTCTTCTATTTGGAATGTAGTTTTTCCTGTATCTTCTGGAAACTTAATCCTTTCGTCTCAAACATAACGAATAGAACAAACAATAATGCCACAATACAAAGAGATCCAAATATCCAAAAAGCATAATACGGACCCAAAGCATTTAGATCGGGAAACCAGCGTGTGACCACAAAACCAGTTATAAAAGAAGTTGCACAAGCTATAGATGTGCCAATCGTTTTGATATTCAGGGGAAGTATTTCTCCCAATACAGCCCAGGGAAGGGGTCCAAATCCGAACGAATATAAAACATTAAATAGGACCAATGCCGGAACTGGCAGCCATCGAATACTGGTTGCATCACCAAATGCTTGAATGTAGAAATATGCTCCAAGTGCTACCAAGGTTACGCACATGCCAAACGCTGAAATAAGTAGAACAATTTTACGACCACTTCGTTCGACCACAAATGGAGTCAACATATTCGAAATCATTTGCACCACACCGAGAATAATTGTTGCTATAGCTGGATCTAAGGTTGATTTCGCACTCTTGAAAATTGATTGGCTATTGAATGTAACAACTGAAGTGCCGGTAAGCTGTTGCAGTGATAAGAGACCACAACAAATAAAAAGTGCCTTCCTGTAGGCTTTATTGCGAAATATGTCAATAAGCCTTCCCCTTCTGGTCAGTACCTCATCCACATGTGATTGTATTTTGTCCATTTCGTCTTCGACTTGAGTGGAAGTCTGTCCTCGCAGGAATTTAAGTGAGTTTATTGCCTCCGATCTTAGGCCTTTTGTTGCATAAAAATAGGGACTCTCTGGCATGAAGATGAACGTTACAAGGAAGACAATGGGAATACCTAAACAAAACCATTGTAAGGCCAAGAAACTTACATAGGGCCCAATACAGTAAACGTAAACTATTCCACCTTTTTCAAATTAAATGAAAATATTTAAAGTTAGATAGTTTCTCATCACATTCATTTAAAAAAAAAGAATTTTGTATCCATACCAAGCAAATTAAGTGCCATAAGAGAACCAAGAGCTCCTCGAACGTCATCCGTGGCTATTTCTCCAATATATAAAGGCAAAGTAGATGCTACAATTCCACCACCTAAGCCCTGAAATAGCAAACAAAAAATCAAATTAAATATATTTTAATTAATGTTTATAGCTTACCTGCAAAAAACGGGCCAAGTAAATCACCCAAACTTTGGTCGCAATCAGCATTAGGACAAATGATGCCACAAATAATAATGCACTATTAAGAAGACTCCATTTACGTCCGATGAATTTACCAAGAGGTCCGCCAATAATACATGCTTTAAAGAAAAATATTGGGAATTTCAGAATCCAAAAAATAATATGTAAACGGAATGCGCATGTAATGTAAAGTGAATACCAAAAATATGGCGCCCAACGTGGAAACAAACTTTTTCATTCAGTTAAGATTTTTGAGACGTTAGTTTGGATGTACGTGATGATATGAGGAAAGATTACCGACATCTCAAAATGGGAGGAAATTTTGTCAAAGAACTGAAGGTTCTAGTTGCAATGAACCAAGCAAGATGAATGGCAACTGGCAAGAGTAATTAATTCTGTAAAAAAAAAGTATAACCCCTCATCCTTCATTGTGTATGTATGATCATTCTCTTTCTAAAGAGAGTAAGTTTCTCCCGAGTACGTCTCGAGAGGGAGCCCAACTCGATGGTGCTAGAGTTGTGAATAATGGTCCTCCCGCCACTGGAGTGGGTTTTCCCTTGAAGACGTTGCCTAAAAATACGCAGAATAGTCCAATAAATGACATCTTTACGGCCAGGCAGACAGCTCCTTGGATTCTCAAGGCCTCTGGTAATAAACTAAAGGTCGAAGGGAAGACTGAGCTGGACGCCAGGATAAAATGGCTCCAGAGCATTGTAGCAAATACGCAGACAAGTTGCGACTCCATTTCGAAGCAACAAGGGTCTCTAGAGGGTACCATGGGGCACCAGGCCCAAACGACCCAAGGTGCATAACATTAAGTCTCTCCATTGCGGTGTATCCAACACCTATGTATAGTGATCTCCTCAAAGTATTCAAAAAAAGAGGTTGAGGCGGATCGCTTCCCTCCACAAAACACTGAAGCTGAGCATGTAGGGGAGAACACTGGTGCATCCAACACCATAGTCGATCAGGAATCCAGGTCATCGTTGATCACGGTTCAGTCTTCTACTGATGTCGACAGTCTGACTGAAATGGAGATCGAAAACTACCTTTACCTCTTTCCTTTAAGAGAGGATGATCTGTTGGGTTTATCTTCTGACTTTGAAGAACGCAACGACACCGTGGTGGAGGTTGCTCTGCCAGATTGTAGCCAAATGCTGCAGTTAATCGAATTTAACCTTCAAAACTCTATTGGCTTCAGCCTGCCTTCTTCTCCGCCTATCCAAAGACGGTTAAGATATTGTTCTAATCCAGGAACCCTGGATTGTTAAATTCATGGTTAAAGAACTCAGGACTCCTGGATACTACGTACTGTATGCATTTGCATTTAAAAGTAGCACTAACGTATATTTACTCCTTGATCTCAGTGATATAGATATCACCACTGCTAGACTGGAAACTGCCAACTGTACGTACCCGCTAGTATCGGCGTATCTACGTTATAGGCAGACTTGGCAATAAGTCTCTTCACATAGTTGAACTATGTGAATGAGCGCCTCACGATAATTCGCATCGATGCTAAATTCGTCAATATTAACCTCATATGTGCACATGCCTCCACAGAGGAGAAAGATGACGACGAGCTCCTAGACAGAATGCTGAGCAATGCCCTAGCTATAGGACATTAAAATTGTCTTAGGTGATTTTAATGCCAAACTAGGAAGAGAAGACGTCTTCGTCGTCTCCGATAATCGACTTTGCTGCAGGGCGAAACGTTGTGGTAGCATCTCGATATACACAAGGGGACTTGGTGAATTGCTGATCGATCAACCACCAACCAGATTGACCACCGTGCGATAGACGCACGACACTCCTCCAGTAGGAGGTCCGAATGTTCCGAGGAGCCAACGTTGACTCGAACTACAACCTCGTTGTAGTCAAGGTAGTGCTACGGATATCCAGACCAAAGTTAAAACAAGGAAATACTGTGAGGAAGTTCGACGTCGGACGACTACAGTCGCAAGAAATTGCCAGGTCCTTTTCCGATTGAGTCTTTCGCAGCCTTTTAAATAGTCCTATGCTGCAACTGCAAGTATGGAGAACCAGTGGAAGAATTTCCAGGAAGCCATCAGAGATTCCGACTCTGACATACTGGGCCTCGCACGACTACAACAGTGAAACCCCTGGTTCGATGAAGAATGCCGACAAGTACATGCAGCCAAACAACAGGCATACAAAGCGGAGCTACATAGAAGCACCAAAGCTGCTCGCGAGCTCTAGGAAGAGGAACACAAGCTTCTAAGAATTTAAAGGAAAAAGAAAGAGCATGAGAAGCTTACGATCGAGGAAATAGAGGGATGCTATTGCAGGAATGAAGTTCGGAAGTTTTACCAAAAGGTAAAAAGAACCTCTCCGGGTTACAAGGCCCGGACCAAAGCCTGGCAGGATCATCAGGGAACATCGTAGTAGAATCGCAGTCAGTGCTGAGGATATGTAAAAATCATTTCTGCAAGTTGTATTACGGTGATGAAGAACCGAGTTCCGCTACCATGCAGATTGTACCATTCAACTTTGATGACGTAGTCCAACAATTCCGTCAAACCTATCTCGCCCTAGTAAAGATAGCTATACCTTAACTTAAGTCCAATAAAGCTGCTGGAGCTGATGGCCTTGCGGCTGAGCTATTCAAAGCGGCTGGTGATGAATTGGTTAAAAGTATGCACCAGCTCATCTGCAAAATATTTACGGAGGAGGCATGCCCGATGAATCGAACCTCAGCATTGATTGCCTGATCTTCAAGAATGGTGACCCTCTGGACTGCACCAACTACAGGGGCATCAGTCTTTTTAGTATCGCCTTCAAGATCTTCTCAGCCGTACTTTGTGACCGCCTGACACCATTCGTCAACAACCTCATAGGTCCATATCCATATCAGTGTAACTTTAGGCCAGAGAAGTCCACCATCGACCAAATATTCGCACTGCGGCAAATCTTGGAAAAAACCCAGGAGTTTCAAATTGATACCCACCAACTTTTCATCGATTTCAAGGTCGGAAATGACAGCGTCTATAGAGACGAGCTATATAGAGCAATGTCTACTTTTAGTATCCTTGCCAAACTCGTCCGTTTGTGACGATGGAGAATTCACGCTGCTCCATCAAGGTCGGCAAAGACCTCACCGACACCTTTGATGTCAAAAAAGGTTTTAGCCAAGGTTACGCGCTGTCACGTGACTTCTTCAACATCGTTCTTGAAAGAATAGTGCAAAACTTTCACTTCAACACTAGAGGCACAATCTTTCAAAAGTGCTTCCAAGCGAGATGTCTCTGGTTCTTTTGTGAGTATTGAGAAGGAAGCTAAGAAGATGGGGTTAACGGTGAATGAAAGCGAAAGGAAATAATATGCTGTGAACAAGGACGGACACCCAACATTGACATCTGGGACAGAACGTTACTATACACAGCTTTACCTAGGATCCGCTATAAGCTCTGCGCTCGATAGCAGTCCAATCGCCGTTTGAGAAGCAAGGCCTCTCTCGAGCAACTAAACCCTTCATAAGACGCTTATCATCGCGGCTGTGATGAATGGTGCAGATGCATGTACACTGTAAACGGTGGATGAGATCGCGTTAGGTTGTTTTGAGACGAAAGTCCTCCGGGTGATTTTTAGTCTCGTCTGCATAGATGGCGAATGGATAAGAAGATACAGCAACGAACTGTGCGCACGAGCTGTACAATGACATCGACCTAGTCGCAAAAGTGAAAAGCCAACGACTGAGATGGCTGAGTCACCTAGAGCCAATGGACACCAATGCTCCGGCTCAGAAAGTCTTTGAATCCAACCCCGTGGGACATCGAAGTAGAGGTGGACAGCATAAAAAGTAGCGCACACCAGTGGAAGAGGACCTCAACCAACTTCGTATGCGAAACTGGAGATAGCTAGCTTGAAACCGAGCTGGCTGGAAGAAGTTTGTTGGTTGAGGCCCTGGTTCACCCCGGATTGTAGCGCCACCCACGGCCGTAGCTAGGCCTACGCTAGGGTGAGCTCAGCTCACCCAAAAATAACTTAAGCTCACCCAAAAATTTTCTAAGGTATTTTAAGATTTTACCAAATTTTTCATTATTCAATATTTGTTTGCTTTGAAATAATATTTGAAATGTACCTATGCCTCAATACCAATTTTTCCGTTTTATTCCGCACACTTTGATTTCTTCGGTTCATTGGTCTACTTGTGCTCTTGTGTGCTTTTATTGCTAGTCGCTTGATTAATATTTTTCAGTCAAAAGTGTGTTCCGATTATGAAAAAATATGGAATACTCAAAACACATTTAAATTCATTCAACAATTAAAGCCTTTTAGATTTTAAACTTATTGGTTTCCCCTTGTGTTCATAGCTTAAAACTAAAAGGACCGTTTCGAATATCAATCAGGAAAACCGATTCGATACGTGTATGATTTTTTTTCGATTTTGAAATCAGGTCCAAAAGCTTTTTTTTTCTTATTTTCACGACGAGAACTGCCATTTTGGCTTCTACTTTGAATTTTATTTTCAGAAAATTTCACCGTTTATACTAAACCAACCTAAAATATTAAAATTCCACATAAAAGATTCCACAAAATGAGAATTTAGCAGTTTATGAATAAAGGAGAGAAAAATATATTGCTATTTGTCAGATAACTCTACAGAGTATTTTCAGAAATGCTTGAACCAGGAAATCAACATACAATAGTCGGAAAAAGTATTTTGACAAGCAAAATATTTCGCATTTTTCTTTATATCTTTCGTAGAATAAATCTGAAAAAAATATTATAATGGTATCAAGATGAGCTTCAAAAAAAAAAAATTAGCTTCATAATTATAGTTTCGAAAATAAAAATTGTATTTCAAAAACGTATGGGGAAAAATTATTTTGACAAAATTAAAAAGGCTTTTAAAGACCGGTTTACTTTTCAGTACAGGCAGGGAGGATAGTTTTTAGTATGCTTTTGGATGCCGAATTCAAATCCGTTATAAGTTTGTGGCTATCGGCTCGGGTTTTCAAGAAATTCCCGTTAGAAAATGACCAACAATTGTTTTTTAGCTATTTTTGAGGCCTTGGAAGATCTAGAAATAATTATTGTTTAACAAATTTTGTGAAACTATCTGAAAGCACTAATCTTCTTCTTCAAATATTAGTTATTACTTTTACCATCGGTTTTTACAAGCCTTTTTAATTATGTCAAAATACTTTTTTCCCTATACGTTTTGGAAATACAATTTTTATTTTCAAAACCATAGTTATGAATCTAACCTTTGTATGTTTTTTTGGAAGCTCATTTTGATTTCATTATAATATAGTTTTTTTCAGATTTTTTTCTATCAATAAAATGAAAGATATAAAGAAAAATGCGAAATTTTTTGTTGTCAAAATACTTTTTCCGACTATTGTATTTCATATTTCATTTTCATAAAAAAAAATGTGAGCTCACCCAAAATACGCTTGAGCTCACCCATACGTTTGATCCTGGCTACGGCCGTGGCGCCACCTTAAGTAAGAAAGTACATAAGTAGTGGGCGAGGAACAGGCAGAATTGATTCCTCATCTTCTATGCACTTGTCCTGCTCCATCTCATAGACGAAGACTCCATCTTGAAGATTTCTATTTCAATCATCCTAGTGATTAATAGGGAATAGGGTTTCCCAGATTCATAACGTTTCACAATGGACCAACTTATTGTGGAATCAGGGTTGCCAGAACGCCCTCTTTATCGCCAATTTGGCTCCTCGAACTTTTCCTCACTCCTTTAAATTGTGATTTGCAATAAATCCCAATTTGGGCTTTTTAGTTTTGAAATTGGGCGGTTTAAGGCTCCTTAAAAATTGAGACAGAAAATCATTTTTTTTCATTTTCCATTTATTTAGATGAGAATTTTTGATAAAAATCTATTGTGAATGAGTTTATACCTGCTTAAATTTCATTTTTTGAAACCACACCCTTGACTCTAAGCATTGATGATTTTGGACCGGGGATTTCCAAAAAATATGAGTAATCATTCATAATCCCCCTACTTTGTTCCAAATAAAAAAAAATTCATAAAATGTTTGCTCATTATCTTACGGTCAACCCAGCTCCCAAGATGAAGAAAATTTTATATGGGAAAACACACAATGTTAAATGTTCAAACAAATTTTGAATTTTTAATAGTTTGGTAAAAATTGATAGAAAAATTTAAATTTTAGATAGGTACTTTTGATTTTCTAATTCGGCGTTCTAATTTTCGGAATGTTCTATTCGTTTTTGATTCCAATCGAATATGAAAATATCGTGTTGTCAAATTTACACACACACTACTGAATGACGCCATTTTATAAAAAAGCCTCTTCAAAGATTTATCGCTTTTGACAAGTAGTTCGACGAAAAACTATTTATGTATGCGTGTGTTCCAATTCTTACTTAATTAAGGTGGCGCTACAGTCCGAGGTGGACCAGGGCCTCAACCAACAAGCTTCTTCCATCCGGCTCGGTTTCTAGCAATCCTTCCACTGGTTCGCGATACTTGCAGTTGGTGGGATAGGACTATTTAAGAGGGTGCGAGAGTCGATCGCAATGTGGTCAATCTGGTTGGCGGTTGATTGACCAGGAACTCGCCATGTCCCCTTATGTATATCGAGATGCGGGAACTGTGTACTAGCTACCACAACGTTTCGCCCCGCAGTAAAGTCGATTAACCCGAATCTGTTATCGCAGGTGGTTTCGTGCAGGCTGTAATTTCCGATTGTGCCACCGAAGATGTCTTCTCTTCCTAGTTTGGCATTAAAATCACCCAAGACAATTTTAATGTCATAGCTAGGGCATTGCTCATATGTCTTGTCCAGGAGCTCGTAGAACTCGTCCTTGGTGTCGTCATCTTTCTCCTCTGTGGGGGCATGCGTGCATATCAGGCTGATGTTGGCGAACTTAGCCTTGATGCGAATTGTCGTGAGGCGTTCGTTCACATAGTTGAAACTCAAGACTTCTTGCTTAAGTCTGCCTCTAACAACAAATCCACATCCAAAAACACGCTGCCCTTGTGGTCGGTAACAGTCACCTTAGTAAATAACGCAGTCTTTCAGTTTTCTTTCGCCCGGCCCATCCCATCGCACTTCTTGGATGGCGGTGATGTCTGCTTTGTAGCAGTCTAGGGCCTCCGCTCAGTGTTCGGCTGCACGTGGTCTATAGAGAGACACAACATTCCACGTGCAGATCCGAAGTTCATTGTTGTTGCTTCGCAGCTAAAATAGCTTTACGTGGCCAGGAAGTCACCCTGACGTGACGGCACGATCCCCAACCTGGAGGACCAGACCCTTACAATATAACTCCAAGGGCGGAAAGCCGGATTAACCGCTCCTTATAGGCCTAAGCTCCAAATATGTCGTAGTAGCCCGTATAAGGTGTTCACTAAGTAGTTCAGCCTAACTGGAACTGTAGACGCCACCGTTGATTCCATCTTGAGAATTCATCCTCTGCCGCCTAGATAAAGGAGAAATGCCTTAGTGGGAACACTCCTCCCCCCCCCCCTCTCTCTCCTTTGCTGCCCCCTAAAACCGTCCACAGGGATCGGAACCCCATCTTCAGTTAAAGGTACTGGGCACCCGATGTTCACCGCGGGGAGGTGAGAGTAGGAGTTGATAGACAGAGGATCGCTTTGAAAAAAAGCTTGTTGACACTTGTGTCCTTCTGAATGCACATGTCTACCCTTTGTTCCAAATCTACTCTCTCTTGAAATCGGTAATAAAAAAAAAACTCCGAAAACATTATTCGGAACAGCTAATCGAAGGTCTTTAGGCTCGGAACAACCAATCGAAAACGACTTATCTAATGTGGCACTTTCCATGGCTGACAGTCACCTAACCTTACCTTACCTCATCCCATATTAATGTTATATTGTTTTTGTATTTTCCTACTTTCTACTACTATCTGGCTACTACCTAATATTTTTTTTTAGTTTTATCTTAAAATTTATTTATTTTATAACTTACAAATTAAAGATCCCAAAGTTATGATGGATGCTATCCATCCTTCCTCGTCTTTGGTTATTGCAACGTTTAATGGACTGCCTTCAGTGTTGCCCGTTAGTTTTGGAATAACTGGTGATGACCACCCTAAGCACGTTCCAAATGCAATATTTGCCAAATTTGCTAAAAAAAAATTATAATAAAATTGTAGATCATGTTTTTGAATTAACTTTTTTTAAAAAAATCATTTACCATTTAGTGCAATTAAAATTACTCGATGTTTTTTATAAAGCTCCATTTAATAATGAAACTAAACTTTATCAAAACCAAGAACAAGATTTCTCAGCTAAGAACAAGGCAGTAGGTAATCAAGGCATCACTAGCTATGTTTCTTGTATACTGATTTATTTTACTGTGACAAAAATACTTGAGCCAGTGCCAGCGAATCATACAAAAAATTATTGGCTTTGAACTTTTGAAGAATTTGGGACAGAATCCGCAGATTTTTGAGAAACCTCAAACCAATTAAGTTATTTTTTGTTTAATTTATTTATATTTTTCATGTGTTGTTTATTGTTTTTTTAATTCAAAAATACCATATTCAAAAGTATTTATATTTTTTAAATTCACTTTTTAGTCCGAAACAAAATAAACTTGCATTTCCAGTTTGCACACAAAACTTAGTGCTAGAATTGTTCTAATGTGAATAAAATAAAGCATTGAAATCTCTAAAGAGTCCTTATCAGTTTTAGAAGTGTTCACAATAATTGAAATATATGTAGGTACCACTATAATGTACTTAAACTATTATGAAAGTATCTAATTAACTTTGATTTGTAAAGTTGAAATCACATTGAATTGTTAACTGCTTGGTTTCATCTTCAAGTGTTGGTACTTGTGTATATTAAGAAAGTTTTGAATTTTCTTTAATACATGGGTTACCCCGCGCATACTAGCTTATAGCAGATATTGTTCGCTGAGAGGGTTTAGCCAGAATTTGAATGCATGGTTTTTGACAAATATATTTGTCTGAGATAGTGTACAGTGTTTTTGAATTCCCTCTGAATCTTTATAACCCCACCTCCAATTTCGGAAAGCATAATGGCACATATCGGCACTATTCCCACCAATAACGTTCGAGTTTGAGTGAAAGTTTTTGACTATCTTCTTTAGCTGGGACGAGATAATCTGGCCAATGACCTTGCCGGTTTTGAAAACTTCATCTGCGTCTAAAACGCATTTGCAGAATGTTCTCAAACGCAAACTGCGAAAGTCATTCGAAAACAAAAATACAAGTTTTACGCATTAACATCGTGTTCGATAATACAGTTTGCTTAAGTCACATGTTCAAAAACATCATCTAAAGTGCAACTTTGCAGTAAAAAAACCGAGCTGACGATACAAATATTGACAAAAACCAGGGAACGTGTTCGTAAACGTCAAATGCGTTTGCAGGAAAATTGACTTCTTCTATTCGGTAGTGACTAAGGGCGGTATTCACCGACGTCTAATAACTTATGAGGCTCATAAACCTATTCACCAAGCAATAATAGTGAATATTTATGAGCGCTATAAGACTTATGAGTGGTCCTGACCACTCATAAAGTTTTGAGCGCTCTCTCCGAAAACTAATTCGAAAACCTTCGAAGTAACCCTTCAAAAAAATTCACTTACTCATTTTGTCGGTACTTTTTGGATCTTAACAAAAATGAGTCTCGCACGCACACATATTGTAAATCCTTTTGTCTTCAGGAATTTTATTTTTTGTTTCAATTTTTTAAGTTCTTTTTGTAATTCACGCGGTGAAAATTTGAAAAAATAGGATAATAAAAGGTGTATATAATGAATCTGTTCCGGATAGAAAATTACAGAAAAGTACAGGACTGTGTACTCCATGAGTAAAAACCTTGCCCAAGCTGTTCTTCATTCTATCACCATGATGTTTTTGAGAACAGTTAAGAACAATATTCCCTGCACCTACTTTTGTGGTCGAGAAAGTGAGTGAAAAATGTCGAAGTACCAGTACCAGTTGATTTGTTTGTCTGGGATAATAATAAGCAAAAATTTATCTCAGAAAAAATTTTTGCTTAAATCTGACAGTTTTGACGGTTGTCACACATTTATACTGTTCTGGGTCCCAATTCCGCAAGGGTGACTGATTTTCTGTGTTCACATTCTATTCACACCCAAAACAAATGTAAATAAATTTGATTGATTGTCCATGCGTTATCTGTCAAATACCTATAACTCACTCTTGTCGAATCGCAAAAATCGATGTGTACACGAATTTCTGTGTACACAGAAAAAACTCACTCTTGTGGAACTGGGCCCTGATGTAGTTTTTCTTAATTTAACACAGCTAATATAATCCAACGTTTGACGTCTATCTCCCTTTCAAGCGAACGAGTCCATTTTGGATCCGCAAACGTAGTAGACAATGTACGAACGAAATAATTAGCGAAACCAAAAAGTGAAGTAAAAACATTTCCCTATATGAAACAAACTTAAACGTGCAATGATCTTCACCCCGAGACAAAACTAAGAAAATAAGTGGAAAGAAATTAAAATCACTGTAGTCACAAAGAATTTATTTATGTGCATGCAACACTCATTTTTTCAAGCATCCAAGAAGTACCGACAAAGTGCGGTCATTTTTGAAAACAGTTTGATTTCACAGTTTGGGGGTACCTGGGGAAGAGAGAGTTGTTCTCATTTTCGAACTTCGAAAAAGAGCTATGAGTGGTTGGTGAATAGCACAAATATAATTTGAGTTAGGAGCCTCATAAACTTAAGAGCCGTTTATGAGTGCCCCCATGCAAATTGTGGGGTAGTTTCGATTTGTTTGGTCCTTTATGTTTTTGGGAGTGCTGAATCCTAATCTGAGGTTTTTTAACAAAATTTCGTGACGCAATATGGAAAAAAAACAAAAAAATAATGTAAAAAGGCATTTTTGGGAGTTTTTTCACTAATGGCTCGAAAACTACCAACTATTCGAAAATTACATCAAAGTACCATTGAAAGTATACACAATTTAAAATAAATCCATATTCAAGGTTTTTTTCTGCGACAACGCATTTGGACTTAAGCGAGTCGAAAATTGGCGTGTTTTTACTGTTTTCGAAAATCCACTCGAAAGCGCTAAGAAATTATTTTGTTTGGCAAAATTTGAACTTTTGTCGGTAACATGAACCAAGATACACTTTTCTGATGGTCATTGATGCGCTGAGTTCGAATCTGGTCTTGAAATTGCTCTATCACGTCACGAGATATTCGAATCTAAACATTTAAAAAAATGCATTTCTTATACAAATTTGGGGTTATATTTTTTTCTCGAGGTAATTTTTGTCGAAAAAGTTCTAATAGTCATTCTGAAGTATGAACATTTTACTTCCAAATTCTTTTTGAATCTTTCAAATACCTCTATTCGTCTTCGAGAAGTCGTTGGTTTTCGTCTTACTACCTAATTCAAAAAATCCCACAATTTACCCTTTTGAGCACAAATTGACTCGACTATAAGTCGTTTTATGGTTTCTCTCCAATGTTCTTTATTGGAGTCGATCTCTTCGCCAGTTTAATAATACGGATATGTTATGTCAGAAACGTATATCAAAGTAAAGCTCCAGCTGGGAGGGTGAGATACTTACATCGGTTGTTTATATTAAATTATTTTGTGAAATGTAAAATCAGGAAAACGCAAACGTGTGGTCTTCTTTTGGCTGCCATGGATAGTGGCGGGGGGTTTTTCGAAAGTACTACTGAAGGGTGAGGTAATCTACCCAGGGCTTAAAGGCCAGAACGGAAGCCTGTCGAGATGAGAGTGGCAGACACACAGTTACTGTTGAGGATCTGGGAACAACACTTTTCTTCAAGAATGCTAAGCGGTGAAGATGGCCAAAATTCCGCGGTTAGACAGCAAATTCCATTCAACATGGACGATGATGGTCAAAATGGTTTGTAACAACACCACTGAACCCTTTGATGTCGAGAAAGGTTAGAAGCAAGGCGACGGGTTATCATGCAACCTGTTTAACATTGCAATCGTACATAACTCGCAAGTCAACAACAGTGATACAATTTTTCAGAAGTTTGTTCAATTACTTGCTTAATGCAGATGATATTGGCATCATTCGGAGAACGAGGCGAGGTGTTATGGGTGCGTTATAATGGATATAGATATAGCTTGGAAGTCGTCAAGGACTTGGTCTTCGGAGGCTCCACTATTACTTTGGGCTAAGAAGACATTTGAGTAGTAAAGCCCTCTCTACAAGAACCAAGGAAACCTTATATTAGACTTTAATCATACCGGTCCTGCTGTATGCGGCAGAAGCATGGACCTTGTCAAAAACGGATGCGAATCTGTTTGGGTGCTTTGAAAGGAAAATTCTTGGGTGATCTTGGATACAGTCTATTTAAAAGGAGTATGGAAGAGAAGACTAAGCAACGAGCTTTACGGGCTTTACAGTGACATCGACCTTGTCAATAAGCTAGAAATACAGCGACTGAAATGACTGGGATAAGTGGAGCATATCGATATCGGCTGGTGCATGCCCAAGGGAAGACCCCATCTTAGGTTGTGCACCCTCACGTGGTATTCACCTTGTTGTGGTGTGGATGCTTTAGTTTTAAAGACTCATCCGACCTGCTGATTTTGGGGCAACCCAAACCAGTGGTAATTTTAAGGAATAACGAACCAAGAACTACACCCCCTAATCCAGGATATACCGGCTGTATTCTAAGGGAACCCCTTTGATGCTGGTCGAATTGAAGAGTATCTATGACATTACCATACAACAAAACAACAAAAATCGTGAAATGTTTTCTAATTTGGGTGCTTTGCTAACTTGATATCAAGATAATTCTCACAGATCGGAAAATGGGTAGGTGGATAATTGTTCGTTAATTTGTCGTTGATAAATTGTGATAATTGTGAATTTGTCATTCTATGTTTTCTTTGTTTTTTTTCGAAAAGTGGCTAAAACTTATAAAACTCAATATTTTATTCATTAATAATTTGCCGTTAATTAGTCGTTAATTAGTTGTGATGAATTCAACTTTGTCATGCAATGTTTTCTATGTATTTTTGGGTCCTTTGCTAGCTTGACACAACTCGAAAAGCGTGAAAAACTTCTTATACTTAAAGTCTTACGGCTTAATAATCTCCCATTAATTGGTCATTAATTAGTTGTGAAAAATAGAATTCAATCGTGCAATGTTTTCTATGTTTTTTTTATTCTTCGTTAGCTTCATATCAAGTTAGCAAAGCACTACCTTAAAAAGGTATTAAAACTGCAAATACCGAATTGTTTATGGCTTAAAAGTTTGCCACTAACTATTGTTCAATTACTTGTGACAATTTTGAATTTTTCGTGCAATGTTTTCTATGTTTTTTGGGTTCTTTGGTAACTTGACATCAAGTTGGCAAAGTACTACCTGAAAATGGGGTAGAAACTGTTTATACTGTAAGGTGTATGGCTTAATAATTTACCATTAACTCGCTGTTAATTATTTGTGTTCTATGTTTTCTATGTTTTTTTCGAAAAGTTAGTGGTAAAAATTTCCAAAACTTAATATGTTAACTCTTGATAATTTGCCATTAATTAGTTATGAAAAATTCACTTTTGTCATGCGATGTTTTCTATGTATTTTTTGGTGGTTTATTTTCTTTGAATTTTTCAATTAATGACTAATTAATGGCAAATTATCAAGGCATAACATATTACGTTTTAGAAGTTTTTACCACACCGATGGCCACAGATGCGGCAAATGATGGGAAGTCACCATCATCAAGAACCTCTTAATCACCGACAAAGCCACAAAGTCGACAAAATCGATATAGTCGATATGGCTGAAAAAGCTTCCCACATCCAGAACTGGGGAAACCAGGTACCCTGGATGACCCATTCAGCATGGGGTTAAGTGGAGCAGGCACAAAATGGTACTTCCGCTTCCTGCCAGAGGAGATGTTCCCCCAGTATGCCCGGAATGAAGTGAGAGAGAGGAAAGAGAGGTGCGAAAATGAAGAAAAAATCCTTGGGCAGGGTATAAGGAAAAGTAGCTCTTCCCCAAAGGCAAGGAGCCAAAAACCCAGCACGACAGCATTTGGGGGACATGATACCGTGAAAACCGTCGAAGGAAGGTTCTGGTATGCAAGTGCAAGCCTTGAGCGTCAAAATAATGCCAATGAGCTGTCGGCACTTGAGGAGGCCATAATTGAGGGAGTTTAGGCTGAAGTTCAATGGTCTGTAGTTCAGAAACGACTACTCTTGGTTGATTGCACTGGAAAGAAAACAGTGGATTGGCTACGAGAAAAACTTTCAGACGGAGTTGAGTAGCAAAATGGAATGGGCAGACGAAATAGACAACTAGATGCTCAAACCAAATGCCATCAAGTGTAACACTGATGGTTCGAGAACAACTGAAAGGACTGGGGCTGAAATCTTTGGGCCTAGAACCAAACTTTCCATACTGATGGGACAGTCTACTAGTATCTGTCTCGAAAGAAACTACCGAAACTAAAACATTGCCATTATGTCAGACAGTCAAGTCGTACTTAAAGCACTAAGCTCTTACGCCATCAGCTCGAAAAGAGTATGGGAGTATGTGAACAAGCTGAATGTCCTTGGCAAAAACAACAGTGTCACACTTCATTGGGTACCTGGTCACGTTGGTATCCAGAGAAATGAAGAAGCAGATTCAATAGCAAAGATAGGGGCAATAACTCCCTTAGTGGGGCCTGCCCTGAACCCTATTGTGGCATAGGAGAAAATGTGATAAGAAAACAAAACGAAAGAACAAAAAGAGGTTAAAAGTTCTAAAAACTGAAAAGAACTCCCAAAGCTGAGGCAGGCAAAACTATTACTTGGTAACTACAACCGAGCACGTTCTACAGAATGCATTAACCTAAGATGGAACAACTTAAGGAAAGTAATTGGTCTCTTGTTTAGCCACTGCCAACTAAATAGACACTTAAACATTCTTAATGTAAGGCGTGTTTTATTATCATCGGGATCTGGATCTGGATTAAGTTTTACCGTAATACAAAAACAAAATAATGGGGAATTTTCTAAAATTGTTTTTGTAACACGTGTTAAAAGAAGATCCAGATCCAGATCCCGATGATAAGAAACACGCCTGTAGTTAGCAGTCAAAATGCAGATTTTGCTGCACGCAGGAGGAAACTCCAGACCACACAGCTCAGAGTATTTTTGGTTAAACAAATGAAATGAAACACAGCCTCATACATATTACAATTTTCATATTTTTATTTAACACTTTAAATCAACTCAATACATACAACTGTACAAAACTTTCAAATTAAAAAACAATATAAACAATTCTTTGACCATTTATCACTTTTCTCATAAAAAAGTGATCAAAAAAGTCAGCAAATTACCTTATTCTAATGAAATTATCTTAACCTATCAGCGATTGTTGAGCCTATTTTGAATTTCTTGCAAACTCATTCCTTTTGTCTCCATTACAATGAACAGCACAAAGAAGAATGCCACTGCACAGAATATGGTAAACAGATAGAACGCATAGAAGGCTCCCAACGCATCTAGAGCGGGATACCATCTGGTGATGATGAATCCAAATATCCAGCATGTCGATGCAACTATCGATGACGCAACTGGCTTAATATTTCCAGGGAACATTTCACCCATAACAGCCCATGGCAATGGACCAAATCCAAGACAGTAAACAATGATGAAAAGAATCAAAGCTGGAACTGGAAGCCACAAAATTCCCGATGCATCTCCGGTGTCTTGAACATAGAAGAAAGTACCAAGTGTTGCCAATCCAATGCACATGACACTTGATGAGAGCAGTAAAATAGCCTTCTTGCCCAATCTGTCGGCAATAAGTGGTGTTGTACCACTTGCTAGCACTTGAACAACTCCAATTATAATGGTTGCGATGGCAGGATCAAGTCCAGTATTGGCTTTATCGAAGATCGTCTGACTATTGAAGAGCACCACATTGATACCTGATAACTGCTGGAAGGTTATTAATCCCACGCTAATTAACAAAGCTTTGCGGTTTCCTTTGCCTCTGAATACATCAACTATGGTTCCCTTATTGGCCATGCTTTCTTCAACTGTTGCCTGAATTGCGGACATTTCATCCTGAACACCCTCAGAACTTTGACCACGAAGGAATTGCAAAGACTTAATGGCATCAAGTTTACGACCTTTTTCACTGTAGTAATATGGACTCTCTGGGAAGAAGAAGAATGTCACCGCGAAGATAATTGGAATGACAATACAGCACCATTGAAGTGCTACATATGATACATAAGGACCAATGGCATAGACGTAAAGAATTCCAGCTGAAATTTAGAAAATGGTAAAAGTCAATCTTGTTTATATAGAACAAATGGACGTAATGAGCTTACAAACAATAAACAGCTGCATGAATGATCCCAATGCTCCTCGGATATCATCAGTAGCAATTTCACCTACATACATTGGTTGAACGGTCATGACAAAGCCAACTCCAAAGCCCTATTCGTTTAAGAGTTGAGTATATACAAAAACAAATCTTGTTTAATATGAATGAATAGTACCTGAATTAAACGCGCTGCATAAATTAACCAGACATTGGTTCCAAACAGCAACAAAATAAATGCAACCAGGAAGAGAATAGAACTTGACAGCATTGTCCATTTGCGTCCAATCCAACTAGCAAGTGGTCCCGCAATAAAAGGGGCTAAGAAAAGGAATATAAGATTAATGTGTTATGCCATAAGCATATCAATGTCTTAACCCACCAATTTCAGGGGATTTGGATTACTAGAGCTTTAAGCAGGATTCAGGGTTCAAGTTGATGATAATAGCCGATCACGTGCTTGAACCTTGTTTGAACCTCAGATAATTCGCTGAAAGCGGTGGGTTAAAATCTTGATCTTCTAATCAAATCATTGAAACATTTTTTTCATAGCCAAATCTATATCTCGAAAGAAGTGCCTATAGCTTTGGCTGCCCTAAAGAGCTTTTCGCTCTTAAAATTATAGCTTTTACCCTTTTTTCTTCACAATACCCAATCGTAATATTTTTAGTACTTACTCAGATCTTCTAATCAAATCATTGAAACATTTTTTTCATAGCAAAATCTATACCTCGAGAGAAGTGCCTATAGCTTTGGCTGCCTTAAAGAGCTTTTCGCTCTTAAAATTATAGCTTTTACCCTTTTTTCTTCACAATACCCAATGGTAATATTTTTAGTACTTACTTAGATCTTCTAATCAAATCATTGAAACATTTTTTTCATAGCAAAATCTATACCGCGAGAGAAGTAGCTATAGCTTTGGCTGCCCTAAAAAGCTTTTCTTCACAATACCCAATGGTAATATTTTTAGTACTTACTTAGATCTTCTAATCAAATCATTGAAACATTTTTTTCATAGCAAAATCTATACCTCGAGAGAAGTGCCTATAGCTTTGGCTGCCCTAAAGAGCTTTTCGCTCTTAAAATTATAGCTTTTACCCTTTTGTCTTCACAATTCCCAATGGTAATATTTTTAGTACTTATTTAGATCTTCTAATCAAATCATTGAAACATTTTTTTTATAGCAAAATCTATACCTCGAGAGAAGTGCATATAGCTTTGGCTGCCCTAAAGAGCTTTTCGCTCTTAAAATTATAGCTTTTACTCTTTTTCTTCACAACACCCAATCGTAACATTTTTAGTACTTACTTAATAAAGCTCCTACTGCAATTAATGATGAGATCCATGCTTCCTGCTCCGAATCAATTTTGAAGCCCAAAGGACTATCGGAAGTGTTTTGTTTTAATTTTGGCAACATTGGTGATGTCCATCCAATGCATGTTCCACAAGCAAAACTTGATAAATTCGCTGAAATTTTAATTTTAAATAAATGATTTAAGTTGTCTTCATAAAAAAAAAAAAAAGTTTACTTACCGCATATTGTAGCTAAATATACTCGTGACTTCTTAATGGGTTCAACCCTTCCTCTGCGTCCTTGCTCCATTTGAAAAGGGCTTACTTCCGTGTATCTGGTTGGATGATCTGTTGAATTCATTTAGTTTTAGTCATAAATGTTTCTATGACTTGATTTGAGGTAAACTGTAATAAATTTAAATTTATTTTTGTAATTTTCTTTCTTAAATAAATTCATATTTAATTAAATATTTCTAACATTCTAACCTTTCACAGTGAAATCTTTTCTTATACTGTTCAATAAGCATTATTGTGATGAAGTTAATCAACGAATATAAGTGAAGTGAGTTTATCTTAATGATAAAGTTAAAATTACCTACTCTTTTACTTACTTATAAAAATATTGTTATTCTAAAAAGTAGGAATCTGATAATTTATAATTTTTTTTTTTTTTTGGTAAATCAATTAAATTTAACTTAACTATTTGCCATTATCAAGGTATTAGTTCTTGTTTTTTTAATTTTAAATTCGAATAGAAATTACTATGTATGGATCTAATCGTTTTTTGCTAATCATTTTGATTTGCTAGCAGCTTAGCTTATTAATTAATAAATATGAGATCTCCAGAATCAAGGATTTATATATTTTAGGTTGATTAGTCTTAACTGATTTATTATTTTCTTTTTTTATATGAGATAATAAGAAACTCAATCTCAGTTCACTGTGTTGACAAAAATTCTTTCTTATTCCTTCAATGTCTCCTAGGTTTTGGAGGCATATGTATTTACAATAATTATTATAATAATCTGGGAGGTGACCGTAGAATTACCTATCTCATCGTGGCCATGCCTTAGCCCAAACACTTACAAAACTACTGGTGGGACAGGCTTTATATGAGAAGCAATGGGTAGAAAATGCACTTTTTAGGTTGCATTTTCGACTAAGTGTACCTACCTTTAAGATATTAGCAACTTCTATTAATGGGGTAGCAAATGAAAGCTTAGACTGTCTTCTACACCTTACTAATGGTTGGACAAACTTCCGGACATTGGTATCATGTAGTCTTAGCTTTAAATTGATATCCCATTTATAGAAGGTACACTTAGTCGAAAATACAACCTAGTAAGTGCATTTTCTAGCTATTGCCACCAAATAAAGTTTATTCGACCAATGGTCTTGTAAATGTATGAAAGTCTTGCAAAACCTGAAATTTTTACGTTTTTTGGGAGCCCCATTGAGCAGTTTGTGTTGGTTGAACAAAAATATGCCCTACCTTAATCATATTTATAGAAAACTTGTAACGAAGTCACATATTTTATACCCTCAATCACCCAGTTGCAAACAATAAACGACCATTGCATACCACGGAGCATGGTTGCCATTTAAGCGACCTTGTCGCTATTTCTAGCGACATTTCCATTTAGTTAGCGACAACAAATATTTTGATGTCGCTAGATTATTTCTAACGACTTATCTGAATTTCTTAGTTACGACATGAAAATGATACTTTTTGTTTCATATTATGGCCCTCGCAATGATAAATCCATAACATTTGAACAATAATCTGACAGTTGCTATTGCAATAATTGGAAACTAAAACTCACCAAACAGTCAACTTATAGAAATTGAGAGTTAGCATTTTGTTGTGATTTAAATTGCAAATTCCAGAAGTTTCTGATTTATTAGGACCTACGAATTCTTTCTGCGTTAATATTCGGCATTTAAGTTCACTTTTTATTAACAGTATGAACAATGTCAATTGTTTAATGTAATACTTCCATCTAGTCGAAGAATGATGGGAATTACAATAAGATAAAGTCTATTTTTATATTTTAAGCTTTCGATGTGACTTTTTGGCTTGAAAACTTAAGCCAATCTAGCAACTTTCGGAGGTTGGTCTAGCGACTTTTATTTTCAGGTTGCAGCAACACGACGGAGGTCCCCATATAAAGTACAGAAGAGGATACGCATCTGCCGCCTGCTACGACGATGGCGGTTGGTTATGTCAGAAAATGATGTTTTACAGTCCACAGTTGGTTATGCCAGCAAAGTTGAATAGTAAGGGTGGGAAATCCACCAGAAATCAGATTCTTCTTGCATTAGAAAAGTCTCGCTTTTATTAGTCGAACTAATAAAGAAGTACGCTGCTGGCTACTCTTGTGTACCAGTTAGAAGCTTTTTAGGTTACGCCGTGAAATACCCCCCGTCCGCCTCCTTATAAACTTCGTTCTGCCACTGCTTTTAAGACTAGGGAGTACGTCCCAACCTACGTTGTCTTGAGCTCCGGTCAGACTAGGGAACCTGTCCGCCAAAATTAAACTTCATTCTACCGCCACTTTTAAAACTAGGGAGCACGTCCCAACCTACGCTGTCTTGAGCTCCGGTCAGACTAGTGGACCCATCCCACCGCTTCTTTGCTATAAATAATCCGGTGTCATTGCTTTGAAGTCTAGGGAGTACGTCCCAACCTACGCTGTCTTAAGCAACCGCCCGAATTCGCAAGCCCACTTTATCAGTAGGTTATATGAAATAAAGTGTTATTTATCTTAAGTCGAGATTATAATCGTAAAGTATATGAAATACCGTGTTTTGCATATAGTTAAGCATTACGACCTCTGTAAATGTATGAAATACGCTGTTAAGAGTAGAATTAAGAGACCTAATAATAAACACTAACTGGAGTTCCGAACTTTTATACACCGAGTCTTACTCCTTTCTACGGTTATACCCTGGACCCCGCTGACCTACCTCAGCCGGAAACAAAAAAGCATCACAAACTTTGCTTTGCCAATTCACTGTTTTTCCTTATCCTTAGAATACAATACGCAGAAAAATAAGAAAAAAAACAGAATTTCTGTGGATTTTTTCATGACTTTGAAATTTTAAATTTTAATCTACCAACCATATCATTTTAATAAATAAAATTTCGAACTACTTTGTGGTATGTCCCGTAAATTCCCTTTATTAAAATCTATTTCCTGGACTATTATAGGCTTAATAGATAATTATTTTCTCAGATTATCCACGATATGAAATTTTTGAAGACTGCACTTGGTATATAAACTTGAGTCCAGCAGCCACGAGCATTCTTAGCAAAGGTTTGAACTTTGCACCCACTCCACTGCGTGTAGAAATCGAGACCATTCTTATAGAAGTGTAGAAGAATGCATCTCGCGAACAAAAATTCAGCAGCATCACACCGAAACGTTCGACAAGACGTAGCGGTCTTGGTTTGATCTCAACAAGCAGAGGGAGCATTCCATTGTAACGTGTGGGACATTCGTATGAGAAACCGATGACAAACTGTTAGCTGGATTTCAAACTTTAATATAATATATTTTTTGTTAAATAGGTACACCGAAATAATGTTAAGGCTATAGAATAATATTTTTTGAAATATTTACAAGTATATTGGCGTAATCTCAATTTGGCTGAGCGTTACGTGTGGGACCTTAAAACTAGCATTGTTTTAAATTTGATTTGTAAAAGGAAATGCGCTTAATATAGTGGTTAATTTGCTTAAAGACATTTCAAAACTATTACTTAATAAAAAATTAAAAACTTCGAGATAAATAATAACTAAAATTTATTAAGTTCACCGTTACGTGCGTGACAAATTTGTTACGTGCGGGACATGTACGAAATCAATTAAAACATTTATTAATGCTTATATTAAGTAGGTATAGCATTTCATTTGGGCTTAAAAATAGTTTGATCCCGTTTCATAAAAACTTGGAAATACTGTACCTAGCTATATTGACATTTTCCTGTTTTGTCTTCAGGTAGCTGTTAATGCTTTTATTTGCAGTTTATTTCTTCTAAAAACCAAAGTTTTTGATTAAAATATAATAAAATGTATAGCAATAAGGTTTAACATGAAAATATTAATAAAATAAAAGTGAATTTTTCAATAATTGAAGTGTTTTTTCCTCAAACGACCCATATTTTTTGTCTAAAAGAGTATTTGAACACTAAAATAGTGCCCTTTTTGACATTCTGAGCATAGAAATAAATATATGTAATATTTCCATAAATATAGTTATATTTAATCCTAACAGATGAACCATCACTATTTGCTACCTTTAAAATAGTTTTATCACGAATGTTCACCCTATTTGTATCGGAATACAAGGCACAAAACTGCATCTTCATTTTAACAACCTATGTACATAAGTGTGAAAAGGTAGGTTTACTTAGATATTATTGAAGGTGAACAATATTTAATCAACAATTATAATTTGCTGTAAACGTTTTTTTAGCTAAAAATAACCTAAACATAGGTAATTGAAAAAATAAATGCAACTTTTTATGATTTAAAGTTTGCAAGCGTTACATGTGGGACAACTTTTGAAGTTGGATTTCACGAAATCTATACTCTGTTTGGCAATAGCTATATCTCATATTTCTGATTTTTCTTTTTAAATGAGAGTAAGTTAAGAAATTGTACTTTTAGCGTTACGTGAGGGACAGGCATAATAACTCTATTTCAACCTTAAAATAATAAATGAAGACAGTTCAGTTTCTATTTTATAACAGAATGTGTAAATATACCTCTTGTTTTGATCAAATTGTCTTCAAGTCATAAATCATTAAAACCACATCGAAGCAACAAATTGAATTGTTGTTCATATTGAGAAAAAATCGGATGCGAAAATGTGTGTGGAAGCAAATGGAGCTTATTAAATAACCGATGGTTATTTTTTTCAAAAATCAAATTGTTTAATAAGGCTAATAGCCTATTGAATAGACCGGAAAATGAGGGGTATAAAGGAACAATTACGTGCAAGGGTTTTTATTATTGAATATGTTTGTTTGGCCCATAAGCATGCTTAAAACCGAAAATGAATAAAATAAAATAAATTCACCCATGCGTTTCTGAGAGAATGGTCACACTGTCCACTTTCAATATTTTTGGTGTAAATTGAAAACTAAGCCGAATTTGACAATTTTACATTTAATACTTTTTGTTAAAAACTAAATTGTCTATTAGAATGGATAGTTCAAAAAATTTTACGAAAAAATTTAAGCAGGAAAAGTTAACAAAAACCAAGCTTAAAAAAATCAAAAAATCAAGGATATCTTATTTTTTTAACAAATTGCGCATAACTTTTTTTGAAGAAAAGATAGGGTTAAGATAAGCTCGGACAAAATAAAGTAGAGACTAAAAGCTTTAATATGGCATGTTCAAAAAAAAATTTTTTTTCAAAATTGACAGAGATATTCCCATTCAAACCTTATCATTTTTTATAATTTTTCGCAGTAGCCCGAAAGTCCCATTTTCGGTACAATATGTCAAATTTCACATTCGTTAAAGTGTTCGAAATCAAAATTTTGATATAATATGACATTACAACTATAGAGAATTTTTAAAAAGTATGTAAGTTCGCAATTTCGTTTTTTGGCTGTTTTGAAATACTTTCAGACCTACATGCCGAACGGCTAGTCCGATTAACATAAGATTTGGTACTAGAGGCTAAGAACGTTAAATTTGTCATAAAGTACAAAAAAAGGCTTTCGGGCAAAAACTGCGAAAAATGATAAGAAATGGTAAAGTTTCAATGGGTATATCTCTGTCAATTTTCAAATAAAATGGCTTTTGTAACATGTCATATTAAGGCCTCAAGACTTGAGCGTATTGATTCGAAAAAAGTTATGCGAAATTTAGAGAAAAATCAACAAATCTTTGATTTTTCGATTTTTTTTGTTTGTTTTTGTTTATTTTTCATGCTTAAATTTTCTTAAGAAATTTTCCAAACTATCCATTTTGATAGAAAATTTAATTTTTAACAAAAAGCATTAAATGTAAAATTGACAAATTCGGCTTAGTTTTCAAGTTACACCAAAAATATTGAAAGTGGCCAGTGTGACCATTCTCTCAGAAACGCATGGGTGAATTTAGTAGCACTTTCAGTTTTAAGCATGCTTATGGGCCAAACAAACATATTCAATAATAAAAACCCTTGCACGTAATTGTTCCTGTTTAAAAGGTCTATTCAATAGGCTATAACACGAGAAGCTTCACATCTCCATATAAAATTAATCTCAGAAACAAAGTCTTAAATTTCACATCTGATTACCGTTTTTCGTGGAATGCTCCAGACATGAAATTGTTGCAATAAATATGTTGCGTAAGGTAGGAAGAGGGCGTATTTATTCTCCCTGCAGACAAAGGCAATGCGTTGAACACTCGAACACGTAAACCGTTTATACGCCTGTTGACTTCGCTCCCACTGCCCGTGTCTTTCTTAGGCCAAGATTACACATGTAAGTTTTACTTACCACTTATGTAAGTCTTACAGAAGCAACTTACAAGAGGCTTTACATTACAGATGAACTTACAGTAAAAAATACTTCCGTGAGTTTGAAAACTTATCACTGCCGTTTGAGTAAGCTGTGAGGGTTCCGTAAGTTGGAAAAAACGTTTTTATACTTGTAAGTTTTTCTTTCAACTTACAGCTTACGTAAGTTTATAAATTTACTGTAAGTCACTTACAGAGCTGTTTACACTTGTAATTTTATCAAAAGTTGCTTCCGTAAGTAACTTACGAAAGTAAAACTTACATGTGTAACCTTGGCCTTTAGAAAAGTCACAAAGCTCATTAGTGAAAACTCAACCCCCAGAATTGTATGGGCTACCGAAAATCCATAAAGAAGAGTATCTTATGCGACCAAATGTTGAGTCTAATGCTAGGTTTCCACTTGTCTTTGAAATGACACAGTTTGACAGATCACGATTTGGTCTTTGAACGACACAATTGCCAGTTCATTTCCACTCGTGTCATTTATTGACACAAAATCGTTGGTCTTTTCAAAGACCAAGAAATTTTGACATACGCCTTTGTCAGTTCATTGACACCTTTTTCCATTTGCTTTGTCTTTTATGAAACGACACTCATTGTCAATGAGTAAATTTTCACAGCTGTCAGTTATATTGAATGAAAATTGTTTAAGTGGGAAGCTTATTTTATGTTTCTGCTCAGTAAAAAGGTAGGTGATTTTGTATTGTTGTGTTATTTTGTTTAGGTTAAATTATGCTTTAAAAAAACAAATTGCTCTTGCCTCATTTGAGGTGCTTGTTGGCACAGATATGGAGCTCCAGGAACAAGAGGAAAAAAACGAAAAAAACCTGATTGCTGGGCACAAAATCTGTTTCTGGACCTGTGTTGTAAGGAACCGAGATCTTATAAAAGAAGAATGCGTATGACAAAAGCTAATTTCAATTTTGTTTTTGCAACACAAATTCACCTTTGGGAATTCCCAGAGCCTTCGAAATCGATTCCCACGAATTGTTATTCATATGTCTATTTTTATAGTATTTATTGTCTGAGTCCCAAATATTATCGAATTGCTGGACCTTTTGTATCAGCAAATGGTTAATTTCTGTTGTCCACTCCAGAGTTGATGTTCTGATTCATTTTCTTTTTTTTCAGGGACATTAGCATCCTCTAAAAAGGATGGATTGTTGCTCATATTTAGGTCACTCTCCAATATCCCACTGAATTTTTCTAATCTTCTAAAATTGGAAATGCCAACAATATTCCACTGTGCCATGCAGGTTCAAATTTGGTCGATCAAAATGGTAGCCCAGTGGCCATGCAATATTGATTTTCGATTCCAATAAATTTTTAGAGAGACTGCGAACACAATCCACGTTCCCAGTTTTCGGCGATGGGAAAAATTCCGTGGGAAATTTTATTCACGATAGCCTCCATTATTTTAATTTGGAATTTTCTATTTTTTTTTTTTTTTCACTTCAATTTCACTTTTTGAAATCACATTCAAATTGGATTATTATTAAAGCAGCTGTCAAATTTGTGTCTTTCATTGACAAAGATTTAAAACACGTTGCCAAAAAATTTTCTTTGTCAGTTAAAGACAAAGTGACATTTCGTTTGTCAATTGAGCTATTTCCACTTGTCTTTAAAATTTATTGTCTTTCATTGACAAACAGTGTTTATCAGTTCAAAGACCACCAATTTTGGAGTATTTCCACTTGTCATTTTGTGAATTGACGCGAAAATGCGTCTTTGGTCGGTTGGTAAATGACAAGTGGAAACCTAGCATAATAAATGCACCCTGTCATCTTTTAGCGTAGTATTTAGTACCTAAATATTTTCAAACCTTAAATTGGCTTTGGTTTATCAAAATTCGTCTCACTTTGTTTCAATTATCGATACCTTAAGACTCGATGAGGATGAAGTTATGGTGAGCTTTGATGTTGAGTCACTTTTTGCCAATGTACCTGCACTACTGGCGTAACTACGAGGGGGAGGGGGGGGGGGGGCAAAGGGCGCTCAAGCGTTAGTTGAATATTGGCGTATTTTTGCTGTTCCCGAAAAACCTCATAAGCTGGTGCGTATGCGGGTGCACGGGCCACACGTTCGGACGCGTGTCGTGAGTGCGCGCCGAGCCTTCACTAGGAGTTTACTGTTCTTTCACTTGCCACTCACAAAATTGTATTCCATTTAAAATATAATAATAACAATTAGTCCGTAAAGCCTGAAAGTAACAACGCAACTGCTGCTGTCGCACAATACAAAATTATTGTTAAAGATCTCTTAACTATGTATATATATTTATCTCTGGTTGGCAACTAAACTCCGTACTTCTTCCAAGCAAGCATATGATGGTTTTGGTTTGCAACGAATGCCATTTAAAGCCCGACGACGATTACTGATTATAATAAAACTCTTACTGACACCTGAACTAGGCTACAATGACTAGAAATAAACAAAAATTAATTTTTTGACGAAACGAACTAACTCCCTTTTTTAAGTTGTTGCTGTGTAGGAATAATAAAAGAGAACTAGCTCCCACTTTTTTTTGGATGGGGCTTAGTTCATTGGGACTTATTTCATAATGAAATAAGTCCCAACTGAATTAAGTCCCAACTATATGAACTTAGTCCCACCAGGAAATTTGGTGGGAGTAAGTTCATTTTGACTAGTGGGAGTTAGTTTCGTAGGGCCGATATTTTTCTAAGTTTTGCGTTATTAAGTGCTTATTTTATATTCGATATTCAATGCTCTTATTAATTTTTATTCAACTACCAAAACTCAAATGTAAAAATCTTTTGAAGAATTAAAAAAAGGTACCTTTGCCAAAAAACCCGAAAAATAGGGTTTAATAATGGATAATTCTGAATAAATTCATTTTTTTTTTCTTTGGAAAATTACCTTTTATTTTTACTAAAGTTAATTAATTAAGGGACACCCTGTATAAGAATTGATACTAGGTGCAAGGATTATGTGGAATTTGTTATGTAATACCAAAAATTAATTTTTCGATTATGTTGGTTTTTGTTAACTTTTCCTTCTAAAGCGCAACATTTTTGTTTAATGAATTAATATTTTCAGCATTAAGGCGCCGAATAGTATGCTTCTTTAAGTTTTTGCCTCATAGCTCCCTAACGTTTGCTATAATAAAACAAAAACTGAATATAACATATTTTTCGGTGCTTTTACTCCAAGATTTCTTTTCTTCTCTCGTAATCGTGTTGATTATGAAAGTTCCATTATTCTATTCACATATTAAAATATCTTCAAAAACTTAACAATTTGGATATTTGGTTTTTTAATAGCCTTTAGGACCCGCTGTACAAACGTGGTTCAAATTTTGATCCGTGGTTCAAATATTCTTACTGGCTGATTTCGGCGGAATTACTGGGGTTCAACGATGGTTCAAGGTTCAAGTATGTATGTTGAACCTCATTCGATTCTCCGAAGACGGTGAGTTAAAATTTGCTGAACCACGAGTTAAATATTTGTACAACTGGTCCTGAGAGCCAGTTTTTCAGTATTGAGCTAATTTTGAGCTTAACCAGAATAAGCTTTATTCTGAAAATAAATTAACCCTTAGTTCACTCAGAGGCAGTTCTGCAGATGAGAACTTATTTTATTTCTCAGTTGTGAAAAATCAATTGAAATCGATGGATGACGCCATATGGATATTACACTTTAACGCATTTCACTATCAGAATTAAGATGGCGCCATAACAAAACATGCACAATTGAATTATCCAAAGATTTCAACTACTTTCAATATCGAAATAAAGATCGCACCACAACGAAAATTGCCCTCAGTTTAGTTCATGAGATAGTTGAATTAACTCGGAGTAAACTTAGGATTTAAATTGACTGAAAAACACGTTTCTGGAGTTTACTCAGGTTTAACCCTGAGACTAGGACGATCTCACACTGAAAAACTGGCTCTTAAAGAGTGGTAATTATAATTATCCTTTTTCCATGTACTTAGGTGCTTTTTTTATTTATGTCTTTTTCCTTTTTCCTCAAGCACAAATCATGCATTTTGTTTTCAATTTTTAAGGAAACACTAACTTCACCAGTTCAGCTTTTCAAACAATTATTTTCAATACACTTTGATTAATCGGAACCAAAAAAAATAATAATAATTCCTTTTGTTAGAAAATATGTATGATTTTGAAACTTACAAAACAGTCCTTCGGTTTTTTAACCGCGAAATCCTCTTCGATTCTGCGACGTTAACAAACCGAATTTCTAGATTACAATAATCAAATTGAAGGTAATCAAAGCCAATTTAAAGACTTTTTGGAATTACTTTTGAAAAACCTTCAAAATCAGCAAATCTTCTGAGATTATCAGAGTTGAAGTAGTCGTATTGTATTTGTTTTTAATTTCTTTAATTCTTAACTACACTGAGTATCAAAAAATTCACTGATTCCGTTCAAAGATACAGATAATAATAATAATTGAATTCGATTGAATTAACAGTAGTCAGATATATTGATATCGTTCTTTTCATAATAGATATCGTTCAATATCATAAACCAATATTCATGCTGTAAAAACGTGAAGGTGCACATATTATAATCTGGAACAAGGGGCTGTGACGTTATAGAAATTAATAACAATTAATCACCCATGAGTTGAATTTCTAAAATGTCTCGGTTCAAAGAAAAACATACATTCTTTTTGACAAAAACAGATGAGTTCGCAAGTATTGTTGATATTGATAAGTAGCTTTTTTTTACCCACGATAAGAATTTTTCAATGTTTCTACGTTTATTTGTTTATTTTGTTTGTGGAATGTAGGGAATCTGCAATCTACGCACGATATCATCAGATGTTTTCAAATGAAGTATAATTCTTGAGGCCTTGAGGTTTCGGGTGATTTGATAATGATGACAGTGATTGAATAATTCAATATGGGATCAAAAAGCGTTTTCACTTAATTGTTGTACCTCAGGCTGCACAGTAAGAGCGATTTGCTTGCAGACTGGTTTATTCTTCTAAGGTTCGGCTTCGTATAATGTGAATCAATTATTGTACAGGATACTTTTTTATAATACAAAATGGTTGTGGGGGGAAAAACAACTGGACTTTGAGTGAAATTATAGATTCTTTTTGCAAAGTTACTCGCAAAACTCAAAAATAATAAATCTTTGAACTTACAAAGTTGTTGAGTGAACACCGTAATCAATGAAATGAGAAAAAACCCAATTAATCCTTTTCAACTGCTTCTGGCAACCTTCGGATTGATAGGATAAAAAATAAAAATACCAAATTGAATACTTAGTTAAAATTGGATGATTGGAGAAATTTAAACAACAAATTGAAGACCTGGTTGCTGATTTACAGGAAAAGTCATTTTTGTTACTTTAAATTTTCTCAAAAAAACTACAAGACGTAGTTTAAGCATACGGTTTTTATATCAAGTTTAAAAAGTTTAATCAAAATCGTGGGAGTCGTTTTTAAGCAAAAAAATATTTTCCTTTGCGGTTTTTTAACTTTTGTTTGGAAGGTATCGTTAATTTTTAATAAATGTAAATTTTTTTCTAAAATTATTTCAGAGAGTACTAACAATTCTTAAATATTGAGTTTCAAAAAAATCGATGATGTCATTTTCGCAATACTTGATTTTCCAAAAAAAAAAATCCAGAAAATATTTTTTCAAAAATTTACATAAAACACACAAAACTATTTATATTTTTTGGAAGCGTAAAAAAAAATAATCGAAATCGGTTATACCGTTTTGAAGAAAATCATAAATTTAAAAAATGGTTCTTTGGGAGGTACCCTTAATAACCATTTTTGAAAAATGGTTTTCCACCCAAAGGGCCTTTACTAAAATAAATTTACTGATTTTTTTAGGAAAAGTTATCGAGCCATTTTTGAGAAAAATACGATTATGTAAAATTGCTAAGACAATTTGTATGGCAGGTACCGTTATTTTTGGTTCTAAAAAAAAAAAGAAAAAAACGTGTGGGAAAAATCACCAATAACCACTATGTACCAAGTTTGAAAAAATCAATCGATCTGTTTAGGCTGTAGACGAACAGACAGACAGGCAGACAGACAGAACTGTGCCATCCACTTTTTTGTTGTTCCCTACCATCGTAATATCATGTTTGATTGTTATCTCAAAATTTTTTTTTGCACGAATCCAAAACTTGCCTTATAGTGCGTTTGCATATCGCAAGTAAAAAACAGCTGATGACCGCTGACACAACAACTCAAGTTATCTCGAAATATTTGGGATGACTAGATAACATAGTGAATAAACATGGAACGCAAGGAGTGTAAGGCAAATTAACACTCACTAGAAGTGCTACCAAACAGTAGCGTAGCTAGCGCGGTATCAGCCGTATCAATGATATGGGGCCCCCGAGATATAGGAGCCCTGAGATTCAGAGTACTTGACGTGTGTAAGAAATTTTTCATTGAGATGCATTTGATACAAAAGACCTGACCCAGGTTTTCTTGAAAGCCACAAGAATTGCCAAAAAAAACTGTGTTGTTAAATTGTCAAAAAACACCAAAGGTTTCTCAATTGTGAAATAAGCAATAATCAACATTTTCTTTAAAAATGAATAGAAAACCACAGCTTCCATTTTCCAGCTTCCATTTTCTATTCCTATTATATTATTATCAAAGTAAAATAGTGTATTCCTTGAATTTCTCTTAAAAAAATGAGAATTTCCTGCATTACGTGGGTCCACAAAAAAATACTTGGAGCTCCTGCCACTTTGACAATTTATTTTTTAGCTCAACTCCCCCCAGCAGGAAACCTAGATCTACTTCAGGGCGACCCTAGGTGTCAAAAAACACAGAATTTGCTGGTCAGGGTGAGTTCAGGGTTAAAAAAAAAGCCTTGGGCTCAACGAACAAACCTAATTTACATATTATTCAAAATTTACCTATTACCAATTTTGTTTACATGCTTCTTTTTAATACTTTTCCTTCGTGTAGTTACCTCTATCTAAGGCGCCAGTTATAGCTATCATTGAAACTCATCATTGAAAATTTTAATGATTGATTTTCAGACGTTTAGGAAGTAAAATCATTTATTATTTTGATGGAAAAATAAAGCTCAAGACTTAATTAATATTTCTAGCCAAAAAAAAAATTCAAATAGCCCAAACTTTCCACATAAAAAGACTTTTCTTATTTCAATGATTGAACTACCTTACCAATGATCATTGAAAAATTAAAAGTAATTTTTTGTGGAAAGTTGGGCCTATTTGAAATTTTTTTTGACTAAAAATGTTAATTAAGTCTTAAGAATTGTTTTTCCATCTAAAAAATAAATGATTTCGGTTACTTTACGTCTCAAAATCAATTATTAAAATTTTCAATGATGAGTTTCAATGATAGCTATAACTGGCACCTAGTCCTACCAACTAACGGAACCACAACTGCAACGTGCAACCACTTTTTTCTTATCAGGCCACGTACAAGTAGCCCAGGAGAATCAGACGAAAAAATGGTAAATTCAGGAAATAATAATTCTTATAAAACTGAATTTCGATGGAGAGCTCCGTTTTACTTTACCTTCGATGGACAACATTTTTTGTTTTATTTGTACTTGGGCTCATCTCCTTATTATAAAAAAAAAACTTTTGGGTGGAAGAGGTAAAGGGAAGGCCATTTTTTCAAAAACGGTTGTGAGCTGTGAATTTGTTTTCTTATAACTCATTCGAATTTCACTTAACAACGAATAATTGAGGAACCAGAAACTTTCAGGTGGTCTCAATATCTAAATTAATGAGCTATTAATGAAACCTAAAAGTTATAGCGTTTCAAAATTTGACTTTTGATTTTGACCGTAAAGTGACAAACAAATATTTTTGGAAATACATATCTATCTAGAAAACTCTTATATTTTTCACAAATCCAGCTGGCCTAAATTTAAGCTCATAGAATCTTACACAAAGAAGACTATTACAACAGATTTTGGAAAAAATGGGCACAAACGTTACAAAATAATTATTGATATCTTTACACTTTCTTTCTTTCATATAATCTCATGAGCCAAGATTTAAATCTTTTGAACAAATTAACGGTTTTCGAGATACATATGTATTTATAAAAATAGTTGTTTGTCCCTTTTACTGTACAAAATCCAATATCAAATTGAACTTACCTAATATGCCGATGCAAGTACAAAAGTTTATACCTAAGGGGATCCCTAAAAATATTTGATACGGGACCCCCGAAGTGCTCGCTACGCCATCCACTGTACCAAACTCAATTCTACAGCAATGTCTTAAGATGCAACTTAATTCCTCAGCATTGGCTGTCTAATATTATTCTAACTTGACATTTTATTTAATTAAATAATGCATATTTCCAACTATAAGGAACTTTTAAGAAACTGTGCTACTAGTCAACCGTCTAAGAAATCTAATAAATATGGCTGATAGTAATTAAAGACTTTTTTTTAATTCGGAGTATTAAAATTATTCAATTTGATTTGTCTTTAAAAATAAAATGCACGACTGGATCTCACGTGCTTGCTCTTATGTTCAAGTTGTGCGGGAGTTAAGAACTTTAAAAAATATTCAAGAAATTATAAAAAATAAAATGCACGACTGGGTCGCACGTACTTGCTCTTATGTTCAAGACACTGCGAGTTTAAGAAAATTGTATATACAAACATGGAAATTATGAGAGAAAAATGTAGAGAAGTATGAAATACGACACTTAAATAAGCTAAAACAACTCTTTTGACAGTTTGAGGTGGAAAAAAAGTATGCCATCTTAATTCATGATGGAATATGATTGTATGGGAAAAAAAATTTTAAAATTGTTGGAGCGGTTTTTTTTTAAATTAATTTTTTATATATAAAATTCTTAAAACATTTTTAAGAACAAATTTTGGTATGCAGATTTAAACTATATATTTATGTGTCTATAAAAACAAAATTTGAAAAAAAATTGTCAACCCGTTTTTGAGATATCGAATTTTCAAAAAAAAAATTTGAAACTTTTTTCAAAAATCCAAAAACTTTTTTTTTGAAAATTTTGATATGCAATATTATTTAATCTTATCTGAAATTTGTATATAAGAAAATTCATTTAAATCCGTTAAGCTGATAACGAGAAAACTCAAAATAAAAAAATGCGTTCTATGACAGGTACTACTAATAGTTGCTATGTGTAAAATTTTATAATTTTTAATGGTAGATCGTACTAATTTTAGTATATGAAAAAAGTTTAATCAAAATCGTAGGAGTCGTTTTCAAGCAAAAAAATAGTTTTCTTTGCGGTTTTTTCACTTTTGTATGGAAGGTACCGTTATTTTTTCATAAATGTAAAATTTTTTCTAAAAATATTTTAGAGAGTACAAAAAAAGTCTTAAATATCGAGTTTCAAAAAAATCTATGATGCCGTTTTCTAGTATTTGATTTTCCAAAAAAAATTTTGAAATATTTTTTAAAAATCCAAAAAATATTTTTTCAAAAATATTGGTACACAAAACTATTAACATTTTTTGGAAGCTTCTGTATAAAAAAAATAATTGAAACCGGTTATTACCTTTTTAAGAAAATCAAAAATTAAAAAATGGTTCCTTGGGAGGTACCATTAATAACCATATTTGAAAAATGGTATTCCACCCAAAGGAAGCCTTTACTAAAATAAATTTATTGAATTTTTTTTAAGAAAAGTTGTCGAGCCGTTTTTGAGAAAAATACGATTATGTAAATTTGCCAAAAAAATATGTATGACAGGTACCGTTATTTTTGGTTCTAAAAAAAAAATGAAAAAAATGTGTCGGCAGAATCACCAAAAACCACTAAGTACCAAGTTTGAAGAAAATCGATCGAGCCGTTTAGGCTGTAGACGAACAGACAGACAGACAGACAGACAGACAGACAGAATTTTGCCACCCACTTTTTTGGTGTTCTCTATCATCGTAATATCATGTTTGATTGTTATCTCAAATTTTTTTTTTTGCACGAATCCAAAACTTGCCTTATAGTACCTACATACATATAATCGCAAGTAAAAAGTATAAAAAGCGTTTAAATCGTTCTTTTAATTGTATAAACAGTCTGATAAATAACTTAGAACTTAAAAAAAAAAGTATGCCATTTGATTACTTAAAAAAAAATGAATATATGTATGTAAAAAAAATTTAAATCGTTCGAGCCGTTTTTTTAAAAATTAATTTTTTATACATAAAAAAATAAAAATAAAAAAAAAACGTTATATGGCAGCTACCGTTAATAAATGTTTTTGGTGATTATTTTTCTAGCTAAAAAGTACATCATATCTACAATACAATACCTACTGATTTTTTTTTATCAACATCGTTGGAGCCGTTTTTGAAATAAATAAGCTTTTCTTTAACGGTTGTATAGCAAGTACCGTTATTTTTTTAGCTAAAAAAAAAATATCTCAATTTCCCCTCTGGAGAGTTACAAAAAAACCTTAAGTTCAAAATTTGAAGAAAATCGCTTAAGTGGTTTAGGCTGTAGGTTGAGGTACGGACAGACAGACAGACAGAATTTTGCCACCCACTTTTTTCGTGTTCTCTATCATCGTAATGTCATGTTTGATTGTTATCTCGAATATTTTTTTTTGCACGAATCCAAAACTTGCTCTATAGTACCTATATCGCAAGTAAAAATAGCTTGTCTTTCCTCATGTTATAAATTTAAATAGTAGACCATTAAAAACAAATTGAAGCTGCATAAAAAATAAAAACTTGAATACGAAATCTACCTGTGTATAAATATGTATTTTTCAACAATCTTCGGTTTCGATATCGGATGTTTCAAAGTAATGTATTGTACAGTAGATTCTGGGACAGAAAAAGTGTATTTTGATCCAAATGTCACCCGATTGCCTTAAAATCATCTTTTTCCGGAGCAGTAAAAAACTAAAAATATCAGATTTTTTAATTTTTTTAATTCATCCACATTATATTATTCCCCATAAAACACAGGCAAATAAGTGAAGACAACTCGGTTTAGATTACAGAACAAACAGTACGTTCGGCCTGATTCGATACTTAACCGAGTTGATAAATACCGAAACCGAACCGTATAAGCCTTAGTTTTAAACAAACCAAATCAAATTACCTCTTGGTCCATGTTCGAACTTCGAAGCTTGTCAGATGTGGCGATTGTCGTCAAACGGTTGATTACAAATTTCATTTAACGTCACGAAAATCGATTTGGCGACGTACCTACCCATAACAGGCGATATTTTCAGCTTTTGGCGATTTTAATTTTTAGAATCGAAATTCTTATACTATAATATATACTCTGCCCCCCCCCCCCCTCATATGGTTGGTCGGCAAAAATTACAAAAGCTTCAGAATGTTTCTGACAAGTGACTTTCGATGATCCAGTTCTTTCAAGAAAATGCGCAATTTACTAAAATATTTAGAAATCTTCGATTTCTTTTATTTTTTGTTCACTTTTCCATCTGCAATGTAACTGTTTAAACAAATGAAACCTTCTTAATTCTTTCAATTTCTAGCTATGTTTAAGTCTTGGAACACAAGAACAAGCTCACGTGATCCAGTCGTAACTCGTAAATATTTTTTAAAGGGAAAAGTTTTTAATGAAACACTTTCGAAATTATTCAGTGCACAAACTAGTTCTTTTGAAATCCCCATTTAAGCTTCAGTAAAATTACAGGTTCTTTGTTCATTCAAATTAAAGAATCTTTATAGAAGGTAATAAGCTTCGGTAAGGTGCCTTCTTATCATAAATGAGTTTTTCTTCAAATGCTTCGAAATTGAAAAGACAATTCTGGAATATCTTGTTGAAACTAAAAGTTGTGGGATATGAGAGCAAAAAGATACATAGCTTTAACCCTGTCATGCTTTTTATTTGAATTGTTTCGGACAGTTCAGCTAAAACAGCATCCTCAATTTTTTTAAAGAGCTTGGAACTCTTATCAGAAGTTATTTACAAAACACAAACATATTTCCTTCGATCACATTACGTATATTTGACAAATTCAATTATTTTAATAAGTCGCAAGCAACTTTATCCACTTAAATCTACCAAAACTTTGAACAAATCTAAATTTTTAAACAAAAAAAGTCATGCACAAATCATAGCAAAAAAAATAAAACAAAATTTAAAACTTACATATATAAGAAAATTGTTAATAACTAAAATTCAATACAAATCTAAGCTCAACTCGATAATCAATTATTTTCCATTGAGTTTGTCTTGAATTTGTTGCAGACTCATTCCCTTCGTTTCCATTACAATAAACAGCACAAAGAAGAATGCTACTCCACAGAAAATACCAAACAGCCAGAAGGCATAGTAAGATCCTAGAGCATCTAGAGCAGGATACCATCTGGTGATGATGAATCCAAATATCCAGCAAGTAGATGCTACAATTGATGAGGCAGTGGATTTTACATTTGCAGGGAACATCTCACCCAGCACAGCCCATGGCAATGGACCGAATCCGACACAATACACGATGTTGAAGATAATCAAAGCTGGTACTGGAAGCCATAGAATTCCAGATGGGTCTCCGTTTATTTGAACGTAAAAGAAGGCGCCCAATGCGGCCAGCGCAAGACACATGACACCCGCTGAGACTAAGAGAATAAGCTTACGACCCAATCGATCAGCAATGAGAGGTGTAAGACCACTTGATCCCACTTGGACACATCCAACAATGATGGTGGCAATAGCAGGATCCAGACCGGTATTAGCTTTGATGAAGATTGTCTGACTGTTGAACAATACGACGTTGATGCCGGACAATTGTTGGAAGGATATAAGGCCAGCACAGATAAGCAGAGCCTTGCGGTTGCCCTTGTTCATGATAACATCTGCAACTGATCCCTTATTGGCAATCGAATCATCTACGGTAGTTTGGATCAGTGTCATCTCGTCTTGAACTCCCTCGGCACTTTGTCCTCGAAGAAATTGTAATGCTCTCACGGCGTTACTCTTTTGGCCCTTTCCAGCAAAATAATAAGGACTCTCTGGCAGGAAGAAGAAGCACACAGCGAAGATAATTGGAATCACCAAGCAACACCACTGCAAAGCCATGTAACTGACATATGGACCAATCGCATAGGCATAAAGGATACCAGCTTTAAAAAAAAAAAACATGTCAGTCAGTAGGTACACTTCTATGGAATCTCGTTGTCTCATATAACTCACCAACAATAAACAGCTGCATGAAAGATCCTAGCGCGCCTCGTGAATCATCTGTAGCAATCTCACCAACATACATGGGTTGAACAGTCATAATAAAGCCAACTCCAAAACCCTGGTGGAGATATTGGATATCTCAAGAGATATTTCCAAAAACGATATGATTCTACCAATAATACCTGAATTAAACGAGCGGCATAGATAATTCCAACGCTTCCTCCAATCATCATAAGGACATAAGCAAGAACAAAGAAAACAGAACTCGAGATCATTGTCCATTTTCGTCCAACCATATCAGCCAAAGGTCCAGCAACAAAAGGAGCTATTTAAAGAAAATATTAAAAGAAGATAAAATTAGTTAATTCTATTGCTTAGGAGGTCAAATTATTGTTTAAGTTTTATTAAAAAGCTCAAATAAATATTTAAATGGCGCCCAACGTGAAAGCTTAAATAACCATTTGCTGAAGCAGAATTGTCTTTTGATCCAGTTTCCAAAAAAAGTAGTTACCACGACCCAAAATGCAACAAACCAGGGGTGGAATTGCCCCCAAATTTGGTAGAAGGATTAAGTTCATATGTCTTAGATCTTAGAATATCAGTTGTGACGTAGTCCATTATACACTGGGCAGGATACCTATTTATTAATACAACGAAAACCGTCGACCAATATCGCTTGGATGATCATATCTTTAAAAAAAAAATGTGTACAGACTTCTTCAAAATTATCGATGATTTTTGTTTTACAGGATAAGACCCCTGATTCCCGAAAACTAACTTTCAGCTACAAATACTCTTTTTTATATTTTTAAAAATATTATACAAATCCAGAAAATTAAATACACATAATTTTTCTGGATCTGTGTAACCGTTTATGTCAGATTTGATTGAAGTTTTTAAGAATAAATAAAACAAAAACATTTTGGAACATTAAATATGAAACTGGCGCCCAATGGGAGTCTCTACACATATGATATCCTTGATTTAATTTTCTCACAATCCCAAAACTCTAATAGTGATACATGTTTGCTATTCAATGAATGAGATTCTGCTTAATCTTACAATTTTTAGAAAAACAATTCGAAATAATCCAAAATGATTAAGAATGGCGCCCAATGCAAACCTTCACAAAAAAAAATATTTAAAACTATCAAAGAGTATATGTGCGGTGCTTTATCTGAGTTAGAATAAGCCTACTGTGAACATATCAGCAACCAGAAGTTGAAGTTTGATGTTCTTTAAATTTGAAAATGGCGCCCAATGCGAGTTTTTTTTTATTTTATTTAGATTGAAAGATTATGTCGATTGAAGTGTTTTTTGTATGTTTTGTGAGCAACATATTTAAACGATGAATAACTTGTATTTAATGTTTAAGAGTTCCCAAAAAGATATTGAATAAAGAGCCACGTCAAAATATTGGAATTTCTAGTTTTACCATATAAAATTCAATCAGTTGTAAAATTAAGAAGTAATTCTTCTTTTTTTTCTACTTACTAACTAAAGCACCAATTGCAATTAAAGATGAGATCCAAGCTTCTTCTTCTTGATCAATCTTTTTCGACAAAGGACTATCTTCGGTGGCCTGTTGTAATTTTGGCATAATTGGTGATGTCCATCCGAGACATGTTCCAATTGCAAAACTAGATAAATTGGCTGAAATTAAATATTTGTATTTTGTTATTACTAATTTTGTCTGCCAAACGAAAATTCGTATTCTATTTATAATAACTTACCGCAAACAGCAGCCAAATAAATTCGTGATTTTTTAACAGGTTCCATTCTACTACGACGTCCGTTATCAATTTCAAAAGGAGTCACTTCACTATATTTAATTTGTTGTTCGGTTGAACTCATTTAATGATAGTCATATGGCCTATTGAGAAGAACTGTCAGATGAATTTCAGAGAAAAAAAAAAGAAAAACAACAATAGATTAAAGATCATTAACACACAAATAAATGTATAATGTTTTCCCTACGAGAATCACTGCGTAAAGAAATGATTAATTTCAAAATAAAAGATTCAACAACACAAAAGTTTATTTTGCATAAAGAATCAAAATTGTAATAAAGGGCGTGTGATAAAAAGAAATTTTGTATCCATTAACAATGGAATGATATCTTCATATAGAGAAGCTGTATTATCTACAGTTTTGTTAAATTACATCCAGTGTCATTTAAATAATAATGTATATAAAAGGGAAAAGATTAAATGGAATGTGGAGCTTCTCTTGTATAAAGTCTGTGCTCAGTGGGTAATCATGCTTTGTTCTTATTGAATAGATTAATGAATTTTGTACTTAGTACAGTCAAGCTTTATGTTTTACGTTTAAAGGTGACACAAAATTACTACAACTTGAAGACTGAAGCCATTTATGTAATGTAATGGGCGTTTACCACCCCACGCACTCTGCATTATTTTCCACCAATTTTACCCTACTCAAAACAATTTGTTTATCTCAATTTTATTGAACTAAGAGCAAACGTATGAAGAAATAAAATACAATTTGGAATATTTCTAGTCTTAAGGGGTTGCATTCTCTTTAGTTTGAACTAACTTAAGTCCACAAAAAATAAAGAACAGAAAAGGGTGGCAAAGTCCCCAAAAATATTTTTGATTTTTTTTACCTAAAAACAAGACAACTAAAGCATTTTATTTTAAACCTCATCGTTCTGTACCCCCCCCCCCTTCCCCCCCACTCCATCAATTACCTACTTACCTCATTCAATTATCACCTATTTAAATAATCATTTTTGATCAAACAGCACTTTCTATAATATCCCCTTACAAAAATAGGAAACTTTAAGGGTCAGTTTTACAGTCCAAGATCATCCTAACCTGGGAGTTAGACTCTAGAAATGTGTTTTTCAGTCACTTGAAAATTGAAATCCTAAGTTAACTGTAAGTAAAATCACCTAATTTGGTGAGTTAACTCAGGAACCAAAGCAAGGACAATTTTCTTTTTAGTGCCATCTTGAGTTTGATAGTGTGACGTAAGTGTGGTAACTCAGTACTTAAAAACTGACCCTAAAAGTGTGAGGAGGCATTTTTTGTGTTGGTGTTGGCGGAGGAGAAATGCTTTATGGGTGTTTCCATCGTTACGGGTGTGACAGTGAGACTCCATATTTTATTAATTATTCACATACTATTCCCAATTTATAAATAATAACTTTACTATTCTATTAGACACCTGAAGCCCTTTTAAAAAATTAGTATATCAAAGTATGAAAAATTAGTGGTTCAGTTATAGGATGCAATTTAGTTGCGTTACGGGTGTGACCTTACAAAACTGGTTATTTGCGATTAAGATATCAAATTCTCATTTGGTGTAAAATATTGCATGAAAAGTATGCATCATTCTTTTGCAAATATTAACCCAGATAGTTGATCTTCAGTTTCAGTTAAGAAAT
This sequence comes from Dasysyrphus tricinctus, assembly GCA_963921185.1. Taxonomy (NCBI): domain Eukaryota; kingdom Metazoa; phylum Arthropoda; class Insecta; order Diptera; family Syrphidae; genus Dasysyrphus; species Dasysyrphus tricinctus. The sequence continues at coordinate 102,087,639 of OY992530.1, read as the reverse complement.
GAGAACTAAAACTACAAAAAACTATACAAATTTTTTATTTGAAAACGTTACGGGTGTGACAGGTTATCGTTACGGGTGTGACCGAGTATGATGTTTGTGCATGAAAACAATATAATATAACCTTATTTTGACGGAAAACTTTTGTCATTGATGTATATTCATTTCTCACATGATGTCAGAAACACTTTCTCTAGAAAAATGTAGCTTGTCTCACTGAAAAGTGAATAGATTTCACACTTCAATGAGAATTTTTCCATTTTCTTTTAAAATAGGGAAAACTTTCAATTTAAGCCGATAAAATTTATATTTAAAGTAGATTTCCTTAGAATTATATCCCTACGTCAAGAATTTCATATCTAAAAGCAACACAACTAAAATTGAGTTGAAAAACAGAAAGATTATGATTTGAAATCCAAACCTGTTACGGGTGTGACACAGACTTAAAATTTTAAATACGGGGTCAGTATTAATTTCAAGGTCTTGAAATTTTGTCTGACAGTAGATCATAGTATTCTCCTTTTTTCCCCAAATTATCACATTGATACAAATTTTTTTCTTCTAGTAATGAAACATAATTTTTTTTGTCACGGGCGTGACACTAACCACTTTATCAATCAGCTGCCTAAAATCTAAAATTGTATTTACTATTGAATAATTAAATGAATTGAAAACGTGCTTAGAGTTTTGATAAGGTCAAATAACCACCGGTTCTCAAATTGTGAAACAATGAATTATTTAAAATAGGGTTTTGAGCTTCTGATAACAAAAAAGTGACTTTTGGAGACCTATTCTGCAAAGTGGTTCGAGCTGCGAAATAAGCGGCGATAAAAAAAATGAGTGATAATTTCACTTGTAAAATGAAACATGCAATCTTTTAAAACCGTCTGACGGTACTTTTTTCAATTCTAAAACATATTTTGTGATTTTTCTTAAAGTGTCGTTTTCTATGGAATCACCCTTATGCAACATTTATGGAGCTTTTTTTGGCGTTGACCATACTCGTGTATCCGACCCCCCTTTATGCAAGGTATTTATACGTTACTAAAACTCCCCCTACCCTTCGTTTTCTAAACCACCCCCTGGGACTTGGTTTGCATTTCTTCAGGGGGGGCTGTAATCTCTCAATCACTCTCTTATCTTTCTTCTAAGAATATGTATGGCGTAGGCTCAGATTTGGTTCCAATTCTGTTCATTTGGAGTGGTTGTATCGATTTTTCTCTCTAGTTCTCCTCTTTCGGATTCCCATATGCTCCATCTGGCCCCGTACTGGCAGGCTGGAGCTGGACTGTACGTTTTGCCGATTTTGTGGAGAAAGGCGTTGAACGTTGAAGTATTCGTTTCCGCCTTTCCGGTGAGTTACTTGGAGGTGGATGCAATAGTTTTTCTCTTTGGTTTTCTATCATAAAGTTTTTCTTTTCAAAAAAGTTTTTTTTATTAAGAAGATTGAATGAAAAATCTGTCCCAAACTTTAAAAAATTATTAATGGTACAAAAAAAAAAAAAAAAAACAATTGATTTTGTTGGATTTGTGACAAAAACAATGATCATTATGTCTGGATCGGTTCGGTTGGATATAGTATGAATCGGATTTACAGGTTAAGAAAGAGCATTTACAAAATTAGTATCAAACACGAAAATGTGGTAAGGTATAAAACAATTCTCAGGGAACCAGCTGCTTAACAGTTGATCAAATTTGCAAAATGACCATCCAAATTGAAAGGTCCCCAAAAGAGGAAAAAGACGCCTTCAAGTGCATTGCAATTTTACCAATACTTTGAAAAACCAACGCACAAAGAAGTTAGTAGAGTAAAATTAGAATTGTTAATGGAAAAAAATGGCCTCGAAGTCTTCAGATTGATGAAAATCATTTATTTGAGTTCTTTCATAGCGCAAGGATTTGTTCTTAATTTCGCTGCTAAATGGACAATCATTTTACATATTATATATTGATTAAGAAAGCTTTTTTAGTAAGATCCGCCCACTAGCAGTCCGACTTTTCTTCAATATTGTCTCTATAAGACGGCTATTTAGAGTGTGTAAAATTTTTAAATCTTGTTTTTTTGAGCGAGACTTACAATAAGTATTATTCATCAGTGTTCATAGGGGGTGGGGAAATCCAATTGTTTTGATTAAGCACATCACTCGTTTCCAAACCTACCTGGAGGTAGAGTTAACAGCACAGTAGTGTCCACTGTAGGCCTAATCAACATAATATCTTATTAATATTTTTATATTTTTTTCGTTTTTGAGAAGGACCTGGTAGTTCATTCTCACTCTCAATCAAAGGCCCAGTGTCACGTTTTTCAATTGAAATTTCATCGCCAAAATAATCGTCGTTTTCGTTTAGTAGAGAAATCTGACGACTATGGTCGCAGGTTTCCCCACTGCAATTCTTGCAAATTGGTGTACATTTTAGACCAGCTTTTCGGTAGCCACAAGCGTGTCCACAATTTTTTGTGCATTTAAATACTATAAGTCTAAGTGGGGTATTAAATAAAACAACTTTTTTAATTTTTTTCTCGTACATAAGAATTAACTCTCAGAATTTTATACAATTCGTAGGAGGCGTTTCCGAGAAATAAGGACATGACAAAAGTGGGCGTGACAGTGGGCAGATTTTACTAAAACCAATTTGACTTTTTGTCATCCATAAGAACAAACTCTTAAAATTTCATGGAAATCCTTGGAGCAGTTAATGAGAAACAAAGAAATAAGAAAAGGGGGCGTGGCGGTGGGCGGATTTTACTTTAATAATTTTCTTAATATTTTCTTTGGTCATATTAGCAAATTATGAAAATTCCATTCGTATCAGTCGAGTCGTTTCTTCATAAACCATGATTGCAGAAAAGTGGGCGTGGCAGCGCCCCTGCAAGGGGTAGGAGGTCACCACCTTAGTTTTAAGTTGTATACCTACCCCTGAAATGACCTGCAAAATTTCAGCCTGCCGCTTTTTTTTCCATTTGGTCAGTAGTAAAATGTCTCTATTTACTGGACTAAGTGGAGTTAAAGTTAAAACAGAAGAACAACAACTTGTGTGTGTTTACCACCAAGTACATAAATATAGGCTGGAGTTATAGCTATTTCACGAGATCCACCTCGATCATCAGATTCCCTTTGTAATGCTTAGTCGTGCCAAACAACAGCAAGCTTGTGTGTGTTAGTAAAAATGCTAGTCGCTGTTGCAATTGATAAACAACGAAACCTGCATTGAGATAGAGCTAGCCTATGGTTTCAGTGGCGCGGTGTGTACATCGACCTCTGAATACAAAGTTCATGGTTCATGGAAATAGCTATAGCTCCAGCCTATATACTTGGTGGTAATACACACAAGTTGTTGTTGTTCATTCAAAATTATTCAATATAAATTGGTGTATAAATCGCAGCATGCACTGCACTTGTGTGGATTTTCATTTACACACAAAAACCCCACTTAATTAGTTAAAACAGAAGTGCCACAGTGTAATTTTCCTTTAATAAAATTAATGACTTATAGAACACAAAGGGCTAATATTTCAGTGCAGAATTGACTCTGAGTCAAAGCAGATTTAGCTAATCCTAAAATAAATTAATCCATCAGGGTTAACTCAGAAGTAGTTTTTTCATTGAGGATAACTATATATAATCCAGTTGTTATCAATGTGTGAATCTATGGATATCTCCCTTTTACGTCTTTCACTACCAAAATCGAGATATCACCACAACAGAATCCGTGCTCAGTTTAGTCTCTAAATTAACTCACCAAATTAGGTAAGTTGATTCAGAGTTAGCTAAGGATTTCATCAATTGACTTACACATTTCTGGAGTTAACTCAGGTTTAACCACGTGAATGTACTGAGAGGAGTCTGACTTGAATCAGAGGTAGTTAATCTTGAAAGTATATCAACCCCGAGTTAGCTCAAAAACAGTTTTTCAGTATGGAATAGGTATTTACTATTGCTTAAAATACATAGTCTATCTATTATATAGTCTTCAAAGGGTTGAGGAATTGGTATCTCAACATATGGTATAAACTTTTGATTTTTTGTGAATTCAAGATTTTTATTGTTAATTTCGAAATTTCTTGTATTCGAGATTTTTTTCATTCGAGATAATGTCATGATGTCAAAGTGAAAAGAAGCCAAGCCATATAAAACAATTTCGTTCCTTTGAAAGTACTGAAATTATTGATACTAAAAAGTCTTGAAATTGGGATTCAATTCCGAATTTATTAAAGATTTATCGTTATTCGGAAGTTTGTCCATTCCTAATTGTGGCTTTCGAGAATTTGTATATTCGGGATTTTGGCATTCGGGATTTTGGGTATTCGTGATTATGGCATTCGGGATTCTCATTTTTGCCAATTGGAAATTTGTACCCTTTCAATGTGACGCATGATTTGTAGTTTCTAATCAAAATCAGTAACCACTTTTGGGGAAAATTTGGGAAAAGGAATACTCAAAAAGTATTGAATGAACTAATACCAAAAATGGTCCTCAAAAAATTCAATCTACCATTCGTATACACTTTTATTGGATAAAGATCAAATGTGAACACGCACGGATGTAGGTACAGACAAATAGACCCATCAAAGGTAATGAGGTTGCAGATACAGCAGCAAAAGAAGCGACTAGTTATCCATATTTACAAGAACTGCCAAATATCTCTCAGCTCATTCGGAGAGTTTTCAATTCGTACGAAAATGAAGAACTCCAAAACTCTTGGCTTAGAGAACAAAACTTTCTTCGAAAACATCACTCTACATACCTGAGAATTCCATACAATAAAAACTTAACCAGAGAACAATGTATCTCACTTTTTCGGATTCGAGTAGGAAAAACTCTTTTTACTAGCCGTCACTACTTTAATAACGACCCACCAGAAGAATGCGAAACTTGTAGGGAGGCTCTCACAGTTTGGCATATATTTGTAGATTGCCCCGTTTCTCGTCAAATAACAAACACAACTTCAACGGAAGAAAAGCAGAAACAAATATCTGCAATACTGGACCCATCCGATGTTCAAACCTTCCAGCGCATTAAAGAAGCCACAGCCTTGCATAACAAATTTAAAGATATTTAAACTAATTTTTATTATACTTAAATTCGAAAACCAAATTTTAATGTCAACTTTTAACTTATTCAAAATGTATTACATAAAAACTAACAACCATCAAAGCAATTATAAGATCTATATTATATTTCTTTAAAACGGCATCTATGGTCTTGTTGCCCTGATGCTTTAAAATGTAAATACCTTATAAATTTATTTTTGTAAGTTATTTTTGATAAATAAATAAATAAATAAATAGACCCACCGGTAAAAACCTTTTACCAATTGAAATCGTCAAAGTCAAAAATGTATTTGTCATAACGGAAAAAAAACCTTTGTTTATACTCAACACCGCAGGGAAGCTCTTAAAGATGATGCTGAAACCTTGATCCACACCGTTGCAGTGCAAACAGCAGGAGCTTTTCTGATAGGCAACATGACTTCAGAAAAGCCACCCTACTAAGATCGGAGGGATAGAAGAAGTAGTCAAGGCCACCAAAATCGCTTAACTAGGAAACTACTACTCGAGACCCAGCGTGTTGTTGGCAACTCTGGATGTCAAAAACGCTCACAACTCGCCCAGATGGAGTGACATGTTGAGCACGCTTGAGGAAACTTTCAACAACCCAGCCTATCTCTTACATTATGGTGAAGGGCTTTCTCAGATATTGAGAGCTGATCTATGAGACGACGGATGCAACACGAAGAAAGAAGATCACCTCCTGATTAGCACAGTGATCAATCTTGGGGCTTGATCTGTAGAACATCTCTTATGATAGCATACTTCGCATTTTGACATTCTGGAAGGTACCTTTCTGGTAGGATATGCTGACTGTAATAACGGCAAAATATACTGAAGATGCACAGTTGAAGCTGAACCAAGTTATGCGACGTGTGCAATTCTAGATGGATGAACACGGTCTTTGCTTGGTAACCGAATAAACTGAGATAGTCTTTTTTGCGAAGAAGAGTATCCATACAAATTGGCCTTGAGATCATAAGAAGCAAAGATGCGCTGAAGTACTTGGGACTTAAACTCTACACAAAGTTATCTTTCTGGGCAACATATAAAAGCCGCAGCGAAGCGAGCGTCGAAAGTCACAACTGTGTTCAGCTGACTTATGGCGGACAAAGGTGGCCCAAAGGCAACCAAGCGGAAGCTACTGATGTCAGCACCGCATGCCATTCTCCTTTGTAGAAGCAAGGTCTAGGCGGATGCGCTACGACAAGAAAAATACCGGAAGCAGATGCGAAATGTTACTTATGGCTAGCTCAAACCAAACGGTGTCGGAACCAGGCACATTTGTAGTCGCAGGAGTGACTCCTATTGATCTCCTAGCGGGGTGCAAAGGAAGTACATACACGACAAAAAGGCAGAAATTGGAGTGTAAGTGGTATCCGATGACGCAAAACAACTGACACAACAGAAGTGGCAAGAGCTCTGGAGCTCGGAAAGAAGTAGTGGACTATGGACGGCGAGGCTGATCGGGAATGTGGCTGAGTGGAATGACTGAAAAAATGGTGAAGTAAACTACTACGTCACCCAGTTTCTCACCTTCCTTCATAAGATCGGGAAATCGAACAGCCCAGCCTGCCAGTACGGATACTTTGCAAGAGACCATGCCCAACAAACGTTCTTCGCCTGCAACAGATGGGCGCCAAACACCAAAACTAGTAAGCAGCATTGGTGGTATCACGCCACGCTTGTATTAAGCTTAAATAAAAATAGAAAACATAATGCGATAGATGCTAAACAGCACCCAAGGCCAAAACTTGAAAAAATCCTGCACGTTTCGTTTAAAGAACACATTCTCAGGAGGAAAAAAAGAGAAGAAGACAATTATGGGGAAACAGTTGATCCCGCAAGGGAAACATGAGAGCTCCTTTGAAGTAATGCAAAGAGCTGTCCCAGGGGGTTGGGTCAGACGCTTAGAGGAGAAATGGAGGAGATTTGGTCGGTATGTTGGTGCGTATTTTAAACGAGTCCGACACACGGGGGTGGTCAATGGGTCAATGTCGAAAAGGCCTTCATTATAGTGCATTTCCCCGCTTCCCTTAAAGCATAGTTTACAGTTCCCATGCGAAAAAAAATCAAAATTTTCAAAACGATTTTCCACCTATTCTGTGCACGGTGCACCAAATTGAATAATGTTCAAGGCGAAAAACGTTTGCCTTGGCCTTAGCCATGTCATCAATTTACCCTCAATTAATAAACTATAGATAGGCCTAAAAATGGAAAATAATTATTTTTGGATGCAAAAACCATTTGCATGCAAATAATGCCTTGAGGTAAATAATTTTTTTTTTAAGTGTAAACCGACCATCAACAAAAAAAAAACATTTTATTCACCACCCTTTTTTTGCATGCAAAACAATTACTATTACCGGTCCATTGTTTTGCATGACATTCCGTGAGAGCAATGGTTTTTTTTGCATGAAACTGTAAAACAATCATGCACACCATTAATTTTGCATTTCACCTCAATTATTTATGATATGCGAGAATATTTGCATAGATTTTTTTGCGCACGGTAACTGATATACTAGGCTTAAAGCATTATTTACAGTTTCCCTGCGAAAAAAATCTAAATTTTCAAAACAATTTTCCATCCATTCTGTGCACCATATTGTATAATTTTCAAGTTGAAAAATGTTTCCCTTGGCCTAAATCACTCATTGAATAATTAATTCACTCTTCTACTACAAAATTGAAAACAAGTATTTTTGGATGCAAAAACTATTTGCATGCAAATAATGCCTAGAGGTGAACATATATATTTCTTTTGTAAGCTGGCATCCAAAAAAAATTGTTTATCCTGCATGAAATTGTAAGCCAATTATACAAAAAAATAATTTTGTATTTCACCTCAAAAATATTTAACATGCGAAAATATTTACATTGATTTTTTTTTCCGCATGGGAACTGTTAACCAGGCTATAATGGACATACATTTACTCAAAGACTAATTATTCTCGATAAATAGCTGTAATTGAGTGCACGACAATAATGTGGTGCGATCACGATTTTTAATCCCAAGTGCGTTCAAAGCCTAAATTTTAAATGTCAATGATTATATCTGAACTCACAAAGTTAAGTCTTTTTTTTCAAATTTATTTCTTAAAATGATGAACGATGAAGTAAACCTATAAGTGACACTGACATTATTTTTATTGCGATTTCCATTAAATCAATTTAAGTATAGCATAAACTTGCGTTCCCATCCATCCTACAATAATAATAATTGTCACTTAGAACGCATTAAGAGTCTAGGTTTTCCATCAACACTTTACAACAAAGCTATCTTAGTAAATCCAGAGAATTATTCACTCAATTAAACTGTGGCTTTTGAAAATCACTTGAGCACAATAATTGACCAATTGTGTTGCTTTTAAGAGTCTCATGCATGAGGTTAATTTATGTCTTTTTCAAATATGTATAAACTCATTCACAGTGAGATTTTCACAAAAGAAAATATTTTAAACAAAGTTCATATCAAGGAGAGGCAAGCAAATTAATTTATTTATTTCACTAGGATATTTTCTTAAACGAACGACTTACACAAAATTTCTATGTTATTAATACCGTTCTAATACGGTTTCACGTTTATTACTTCAACGACTTTCACTAACCGTATTCTCTCGAAGCAATATAGTCCAATTCGATGCATCGAAACCATATATAAGATTTCTGATGGTATTTTAAAAAGTAAAAAAAAACACTAGTTATGGAAACTAAAGAATTCCTCAAGACCATCCTTATCGCAAAACTGCACACTTCAGTTGGAGACATTAAAACACAAAAAAAAATTGAGATAGCAATAGATAAATTGGTTACATGATATAGTTTTGTCCACTTCGGTAGCCTTATAAAACAAACGAGCCAACATTGATTTCAATAGTTAAACACATGCTTGAAAATCGTGCAAATATCATTTGGTGATGTTATAGAGATAGGTATAACGTCGTTACGTTAACACAAGAGCATTGTCAATATTAAATCACATCAGAAACATGTCGGAAACGATAAAAGTTTCTGACGTTATTTTACTTCATCCGTCAGAGCATAGTGTAGTAAAATTTTCTATGCAATTCGAAGAAAAAGCTATGATGAAACGGAAATTGTTTATAGAACATTCATTATGTTTCAATAAACAAAAATGTGGGCATTGAAAAGATAGAAGCTCTTGGAGGAACAAGTACAAGCAGTGACACATGTGATTGAGAAATTACTACACTTAAGGACAAACACAAGTGGGCCATTGACTCCTTCTCTGCATACGAGTCTGCAGGGCCTGATGGAATAATGCCAATTACGCTCAAAAGACATAATAATTGTTCCAATTCTAGTGGATATTTTTAGGGGTTGTCTAAACATCACCTATATTCCCTCTAGTTGGAGAGAAGTCAATGTCATCTTCATTCCGAATCTTGAGCCGAAAGATTTCAGGCCTATAAGCCTATCCTTCTTTCTTCTCTAAACCTTAGAAAGATTAATTGAAACTCATATTCGCCTTAATCTGAATGATACTGTGCTCTCACAGGCCCAACATGCATACATGGAAGGGCAAATCTGTTGAGACAGCGCTGCATGAAGTTGTAGGCACAATCGAAAAATCAATCCATTTCAAAGAATTCACTCTGGCAGCATTCCTTGATATAGAAGGGGCCTTTAATAATGTTGATAACAGTGCAATTCGATAAGCCCTTAGCTACGCCAGCATCGATCCGATACTGATAAAATGGATTGACTCCAAGCTCCAAACGAGGCTAGGTAGGTAGGTAGGTAAAAATGGTGGCAAGAGCGTAACACTTGCTGTTGCCCAATTAGCACTGGATTGCGCCGTTTTGATACCATAACTCGTTTGACCTGCCAAACGAGGCTAATAAATGTAGAAATGGTTGATAGCAAGTTAAAAGTTAGGGCGTGTAGGAGTACTCCACAGGGTGGAGTCTTATCTCCTTTTCTTTGGCACCTTGTTGTCAACCAGATTTTAGTCAAACTAAGTCTGAGTGGCATCAAGATCATTGCATATGCCGATGACATCATGTTAATGGGCTCAGGAAAATTTGTCCCTACTCTGTGCGAGCTCCTACAAACAGCTCTTGACAAGTTCAGCAATTGGGCCAGTAGCTGCGGACTCAACGTTAACCCACTGAAAACAGAATTGGTATTGTTTACGAGGAAGCACAATATTCCCAACATTGATCCACCAACCATTAACGGTACTCCGTTACATGTTTCGGGTACTGCCAAATATCTTGGCGTTGTACTTGACCGTAAACTAAACAGAAAAAAAAACAGAAAAGAAAGAAAGAAAAAAGCCTCAATTGCATTCTACACTTGTAGTATAGAATTTTTGGTAAAAGATGGGGTCCATTGAATGTACATTGGATGTACACAGCCATAATAAGGCCAATACTTACGTACGCTTGCATGGTCTGGTGGCCAGCCTTAGACAAGGAAACCAATTTAAAGACCATGACCAAAATTCAAAGACTAGCGTGTATTGGCACTACCAGTGCTACGAGAACTACACCTACAGCAGCTTTAGAAACTTTCCTTTCACTAGCTCCGCTCGATCTATTTACGAAAGAGCTGGCGGCCAAAAGTGCTTTTAGACTTAAACAGTGCAATAATTGGAAAAAGGGCCACTTCGGCCACAGAACCATAATGAAATTCTCTAACATAGACATTCAAACAGATTACGTCACACCGCAAATAGATTTCAACCCAGTGGCGATGACAGATATCCCTAGAAGGGAATTCTGGAATGAAAACAGGGTCATCAATACAAATCATGTTTCGGTGTTTACTGACGGTTCCAAAACAGACGAAGGAGTAGGGTCAGGTATCTACTCGGAAAACCCACCTATAAACAGATCAATAAAGCTTCCAAACTTTTGCAGTGTATTCCAGGCGGAGGTGCTTGCGGTTTGCGAAGCCGCGAAATATCTTGCCTCTCATGAATTAGTCAATAGCAATATAGACATCTTCATAGATATTAAAGCTATTTCTTCAATCAGTATCAAGTCCAAACTGGTAGATCGTTGTCGAACTGAACTTAGATCTCTAGGCGCAACAAACACAGTTACACAGTAACCCTTATATGGGTCCCTGGACATCGCGGTGATATTCTCGGGAATGAAATGGCAGATGAACTGGCCAGAAACGGATCATCTCTTGACCCTAGCCAAATCGATTTTTCGGTACTTATGCCACTGGAGCAGGAAAAAAATAGAATCCACCAGAATTTCCTTGAAGCTGCAAACGTCAGATGGTCATCATTTGACACTTGTCGGGTTTCAAGAAATTTATGGCCGAACATATTGAAGAAAAAAACTGAATATTTACTCAAGCTAAGTAGGCCTCAATTATCGATCCTAGTGGGAGTCCTAACGGGGCACAACTCATTGGGAACCCACATGAGCAGAATGGGTATCAACCTATCTGACTTATGTAGAGGGTGTCAAGATGAAGAGGCGGAGAAGGGGTCATCCCATTTCCTTTGTGAATGCCCCAGTCTGACCATAACTAGAAAAGAGGCCCTCGGAGAATACTTTTTCGACAAAATGGGCAACATCTCTACCCTGCCACTAAAGATTATCCTGAAATTCACTCAGAAGTCAGGGTGGTTCAAGGAGGCATCCCGTTCCTAAATTTGTCCTCAGTCCCACACACATCCCCTGCTCCTCACACCTACCTACCTTTATCCTGGGGAGCGCAATTAATCCACGGAGATCCGAGTGAGATGAAGCGGCTTACCGTATCATCACCCCTTCTAACCTAACCTAACCTCACGACAAACACAATAATTTTGAATGATTTCCAATAATTTGAATTGGGGAAAACGGCCAATTAAGACAATCATCACAAGCAACTCACCACATCAAGGTGAATATTGTATTTTGATATGGTACATTTAAACTGAAGACAGGGAAACAGTGAATGGTGGTGTTATCCTTTTTGCTGTTAAATCTTGTTTTGTGACATCACTAGTCAACGTTCCTGTTTGTTTTATTGAGGAGTTTTTATGTGTGAAGATGCATGGTACTTCCAGAAAATCGTCTATCGTGTCAATGATGAATAATTCCTGTCAGCTCATTCGATACGATTTTTTTTAATCTGAAAAAAGTCGTTTAAGAACTTACGAGGTTTTGACAGAAAGCCGACGATATCTGATCTGATGAACTACAACAATAAGATCACAGGCCTTGCTGATTTTAATCTAACTTGTATGGCTTGGAGGCGTTGTCCTGATACATACGCTATGGTGCCAATAGGCAATCTTTCAATGGACAATCTCTCTGACTGTCGCTAGCATAATGTCTGTTTGACTTCACCAAATAAGCAACGTTTTTCATTTAAATGAAAAGATCCTCCAACTTAGTTTTTACAACCATCGATGGTGATATAGAAAGATCGACTGCGCCTTTGGTCAACGAAAACTCTTACCATCCAGTGATCACGATATCTATAGTGCCTTCCATAAAATTAACCCCACCTTGTAAAAATGGAATTTATAAATAACTGAACATGGAAATTACACCTTACTATTTTTTTGCTTAAAGTAAGACCCGGTCGGCCGCAGATGCTGAGACGTCGCGATAAGAGGCCTATAATCAATGCTGCATCCAATTCGGTGCATTCTTTGCCGGAAATTCGTGCTGAATTGGGGATAAGCGTTTCAATCTTGACAGTTGTTCGTGCAATAATGAAAAGTGAAGTGATTGTTCGGGGCAAAATGGAGCCAGCTACAAATCTAACAATAGCCCACAAACCAAAAAGATTGGAATTTGCCCGTCAAAACATGGACCGCAATTGGAAAACCATTAATTTAAACTTAACTCTTATAATAATTCCAAATGCCATAATCTAATGAAATTGTTTCTTAGATTATCTTCAGTTTCAGTCACAAACAGAAGTTTAATCTTGATGGACGATGGTTATAACGAAGTTGAGAAAAGAAAAAAAGTTTTTTTCCAAAAGAAACTTCAGCGGTGGCAGTTGTAAGGTTTCGGGGGCTTTCTGCGACCCTTGGTAAGGTTGCACTTGCCTTCACCACTACAAGGATGAACAGTGCAGCTTACACCCAGGTGCTTCAAGACAATTTGTTACCCTAATTAAGACGATTTCGTCGAGTTCAGCATGTCTTTCTGCAAGATAATGCTTCAATTCATGTTCAAAGGGTGGACACGGTGCGTTCAAGAGGACACAAGCGTCCAGAAGCCTTTTTTAAAAAGTGAACCTCTGTCTATCAACTTCTACTCTCACCTCACGGTGGTGAACATTGGTTGCTTAGTACCTTTAACTGAAGATGGGGCTCCAATCCCTGTGGACGGTCTTAGACGCCACCAAACGAAAGAGGGGGAGGAGTGTTCCCACTTAGGCACTTCTCCTTTATCCAGGCGGCAGCGGAAGAATTCTCCAGATGGAATCAACGGTGGCGTCTACAGTTCCAGTTAGGTTGATTTACTTAGTGAACACCTTATACGGGTTACTACAACATATTCGGAGCTCAGGCCAAAAAGGAGCGGTTAACAAGCCTCGAATACGGACGGATTTACTGTTGACGAACCTAGCAATCGAAATAAGGACAACGAACTTCGAATCATGGAATGTTCTCTCTCTCTCTCTGCTGCTTCAAAGTAGATATATCCGAATGGAATGGGCCGTGCAAAACAAAAAACCTCAAAGACTGCGACATCTACCACAGTGACTGTTACTGTTCGGAAGTTCGACGTCGGGCGACTACAGTTGCAAGAAATCACCAGGTCTTCTTCCGAACAAGTGTCTCTCGCCCTCTTATGTATTCCTATGCCACCAGTCATCGAGAACCAGTGGAAGAATTTCCAGGAAGCCTTTTACGTGCTGGGTCTCTTACAACCGCCACAGCGAAACCCCTGATTTGATGAAGAATGCCGGCAACTACCTGTAGCCAAACAAGAGGCATACAGAGTGGTGCTGTAAAGGAGAACCAGAGCTGCTCGCGAGCGAAGGGGAGAGAAAAACACCAGCTTCTCAGAAGAAAAAAAACGGAGCATGAGAAGCACGTGATCGCTTAGATAGAGAGTAGCTAGTTTTTGATTCAAGTTCGAAAGTTTTACTAAAAAGTAAAAAAAAAATATCCCAAGTTTACAAGGGCTGAACCAAAGCCGGCAAGGACGATCAGGGGAACATCGCAGTTAGTGCTGAGGATATGGGGAAATCATTACTGCAAATTGTATAGCGGCGATGACGAGCCAAATTCCGCTGCCATGCAGATTGCACCATTCAACCTGGACGACGCACGCGGCGTAAGTCAACAATTTCGTCCACCCAATCTCAACAAAGTGAAGATAGCTTTATCTAAGTTAAGATTAATAAAGGTTCTAGAACTGATGGCCTTGCGGCCAAGCTGTTCAAAGCGGATGGCAATGAACTGCTTAGGACTATGCACCAGCTCATCACTACAGCAGATATTCAAAAAATAAAACCAGGAGCTTAAAATCGATACCCACCACCTTTTCATCGATTTCAAGGCCGCGTTTGACATCATATATAGAGATGAGCTATGTAAAGCAATGTCTAGTTTTATAATCTCTCTCAAACTCTTCCGTTTGTGCAGGGTGGCGATGGAGAATGCACGCTGCTTCATCAAGGTCAGTTAAGACCTCACCGATACTTTTGACCTTTGATTTCTTAAATGGTTTTAGATAAGGTGACGCGCTGTCATGTGACTTCTTCAACATTGTTAAGCAAAGCCCAGTATGCAGAGGCATGGACACTATTAACTGCAGAAAATTCTACGTTTGATTATTGTTCTGTCCCCGTCTGCATAGATGGGGAATGGAGAAGAAGGTACAACTAACTGAGGTGGCTGGGTCACATAGAGCAAATGGACATGAATGCTATGGCCCGGAAAGTTTTTGAATTCGTGGGACAATGCAGTAGAGTAGGGCAGCGTAACAGATGAAGCACTTAAGTGGAAGAGGACCACAACCAACTTGGCGTACGAAACTGGAGACAGTTAGCTAGAGACTGAGCCGGCTGGAAGAAGTTTGTTGGTTGAGGCCCTGGTCCACCCAGGACACACTTGTACTGATCGAGTAGGTACGTAAGCAAATAATGATGATGCAAAAACGCTTTGGAAGATTTTTTAGAAATACTTTTAGCTATATTTCCAATAAAATCTGTAATTTCGGTTTTGAAATGGAAATAGAGCCAGTTTACCGTATGCGTATCTCCAATGACAAACTTCATGCGTAGGCAGGTCAGGAAACCATCGTAAGTGGCATTGAATTGGACATACGCTTTGAAAAAGTCACGAGTGCATTGTGAGTCAAACGATGCAATGGAAACCTCTCAGAGTAGGCTGAACTATGTAGAAGTACTTGGTGAAGAACTTTGAAGAGGAATCAGCACAACTGGGTAAGAATTGGAGAGAGTTGATATATGCATCTCCAGAAACCGTACACGATGGCGCGTAGGAGCAGTGATGCCAGACTTTAGAGGCAGGTTATCCCATGGTAATACCCAACAAATCCCTTTTATCCCTTGCCAAAATTTAAAAAACCCACATGTATCCCACGAAATAAAAATTAAAAAACCATTTATTTCATTAAATTCATTCTTTTTATTACGAACAAATACAAATTAAATTGATTATTCAACTAGATATACAAATAAATAGAAATTAATATTACGATAGGTTTGCATATAATACAAAAAAAGAAATGTTTGTATGTACATCCTATACATTTTTAAAAGGTTAAAAAAAGGAACATAAAATTGCATTTGGCATTTAAATGAAAATAATATTCAACATACAATTTTTTGAAAATTACTGCAAAAAACTTTATCTCGGTCTCAAGTCTCATTATTCTCGATATTTCACACAAAAATGACACAGCAAATAGATTTAAGACTGGAGTAAAGCTTTTTGCATGCCTTCCAATGTTTTCAAAATAAATATTTTTTTATTTTTAAAATATTCCACATACTCGTGAATTCATCTAATTTATTATATAAATTTTTCGAATTGTGTAGGGAGAAATGCTCTTGCTTCACAACTAAATTGAAGCAAGCACCTAATATCTTTTGATTGAAAAGAGGACCTCAACAAACAAATTGAATTTATCATTTCTTTTCCCAACCGATTCCTTTTTTTCGATTTAACATCGGTTATAATCGAAAATATTCTTTCAGCCTACGCGTTCGGGTGGGGAAAAATCACTGCTATTTTAACTAACTTACTTACCTAAACTAGGAAACAAAAATTATATGTCATCAAAATTTCTCTTCTGACAAATCTCGAGCCACATTTCATCAAGATGCAATTTTCGGAGCGACGTCTTTTTATCTTCGCTGAGAAGTATAGCAACGTTCTTAAATTCTTCGCTTGCTTCGTTTGACTTTTTGCGGACGACTTTCTTTAAAATTTCTGAAATAGAAAATTTTCTACTTCTTGCAACATTAAATGCTATTGTATTCGAAATTTCATCTCATCAGTATGGTGAGTTGAGATTTTCACCACCGATTTGTCAGTTTATGAAACAGTTTAGGGTAATAAAAAAGAAAGTGAACGCATTCAGATAATTTAGAATGATTTTTTTTCTAAACATGAACAAATTTTGTTTGATCGTAGGTTGACAAATTTTTTTATTCTTAATGAAACTAAAAAAATTAGAACAAAAAGTGAACAAAAAGTAAAATCCCATTTTTTTTCACTATGAAGTTTGAAAAATCCCTTTAACCCTTTTAGCTTATTTTATGTGAGAAAGTCCCACAAAAAGGGACAAATCCCTCGATCTGGCACCACTGCGTAGGAGTAGTGAAGGCTCTTTGCCCTGCATAGGAAAACCTTATGAACGTTACAGGTCCGGGGATCTTAGTAAGTAAGCAAGTATAATAACATTCGTTGGGGACCAAAACCTAAAAGAAGCATATTTTAAGGGGCTTTTACTCTGAAATTATAAACTCCTTTAACAAAATTTGTATACAGAAAAATTTCCTATAAAAACGGTATTCACAACTTTTTAACGACTAACCGTTCTCGAGATATATGCTACAAAGCGTTTTTCAAAAGGGTGGCTGACGCACCAAACTCACAGCCACGATTTTCCTCTGCCCACTGGCCTTATTTGACAAATTGGAATCTGGCAAGCACAGTATTAACACGATGCCAGTATTATAGCAAGATTAAATAGTTTTAGTTATCAGATTTGTTTCTTAGACAGAAACAATGGCAGATTTTATCTATTCCCAATGAAATACAAAATTTAAAAGGTAACGGAAGATACTGCACTTAACAAAGCATTATAAAAACGATAAACTTGAAAGGTTCAATGAATAGATAGCCTAGGTACGACTGGGGCTCTTAGATCTTGCCAAACGGATGATTTAAGCGTTATTCTGCACCTTTTACTACTCGATCTACACATTAAATATCTTGTATCCTGCAGTGCAATAAGACTACAAAATCAAACTGTTTTAGTTTGCTGAACCCTGCGGTCACAGCAATACCACAAATCTAGTTCCAATTGAAATTCTTCCAACTCCCACTGACAACTGCACTCCTACAGTGAGTCTAAGCAAAGAATTTAAGGTTATTTTTCCTTCCAGATAAAGACTGGGGAGATTACCTTGTGACGAGGGACTTCAACACTACTATTTTACGGATGGCATTGTGATGGAGTTATGGGCTGGTTCAGGAATCTTTTCTGAATCTCTAAATATCACCAGGGTGTTTCGGCTACCCAATTATGCTAGTGTATTCATATTCATGCTGAATTACTGGCAATTAGGTAAGCGTGTTCTTAAGCTAGACCCAAACCAAAATCGAAACACAGCTATCCTCAAAGACAGTTAGACAGCTGTTAAAGCCATTGATTTGGCTATATCTTCCTCTAAGCTTATCCAGTAATGCCAAGATGAGCTCAACAGCATGAACATAATCTCAGGGTCACCCATTTCTGGGTTCCAAGTCACAGTGGCTTTCAGGGAAATAAACAGGTGGATGACATAGCCAGGCAAGGATCAGCCCTACAATTTACTACAGTTTAACCAACTGAAAATGTCTAGAAAGACCTGGCCCTATAATAAATCTTAATCATTTGATCTGATATGGACAGGTAGACCCAGGCAACACACAGCAAGGGTCGATGCAATTTGTACTGGAGACTGCCCAATAGGTGAACATGCCACTAGGTTAGCTTCGGTAGGTGTCTTAGCTGGGGTTACCAGTAATTAAACGAAACGGTCATTCATTTCCTTTGTAAATGTCCTGCTCTGGCCAAAATTACAGTAAATTCGCTGGGAATGGCATTGTTTTACGTCCTTAACGAAATTTAAGAACTGAAGATAAAGGATTTGATCTAAGACGGAAATCGGTTGTTTCTGTGTCACGTTCCCGCCAAAATCAATAAATCGTGAGCAATCGGTATTCGGGTTTTTGTGGGGCTTGTTGATGCTCAATGACCACAGAATTGCACAGTTGGACCGATAACGCCTCGTTATCATTGTGCTCGCTGCCCAGTTTGGCACCTTGCTGCTGGGTAGCGAGGTGCTATGAGATCAAATTGAGTGAGTGTCTTACGTTCTATCTTATATCTTCTGTCCTGGTACACATCCTATATTAACTCAAACCAAAAAATATATCTAGCTTCACTTGTAACCTCTTATCATGCGGACCCACTGGAGATAAAGGCCCACTGGAACTTTCACATCAAAATATGTTACTGGACTAACCTCCTCTAGTCATCATATGCATTGGTAGACCACTTTAGATTACCTAGTCTGGTATATTTCAATCTAAATCAAGCATACCAGTACGAGTACCTATACTTTACTTGCTGTGGTTTTTTGATATCATACAAAACTGAAGCTTCCAAAAAAAACAAAAAAAATGCAGTGACAGGCAGGAGAGTTTTAATAATAACAAAAATAATTATAATTAAAATGTTTATCTTTTCATATTTAACATTAACATTTTTAATTGTTATATACTTAAAAATTAACAATACTATTGACAATAATTATACAAACAAACAACAATAACAATACAACATTAAGTTCTTTTCGAGAAGAATCTCATCTTAACTTCCATTTATGTATATATTCTTTCACTCTTAAATCTATTCTTTGGCAACACATTTTAAGCTTTATCATGTTTCTTACAATTAAGTTTATCTTGAATTTGTTGTAAGCTCAATCCCTTTGTTTCCATTACGACCAGCAGTACAAAGAAGAATCCCATAGCACAGAAGATGCCAAATAGCCAGAAGGCATAATACGCACCCAAAGCATCTAAAGCTGGATAATATCTCGTTATGACGAAACCAAATGCCCAACAAGTTGATGCCACAATTGAAGAAGCTATTGATTTAACATTTCCAGGGAACATTTCACCCAGGACTGCCCATGGAAGTGGCCCAAAGCCAATACAATAGACGATGTTGAATATAATCAATGCAGGAACTGGTAGCCAAAGAAGATCAGCTTCTTCTCCTTTAGCTTGGGCGAAGAAAAACGCACCCAAGGCTGCCAAAGCAATGCTCATGCCACATGCTGATGTGGAAAGAATGACTTTACGACCCAATCGATCAGCAATGAGTGGTGTCAAGGCACTAGAACCCACCTGAACACATCCAATGATAATGGTTGCTATCGCAGGATCAATTCCAGTATTGGCATTTATGAATATGGTCTGACTATTGAAGAGCACAACGTTGATACCAGAACACTGCTGGAAGGCTATTAGACCAGCACAAATTAAGAGAGCCTTACGGTTGCCTTTGTTTTTGATGACATCTGCCACGGTTCCCTTATTTGCTGCAGATTCATCAACTGTAGCTTGAATTAATGCTACTTCATCCTTGACTCCGTCAGCACTTTGTCCACGCAGGAATTGCAGAGCCTTAATAGTGTCTTCCTTGCGTCCTTTTCCAGCATAATAATATGGACTCTCTGGGAGAAAAACGAAAATCGCTGCGAAGATAATTGGAATGGCTAAGCAGGACAATTGCAAAGTCATATAAGTGACAAAAGGTCCAATGGCGTAGACATATAGGATTCCAGCTTTAAATGAAAATACGTAAAAATTAATAAAAAAGGGTTGAAATGGTGATGGTGACTCTTAAAGAGCAAGTTTTTCGGTCCGAGATCATCTGAGTTTTGGGTTTTTGGGGTGTAAGTCCGAAGCTCAGACTGTCCCGCATCTTCAAAACTGCTTATAAACAAAAATACTTACAAACAATGAAAAGTTGCATGAAAGATCCCAAAGCCCCGCGAGTATCATCTGTGGCAATTTCACCAACATACATAGGTTGGACCGTCATTACGAAGCCCACTCCGAAGCCCATTATCAAACGGGATGCATAAATAATTTCCACCTCTGTTCCATATATCATAAGAACATACGCAGCGACAAAGAAAATAGTACTCGACAACATTGTCCATTTTCTTCCAATCCAATCAGCAAGTGGTCCAGCAATGAAGGGGGCTGTTAAGAAGAAAGTCAAAATTATTACATAGAAATTCACCAATTTACACATTACAGAGATATGATTATGAAGGACAATTTTAATGTTAATGTTAATGATGTTGAGGTTAATTTTAAATTTGTTTTTAGCATTTTTAAGTCTTTCTGTAAAAATTCTTTTAACTTACTAACTAAAGCTCCAATAGCAATCAATGATGATATCCATGCTTCTTCTTCTTTATTAATTCCAATATCCATTGGACTATCTTCAGTATTTTGTTGTAGTTTTGGAATTATTGGTGATGTCCATCCTAGACATGTTCCAATAGCAAAACTTGATAAATTGGCTAAACAAAATATATAAAACCCCAAAAAACAATAATTAGAAATAATTATTTTGTTAAAAATTCATATATAATCAAATTAATTTGAAAAATAATAATAAAAATAAATAACTTACCGCATACGGCAGCCAAATAAACACGTGATTTCTTTACAGGTTCCATTTTAGGCCTGCGTCCTGGGTCTATGTAAAAAGCTGTTTCTTCTGTACAATTAGCAGCATTTTCCGAAGAAATCATTTGCAAAATTTAAAGCTGAAAGAAGATAAAAGACATTTGGAAATTTTATAAAAAATGTTAATTCAGAAAAAATAATATATGTAATTGTAGGTATAGTAGATGGGTTGAGGACATGTTGGTTTGGCCAACATAAATTATTTAGGTATGCATTTTGTAGGGTATTTAATAAAGATTAAACAGAATTCAAGATTTTTTGTAAACCGTGCATAGTTTTTGAGTTAAAAGCAGTAAATGAGGAAACTGGATTTTTAAATAAGAATGAAATGTTTGACTTTTTTCAACATGCTCTGGCGGCCAAACCATTCATTCTTAAAATAGATTTGAGGAGTGCTTTTTCTTAGGAAATTGAATGCGCTTTATTTGCTCAAAGTTTGAAGAAAATTAATTTAGAAAACAAGCTCGAAATATAGGAGACTGTGCCAATTTTCTATAAAGATTTTTCAAAAAAAAAATAAAATTCTGGCTTTTTTTCTAGGAAAAAGTTCAAACTTTCCTTGGTATTTTCCCAGAATTTCAGCAACTTTTTCCAAATAGTCTGAGGTCTTTTTTTTCCATTTCCAAAAATGAAAAATGCCTTTCACAAAAAAAAAGTTTGGAACAATGCGAGACAAAATTTCTGATATCTTTTTCTATGCAAATTACAGTAAAGTTAAGCTTTGTTTTAATAATACTTATCATTTTTATCAGTTCAGATTTTATAGATTTTAGACCTTTCTATAAAAGTTGACCATCTGTGAGCCGTTTTGATTTCATAGCTCATTTGACAACAAATTAGGTAGGTACTGCAGGAGCAGATACGTTTCCTCGAGCTCTTAGGATTTGACAGAGATAATAGAATGGAAGATAACAAAGTCCTCCTTGGAGCCCTTTCGTGGCATTCAAAAAAGGGATGAATTTTCGATCTCCAGTTCGGAGAGTTCATTAAGGTCATCAATGCCTTTGCAATCTAAAAATTGTGGTCTCAAACTTGTCCGAAGAGGACATTTACTAAGATTTCCAAAGAAAATTAATGCATGTTTCCCTTCCTGGGAAACTTACATTCTCAGACAAAGCTAAATGCATCTTATATAAGAAGTTTAACTGGAAACCTAACATACAAGAAAGAGTTAAAAAACAAGCCACAGTGGCACTTTTCTCTTGCAAAAAAAAAGACGTTGGTAGTAAATGGGGCTTGCAACCACGCATTACTCACTGGCTATACATTGCGGTAATTACACCGATTCTAACTTACGGTGTGGCAGTAAGGTGGACTACCCGGGATAAGGCGACACACCGTGACAAACTATAAGCAAAGTCCAAACAACAGCATGTCTATGCACAACTGGAGCACTTCGGTCGACTCCTTCCGCTGCATTAGACACACTTCTCCATCTGACACCTCTCGATATTTTCAGCAAACAAACAACTGCGAGCATAGCCATTCGCCTCAAAGCCTATTCACAGTGGATCAATAATGAGATTGGTCAATCCGCTATTCTGAATTCATTCTGATCACTTCCTAGTAACACTGACAACACAGTCCCACTATTGAATTTCGATAAAAATTTTGAAGTAACCATACCTTCCAGATCCACCTTGAAAGGATGTGGAATTCTTAGAATATCAATCAAGTCACTTCTTCACCGACGGATCGAAAATCAAAGATGGGGTTGGTGGAGGTGTGTACTCTAATAGACTTAATTTAAGTCTCTCATTCCGTCTTTCTAATCACTGTAGCGTATTCCCGGCGAAACTTCTAGCGATAAAAGAAGTACTATCTTGGCTCAAAGAAAACGTTAACCTATTCAACCTCGGATATCCACATCTTCTCTGATAGTCAAGCCGCTATTAAATCCCTGGACTCTGTCTCTACAAACTCTAGAATAGCCCTTAACTGTCGATCATCTCTTTTGGACACAACGCAACAGTTTAGTATTCACCTTTGTTGCGTGCCGGACCATAGTGACTTTCCAGGTAATTGTAAAGTTGATGAACTCGCTAGAAATGGAACATTACTACCCATTTTACCTGAAAAGGTAAATATTGGTATACCCATTGCTACGTGTAGACTTTTGCTGAAGAAATATGCGTTGGAGAGAACAAACATTAGATGGGAAATAATCACTACTTGTTTGACGACAAAACAAATGGCCAAACCTTAACCCAAAACGCTCCAAGTGTTTGATATCTCTAAGTAGACCGCACATCAGCTCTATTGTAGGTGTATTGAGTATCAGTAGCAGTGCACTGTTTAATAGGCAGGCACGCAGCGTGGTTCGGCGTACTTTCAAACGATTTGTGCAGAATCTGTGTGGACGAGGAGGAAGAAGAAACGATCCCTCACCTTCTCTGTACTTGCCCTGCTTTTTCCCACATACACGTAGGCTCCAATAAGGAGTATATATTTATAGTCTCGCACGCTTCGTCAGGAGCTCTAAGTGGTTTAGCGAGTAGATAAGGAGTTGTCAAGATTCATGTGGACAATTTTGGTCTAAGTGTGTCAGTACTAAGTACTGCTAGCCACTTCTACATAACCTAACATAGCCCTTCCATTCCATGGTGACCTTCAAAGCTTGGACAGAGAGTTTTGTTGCGGCCAGTGAAATTCTTCAAACAAAAAACTTGAATTTTTACTTGCGATTATAGGTACCTACTATAAGGCAAGTTTTGGATTCGTGCAAAAAAAACATTTTGAGATAACAATCAAACATGATATTACGATGATAGAGAACACCAAAAAAGTGGGTGGCACAATAATTCTGTCTGTCTGTCTGTTCGTCCACAGCCTAAACGGCTCGATCGATTTTCTTCAAACTTGGTACGTAGTGGTTTTTGGTGATTCTGTCAAAACGTTTTTTTCATTTTTTTTTTAAACCAAAAATAACGGTACCTGCCATACATTTTTGTTTGGCAAATTTACATAATCGTATTTTTCTCAAAAACGGCTCGACAACTTTTCTTAAAAAAAATTCAAAAAATTTATTTTAGTAAGGGCTTTCTTTGGGTGGAAAACCATTTTTCAAAAATGGTTATTAATGGTACGTCCCAAGGAACCATTTTTTAAATTTTTGATTTTCTTCAAAATGGTCTGACCGATTTCAATTATTTTTTTTATACAGAAGCTTCCAAAAAATGTTAATAGTTTTGTGTACCAACATTTTTGAAAAAATATTTTTTGGATTTTTAAAAAATATTTCAAATTTTTTTTGGAAAATCAAATATTTTGAAAACGGCATCATAGATTTTTTTGAAACTCGATATTTAAGACTTTTTTAGTACTCTCTAAAATATTTTTAGAAAAATTTTACATTTATGAAAAAATAACGGTACCTTCCATACAAAAGTGAAAAACCCGCAAAAGAAAATATTTTTTGCTTGAAAACACTCCTACGATTTTGATTAAACTTTTTTCATATACTAAAATTAGTACGATCTATCATCAAAAATTATAAAATTTTACACATAGCAACTATTAGTAGTACCTATGATAGAACGTTTTTTTTTATTTTGAGTTTTATCGTTATCAGCTTAACGGATTTAGATGAATTTTTTCATATACAAACTTCAGATAAGATTAAATAATATTGCATATCAAAATTTTCAAAAAAAAAAAATTTTGGATTTTTAAAAAAAGTTTCAAACTTTTTTTTTGAAAATTCGATATCTCAAAAACGGGTTGACAATTCTTTTTCAAATTTTGTTTTTATATACACATAAATATATAGTTTAAATCTGCATACCAAAATTTGTTTTTAAAAATGTTTTAAGAATTTTATATATAAAAAATTAATTTAAAAAAAAACCTCTCCAACGATTTTAAATTTTTTTTTCTCATACAATCATATTCCATCATGAATTAAGATGGCATACTTTTTTTTCACCTCAAACTGTCAAAAGAGTTGTTTTAGCCAATTTAAATGTCGTATTTCATGCTTCTCTACATTTTTCTCTCATAATTTCCATGTTTGCATATACAATTTTCTTAAACTCGCAGTGTCTTGAAGTACGTGCGACCCAGTCGTGCATTTTATTTTTAATTTGATGGGAAAATTTACTTTTTATTGCCTTTGGAGTCAAAAAAGAACTAATGCAAAACTGTAAAAAAAATCTACGGTAATTGTGATTTTATTGTCATTTCGATGACGAGTACACAATGTTTAGGAACAACCGTTGTGTTCCATTTGAAACTTTATAGGAATATTGACGCTATAAAAGTCTAAAAACTTGCATACTAATGGAAGTTATGCAATCAAAATTAACAAAGAAACAAATCATTTTACGAAAGACCACTTTCCTGGGTACAAAAAAAAAACAATCTTTTCAAAATCTTAAATGGGAAACTTATTCAAATTTCCAAAACGTCATTATTTTCTGAGTTATTGGTGATCAAAGCTAAAAGTATCTTTTTTCATTAAAAGTCAGATAAACCATGCAAAACAAAACTGTACAACAACAAAACGAAACATTGTATTAAAGCTGAATAATCAAGCTATCTGGCCTTTACATTTGATTGACTCAAAAAAATATCTGTACAAATGACTAACTCAAGGAATTAAAAGAAAAAAAAGTATTTATCTCGTGTCATTTTTTGGAATATAACAAAAAACGGTACTACAAGAAATTTTTTTGCAAACAGATCTCAAAACAAGTTTCAACTCAATACGACCACTCATCACAAAGATACAGCTCTTCAAAAAACACTAAAAACAATGGTTTGACTAGTGTAGTTTCCTAACTGACTATTAGGATTTCAATATTGTTTTTTCTCGTTTCGGTCTTGTATGGCTATTTTGTTTGCTTCCCGCCTGCGATTCTTGGAAATTCTATTTGAAAATCATGACCAAAGTTGGGGAACTGAAAATATCTAGACATTTTCAAAAACTAGAAAAAGATACCTCAAGTCCTGAACCAATACCGAATTCCATGTCTTGTGGTCTAACATGGCCTCAATTTTCAATTTAAAAAGACATTTCTTCTCAGCTTTTATTATAAGCCCAGTTAGAATAAACAAACAAATGCCAAAGAAAGGAAAAAAAATGTAACAAGCTGATTTTTAGTATGCACTTTGGGATTGATGCTACTTATTATCTGAGAAAAGTCCTCAAACACCCAAAGCGACTTTTCAAACAATCAATGCAGGTGTTTCAGTGGACATTGAATATTATGTTGATGGTGAAATTCAACGTCGACACTAATCTTAATATTTTAATAAAATTTATTTTTCTTACTATTCTTGGACCTGACAACTGACCTTTCCCATTGAGGCCTTTTTCCGGTCCAGCGTGCATGAGGGGAGAGATTAAAAAAAAAAATGTGATCCAATGGTTCCAAGTACGCTTATGCTATGTTTCCACCAAAGGTTTATCTCAGTTTAGATTAAATAAATCTTTTTGGTGTTTCCACAGCACAAAAAGATTTAAAAAAGATTAAGTTTGACAGCCCCTTCAAAAATGCAAATGGGGTTTTAATTTTTCTCATCAAGTGCGAGTGAGGCAGAATGTTTGATTTATGTCTAACAATGAAGAACTGAATCGAGTCTCGAATGAATCGTTAAGCGGTTGTTGGATTTGTGCTGTGAGAGGTGGCATCATTTGTCAGTATAATCACAACTTGTGTGGTCTCCTATCGTATTTTTCAACACTTTCTTGTAGGTAAAAATCCTTATTCCGATGTTGTTTTTCCAGAATTGGCTACTCCGAATGCATAACTCCTGATTTTTTTTAGTCCTTCGGGGTTCCTACTGAATTTAAATTCAAAAATCAGTGACATTTCAAATTAAAATGAGAAATATTTCTTGTTGTTTTGAAAACAAAAATTGAATTTTCAGTATGTTTTTGATGTTTATTGTTGTTCTCAAATTGTAGGTGCCTGGTAAATTTATCCACCGGTTAGTTTATCCGAGACTTTGACGATGAAACAGAAAATAAATAACAGCAACTTTTATCTGATGGATATTGTTATGTTTCGAATAGCTATCCGAAACTTTAACAGGAACATTTGAAACTGGCCCTTAGCGTTTTCATGATACTTGTCCAAAACCCATTCTCGTAACCTTTGACCCCTTATTACTGACTTAGCGGTCATCGAATGTCTAAGGACTTTTCTCAGAATGTAAGTAGCATCAATCCCAACGTAGGTACATTCCAAAAATCAGCCTGTTACAAATTTTTTCTTTGAAAAAATCTATCCTTACTGGGCTAATATTTATCTTTAAGCCTAGGTTATCTCAAAAACTTAACATTCTTGAGCAATTTTAAGGATAGCCATGTAACAGAAACAAACAAAGCCTAAGGAATAAAAATTTCTCTATGATTTGGAAGAAACATTTTTTTTAACACTGCGACAAAATTAAATTTTTTGATAACATTAGTCAAGACTTTCACTTGTCCCAAATATTGACAAGTTTCAATCCACCGGTATTCAAGTTTTATTATGGAAAATCTTCATAGCAACTAGAGCTTCAACTTTGTGGAATATCAAAATCAATAGAAATCCGTCTTCAATTGTCTTTATAGTTATGATTTGTTTGCTCTTCTTCAGTAATGTACACATATAAGTAGCAAGAAACTGTTTATTCATTTATGTTATCTCAAGCCCTTTTTTTTATTGAAGCAAATCTTGGTATTTTAATTACAACATTTGACAGTTGAGCAAATAAAATTCCATAATTGTGATCTAACTTTTTTTTCATTTGATCTATCGCAAACGTAGGTATACAAAAGTACTACAAACGAATTGACGCCAGTGCTAGTACCTACCTATACAGTTATGGGCGCCAGTGCCCCTGTATATTGGCATGTCGGTAACAACTTCAGTTTTAGAGATATCGTATATTCTATGTATTATCAAATTACATAAATTGAGTATGAAATAAAAAACCAAAATTAAATAAGATAAAATAAATAGATAGAAGCGACTTATCAAATTGAAATCAAATGAAATTTGATTAAAAAAAAACTAAATAAGTTATAATTGTGATTGCTACCATCTGGATGCGATGCGTCAGTTTAAAAGTAACTTTTCAAGCTTTTAAAATCTTCTTATGAAATATGTATTTTATTGCAAATTGGTTTTGTTCAACAAAAATAATGAAAGTAAGTATATAATTTTTTTTGAAAATCCTTTGAGAAATTATTCCGGAAAGGGCTCATATTTTGCATTGTTAAGATTATTTCTTTTTTTTTAGATTTTTTACTTTAAGCCCTTTTAATATTTAATTGTCTACAGTTTGTTCAGGGCAAAAATCGTTGAGAACTGAGCAATCCATTAATGAATATACGAGTAGGTACTTTGTTGGAATAAAATTCTATATGCGATCAATAACTATAAAAATTCACTTTTCCAACTTACCACCAATCATCTTGAAAACCATTTTGAAACCCTTCAAACTTTACGAAATGCCTTTAAAAAATAACTTCCTTCGTCCGCTGGATTTTCTAAGGTTTATTTAAAAAAAAAATCACTTGCAATCACTTCTAATGTAAAACTCGTAAAAAAACACTTTTTGTATACAAAAAATATGTTGTGGTCCAAAATTATAATTTATTTCTACGACACGGTGGTGACGGAGCTATCTCAATTTTGACATTCTTTTTATGTTAAAGGAATACAGATTAATGAACTTCTTCTTATTTTTTTTTTCTTCTCAACTTTATACCTATGCAAATAAATATTTTTTTGTCTGTCTAGTGTTTATTTAAAAATTATGATAAAAATATCATTCAACCCATCTTTTAATACAACCTCATAAAGTTAAACGAGATGTTAGCACTCTTCCTAAATAAGTTCAGGGATGGGATAAGGTAGGATGATTGCTTTGCTTCTTATCAAAATTGGCAAATATTTAGTACAGCTTTCCTATTGATACATATACATAGATATTCAGAAATTAAAAGTTGTTCAATTTAAAATGGCTAAGCAGTCGAAAAGATTTAAAACTTCTTATGAAATTTTCTAGGAATTTAAAAAAAAAAATACATGACTGGGTCGCACGTACTTCCTAGTTCAAGAAGTTTAAAGGCTAAATATTGTATATACAATATACATACATAAAAACATGGGTATTTTAAGAGAATAATATTTAATAGCATAGAAATATAAATTTATACAAATAAAAACTTAAAAGTCGTTGGATCAATTTTCAAAAAAAATATTTGATACAAAAGAAGATTTTTCAACACTTTTGTGGTAGTACCAGTGGTGTATTTACACTAGGGCGATAGGGGCCATGGCCCAGGGCGGCACTCAACTTTGGGTGCAAAATGTAAAATTCCTTTAAGAAAATTTG
Source organism: Dasysyrphus tricinctus (assembly GCA_963921185.1). Lineage (NCBI taxonomy): Eukaryota > Metazoa > Arthropoda > Insecta > Diptera > Syrphidae > Dasysyrphus > Dasysyrphus tricinctus. The sequence continues at coordinate 102,058,306 of OY992530.1, read as the reverse complement.
AATGGTAAAAGTAAAGCTTTTAGAGGCGCCAGGCGAAATATCATCAAAACGATGTGAAGTAGGTACCTACTTACGTAAATTTAATTGAAATATCTTTTTGTAGAAACTTTATTTATTTATTTATTTATTTATTTATTCATCAAGCAGAGAAAGAGCTCTTATAGACTAATACAAAAATTAACAATATATGTACAAAGAAAGAAAAATTTGAAGAAATAAATATGTACTAACCACCGTAATTAAGACTTAATAACAATTTTTTTTTAAACAGTCTCTACTTAAGTATAAATTAAAATAACATTACATAGTGAATTAGCTTGTCTTAAACAGCGAGTTAAGGGTTCATTGGTTCCATAATCAACCCTATGAAAAGGTACACAAAATAAACGATTATACGTAAACCACAAGATGGAACATGAAAACCAACCAACGAAAGCAAATGAGGACAATTGATTTTGTAATTGATTAAATCACTGACAAACAACACATCAAAAAATGTACGGCGTGTTTCCATCAAAGATTGAATGCCCAGTAACAAACACCTCGTGTTATAAGATGGCATTTCAACATTCTATCGTTAAATCCTAATCCTTCTGGTGAAGCGTTTCTGTACACTTTCAATTCTTATTGAATGGACAGCATACATAGGATTCCAGATGGGAGAACAGTATTCTAATATCGATCGTACATAACAAAAATATAAAGCTCTTAAAGTAAATGGATCTGAGAAGTCTTTAGCATTCCTGGAAATAAATCCAAGCATTGATCTGGCCTTAGAAATTATATAGTCAATGTGGTTGGAAAACGTTAACTTTAAATCAAAGATCACACCCAAATCTTTTTTTCCCGTTACTTTAGATAAAGGCGATCCATTTATACCATAAGAATACAATATCGGTGACGCACCACGGTTAAACGTCATAGTATGACATTTAGAAACATTCAAATGAAGATCATTATTAGTACACCAAACAGATAAATTATAAAGATCATTTTGTAGGTTTATGCAATCCGAAATAGATTTAATCCGTAGGAATAATTTTAGGTCATCAGCATACATTAAACAAAGACAATTATTCAAAACATTCCACTTCCCTGTGGAACCCCAGAAGTTACAGCAACCGGGTTTGAAATAAAATTGTTAATTCGAACGTATTGAATTCTACCAGTAAGATAGGATTCAAACCATTTCAATAAATTAGAATGAAAACCTAAGTTATGAAGTTTGGCAATTAATATAGAGTGATCCTACCTGTCAAACGCTTTAGAGAAATCAGTGCTTATAACATCGCATTGATATCCCTGTTCAAGAGCAGCTATTACATAATTACTAAAAATCGTAAGATTGGTCAAGGTTGATCTGCCACCGATAAACCCATGCTGCAAAGGGGAGATTATTTCTTTCACTGAGAAAACAAGCTTATTATAAACAATTTTTTCAAACAGTTTAGGAATTACAGATATCTTAGAAATGGGCCGATAGTTTATAACTTCATTTTTGTACCCAGATTTGAAAACAGGATATACATACGATTTGTCCATTGGTTTAAAAAATAACCATCTTGAAGTGAGCGATTAAAGATGATTTCAAGAGGGTTGCTAAAGAAGAAGCACATTTTTTTTAAATAATGAGAGCAATAACATCAAATCCTGACTGTTTTTCTTCTTTTAATTTTAAAAGTTCTTCAAGTATACCGCTTTTCTCCACATATAATTGACTAATATTGATCAATTCAGATGAAGATATGAACGGATGACTTGCTTGATTACATGTAGGTTTAAAGACAGATCGAAAAAATTCAGCAAAGAAATTGCAGATAGTTAACGTGTCACTAGAAGTTTGATCCATATAATTAACTGAATTAGGAATTCCAGTAGAACTTTTCTTATTGTTGATAAACTTCCAAAAACATTTACTATTCTTTTTTAGCTTAGATTCAATACTTAAAAGGTATTGATTATAAAGAAATTTGTTGAGAAAATTAAATTCACGATTACATCGAAGGTATTTCGCATACAAAACATTATCATCCCTGGAACCACTATAAAGTTTAAAAGCTTTATTTTTCCGATTATTTAAATTTACTAGTTTTTTGTTGAACCAACACGGCTTAGAGTGAGATTTTTTTGGTATTTTTGGAGTATTTAAATGAATTGCCTCAATTAATAAATTCGTTAATATGGTAAAAGTTTCTACAATATGAGTATTGCATATACTAAGTATATTTCTTGCTACTTTTAATTGGACTAATTAGTTTAAGAGGTATTAAAGTTTACAGTAGGAACGCAACACAGAAAATTCTTAAAATTGCGATGAGTCACCTCTTAATATCAATGGTCCCATACCACCGGCTATCCGATTCGGATAAGTTATCCAAGATAACTGAGTAGCCAATACGTTTATGAACAACCAGAAACGGATTGGTTAGCCGAAAACAGCAGACAAAAATTGAATAAAATATTTTATTTATTATGCAAAAAATTGTTACATTTTCAACGAAGTTTTATTCTATTTATTTGTTCATAATGAGTGGAGTCCAAGGTGATGGAAATAACCATTTTGTAGTTGCATCTATGTACTTAATTTTCCTTTCAATATGAAAAACTCAAAAGCTTTAAGGAGGATATAATGAAATATAATGAATTCCTATGTGAGCTGGAGGTCAGTTTTTGTTTTTATTTTTATAAAATTAAGAATTATTTCAAAGAAAACATAAATACAAAATTAATAATAGTTAAAAACTGTCAATAATAATTCCAAAATATATTCCTTTTGTGGGGTTACATGAATAAAATTCAATAATAAAGGTTATTGTGGCCTTTACTCCAATGAATGCATTTCGCACGAGTGACAAAAACATTGCGTTTTTAATTGGGTATGGCGTATGGTGGCATCTAACGAATGAGCCCACCACCATGTTTGGAAATCATTAGAGACATTTTGAGGCCAATCATGAAAAACAAACATTTCGATTTTTCGGCACAGCGCAGTAAATATATGTTTTATAATAGGTACTATTATAGATTGCTTACTGGCATTCCGAGAAGATCTAATTCAAAAAAAAATCAAGTATCTCAATGTTCTTAGACCATACACTGCATGCGTTTCTGAGGATTGCTGTGACAACTGACAAATTGCCATGAAGAACGTTCATATTCCGTACTCAAAAAATAGACAAATTATGTACATTCCTGGATATGCGAAAAACGTTTGAAGCACGTTCCTTATTTTGGCAGGGTCAAATAATTTTGATATCTAAATTTCAAGTGCGCTTTCTTAAATGTGAATTTCATTTTAAAAATTGAAAAAAAAAAACGATCGATTGAAGCTACAAATTCATTTTTGCATACGAAATTATTATCTTAAAAGCTTAAGCTAAAAGAATCATGATTTTGGTATTTTCGTTCGCTAGCTTCACACTTCAGTCTTGTTTAGTGAAAGATTTAATTTTCAAAAAAAAACTTTTAAAGCAGCAAAATCGGGGTGTAAACAACAAGTTAGCAAAAATTTTATATTCGTATAATTTTAGATTTTCACTTCTTGCTTCAGTCTTACTTTAGAAAAAACTTTAATAACAAGTGATTACTAGAGTAGAGATACAAATGTATGGTCCTTGCAACAAATAACCATTCAATTAGCTACATATTCAGGCATCAAATTACTTTATTCCGACAATTGTTCGAAAAAATCAAGGTCGTCAGTTAATCATCCCTTAATCTTTAATTCTGACTGAACTCAATCGGTCAATTATAACAGTGCTATTGATGAATGTGTCAACCAATTTGTGCGTCGGCAAAAACGTAAATATTAAAATTGTATTTATTATTTATGATTTTTTTTTCATTATGAACTGTTTTAGTTCTCTTTCGTATATTATGGGGCGCCAAAACTTCTTGGCCCGGGGCGCTAAATCTTTAAATACGCCTCTGGATAGTACTATCTATTATTTTTAATGTTTCATTTAAATGTACTATTTACTAAAAGTAGTTTATTAATTTGTTTTAAAGAAATATTTGCGGAGCTATGTATACGATTTTGTTAAAGCAATAAAAACAATTGTTTGATAGATACCGTTATTTTTGGTTAAAAAAAATAAAAGCAATAAAAACTGGTGGAAGAATAACCGATAAACGCTATGTCCTATGTATCAAAATTCAAGAAAATAGATCCAGCCGTTTGGAATGTTGACGAACATATATACAGACAGAGCATAGAAATTTGAAACACACTTTTTTCTTCTTCGTTAGTGTATATAGTACATTCGTAAAAAATAATTTAACATGAGACTTTGATCATACTACGATGACGAAGACGAAAAAAGTGAGTCTTACAATTATGTATCAGGGATGCAAAAGTCGATACAATTGTACTTTTTTCGATACACTCGACTTTGCTAAAGTACACAAATACACTTTTAAAAAATTCTATACACTTTTGCATTAAACGAAAAAGATAAAGTAAATTAAAAAGAAAATCATATAAACTTACAAAATGTATACTTTGGAACCGAGGCTGACAACGGTATAACAGAAGAAATAAAAATGATTAAGACAGTTTGTTCGAGAAGATTTAAAATAAAATGCACGACTGGATCGCACGTACTTGCTCTTATGTTCAAGTTGTGTGGAACTTAAGAACTTTAAAAAATATTCAAGTAATTATAGAAAAAGTATAAAAAAGCATTTAAATTGTTCTTTTAATCGTTTAAACAGACTGAAAAATAACTTAAAGCGCAAAACAAAGTATGCCATTTGATTACTTAAAAAAATATCAATATATGCAAAAAAAAATTTAAAATCGTTGGAGCCGTTTTCTTAAAAATTAATTTTTATATATAAAATTTTTGTAACATTTTTCAAAAAAAAAATTGGTATGCCAATTTTGAGTATATATTAATATACATTTAAAACTGGAATTTCAAAATAATTCATCAACCCATTTTTGAAATATTGAATTTTCAAAAAGAAATTTTGAATCTTTTTTTAAAAATCCAAAATTTATTTTTTCAAAAATTTTGGTATGCAGTATTATTTATATTCAAACAAAGCTTTTGTGCAAAAAATTTTATTGAAATCGGATGAGTGGTTAATGAGAAAACCAAAAATCAAAAAAACCGTTATATGATAGGTACTGTTAATTTATGTTTTTGGTGATTTTTTTTCTTACTAAAAGGTATATCATATCTACAATAATACACTGATTTTTTTTATCAAAATCGTTGGAGCCGTTTTTGAGATAAATAAGCTTTTCCTTAACGGTTGTATGGCAAGTACCGTTATTTTTTGAGCTAAAAAAAAAATCTCAATCTCCCATCTGGAGAGTTACAAAAAAACTTTAAGTTCAAAATTTGAAGAAAATCGCTTCAGTTGTTTAGGCTGAAGGTTGAGGTACGGACAGACAGACAGACAGAATTGTGCCACCCACTTTTTTCGTGTTCTCTATCATCGTAATGTCATGTTTGATTGTTATCTCGAAATTTTTTTTTGCACGAATCCAAAACTTGCCCTATAGTACCTATATCGCAAGTAAAATGACATCTACAAAATCCCGGTTTCAACAATCTCGCAATTAAAAAATCGAAAACAATAAATTTATCAAATTTTAATCTCGCCTTCTCTCCCTTCAATATTGAAGGGTATTGCAACAAATTCCTACAGTTTTGTAATAAAGGTTTCGCATATGTAAGTACATATGTACCTAATACGTTAAGTAACATAAACAATTAACAAATTGTTTAATTAATTTGACATAGAAACATAACATACGTTCATGCAACAGCAAATGTGGACAAAATATTATTTTGATGAAGCAAATCAAAAAGTACAATTCGATACACTTTATTTTTATCTTTTGATACATTGCTGAAACACGATTTTTCATCCCTGTTATGTATGTATGTCTGTTTGTCCGTTTAACTACACCTTACCATAAAATTTTTGTCTTAAAAAACAAACGGAGTTGGACACAAGATCGCAAAGAGGTAGGATGTGCTCGGCCCAGCCACGCACCTACATTTTCCTAAAAAGAAAAAAAAAAAAAAAAAGTGCAACACAAACGCAACTAGTAAAATTATTCTAATAATTGTGCATCACATAACTTGGATGGTATACCTTTGGGGAAAGGCGATCCTTCTGAGTAAACACGAGACATCGAGTCTCCAACAACAGCTTTTTTAGTTCACGGCTTCATCCTGAACTATCTTGGACACCGTTAGTCCCGCTATAACGGATACCCAGGCAGATCCAGTCTGCCTAGCAACCGCTACAGCCACTTACCATGGTTGATAACAGTGCCTGTCACCGACACCACATAACACGTGCGCCGTACAGCGTTAAAACTAATCGCTGCCAGACCTCTTGATTTTGGCAGTTCCTCCAAGCGAGATTACGAATGTTTTCAACAAAGTGTTGATGAGATGAGCATGGCTGCATACCAGACAAATAAAGACCCACCTGGACTAGAACCCACAACCGGTAGCATCCCAGATGATCAACGTCATCAAATGATAAGCAATAAAGTGTAAAAATTATAGGATTCTATAGTCCTAAAATCGTTAACATCCCAGACGAGATGTTCAAAAGAACAACAACAAAAATCTGTGCTGTAAAATCATTTCAACATCAAGAGAAATTTAAAATCAATAACTATTAACAAAATTCAAAACAAATTTATAAATTAACAAAAAAAAAAAAAAAATATCTTATCTCTCAAAGATAAACTCAAATGAAAAGAAAATCAACTAACACAAATACAATATGTCATTTCGCTAACTTATTAAGTATCTGTGATAATTACCTGTAGTTTGTATATATTTATCTGTATATAGTGTATATACCCTCGTTTTATTATAAGAGACAAACGTCTAAAGTAACATGTTATAGCTCCGAGAGCAAGAGCTAGATATATTATTTTATCAAATATATAAAGCAATAGCCATGTCGGCATTCGATTTAAAAGTAAAAGAACAGGATGGCCATACTTTACCGCCTCCGATGTCATAGTACAACAAAAAGAAATAGCTATATATATTTAAGTATTCGATGTATTATAAGTAAAAGAAACAAAGTCTCAATAAAGATACATACATACATACATTAAAAAACAAACAAAAAATAAATTTATGTTATTACTCCAAGAGGATTAGCTTCGTAGATGGAAGGACCATTTTTGTGCCCTGCTAAATGAGGATTCAGTTGAGCAGAGTGCTGAAGTGCCCCAACTAAACGAGATGCGCAGGTCCTATAGGGGTATTGAAATCGAACCCCCGTCAGAATCGGAAATCCTTACATCAATAAATCTCCTCAAAAGCAACAAGGCAGCTGGACTGGACGGAATACCAGCTGAATTCCTGAAAGCCGATCCCGTAATAGCCGCTAGTATTTTACATCCGTTGATACAAAGCATTTGGGAAAACGAATGCTATCCCAGGGATTGGAAGGATGGTGTGATTGTTAAGTTGCCAAAGAAAGGTGACTTAAAGAATTGCAACAATTGGCGTGGTATCACCGTTTTGTCCGTTTTCCCAAAACTAATGGCAACCATCATTCTCGAGCGAATAAAGGATAGTATCGAGTCTACACTCAAGAGGCATCAAGCTGGCTTCCGCAGTGGTCGATCGTGTGTCAACCATATTAACACCTTGCGTATCGTCCTCGAGCAGTCGATGGAATTTCAATCACCGCTTTACCTCATGTTCGTGGATTTTGAGAAAGCCTTTGATCGAGTTAATCGAGAATGTATATGGAGATCGTTGCTTGGTAGAGGAATTCCACCAAAAATAGTTGCCATTATAAAAGAGTCCTACAACAACGCAAGGTGTTTTGTTTTGCACAATGGGCAGCTATCCGACTCCTTCGTAGTGCAACAGGGTTTGAGACAAGGGGATGTTCTATCGCCAATTCTCTTCCTGCTGGCGATGGACAACGTATTGACGGCCAGTGTTGGTACAGCTGAGCGACAGGGCATTCAATGGAGACCGTTCGAAAGGCTCAGTCATTTACACTTTGCCGATGACATATGTCTACTGGCAAATAACATCAGTGGGCTGAACGGGATGTGCCAAACACTGCAAGTGAAGGGAGAGTCGAGCGGTCTAAGAATTAACTGCAAAAAGACAAAAATAATGCTCACAGGCCGCTCCACACAGCAGCGTATTATTTTAAAGGAGACGCCAGTTGAAGTAGTGGAACAATTTAACTACCTTGGCAGTATTGTTTCTGCAAACGGTGGTACGGATCTGGACGTTAAAAGTAGAATAAATAAAGCTCGTGCTGCCTTCGGTACTCTGTCCCCAATCTGGAAATCAAGTCAAATCTCCTTACGCACTAAGTTGAGATTCTTCGAATCCAATGTGAAATCCGTGCTGTTATATGCTTGTGAAACCTGGAAAGTCACGTCTATCATTTCGAAGAAATTGCAGGCTTTTGTGAATCGCTGTCTTCGCCACATCCTAAAGATTCGCTGGCCACAAATAATATCAAATGAGGAATTGTGGCGCAGGACAAGTCAAGAGCGGCTGGACGTCGACATAAGAAAGCGTAAATGGCGTTGGATTGGTCACACACTGAGGAAACCAAACGATGAAATTGCAAAGCAGTCCTTTGAATGGAATCCTCAGGGTGCACGGCGGGTTGGAAGACCAAGAACAACATGGAAATCAACTGTCTTAGCGGAAGCAGAATCCCAGAGAAAGACGTGGCTACAGCTAAAGTACCTTGCAGCAGACCGTGAAGGATAGAGACATTTTGTTGACGCCCTATGCCCCAGCCGGGGTTACAGGACACGATGATGATGACTCCAAGAGTCAGTGCAAAAAAAGTAGGTTCATAATCAATTTATTACTGAAGTGATTTTCTTGATTGAATATGTTCAGGTGTGTCCTCTGAATGTAAATCTAAGTTGGCGGGACTGGGGAGCGTGAGCGTCAGCCGCCATCTTGGAAAACGCGTTTTATTAAATATTTCGTCTGGCAAAGACTTTCAACCGTAAAACTGGTCCGACACTATTTGTATTCATGTTTGAGAAGGTCTACGCCAACATGTGCTCAAAACCCGCCTCTGTAAGAGCAAGTGTGTTGATTTTGGCAATTATTTTGAATTTCGAAAAAATTAAATGGCAGCCCTAGAACTGCAAAAAAATTGAAACTTGACTTTTATTTTTGACTTAACTGGTCATGATTCACTATTGCACCCAGTTTGAGCGTATAATCTAACAAGTCCATCAAAATAGCCAAAAATGCCATTTATAAAGCTTTAAAAACTTAAAATCAGCCTAGTTTGAACGCCTATTTCTCGGTCGATTTTTATCCAAACTGTTTTTTTTTTTTAATTTGTTTAAAAGGAAATTTAATTATCTTTCTTCTATATTTACCTATACTTATCTCAGCTGGTAAGAAAGTTATAAGCAAATACGTAAAAAAAAATCCGATTTTTCACATTTTTTTGCAATGATTTTTTTAAAATTTAGGTAACTAACAATTTTTTAAACATTTTTTTCAAAAATCCATTTTGATGGTAAATTTTATTCTCTACAAAAAAGGCTTTAAGAATTACCTCGAAATTTTGCTTCGTTTTCGAGTTATATGCAAAAAACCAAAAAGGGTGCTTTTGCACCCCCCTCTCCAAAATGCACCCTCTATTTTAATGGCACTCCGTGGTTTTCTCATCTTCAATGATCCCTTTGAAGATTGTTACAATAAAATTCCATGAACATCTTACTTCCTTATTGCCCTGTTTTTTAGGACATAATCAATAGCCTAATAACTGGCACCTTAGCTATCAGTAAAACGCATCATTGAAAATTTGTATGATTGATTTTGGGACGTTTAGAAAGTGAAATAATTGGTTATTTCGATGTCAAAATAAAATTCTTGTCCTAATTATTATTTCTGGCTTAAAAATAATTAATTTTGGCCCAGCCTTTCACATAAAATGACTTTTATTATTTCAAGGATTGAACTACCTTACCAATGATCATTGAAATATTGAAAGTCCTTATATTTGGAATGTAAAGTTGGCCCCATTTGATTTAATTTTTTGGCTAGAAATATTTATTAAGTCTTGAGCTTTATTTTCTCATCAAAATAATAAATGATTTTGCTTTCAAAATTACTCAAAATTGAAGAACAAAACTGTCAATGATGAGTTTCAATAATACCTATTACTGGCACCTAAGATCCTGTTTGTTTTATTTATGATGATCTAATCATGTTCGTAATAAAATGATAATGTGGATAATAAAATGCGACTGGTAAAACAAACATATATCTAATAATAAAAACCCCTGAACGTACTTGTTCCTTCACTAGTCTCAAATATAAAAACAATAAAAAAGTTATTAGTTATTTCTAAATATTGACCTAAAGCTTAACATTTGTCCAGCCAGTGGAGATTCTCTTGCTTGCATACGAATTTACGATGTTGACTCAAAAATTAAAATATTGAATTATTGTGTTGATTTTCTTCCGAATTGATGTACAATATATCAAGCTATAAGTGCCGCGGTGTCGCGGTGTGTTGTGTAGTGTCAACCAGTTCCGTTGCAGTGCACTTCCGTCGTCACCGCGTGCCAGGTGCGGTCTCACCTTAAACGCCTTCATTAAAACTTACAAACAATCAGCTTAATTGATGTTTCAAGCTCAATGAACGTGTTTTCGTTGAATATACAAAATCAATTATAATGAATCAGATGTTTTATTTGAGTAATGCGCGGAGATGTTGCAGTGTTAATAAAAGCTATGTTTTTTTTCTGTTCCCTTTGACGAACATTGTTATTTTAGTAGGCTCTAAGCAAAGTAATTTATTCAAAAAAAAATGTGTTTCGGTTAACTGATTTTTTCAGTAGGCTTAGTCAATAGTATACCTATACACTGATTTGGAGTAAGGCCATGAGTCTAGAGCTAGATATTAGATGTAAATACAGTAGACGCTCGATATAGTGAAGTAATAAAAACCAGGTATGTCCACTGTTTCGAGATTCTTCACTATTTCGAGCGGGAGTTTTCTAAGGCTTTCTAAAGGTGAGTTTGATCCAAAATGCACATTTCGGTCGATGTGAATGTTTTTTATTTTAATTAAGCATTAAACAAGGCTTTCACTCAAGCTTAAAGAAAAAACAGAAACAACACCTCTCAGACCTCTCAAGCTATGTGAAATGCTGGCGCGACATTTTTATACAAAATACGATTTTATATAAAATCTTATGTGTTCACTATTGTGGATAGTTCACTATTTCGAGATTCACTAAATCGAGCGTTTACTGTACTGCCTACAATGCCTGGCCTTTGGCACATTTTCAGCTTAAATAATAAAATACTGATGTCAAAAAAAAATCTCTAAGGGTAACATGGACCGAACTTATTAAAATGATAAAGACCCTCACTAAAGCAGGTTGGCTACGAAATCTTGCAAATCAAAATCTCGCATTCAAGATAAAAAAATGTTTCTCGCGCGAGATTTAAATTTGCGTGATTTTGATTAAAAAAATGTTTTTGTTGCAATGCTCCTGGGAAGCTATACAAAATAAATTTTTCTAAAAGCCGTGTGCGACTCATTGCTCTGAAATTTGCGAGATTTTGTTCTGCGAGATTTTAAATTGCGAGATTTTGGTTGAAATTTGCGAGATTTTTAGGTTCGAGATGTAAATGCGAGATTTTAAAAAGCGAGATTTTGTAATTGCGAGATTATGAAAAACAAGATTTTAATTTGCGAGATTTTATTCGAGATTTTTAAAAAAATGCGAGATTTCGTTATTCGAGATTTTGGTTTGCGGGATATCGTAGCGCTCCCCACTAAAGCCACATGTGAGTAAAAATAAGATCGCCAGCAAAATGCTAATTTTTAGGGACGACCAAAAGGTTATTAGTTATTAAAAAAAAAGCAATATTAAAAACACATTGTAATGAGTACAGTGTTTATGAGTCTATGTAATCACTACATATTTATATATTAAATAAATAAAACTACTGATTAGCTACATTAGACAGCTTTTAAATTCATGTATTCAGTACTAATTTCAACATTAACTAAGTAGCAGTACATAAATAATGTGTACAGAGATCTATAATGTAATGCGATAAGCTACCTACAAGAATTTATGTACTGGGTACATTGGGCTGTACCAAAAAATCTAAATGTTTATATTTCCCATGATCATTCTCAAAACTTCGCTAGAGGCTTCTTTAATATTTTAATTTATGCTTTTTATATTGGTTTTAAAAGGTCGCGCATCACAATTTTCTTTTTTCTTATACAAAATATAAGTGTGGACAAAAAAATGCCTCAAAATTTGAATCAATTCAAAAATATTTGAAAACTTACCCATTTCAACTAATGATACAAAAATTCTGATGAAATGTGCAAGCAAAGTCAAATTATTTATACAACTAAAACAATATTCCCAGGTCGTGGTCTTCTAAAGCTTATTTTTTGTTCAAGTTAGTTGAACTAGCTCTCATGCATTAAAGTACGACTACGAGTGAGAACACATTTATTGACAAAAGCTAATATTATTATGTGTGCTTAGCTGGAAATCCTTAAGGCCCAGTCTTTCAGTGGTAAACCTCAGTTAACTCCAGAAAAATATGTTTTTTCAGTCAATTTAAATACTGCAAGTTAAATGACCTAATTTGGTGATTTATCTCAGGAACTAAACTGAGAGCAATTCTCATTTTGAGACTATCTCGATTTTGATAGTGAAAGTCGTAAAAGTGTGATATCTACATTTATCGATTTCACTAAATTTTTGACGACTGAAAGATAAAGTTTATTCTCAACAGAAAAAACTGCTTCTGAGTTATGATTTATTTTCAAGCCAAGGGAACTCTGATTTGACTCAGAGTTAGCTCCGCACTGAAAAAACGGTCCTTAGTGATATTATATTAAAATACAAATTCATTATACATTAATTCATTGGTTTAAATTTAAAAATTCTAACAAACGACTTTCTATATCAGCTGAATAAATAAACTTAAATAATATAAAATAATTTTCACTGAAGAAAACAAAATGTTTAAGCTTTTGCTTTTTATTTGTGATATTTCTTGGGTTTTACTTATAGCCCACTCATTTAAGCTTTTTGCTTCAGAAAAAATGGCGGAAAGCTGAATTTTGGTATAATGCCTCCTCATGGTCACTGTAAGAAGACCCCAACGATATTAGCATAACTAAAAATTTTACTGTGGAGGGGGGGGGGGGGGTAAAAGGAAGAAACGGTAAGTCTTACAGAAAAAATGTCCAAGTTCTATAATTGAAAAGTTTTTGAAAAATAATTTTTCAAATTCAAAATTTTGAAAAAAAAAATTAAAAATTTTATGTAATTAAGTACTCATTTTGTTTTCAAAATTCAATTATTATTTGTTTTTTACTATAAATTGAGAGGAGCATTGAATTTTTTAAACAAAAATAGTGATTAACTAGTTTGAAATTTTTTTCAAAATTTTGAGTTTGAAAATTAGTTTTTCAAAAGCTGTGCACTCAAACAACTTTATATAAAATTAAAATAAAAGAAGAGATATTGCCCCTCCTGGCTAAACGGGGAGAAATAGAACCCCTCCCTCCACTATATTTTTCGTTTCTCATCCCACCCTACATGTTTTTGCTTTTTGTCGTATTTTATGTGAATCACCCTGTATGATCGAAATAACATGTTTCGTGACCTTCGAATCCGTATTATGAATGTAGTGGAGACCGAATCGATAGGGATCTTTCCCGAAACCTTTAAATAAATCCCTATAAATATTTCTTAGAACTGTCTTCTAATTTTCCTGGGGGATAACAAGCAAGAAAAACTCACCTTGTACTCAACCTCAAAGGTGGTTAAAAAGAGTAAATTTTATACAAAAACATGAAATCCGTAACTCTTACATTGGAATTATCTTGAAAACGGTTACTCTTATTAATAAAATGTACTGAACGTTTTTTGTAGGAAATTTTCTAAGCTACAATCTTGTCCTTGAAATTGTTTCTGTAAGAGTAACCGTTCGGGAGATATTCTTCAAAGACCGTTTTGGATGGCTTTTAACTTTCAAAAATATTGATTTTCAATGGCTTCTAACCTATTAGCCCAGGAAAATTAGACAAAAAAATGGCAAAACTTCGAAAAAATTCCGACAATACTGAATTTTGGTGGAGAGCTTTGTTTTGACGTCTTAAGAACTCCCTAAAAACTACCGTAAATTTGGGCCGGTGCAAATTTTTTTAGGGGGAGGGGGTAGAAGGGGATAGTTTCAGTTTTTTCTTAATTTCTCGAAAACTATCAGTTTTTTGGAAAAAGGTGAAGGCACAAATTGTAGCTTATGTAATTCTACACACAATTTTAATTAAATGCTTAAGACGTCAAAACAAAGCTCTCCACAAAAATTCAGCTTTGTCGGAAGTTTTTCGAAGTGAAAGTCTAATTTTCCTGGGCTAAATGTATGTAGGTTAAAAGAATTCCCAGCTCAGTACTTTGATCGAACATTTCAATAAACCCCATTATATTTTTCATAATACATAATGCAGGTAATATTCCCTAGTTTCTTTGATGTGCTTACTCTGATAGCCAGTTAGTTATGAAGCTTAAGAGTGCTTGACGTTGTTATTGTTTAATCAAGTGGGAAAAGAAAAAAAACTGTCTGCTCAGCTTAAGCTTAACTTTATTTACCGATGCGTGACGAATACAATAACTTCTGTTATTATATTTTATTCTTATTAATATTCTATGATTACCTAACCTATACCTATACTACCCTTTGAAAAGTATTGACATAGTTTACACAGAAAGATCTTACTCAGTGGATTGGCATTACTTTGAATAGGAACTATGTTGCAACTATATGAATTCAGGGATGCTGCTTTAGCATATTCAATGTAGCTAGATTATTTCTAACGCCTTTTGTCCAATTTGGAACATTTTAACCATGATTTTTTCAGCCGTGGTGCCCGAGATGCTCTACAAAAAGTGCGGTAGCGTGTGGTCCGCTTGTTAAATTTTCGCGACAAAAAAATCATTTCCCACACTAGTTCTTGATCAAAGGGCACGGTAGTGCCCAGCCAAGTTCGCGGCACTACACCCTTTTTACAGGAACAAACTCAGGTGATTTTCAACCCCCCTCTAACTTCAGTACCAATAAAGTCAGAAACTTCAAATTCGGAGTATTTGCTGAACTGATCAAACACAGGTGGCTCACCAAATTTCAACTCTTTAGCATTAGTAGTTCCCAAGATATAGGACTTCAAAAATCGCAAAAACCGTAACTGACTGACTCGCTGACTCACTGACTGACTGACTCACTGACTCACTGACTGACTGACTGACTGACTCACTGACAGATCATCAAAATTATGGAGCACTTCCCGACATCGTAGAAACTTGATATTTCGCAAAACGGTAGGCCTTGTGGTACATACAATGGAAAAAATCGAAAATCTGCAATTTTCTATTCAGGGGGCGTGACATCCACCCACTTTTTTAAAAACTCTTATAAATTATTTGGAGCACTTTCGATTGTTGTAGAACAATGAAAATTGGTAAGTTGGTAGGGTTTGAGGTACTAAGAAAGAAAAAAAATGAAAAATTGGAATTTTCCATACAGGGGGCGTGGCATCCACCCACATTCTTAAAAATTCTTATAAATTATATGGAGCATTTCCGATTGTTGTAGAACGATGAAAATTGGTAGGTTGGTGTTGGTATGCCTTGAAGTATTTAGAAGAAAACACAATCGAAAAATTGGAAGTTTCAGTTCAGGGGGCGTGGCATCGACCCACGTTCTTAAAAATTCTTATAAACTATATGAAGCACTTCCGATTGTTGTAAAACGATGAAAATTGGTAGGTCGGTAGGGCTTAAGTACTAAGAAAGAAAAAATTAAAAAATTGGAATTTTGCATTCAGGGGGCGTGGTATCCACCCACATTCTTAAAAATTCTTATAAATCATATGGAGTACTTCCGATTGTTGTAGAACGATGAAAATTGGTAGGTCGGTACGCCTTGAAGTACTTAGAATAAAGAAATCGAAAAATTGGAATTTTCAGTTCAGGGGGCGTGGCATCCACCCACATTCTCAAAAATTCTTATAAATTATATGAAGCACTTCCGATTGTTGTAGAACGATGAAAATTGGTAGGTTGGTGTTGGTATGCCTTGAAGTATTTAGAAGAAAACACAATCGAAAAATTGGAAGTTTCAGTTCAGGGGGGGTGGCATCGACCCACGTTCTTAAAAATTCTTATAAACTATATGAAGCACTTCCGATTGTTGTAAAACGATGAAAATTGGTAGGTCGGTAGGGCTTAAG
This sequence comes from Dasysyrphus tricinctus, assembly GCA_963921185.1. Lineage (NCBI taxonomy): Eukaryota > Metazoa > Arthropoda > Insecta > Diptera > Syrphidae > Dasysyrphus > Dasysyrphus tricinctus. The sequence goes on along the minus strand of OY992530.1, from coordinate 102,042,028 downwards.
TACTAAGAAAGAAAAAATTAAAAAATTGGAATTTTGCATTCAGGGGGCGTGGCATCCACCCACATTCTTAAAAATTCTTATAAGTTATATGGAGCACTATCGATTGTTGTAGAACGATGAAAATTGGTAGGTCGGTAGGACTTGAAGTATTTAGAAAGGAAAAAAATCGAAAATTTGGAATTGTCCATTCAGGGGGGGGAGGTGCCATCCACCCACTTTATCAGAATTGCTATTACTTTCACCTGGCAAACTAAATCTTTGCAAAAAGGAGTGAAATCACAACAAAAACATAAATGTTAAAGAAGGAGCCAAGTTCTTATGTGTACAAGAAACCTGTGCGCAAAAAGTCAGCCAAAAAAAGGAATGAGATCTAAAATATATGCCAAGTTTTAAGTTCATGAAGTTTAATATCAAATATCTTAAGAAGAGTAATATCGAAACAATTCCAAATCATGACAGAAATTTGGTAGTTAATGATTACTGATTAAAATTTGGTGGATTTACTTGGCAAGTTTTCTCTTAAATACTTACTTAATCACAAATTTAAAATGTATGAAAACTTGACCAGTGAATCCACCAAATTTTAATCAGTAATCATTAATTACCAAATTTCTGTCATGATTTGGAATTGTTTCGATATTACTCTTCTTAAGATATTTGATATTAAACTTCATGAACTTAAAACTTGGCATATATTTTAGATCTCATTCCTTTTTTTGGCTGACATTTTGCGCACAGGTTTCTTGTACACATAAGAACTTGGCTCCTTCTTTAACATTTATGTTTTTGTTGTGATAGATATTAATGAAATTTAGTAGTAAAACCTTGTGGTATAATTTTTAGTGCATTGGACTGTCATGCCGAAGGTCTGGATTCGATTCTCAGCCGTACCATTTAAAGACAGAAATGTTTTATCCGAGGTACGGCCTCTTACGTGGAACTGACAAATCCTCCAATGGTAGGGATACTTGTCATAAATAAGTGATTCTCATTAAGCCGTTCGGACTCGGCAAAAACTGTAGGTCCCCTCCATTCATGTCAACAACACGCACACAGAAATGGTTGAGAGTTGTAAGTCACTAGGCCCTGGTTCTCAACGAGCTGATTATTTTTTTAATGAAATTTGGTAATTTAATAATTTGTGGAGACGTTGAGTTCAGTAGTATCGCCTATTTTACTTTCAAATGGGGGCTTTACAATTAAGGTCAAAACATGGTAAAAAATTTAAAATCAAGTTTAGTCAAACATTTTAAGCAATTTTTACAAGGACTTGAGCTAATTAAAGTGCTATTTTTTTTAAATTAGTTTTATTACTAAGAATTTTCCAACTTTATCTGATGGAATCTGAAGTTCTATCATTTTTCAATCAATTGATGCATATTTGACAACCATAATAAGACTTTAAATTAAAGTTTTCTTACACTTAGGTTTTTTTTGCGTTGGGTGCCATTTAAGGTAAATTGTTTTTTCTTTTAAATACAGCTTTTGACATGCCCATAATAAAGTTTTTCGAAAACTTAATTTTCTACAACTTTTTTTAAGGTTAATATTTATAGAATTGAAACAGAAAACGCCTTGATATCTATTTTTTTCCATTTTTGAATGTACATTTCGGACAAAAAAAAAGTTCTGTGATTTGACAAAAGCAGCAACTGGTTAAGTGGGCATCCTATATACAATTTTAAAGCCACGATGCACAATGGGTGCCAATACATGCAGAACTGCATTTTACAAAAAACTACGTTCTTTTTTACTCTTTATAATAAAAGAATGTGTTTTATTGATACAATATATGAGAGTTCCCACATAGAAGAAAGCTGGTTCCTTTAATTTTCTTAACTTAAATGGAAAAATAAGTCCTAATATCCATGAATTTTCTCAAGAAAGTTCATAACATAGCTTGATATTTTCAGTAGGAGATGTTATCTTTGTATGTCAACAATTTTATTAAATTAAGTGTCTGTAGTAAAATCTTAAACGATTCAATTTTAAATTTCCAACTTTCGTTGTTAAATGCATAAAATTAATATTAAATAAGAAAATGTTATAATTTTGTATGGTCTCAATTAGCCTTATGGTATTTTAACTTTTAATGATAAATAAAAAATGTTACGATCTATTCAAAAAATGAACACACAGTAAAGACTATATTAATTTATATATTAAGTTCTATTAAAAAATTCAATACAATAAAATTTTATAATTTTCTGTTATGTTTATCGTTTTATTAAATTGATGATAGTTATGGAAATGTTTATTAAGTGAATGGATCTTATAAATAGAGGTAACACAATAATTACGGTGAATTGCTTGTTTTACCTCCTCGTGGTGGTCCCCGGGCAACTATCTGTGAATCCCTATAAATGTAAATAGGCTTAAGTTACAAGTGCAAAAGGTGCATTCTTCCTAAACTGAAATCAATTCCGCTTACGAAACCAACACTACGCCTCGAAATGATAACACGTTGACGATTTTTGGCTATTATACCCGGACAAGGATTGGTTTCTGGAATTTGAAGATGCTTCTTGATGGAAGTGAATCCAAATTCCTCCATTTAGTGAAAGAATTCATGTGGTATGACATGGACATCTTAGGGATAAGTGAAGTAAGTTAGTTTGCGGGACCAAACTAGTTTTAAACAGCCGAATCGGGAAAGCAAAGGCTGCGTTCGGAATGATGTCCAAAATATGGAGAAACAACTGTATTAGCTTTATGACCAAGCTACGACTGTTCCGCTCTAAGGTTGAATCCTTGCACTTGCAAAATAACACCCGCTGTCTCAAGAAAGCGGCAAACATTCATAAATAGATGTCTGCGAAACGTCTTGAGGATTTTCTGGCCTAATTGTCAATCATTTCCTATGATGAACTTCATGTGAGGACAGGCCGGGAAACCATTGACTATTATACGAAAACGTATGCGGCAGTGGATTGGACATATGCTTCGAAAAGCTCACTAGTGCATTACAAGTCAAGCAATGAAATCGCATCCCCACACGCAGCGAGGCAGAAGAGTGGGCTGACCTTGAAGTACTTTGTGAAGAACTGTCTAAGAGGAATCAGCACAGCTGGGGAAGAGTTGGAGAGAGCTGAGGTACATCGCTAGAAACCGTACATGATGGCGCGTCGGAGTATTGGACGCCCTATGCCCTGCAAAGGGAATCTCACGGACGCAACATGTCGGAGGACCTAAGTAAGTAAATATAGGAACTAGAAACCCACAACAAAGATGAGTTCCTTACAAAAAATACTTGCTTTATTATACTGTGCTATTTTCACACTATTTTCAAAAGGAAAAAACAACAAATTGAGACCCGTTTTTACTTATTTATTTGTACATTATTTTGTGATTTCATGGGAAAAATTCGAGTTTTCGTTTCCTGCATACAAAATTTTTGATTTTATAAAATTTTCTCGATTTCGATAAAACTTCAAACTTAATGTTATTCCTGTATTTCTAGTGACAATTTGATTAAAATTTCTTATGAAATATTTGTAGTACTTAATATTGCGTCTATAAATTGTATTTAAAAAAAAAATTTCGTAGTTTAATATATGATTTATTTACTATACAAGGCAGTATTTTTACTTGCGATAAAGGCACTATAAAGCAAGTTTTGGATTCGTGCAAACAAAAATTTTGAGAAAACAATCAATATTACGATGATAGAGAACACCAAAAAAGTGGTTGGCACAATTCTGTCTGTCTGTCTGTTCATCTACAGCCTAAGCGGCTCGATCGATTTTCTTCAAACTTGGTACATAGTGGTTTTTGGCGATTCTGCCGACACGTTTTTTTCATTTTTTTTTTTTTGAACCAAAAATAACGGTACCTGCCATACAATTTTTTTATCAATTTTACATAATCGCATTTTTCTCAAAAACGGCTCGACAACTTTTCTTAAAAAAAATTCAATAAATTTATTTTAGTAAAGGCTTCCTTTGGATGGAAAAGCATTTTTCAAAAATGATTATTATTGGTACCTCCCAAAGAACCATTTTTAATTTTTGATTTTCTTCAAAGCTGTTAGACCGATTTCAATTAATTTTTTCTACAGAAGCTTCTGAAAAATATAAATAGTTTTGTGTAACAATATTTTTGAAAAAATATTTTTTGGATTTTTTAAAAATGTTTAAAAATTTTTTTGGAAAATCAAATATTTTGAAAACGACATTATCGATTTTTTGAAACTCGATACTTAAGAGTTTTTTAGTACTCTCTAAAATATTTTTAGAACAAATTTTACATTTATGAAAAACTAACGTTACCTTCCATACAAAAGTTAAAAAACCGCAAAGGAAAATATTTGTTTTCTTAAAAACGACTCCTACATAAACTAAATTTAGTACGATCTACTACCAAAAATTATAAAATTTTACTCTTAGCAAATTAGTAGTACCTGTCATAGAACGTATTTTTTTTTATTTTGAGTTTTCAGAAAAATCATACCAAATCGTCTGAACGCACTCATAGATCTCATATGACTTCTCAAAAGCAAAAGGGATATGACTTTTTTGACATTAGAACTGCAGCTAATTCCATTTGAGAAGTCAAACAGGATTTGTTGTTTTGATATAAAATAGTGAATTCAGAGTATTGAAAACAAAAATATTCTTACAAAAAAATTGAATTTTGAATGAAAACAACAATGGATAATTGCAAGAAAGTAATTTTGAACTTAAAAAATTTATTTGCTTATGACTTTTTTTCTTTTATTTTGGATTTGACAGATAACCATAGAGAAAATCAAATGCGAAGTAAAAACGTGTAAACATAAAAAATCAAAACCGTATAACTTGACTTGAAATGAAAGCTCATTTGAGAAATCATACAGAAAATATAATGACAGGTCATATGACTTCTATAATCGTGTAAAGCTGCCTTAAAGAGTTGTTTTAGCCAATTTAAATGTCGTATTTCATGCTTCTCTACATTTTTCTCTCATAATTTCCATGTTTTTATTTACAATTTCCTTAAACCAGCAGTGTCTTGAACATAAGAGTAAGTACGTGCGACCCAGTCGTGCATTTTATTTTACTTAATTTAGAGCCGATTTAGACCCATCCAAGATTACATTTTTTTTTACTACCACTGTAACGTACATTATATGATTTATTTACTAAGCAATGTTTTTCTTTTTTTTATTTAGAGTTTTGTTATAAAAATCCAGCACAGTAGCAAAAATGTACATACTTAAGAAGAAAACAACAAAATATCAGTCAGTCATTTTCCCATCTATATTTCGGAACGTGTTTATTTTTCATTTCACGAGATGTAAGTACACCAGCTTTAAACAATAAATTCAATTGTTTATCTTAAAATTAAGTAACAAAAACAAAACCAAAAAAACAGATTTATTAGCTCTTTTTTTATTTATTGTCAAAATTGTGAGTTCCATGGGAGTTTTTTAATTTAAAGGAATTTAATGCGTCACAGTTGTATATCAAAAATAAAACATTAATCCCATTCAATAAAAGATTAAATTGTTCACCATGAGTAACAAAATAAAAATAATTCAGAAACTTGTTAAACTTTGCATGAGACAAACAAGTCTTAAATAATTGACTATTGGCGGCTTAAACAAAATTATTCTATAGCAATAATAATCAGAAAAATCTTTCCTGCTTTGCTAATTTAAGATTTAAGCATTCAATAAACACTCGACAGTGAAAAAAAAATTAAAAACGTTATCGTCGGAAATAATCTTTTGTAAATGGAAAAATCACAATTGCTCTCTACTCATATACAAATGTATAATTAGTTTTTTTTTTAATTTTAATATTTCACACGATATTTAATAGTTACTCAGTGCAATTTTTTGATTGCAAACTAATTTTTCCATCAATTACTTTATTTTAAAAATAACAGCAAAAAAACTGGTTAAAAAAATAATATAAATAAGTTCAAAAATGACGTTTCCTATTAGACGTTTCTTATCATTTGGCCCAAAATAAATAATTTATTAGATACATAAATGGCTTTTATGGAGTTGCTCTTAGAATAACCAAACTGGTACCATCAATTTTATATCTCAGAAATAAAAATAGTTTCAGTTTAAATAAAGTTTTCCACTTAACATTTCACAGCTCTAGTGAGTAATTAGTATTTGCAATTTGGTACCTTAAATCAAATTATTAGAAATCGAAGGGGGTACTTCGTGCTTTTGTTTTTATTTAATAACTGATCAATAATTGTTCAGCTTGTATGATAGTAAAAAGATGCATACATACCTATACATGTATGGAAACGATTTAAAATACGTACCTATATTATAATGCAAGGATTTAATTGATTTTTAAATGGTTTAAGGTTTTTGGTTTTGTTCTTTCGATAAAATTTTGAATTTAAAGAAGGTCATAGCCGTGTTGGAAAATTCTGAAAAAGTCTTTTTCAAGATACGATAATATGTTCCGAGTTTTCATTTTCGTTCAAGTTCGGGCATGTGTCTAAATCTCAGAGACCCCTGTCAGTTCATTGTGTGTGTACTGTGGCATGTTCAACAATTTCCAAATTTTACATTTAGATTTTTAGTTTTCTCAATTTTCCAAGCCTCTGATTGGCCAGATGTGATTGAACTTCGTAGCTTAGTTATAAATAGAAAAATTCTGGTTTCAAAATTCTGGTTTCAAAATTCTGCTTTCCAAATTCTGATTTTTGCACGAAAATTCTGCTTTTTTTCAGTTATGTTTGTTGGAATTCTGCTTTTCAAAATTCTGTTTTTCAGAATTCTGTCTTATAAAATTTTAAGCAATAAAAATCTGCTTATTCTGTCTTTCTCAAAAATGGAACAGAGTAATTTTTCAACTTTATTTTTAGACAATTCAGTGCAACACTATCTTGCAATCTGGAAGAGACTATGTTTTTGCTCGTCATTTTGTATGTTTTTTGACTGCTGCACTTATTTGTATACAAGATGTAGTTAATGGGTATGTTGGCCTGAGTGCTGTTTAACTGTAGGCAAATCAATATACAATTTCTTCACTTTTCGATTGTTGGTTTATGCATGCATAAAAAACCATTTCTGTCATGAAATTTCATGCAAAACCGGCAATTGGATGCTAGCGAAAAAATTTTGTGGGAAATATTTTTTGATTGTATGGTTGGTTTACACTTAAACAAAATATATTCACGTCACAGTTTTTGCATGCAAATGGTTTTTGCATCCAAAAAGAATTGTTCTCCGTTTTAACGTCTATAGTTTAATAATTAAGGGTGGCCTAGGCCAGGGCAAACATTTTTGTCTTGAATATTATACAAAATTATGAACAGAATAGGTAGAAAATTGTTAAGAAAATATAGGTTTTTTTACGAATGGAACTGTAAATTATGCTTATAGCTTCAATTATTGTCTTAGATAAAAGAGCAGCCTTAAAACCTAATACAAGAAATGTTCCCTATCTTATGATGAGACAAGTATGTATGTGAAGAATGCGCGCGCTTTTTAACATTTTCCAAACCTTCTTTTTATTATTGGTAGAATTTTCTAAAACAGAATTTTGAATACCAGAATTTTGAAAAGCAGAATTTTGAAAAGCAGAATTTTGAAAGCAGAATTTTGAAAGAAGAATTTTGAAAGCAGAATTTTGTAAAAAGAGTTTTGACCCTGCCAGAATTTCGACCCCAACCTTGGCAATAAAGGGAGGGAAAGGAAATAGAATATTTATTTTTTTTATTTGGGAAATATGACTTCTGGTTTTGTATTTTCCATGCTCTTATAGGTAAATGATAATGCATCCCAAAACGGTGACGTGAAATAACGCCAAACGAAATATAGCCAAATTTTGAATTTGGCCTTATTTCCATTTCAAAAACGAAATAACGCCAATTTGGTTTTATTTCTTATGCCCGATGGAAATAACACCAAAAAAATAATTGAAATAAAACCAAATCTATCTCAACCAGTTTTTCGGCCTTATTGCAATGCGAAAATAGAATTAAGGCCAAATATTTCTTGAGAATCGTTATTTCATTAAATACAGGTTCTTTACATGCAAAAGAAACTTTTCATTCACCCAACCTCGCACCCACTCCAAATCCTATAGCGAGCCCAAGCAGGGGGGTTGCAGGAGGGAGCATGCCCCCCATACGTACCTCACTGTTTATTCGTGAATTTTAAAATTTCAAAAACCAAATAAAGGAGGGGGTTTATTAGGTTTGTGAAACTTAAAAGTTCGCGAATAAACAGTGAGGTATGTTTGCAACCCCCCTGCTTGGGCTCACTATAGGATTTGGGGTGGGTGCGAAGTTGGTTGTATGCAAACTTTCTTTTGCATTTAAATTATCTGGAAACTTTGAATTTATCCTACCATTAAACTTCTTTTCATTAGCCTCCTCATGTCAGGAAAAAAAATTTCAGTTTGGGCAGAATTAGATATTTGAAAATATGAAATAAGTTGAAAACGAAATAAAGCCAAATTGGTCTTATTTCGGTTTCATAAATGAAATAAAACCAAATTTAAAATTTGGTCTTATTTCGTTTTTGGAAACGTAATAAGACCAAATTTTTGAATTTCGGCTTTATTTCGGTTGGCGTTATTTCACGTCACCTCCCAAAACTTGAACCTGCTTTTTTTATAAGTAAAATATCAAAGCGTTATCGGTTCAAAGGTAAAACTCACTAACTAACATATTACACTTTTGAAGGAAATTTAATTGAAACATACTCTTATAAAATAAATAAATTGGGTGGCGCAACAGCTCGTGGAGAACCAGGGCCTAGTGACTTACAACTCACAACCATTCCTGTGTGCGTGTTTGTTGGCAGGAATGGAGGGGACCTACAGTTTTTTGCCGAGTCCGAACGGCTAAATGAGAAGCACTTTTTCATGACAAGTATACTCTTGGAGGATTTGTCAGTTCCTCGCAAGAGGCAGTACCTCGAATAAAACATTTCTGTTTTTAGGTGGCACGGCTGGGAATCGAACCCACACCTTCGGCATGACAGTCCTACGCACTAACCATCAAGCCACGAGGTACTACATAAACATACTCTTATAAAAGCTGAAAAGTCACGTTCCAAAAATTTTCAAATAAAGTTCCCGGGCATACCTTTCTATATCCCTATAATAACCGTGCAAAACGGGACTTTTTGGATTAAAAAAATGCATTTCATTCTAATTTTCTTGAACATTTTTTCTGCACTTAGTGAGCGTATTTTTAAATGTTCGCATACTCGGTTACCCGGGATGTTGAAGATACCCGGGTATTCATGTACCCGGGGCGGGTCTTCGGGTACTCGGGTTTCCAGAGCTCTACTTCATATCTTTAATGCCAAGAGCTGTGTTAACTTGTACCACAAAAGTGTCAATTTTCGAAAAGTTTTCGAGAAAATCGATTTTGAAAAATCGGGACCAAAAGAATAACGCTGCATCCCAAAAATGTTTGTACTTTACTTGCGATATATGGACAGTATTTATGTTAGGGTGGTCCTTAAATTGGACATAGTCTTGGATAGCCCTCATTCCATTCAAATTGAAAAACAATTTCCCAAATTTTTTCAGATTTTCGTTTGACCACCTTCGTGCCAATCTTTTCACTTTAAGTTACTTACTATAGGCTTAGGGTGATTCTTACAACACGCGAAAAATCAGAGCGTATAGATTAGATTCAGACGAGAAACAAATCGTATTGAAGGGGATCTATTCCCATCGTTCAGATGGGAGGGGTAATTTTCTAAAAGGTTGACTCAAAACAACCGAAGGGAGTGAAATAAAAATCTGAAGCATAAGGAATTTTTGTGCTTCTATTTAGAGCTATTTAATGCTTATCGTTATCTAGCTCAAAATTTCTAAAAAACACAATATAAGTATAAGGCAAGTTATGATTTCGTATATAAAATTAAACTCGATATTTTAATAAGACTTGTCATAACGATGACTGTTCTGCTGCAGCTAAGATTGTTGGATCGATTTTCTTCTTTTCACCCACACGTTTTTACATTTTTTTTTTTCTTAAATAATTAATAATAATAATAATAATAATAATTTTAACTATATGCCTGTAAGACCTAAGGTCTCTTAAATGCAACCTGAATTGCACGGCACTAGTTAGAAAGAGTAGGAGGATAGGAAAGATTTGGCACAGTGGATTGAGATCAAGGTGTTTATTATCTCATTAAATCTCACGGGTAGCGTCCAGTTAAGCTGGGAGAATGTAGAAAAGAATGCTGCCTAGAATGGGGCTCGAACCCACACAAGTTAGCAGTCAGGCACTACATCCACTGCACCATTGCCACCCGCATCAAAAATTAAATTAATTACTTTAAGTTAAGACCTTCTTAAAATGGAAAAACATTATTCAAAAAATGATTATTAATGGCACCTCCTAAAGAACCATTATTTTTATTTTCGATTTTCTTGAAAACATTGAGACTGATTTTAAACATTTTTTGTATGCAAAAGCTTCCAAAAAGTCTAAAAATTATTCTGTATCACAACATAAAAAAAAAATTTTTTTGAATGCCCAATATTTCGAAAGTTGATTTTTTAAAAAAACATTTTTCTCTTATGCAAAAATAACGGTATCCTCCACATAAATGTTAAAAATCCTTGAGGAAAATCTCATTTTTCTCAAAAACAACTCCTTGGATTTCGATTTTTTTTTTCTGTGTACTAAAATCAGAAGTGCTTTAAAACAAAAAAAAATTACACTAACCTATTAACAGTACCTCCCCTATAACGATATTTTGATTTTTAAATTTTTCATTATTGGCTAATCGGATTTGAATAATTTTTTTTAACAGAAACTTTCAAATACATATTAATAAATAAAATTATGTCAAATTTTAAAATTTGTTGAATTACAAAAAAAAAACAAAATATTTTCTTGGAAAATTCGATAGATATTCAACGATTTTCAATTTTTTTTTCGCATTGACTCATAATTGTTCAAAAATTCAGATGGCATATGCCTTTTCCTTCAGCTCAAGGCTCACACTATTAAAAGAGTTTTTTTATTATTTTGAACAAGGAACTCCATGCTTTACATTTTTCTCTCATAATAATATCCATATTTGTATGCATAAATTTTTTTTAATTCTAAGTTACTTGAACAGAGGAAGTACGTGTGACACAGTCGCGCATAATATTTCAAGTTTGATGAATGCGTTCAATATGTCTCTTTTAAAACACTATTTATTACCCTTTAATTTTTTTGAAATAAATTTATAAAATATTTGTATTTTTGAAAATTGTTATTTTTATTAATATTTTTTATATTTTTATTTAAAATTAAAATTTTGAAGACAAAAATTGTTAAAAACTGAATTATTTTTAATGATTTCCCTTTTTTCCATAGTAGGGTGGTCAGTTCATATAATTCAAAAAATAAAATTTAAAGAATTGGAAAGACAAAATACATACCTACCAAAACAAAATTGAAATAAACAGATTTCGAAAATAAAAAAAAAATATATTTTTAGAGGTTTTCAACAAAAGTTAAAGGGTGATCAATAATACCTATAGAAAGGGAACTATTTTTAAACCATTAATCAAATTTGAAAAAATCGATTTTTGTATAGGACAGCGTAAAATTGATCACAACAAAAACATAAATGTTAAAAAAATAGCCAAGTTCTTATATGTACAAGAAACCTGTGCGTTAAAAGTCAGCCAAAAAAAGTAATGAGATCTAAAATATAAGCCAAGTTTTAAGTTCATGAAGTTTAATATCAAATATCTTAAGTAGAGTAATATCGAAACATTCCCAAATCATGACAGAAATTTGGTATTTAATGATTACTGATTAAAATATGGTGGGTTCACTGGTCAAGTTTTCATACATTTTAAATTTGTGATTAAATAAGCAATTAAGAGAAAACTTGCCAAGTCACCAAATTTTAATCAGTGATCATTAAATAGAAAATTTCTCTCATGATTTGGAATTGTTTAAATATTACTCTACATAAGATTTTTGATATTAAACTTCACTTTTAACGCACAGGTTTCTTGTACATATAAGAACTTGGCTATTTTTTTAACATTTATGTTTTTGTTGTGATTTCACTCCTTTTTGCAAAGATTTATTTTGCCAGGTGAAAATCAAGACCTACCGCTCCACAAAGTTTCATAATTCTACGACAACCGTAAGTGCTCCATATAGATAATAGTAATTTTGATAAAGTGGGTGGATGGCACGTCCACTGAATGGAAAATTCCAATTTTTCGATTTTTTCCTTAAAGTACTTCAAGCCCTACCGACCTACCAATTTTCATCGTTCTACAACAATCGGAAGTGCTCCATATAAATTCTAAGAATTTTTAAGAAAGTGGGTAGATGCTACGCCCCCTGAATAGAAAATTGCAGGTTTTCGAGTTTTTCCTTTGTATGCACCATGTAAGGCCTACCGTTGTTCGAAATTTCAAGTATCTACGATGTCGGGAAGTGCTCCATAATTTTGATGTTCTGTCAGTGAGTCTAGTGACGTCTTTAGGCATGGGCCCGGTGGGTCAGGGCCCAGGGCCCCGCGATTTAGGGGGCCCCCTGAACTGCCCAAGTATACCAACCGATTGTTATTTTTGAAAGTAGATATATGCGAAGTTGAGATTGGATTTATTTGGCTCTAATAAAATAAGTGATGGAGCATTTTTTTTGTCACCCTTATCATGAAGGACCTCTTAATACTCTTAAAACATTTTAAATTTTTTCACAGAAAAGAAAATTTTAAGTTATTTTGGTACTTTTAGTACCAAAATTAAATCCAAGAAAAGTTCAATTTTAAAATAAAATAAACACAATTAAATAAAACTACATCTAACGCCTTTTTATGTTAAACCTGGTTTATACATCCATGTGAAGTATAGTTTTCATAGAAAAAAATACTTTTTTGTTGTGAAAAACTCTCAGAAACTAAATGCAATTATTTTGAGCTTTTTGTAACTAAATATTATGACAAAAACAATTTTTCTGAAAGCCTTTTAGTTCATTAAATATTGGTGTTTCATTTCAAATTAGATTTTACTTCGCTTTGAAGTAGTTTATACCTACTAAACAAAGAAACAAATGAAAAAAATTAGTTAATCTTTTAAAAACAAAGTCGTTCACAGTTATATAATTTTGTATTTTTGGTTGTCTTTAATTCTTTTTTTTTTGTGAAAAAAATTGTAATAAAGTCTCAAGACTATTAATTGGGCTTTCATAATAAGGAAGCTAAAATTGTACTCAAAAACTTTTTGTTTTTTGTTAAAATGATATCAAAGCGAATAAAACTCAAACATTTAAAAAATGACGTTTGATACAAAAATTCCTACAAAATCGTTATCCGCACAAGAACAAATTTTAGATCAGGTTGCAGATGCTCGTTTGAATAGATCTGTTGTAGTTTGGTAAGGGCCAAAAGGAGAAAAGCCAAAACGAGAAAATTATAATTTTTAATTTTGTACATACACCCGGAACAAAACCCTTGGACAAATTTTTTGTTTAAACTTCGTTTTCGGAATATTTTAAAACATCATAGGAACTATATTATTTTTTGTACGGCAATGGCACAACTGAGATTAACTTGTGCAATGTGCATTGTGCAATGTGAATATGTGGCCAGAAAATTAACTCTTAAATGAGGCAGTGAGAGCTAAAGTGGCCCAACTGCAATTTTATCGAAACTGAGCTTATTACAAAAATTGAATCTGTATGAGTATTAAAAAATATTTCTGCATTTGAATTTTTTGAATTGATAGCTCCACCAGAAAATTCAAAGCTTGAGTACTAGAGTGGCCTATCTGATCAGTTTAAACGGCATTTTGTAGAATTATTAATACAAAATCAAAAACCTCTTATTTTTTTTATCATATTGCAAATAAGAATCAAAATCAATTCATTTTTATTTAAAAACTAAAAATTATTTAATTAATATAAAACTACAAGTGTTTAAAAATAATCTGCTCCTTATTTTAGCTCTACTAAAAATAATCAAAAATTCAGTTAGGCCACTATGGCTCTTACTGCCTCAAATGATATTTAATTTCAAGTGGCAGCATGCCTAATGCTGGTAGCAGCGTTGCCATAAAATACACGATTGGGCCACATGGCCTCCTTCTTTAAGTGTTGGCCCCTAGAATCTGACCAAATAGAAATGGCCCGCAAATCTTAGTTTTCTGTTTTTATACAAAAATATTTTCCTTAAGAGAAATGATATTGCCTAAACGCTCTAAAGTATGGCTAAGCTAGCTGGTAAATAGTTCTTGTTTTAAAATTTTCTCGAGAGTGGTTGACAGTTTCTACTACGTTTCGTTTTGTAAATCACCTTCTAGATTCATCGAATGTGGAATGTGGCCCGGACTTTTTACAAATGGCACCCAAAAAGGCCCTCAATATTTGTTTCATCATGGCAACGCTGGCTGGTAGGTAAATCTATCAATTTTCCATGGGACTATCCCATTTTAAGTTTTGAAAAAGCTATTCCCTGAACATATTTTAAAAATAAATCAGAAGAAAATTTTCTTTGAACACAAAATCTCGTGACAACAACTGTCTGTATACGTTTCTAAAGAGCACCAGGGTCTAACCTTTTGATACTCCCGAAATAGTTGAATGATAATAGTTAATACAAAGTTAATATAATAACCGGTTACTCTCTTGCGTTAAGAATAAAAAAAAAAAAAAAAAAAAAAAAAAAAAAAAAAAAAAAAAAAAAAATAGTACACTGTGATAGTTTTGATTAAAGTTATTTGGTTTATTAAGTTTTCGAAGTGCTTGCTACAAGAGATTAATTTTAAATTCTAAAAATATTTTAATTATTAATTTAATTCAATTTATAAAATTGATTGTTCAAATTCAAAAATAGTTCATTATTAATATTAAATGTAGAAAAAAAAAAGTTTTTTCATGTAAGTTAATAAATTGTAAATTTTATATAGTGTAAAACTTAAATAGAATGTTTCAACAGATTTAATAAAACTACCCCTGAAGAAGTCGAGATAATCCGACGAAACGTAGGGAAAAATTATGAAATAACGTTTTATTTGCATAAGGAAGTAAGTGACCAAAAAAGCCCGATTTATCATATCAAAATATTTATTATTAAAATAATTGGTCAAATATTATCAATTCAAAACATACAAAGTTAAATTTAATAAAAAATTATGGTAAGACTTGGAATATGAAATAGTTTTCAATTAAAACTATTTCAAGGGGCCCCCATATCGTTAAGGGCCCAGGGCCCCCAATTGTCTAAAGACGCTCCTGAGTGAGTCAGTCAGTTACGGTTTTTGCGATTTTTGAAGTCCTATATCTATGGAATTACTAATGCTAATGAATTGAAATTTGGTGAGCCACCTGTGTTTGATCAGCTCAGCAAATACTGCGAATTTGAAGCTTCTGACTTTATTGGTACTGAAGTTAGAGGGGGCTTGAAAACCGCCTGAGTTTGTTCCTGTAAAAAGGGTGTAGGCACTACCGTGCCCTTTGATTTTATAGAAAATTGTGTTTGGTCAAAATATATTAGAGGGTCGATAATTATGATCATATTTTACACATATTTTACACAAACAATTTAAAAAATTGAAAGCCAAACTCTGCCCACGTTATATGAGGCCGTGAGTGCAAAACTGGTGTAACCCATTTTTTAGCATTTTTGATATTTTTGTTTTCTATTTTTTCATTTATTCATCGAAAAAGTCATCAATTTTAAATTCTAAACTATCTAAGATTTCCCAAAAAATTTGACTTATTCTCCTTGAATCTCAAATAAAATAGTATTTAGATCGATTAAAAATGAAAAATATGATGGAAAAAGAGTGGGTTACACAACTTTTTTGCACTCACAGCCTTATATATAGTCTTAAACCAGACGAGCAAGTTTGTGCAATCTAGTCATGCATACAGGGGCATCTTTATACAATTGGGGGCCCTGGGCCCTTAAGGCTATGGGGGCCTCTTGAAATTTGTTTTTATTGAAAACTATTTCATATTACAAGTCTTACCACAATTTTGTATTAAATTTAACTACGTATTAACTATAACTATTATCATTTAACTATTTAGGGAGTATCAAAAGGTTAGAAAATCTATTCACAAACAGTTTGCCAGTTTAAGGCAAATTTTGAATATTTGATAGTTAGAATTCGATTAAATGAATGTTATCTGGATTTTTCACGCAACACTCAAGACTTCTTTTTTCAATGATAGAAATGTGGTTTTATGATTTTTTAATCCTAAAGCGGATTTCAAAGCAGAAATATGCATAGACGCTTTTGTTTGTCAACTGCCGAATAACGACCGATGGATCACGTTCCTGTTCTCGCGAATAAAATTGATAAAATTAAGTTCTGGCCCTGGTGCTCTTTAGAAACGTATACAGGCAGTTGTCACGAAATTTCCTGTTCAAAGAAAATTTTCTTTTCATTTATTTTAAAAATACGTTCAGATATTCCTTTTTTGAAACTTAAAACGGGATAGACCCATGAAAAAAAGATATTCACATTGCACAATGCACATTGCACATACACACGCTACTCTCAGCTGTGCCAGTGCCGTAAAAAAATATTATAGTTTGTACCTATGATGTTTTAAAATATTCCGAAAACGAAGTTTAAACAACAAAATTGGCCAAGGAAGACTGATTCCGGGTGTACAAATTAAAAATTTTAATTCTCTCGTTTTCGCTTTGTTTTGGATATTTTTATTCTTAACTAGCTCTACCTTTACCAAACTACAACAGAATTTTTTTGATCTAAAATTTGTTCTTGTGCGGATAACTATTTTGTGGAATCTTTGTACCAAACGTCATTTTTTAAATTTTCGAGTTCTATTCACTTTAAAATTAATTTATTAAAAAACAAAACAATTTATTAAGTATAATTTTGTCTTCCTTATTATGAAAGCCCAATTGATACTCTTAAGACTTTATTGCAATTTTTCCCCAAAACCTGAAAAAAGCGTTGGATGTAGTTTTTATTCAATTGTGTTTATTATTTATTTTATTTAAAAATTGAATTTTTCTTGAATTTCATTTTGGTACCAAAAGCATAGTTCACAGTTCCCATGCAAAAAAAAAATATAAAAATTTTCAAAACGATTTTCCATCTATTCTGTGCACCAAATTGAATAATATTCAACGCGAAAAACGTTTGCTTTGCCCTAAGTCACCAGTTGAGTCATTAATTTACCCTTAATTAATAAACTTTAGGCCTAAAAATGGCAAATATTTATTTTTGGACGCAAAAACTATTTGCAAGCTAATAAAGCCTTGAAGTGAAAAAAAAATTGTTTGGAAGTGTAAACCGACCATCCAAACAAAATATTTTATTCACCACACTTTTTTCGCATGCAACACAATTGCCGGTCCATTGTTTTGCATGACATTCCAGGACAGCAATGCTTTTTTTTGCATGAAACTGTAAACCAATCAGGCAAACAATTAATTTTGCCTTTCACCTCAATTATTTTTGACATGCGAGAATATTTGCA
The DNA here is from genome assembly GCA_963921185.1 of Dasysyrphus tricinctus. Lineage (NCBI taxonomy): Eukaryota > Metazoa > Arthropoda > Insecta > Diptera > Syrphidae > Dasysyrphus > Dasysyrphus tricinctus. The sequence goes on along the minus strand of OY992530.1, from coordinate 102,024,625 downwards.
TAGGTTTTTTTTTGCACACGGGAACTGAGCTAAAAGTACCTATTAAACCTGTCTGGACTTATGGTATACAACTCTGGGGTTGTACCTGCGATACGAATTTAAATATCTTACAAACGTTTGAAAATAAATTGCTTAGGTCATTTGTAAATGCACCATGGTATATAAGAAACGAAGATCTTCACAGGGATCTCGGGATTCCTACGGTTCGAGACAAAATTGAGAGTTTCGCGCGAAAACATAGAAATCGGCTATTAGATCACGCTAATCCATCGATTATTGACATTCTTGACGAGTCGAATTTAGTACGCCGTCTGCAAAGAACAAAACCTTCCGACTTGGTGCGGTGAACACAAAACCGCTTTAAATCGCGGAATAAGCAGAAACTTTCACCGGAAAGTTACCTGCAACACGTTACTTAACTTCGTTCAAAATAAATTGCTAGATAAGTTTCAACTTAGTTGCAGTCGCGAAGTGGAGGTGGTTTTAGTGTTGTAAGAATCTCACACTTCTATGAGCACGCGTTTTCCGGTCCTCATAGAGCCTGATGCAGGTTTTGCACCTACCCACGTAAAAAAAAAAAAAAAAAAAAAAAAAAAAAAAAAACTTCCACCCCATTAATTTTGGTCTGCGTCCTTATCCAACCCTCGATGGGGGGCATGGGGACAGAAAAGGCTTGTTGATGGAATTATGGAAAACCTTAAAACTTGAAGCCATACTAAGTTTATGTTTAGTGAAAATTTAGGGGAAGTCTTGGTGTAGATATCAGATGGTAAAAGCAAGTGTTGATTTAAAGTCCTACTGTAGGCAAATATTAAAGATCAATAAAATTTGTTCACAACCACCCCCTCCTCCTTTATTCATGTTTTTATGCATACATTTTTCTTAAATCTTTGTATATGGTTTTCATATACAAAACTTAAATCTAAGTTACTAGAACAGAGCAAGTACGTGTGACCCAGTTGCGCATAATATTTCAAGTTTGATGAATGCGTTCAATATGTCTCTTTTAAAGCATTATTTATCACCCTCTAATTTTTTTGAAATAAATTTATAAGATATTTGTATTTTTGAAAATTGTTATTAATTTTATTAATATTTTTTTTATTTTTACCTAAAACTAAAATTTTGAAGACAAAAATTGTAAAAAACTGAATTATTTTTAATTATTTCCATTTAAAATTACTCCAACACATGAAAAAAGTATTTTTTTTTTTTTTCATGGTAGGGTGGTCAGTTTATTTAACACTAGTTTACAAAATTTTGGGTCATGGTAGGGTCCTTAGAAAAAATATATTTTCTAGACTAATTTTGGGTAACTGAACACGAAAATCAAAATTATTTTTTTTTTGCAAAGAAGCGTTTTCGAGATATGCGAAAAAATCATTTTCTCAGCTTTTTTTTCCAGATATTCCCATAAATCTCGCTAACGGCTTTGCCAATTTACATAAAATGTGTATTTTCTGAGTGATGTGATTTGTTTCCTTCCGACGATGTACTGCTTGTATAGGTCAGACTGAAATCTTATAAGTTACAGGCATTAAAATTTTCAAAAACGAGTACTTTTGAAAAATTTCTGGGCCCAGATCACGTAACACAATTCGATTGAACGATCGTCGTTTCGACTATTTATCTCTCTATATTTTCCTGTAGATGTGAATAGAGACAGAAACAATCGAAACGACGATCGTTCAATCGAATCGTGTTACGTGATCTGGGCCCTGGTTTTTGGTTGCTCCATAATCCATATGGATAGTAAAAATCATATATAAAATAATTGTAACGACTCCAGTGAAAAACAATCTTTTTAACAAAGATTTGAGCTAGAGTTTTTCGAAATCGGACGATAAATGTAGAAGCTATTAAATAATTATTGAAAGAAGGCAAATTAATTTTTTTCAATAAAAGACTTATAAATGTACATTAGGGTGTCTGTTAATTAGAAGAATTGGACACACCAAACTCCAAGACCAATAATGACGTGATATATATCGTTGGAAAGATATTTTTATGAACTACAATAGTTACTAAGGCCCATTTGCTGATACGGAACATAAATCCTATGCATAGCTAGGTTCCACATAAAAACTATTTGATACTTAAGTTTATGTAAGTTGCTCGAAAAAATTAATGTTCAACATAGTAAGGGGCCAGTTTTGAATTCAAACTAACTTCAAGTCAGTTTGTCAAAATATAATTAGTTTCGGTTTATTTTTGTGTCTAAACGTCTTTTATTTTTAAAAATGACTGGAAATAATAAAAAAAAACACAAATTTTTCGCAACATTAGGGAACGTTTATTCTTCATTGTGCTTTGGATCAAAAAGAAGTCATTGAAAGCTAAAAACAAACGATTGTGTGAAGTGAAAAGATTGGAAAACGCTTGGGATCGACTGGAAAACAAATTTATCTAGTCGGGATGATTCCTTAGGAAAAGCGAAGCGCTCAAGAGTTTTCTATAATTGTTAGAACATAGTGTACCTACTGCAATTTAATAAATAAAAAAAACTTAAGCTATTGTTGCTCATTCAAAAATTATTCTTTAACTATTGTTATTTTCTTTGCGATTTTTGTTTATCAAAAGACTAATAATAAATCATTCCTCTCTTAAGTTTGACGAGGAACTTCTGATTCTAAAATTTCTCATCATCTTGCATAAATCAAGTTCGATTAGTCCGGCAGCCGTAGGATTAGCTATCTCATCCGGCCACGCAAAAATTGGATGTCAACCGATAGCTTTAGTTCGAACATTTACAAAACTATAAGTTGGACGAGCTTTTTCTGGTTGCAATGGTTAGAAAATGCACTTTTCAGGTTTCATTTTCCGCTAAATGCGCCTATAACCAAATCAACTTCTATAAATGGCGTATCAAATCAAATGAATGACTGCCCCCTACACGATACCAATAGTCGGACAGACTTTTTTTGACTTTTGCGACGAGTCCGACCATTTTTTATAAAAAATTGTCTTTTTAAAAAACTGCGTTTTACATAAGAGAAAACTGAGTAAAATCATATAATAAAGCTAGGAAACTGTCCTAAACCACTTTTTTTTATTTTCATCCAAGGATGCACAAAATCCCTAAATTTATAAAAGTGGTCGGACTCGTGGCAACAGCCAAAAAAGTCTGCCCGGACATTGGTATCGTGTAGAGAATAGTCTTAGCTTTCATTTGATACCCCATTTATAGAAGTTGCTTTTATTATAGTTCATTTAGCAGAAAATGCGACCTGAAAAGTGCATTTATATCCGTTGCGATCAGAAAAAGCTTGTCCGTACAGTAGTTTTGTAAATGTTTTGACTAAAGCTTTCGGTTGGCATCCAATTTTTCAGTGGCCGCTGTGAGATAGGTAGGTAATCTTACGGTGGGCTCCCGGTTTAGATAAATCAAAATCCATTTTTCTTCAATTTTTAAATAATACTATTGAAGGCTTTCACAGTTGTTGGCAAATAAGTCAAAATCAACAGTGAACGGAAATTAATGTATAACATAAATAGCTTATGTGGCACTTTTTCTTCCACCTAAGTTATGTTCAACTTAGAGATTTTTATGTTTGAGTTTACGTTTGGTGCAAAGCAATAAGTGTCACTTAAGCGTTTATGTGGAACATATGTAAGTATTTATGTTCCGTATCAGCAAATGGGCCTAAGTGAGTTAATTTCAAATCTCTACGTGAAAAAAGTGAGGCCGTGAGGCAAAAACCGTGAGGGCAAAACTGGTGTAACCCATTTTTTGGCATTTTTGATATTTTTGTTTCCTATTTTTTCATTTATGCATCAAAAAAGTCATCAAATTTAAATTCTAAATTATATAAGATTTCCCAAAAAATATCACTTAGGCCCATTTGCTGATTCGGAACATAAATCTAGCGCATAGCTAAGTTCCACATAAACTCTATGTTTTACTTAAATTTATTTTACTTGCACGAAAAAATTTATGTTCAACATAGTAAGGGGGCACTTTTGAATTCTAACTAACTTCAATTCGGTTTGTGCAAATGGCAAAATACTATTAGTTTTGGTTTGTTTTAATGTTTGAACATATTTAACGGTGTTATTTTTTAAGCAATGTCTTGGAATAATAAAAAACCTTGAAATGTAAACTTTTTTAACATTTTAATGGCCATTGAGCCAAATAAACTTATAAATCAAAAAAAAAAAAAAAAAAAAAAAAAAACCCAAATTTCAGTAAAATGAAAAACATTTCTTCGTTATTGTGCTTTTGATGAAAAAGAACTCGTCGAAAGCAAACAAAAACTATTGTGCAACGTGAAAAGATATAGTAGGAAAACGCTTGGGATCGAACTGAAAACTAATTAGCAACCAGTGGTAATGATTATATCGGAATAGCGATCCGCTCAACAGATTCTGTAACAACTAGGTATAAAACCGAAATAAGAAGGAACAAGGAACACGAGGTGGAAAATGTTCTTTTTATTTTCCTAAAATGTTTTTCACTAACAAAGAATCCGTGACTGAATTAAAACTTTAATTTTGAGATGAAATTTTGAGTTTTATTTATTCGCGCTAGTGCTTTTTGAAATTTGATATGCTTACATCCGTTCACTTTTGAATATTATAAAATAAAAGGAGCTCGAAATTGAAATGGTGTTTTTATTGGGGCATATTCATAGATGTTAAGTTGCTAACCAAAACTGGAGTGTATCTTATGAAATTTCAATAAGATAAACTGCAGTTTCACCTAGAAACAGCTTGAGTAACATCTATGAATATGCCCCATTATATAACATACTCCTTGTCCAAAAGTAATTACACATTTTAGATCTTCTTCACAAAACCGAAATGTTTTCTTGAAACTTTAGAGAACACATTCCCACCAAAACAGGCTATACCTGCTAAGGACAATCTAAAAGCATTCTATTCTTTGCGAAATCATTTTCGAGAGGAGTAAAAATAATACTCTTATCGTAAATTTGACAAGGGACTTCTACTTCTAAGATCTCAAGCACTTTACATCATCTTAAGCCAAGTCCGACAGGTCAAAATCGTTTTTTATTTATTTGTTTATAATTTTATCATAGCCATATCTTCACAATCCTTGACAAACAAGACGAAATAAACAGTAAACTAAAATTAATGTTTAACATAAATATCTTATGTGCAACTTTTTCTTCCACCTAAGTTACGTTCAACTTAAGGATTTTTATGTTTGAGTTTACGTTTGGTGCAAAGCAATAAGTGTCACTTAGGAGCTTATGTGGAACATAAGTATTTATGTTCCGTATCAGCAAATGGGCCTTATTCTCCTTGAATCTCCAATAAAATAGTATTTAGATCGATTAAAAATGAAAAATATGATGGAAAAAGAGTGGGTTACACAACTTGTTTGCACTCACAGCCTTATAGTCTTAAACCAGACGAGCAAGTTTGTGCAATCTAGTCATGCATATTCTTTTTATATCTGTAAATATACAATATTCGAAATTCTACCCTGACCTTCTGTTGATGTTAAGCAATTCTATTTATTGAGCTCTGTAAAGAAGAAAGTCGAAGCTTCAAAATAAACTAATTCTCTTGATATGATAACAACATCACGAAACCTCAATACTTGTTGTCTATATCAAGTCAAACTAAAAAGTCAGTAGAGAAAAAAAAAAAAAACAATTCTAATTACAAATTATTGCTAAATTTGTATTTAAAATAAAATTTTATGGTCACGCTTGAAACTTACACCGTGCAAGATAATTCAGAAATAATAGTCATTAGCACCACTTACCCATTTTGATATTATCGTTGCTTGCACTATTGTCACAAAAAAATTAGTTATATATTATTTTTTATTTTTAAAATGAACTTCACTTTTTATATCTTTTTTTTTTAACTATTTTTTAAGTATTTTTTTTTTGTTTAACTATTTATTTTTCACAATTTAAATTTTTGCACAAAATATCCGTCGGTATGTGAGAGAGATTGTTTTTCTGAAATTTTTGAATCCAAAAGATAGTTTAACAAGCTATCACAGAGATAGTACCGGCTCGTTAGAATTTATGTAGTTCAGAGTGGTTTGTGTTCTACACTAAGTGACTTGATAGTTCATACTGCACAATACTTAAACTATGATTATATGAATAATTCTCGCTACGAAAATAAGAAAATAAAAAAAACACAAAATATAACAAAAAAAATAAATGGGGAAAAGTGAGAAAAGCTTTAGCCACTGAGCAGTATATATCTCTATAAAACACACTCTAGTCAAGGCGCAACAGCGAATTAAAATTTAACAAAATAGATAGAAACTATACACAAGTAGACGAAGTAGCAACTACTTTACAACATGAACTTGCAGCTTAGACTGAAGATTTATTTCCATACTAAGGACATAAAATTGATTTCATCATAGCAACTCAACAAAAACACCAACCAACAAAAAAAATGACAGTTTTTTTGTCCAAATTTTTGCTGTCACAAAATGTGTGATATTGCCTGATGCCTTTGATGGACGAGGGGTGTGAGATTCGTTGACATTGGGGGCATTGATGATACCAAATTATAATTAGTCAATTATTATGTGTTTTTTTTTATTCATTTTTCTCGATCGGATTGATTGTTATAGAAATTTGCTTCTATAATTAGAGATTGAGACTTACTTACCTGAACAATTGAAATATAATTTATGTATGAATGTTGGAATTATTATTGTTGTTGTTTGATATTTAAAAAAAAAAGGACTAATTATTGCAACTTTAATATAGAGAATTGCGTTAATGATTGTTAAATGTTTGGCTAGCTGATGTTGAAGCTGTTAATTTTTCCCGAACTGTTGGGACTTGTCTGGTTATTTTTGTCTGTCTGATAAAAATAATTTCTATTCACCTGAGAAATGAAGAAAAAATTAGAACTTAAACGTAATAGCTACTGAAGAATAAATTCTATTTGATGTTAAACATAAATTACACTGAGAAGGGATATAAATTTAAATGCAGTAGGTATTTATTTGTTGAATTTAAAGACTCTTATCTCTTCATAATATTTGGGATTTTCTTTTTTTAGACGGCATAACATGGTGGAGTAAGGTAGCATTCTACCTTTAATTTTGGCACGTTTTAGGTGAAGAGATAATTTTGTTAGTGTTAACAATTTATAAATTAATAAACCTACTTTAGACTTAAATATTTGTTGCTAATGAAAATAATCCTAAAAAAATATTTAGTACCAAATTATTTTGATAATTGTTGGTTGGAAATCTTTTGTAAGTTTATCACTTGGTGTTTTTAGGAATGGGTTTGCTCTTGCTGTTTGGGTTGTGTTAAAAGTAAAGTTCCAAAATAGAAAAGTTATTCTGTCATTTATTTATTTAAAGCCTAGGACAAACCAAAGGTGTCGCGAGATGTCTGTGGCACGATAATGACATGTGAAAATCGTACTCATATGTCATGCATACACCCATGCGATAGATGTCTTTGGTGGTCATTGGTCAATCTCTCAACAACAAAAATACCTTATCAAAAAAAAAAAAAACAAATTAGTGAGATGAATTATTTTGACAAGTTAATTAAACTGGGTCACACTTCACAATGAATTTCTTGATTTTTGATTCATAAAAAAAAATAACAGATAGCATTTAATTATTTGAAAATGACTTTCACGATTATAATGGCAGGCATATGCTGCATGCAGCATTCAATACAACATCAACAATCAACATGTCGATTAACTGCAAACGCAGCAGCGGAACCATACACAGCGTGAATGTGTACCTTCTTATTGATTTACATTTTTGTTTCTCCATTGCTTCAGTTCAGTCTTCAAAGTTGTAAAAAGAGAGGGTGTTGTGAATTAATCATTGATTAAATATTCAGAAAGTGGTTTTCCTTAGAATGAAAAAAAAAGCAATTACTTTATTTTGTTTGCAATAACAAACAATTTATTAAACTTGATTAGAATAAAAATGCACGTACTTGCTCTTATGCTCAGTAAGCTTAGGGTTTTAAGACTTATATGACCCTGAACTTTGCAGACGATTTGAGTATCATATTTTGGACTGTCACCATCAATGACGTAAAAATGGTTCGATTTTAAAAAATTAAACGGCAGACGATTTGTCACGACAAAATCTCGATGTATTATTTTTTATTTTTTATGTTTACCGTAATAAAAAAAAAAGTTATGATAAAAATGTACGAAGTGCCGAGAAAAAAAATTATTGGACTGTCACCAGCGCCGTAAAACTGTATTGATTTCAAAAATTGAAACAGCAATCCATTTGTCACAACAATATCTCGATATGTCATTTTCTAGTTTTTTTTACTAATCGTAATAAAAAAAAGTTATGAGGAAAAATGTAGGAAGTGCAGAGAAAAAAATACTTTAAAAGTTGTGGACCGTCGCCAGCGCCTTAAAAATGCATTGATTTCAAAAATTGAAAATGCAATAACTTTGTCACGACAAAATCTCGACACACCATTTTTATTTTTTTCTATTCATGCAACGCAATAAAAATGTTATAACAAAAAAAAATTATGTTGATTAATGAAACGCTGTCAGCCACCTAGAACATACATAAATCACAATTATTACAAACGAAGTATTCATTTTAATGTATTACATTTGTATGTATTACATTTCCTTAATGGATGCCGGTATAAGCAGACAACCCAGCGATGCTGGTCAGGGCACAAACTTGTCCTTGGGATGGTTAAAAGCCCCCTTAAGGCGGATGAACTGCAGATGGTGGTCAACGGCATGATAGTCTGGTGGCGGAGGAGCTTTTTTTTTCGTAAAAAGGCCAACGGCAGCAGCAAGTAGCGTATGTAACCCATATTGGGCGGCTACAAAAGGCGTCTGTTTTCCCATAGTGGGCGGCCTCGAGCAGTTATGTGTTTGACCATACAAAAGGCGGGTATGCCTGTCAAATCTGAGCTTATGTATGTTATTAATCATATCTCGGAAAACACCATGATGGAAGGATATATGCAAATACATGAACTATGACAACAAATGGAAATGAGTCCCCAAGAGGTAATCTTTTTATGGAAAATCCTTCTGCAGCTTCGGTTGCAGTAAACCGCACATCGGATTTGGGGGTGCGGCATCTTTCATGTACGAGCGTCAATCAAGACGCCATAATAATAAATGAATCGTTGACAAATAGAAGAAGTCTTTCAAGAAGCGTAAATGTTACTTTTGGCTACCGCATACGTACGAAAATCGGGGCATGGAACGTTCGATCCTTGTACAGCGATGGTAGATACGAGCAAATTGAGCGTGAAATGCTTCGCCTAAAGATCAGTATCCTGGGCATAAGCGAAACTAAGTGGAGAAGTAGAGCTGAATACAGATCAGACACTGGACAGACGAGAATGTTGTATTCCGGGGAAGATGAAAGAGAGGACGGCCAAAGACTGCATGATGTCGGAATTATGTTGAACGAAGAAGCGAGGCGTAGTTTGATCTCCTGGGCGCCAACTAAACGAGATGCGCAAGTCCTATAGGGGTATTGACATCGAACCCCCGTCAGAATCGGAAATCCTTACATCAATAAATCTCCTCAAAAACAACAAGGCAGCTGGACCAGACGGAATTCCAGCTGAATTCCTGAAAGCCGATCCCGTAACAGTGGCTAGTATTTTACATCCGTTGATACAAAGCATTTGGGAAAACGAATGCTATCCCAGGGATTGGAATGATGGTGTGATTGTTAAGTTGCCAAAGAAAGATGACTTAAAGAATTGCAACAATTGGCGTGGTATCACCGTTTTGTCCGTTTTCCCGAAACTAATGGCAACCATCATTCTCGAGCGAATAAAGGATAGAATCGAGTCTACACTCAAGAGGCATCAAGCTGGCTTCCGCAGTGGTCGATCGTGTGTCGACCATATCAACACCCTGCGTATCGTCCTCGAGCAGTCGATGGAATTTCAATCACCGCTTTACCTCATGTTCGTGGATTTTGAGAAAGCCTTTGATCGAGTTAATCGAGAATGTATATGGAGATCGTTGCTTGGCAGAGGAATTCCACCAAAAATTGTTGCCATTATAAAAGAGTGCTACAACAACGCGAGGTGCTTTGTTTTGCACAATGGGCAGCTATCCGACTCCTTCGTAGTGCAACAGGGTGTGAGACAAGGGGATGTTCTATCGCCAATTCTCTTCCTGCTGGCAATGGACGAAGTATTGACGGCCAAGTGTTGGTACAGCTGAGGGACAGGGTTTTCAATAGAGACCGTTCGAAAGGCTCAGTAATTTAGACTATGCCGATGACATATGTCTACTGGCAAATAACATCAGTGGGCTGAACGGGATGTGCCAAACACTGCAAGTGAAGGGAGAGTCGAGTGGTCTAAGAATAAACAGCAAAAAGACAAAAATAATGCTCACAGGCCGCTCCACACAGCAGCGTATTATTCTACAGGAGACGCCAGTTGAAGTAGTGGAACAGTTCAACTACCTTGGCAGTATTGTCTCTGCAAACGGTGGTACGGATCTGGACGTTAAAAGTAGAATAAATAAAGCTCGTGCTGCCTTCGGTACTCTGTCCCCAATCTGGAAATCAAGTCAAATCTCCTTACGCACTAAGTTGAGATTCTTCGAATCCAATGTCAAATCCGTGCTGTTATATGCTTGTGAAACCTGGAAAGTCACGTCTATCATTTCGAAGAAATTGCAGGCTTTTGTGAATCGCTGTCTTCGCCACATCCTAAAGATTCGCTGGCCACAAATAATATCAAATGAGGAATTGTGGCGCAGGACAAGTCAAGAGCGGCTGGACGTCGACATAAGAAAGCGTTAATGGCGTTGGATTGGTCACACACTGAGGAAACCGAACGATGAAATTGCAAAGCAGTCCTTTGAATGGAATCCTCAGGGTGCACGGTGGGTTGGAAGATCAAGAACATTATGGAAATCAACTGTCTTAGCGGAAGCAGAATCCCAGAGAAAGACGTGGCCACAGCTAAAGTACCTTACAGCAGACCGTGAAGGATGAAGACGTTTTGTTGACGCCCTATGCCCCAGCCGGGGTTACAGGACACGATGATGATGATGATGACATTTCCTTAAGAAAATTACCGTATTTGAAAATAAAATGCACGACTGCATCGCACGTACTTGCTGTTATGTTCAAGTTGCTTGGAACTTAAGAACTTTTAAAATATGCAAGTAATAACTATATAAGAAAATACATATAACAGAAATAAAGACAATCGTTGGAGGGGTTTTTGTAAGAACTTAATAAAATGTTGGTAACATTCTACAAAACAATTTTGGTGTGCCAATTTTGAGTGTTTATTAATATACATTTATAAACCTAGTTTCAAAAAAATCATTTTCGAGATATCTTATTTTCAAAAAAAAATTATATTTTTTGAAAAATCCCAAAATTTACATTTTTTTTAAACTTTGGTATGCAAGGAATTTTTACTTAGCATTAATTTTTTCGGATTTCTATTTTATAAAAAATGCAATCAAAATGGACTTCTGGCTTTCCTTAACAATACTTTAAGTGCTCCCGTTGTTTTTAAACAATTTTTTTTTTAACGCAATTTTTGGTTTATTTAAAATACAACATTTTGCATTTAAAGTCAATTGTCAGAAACTACCGGTCCTCCAGAGAGAGGTGATAGAATTTTCAATGTTTACAATTTGTTTCATAGAATAGTCCTAGAAATCATACCCCAAAATATGATGTATATGGGAACACCCTGTACAGAACTTACCTATATAAATACAGGGTTGGGGTCGAAATTCTAGAAGGCTCAAAATTCTATTTGCTATATTGTACTCTAAATCTCTGCTGTTCAAAATTCAGCTTTTTAACATTTGTATGGAAGGTATGTACCGTTATTTTCTTATAAATGTACATATTTTTTTTTTTAATTTTGGTAAAAAAGCTGTTTATGTATATTTTTTGGAAGCTTCTATACAAAAAAAATTATTGAAATCTTAAGTATTGTTTTAAAGAAAATCGAAAATAAAATAAATGGTTCTTTGGGAGGTACTTAGTAGCCATTTTTTGGGAAATGGTTTCCTATCCTAGGTAGCCTTTACTAAAATAAATTTATTGAACTTTTTTTAAGAAAAGTTGTCGAGCCGTTTTTGAGAAAAATTGTATGGCAGGTACCGTTATTTTTGATTCTAAGAAAAAATTGAAAAAAACGTGTGGGCATAAACACCAAAAACCACTTTGTACCAAGTTTGAAGAAAGTCGATCGCGCCGTTTAGGCTGTAGACGAACAGAAAGACAGAATTGTGCCACCCACTTTTTTGGTATTCTCTATCATTGTTATAACGGGTGATTTTTTAGCTGGTTTGGTTTTGGCAACACTGGTTTTGACAGCTGACGTGTGTTTAGTACCTTGTGTCACTGTCAAACAGCTTCATTTTGGTTTGCAATTTAACCATGGATCGTCTTACAAATGAACAACGCTTGCAAATTATTGAATTTTACTATCAAAATTCGTGCTCGGTTCGAAATGTTCATCGCGCGCTGCTTCCATTTTATCATTTGGTTGAATGGGTACGTAAATAAGCATAATTGCCGCATTTGGAGTGAAGATCAGCCAGAAGCATTGCAACAGCTACCAATGCATCCCGAAAAAGCCACTGTTTGGTGCGGTTTATGGGCCGGCGGCATTATTGGGCCATATTTCTTCAAAGATGATGCGAATCGCAGCGTTACTGTCAATGGTGAACGCTACCGAGCGATGATAACAAACTTTTTTTTGCCCGAAATGGAAGTTCTTGACTTGCATGATATGTGGTTTCAACAAGACGGTGCCACATGCCACACAGCACGCGAAACAATGGCGCAATTGCGAGGCGAGTTTGGTGAACAGTTAATTTCGAGTTTCGGGCCGGTCAATTGGCCGCCTAGATCGTGCGATTTGACACCATTAGATTATTTTTTGTGGGGGTATGTCAAGGCTAATGTCTATAGGGACAAGCCCGCTTCGATTGACGCACTGGAAGCCAACATCCATGCATTCATTCGTGAGATACCGGCCGATATGTGTGAAAGAGTATGCCAAAATTGGACTCAGCGGATGGGCTACCTGAGACGCAGCCGCGGTCAACATTTGCATGAAATTATCTTTAAACATTAAATTGCAAGGTTCAAACTATCGATTCAAATAAATATTTCATTCATTTTTTCGAATTTTTTGTGTTTTTTTTTTTTTTTTTTAAGTTCTAAACCTCTTAAAAAATCACCCGTATCATGTTTGATTGTTATGTCAATTTTTTTTTTTTGCACGAATCCAAAACTTGCCTTATAGTACCTATAATCGCAAGTAAAAGCAAATGCGAGTGAAGTTAATGGTGAATTGTAATGCATTTGGATTGGGATTGAGCAGTACATTTGGCTTCAGTGTCGCGGTGTGTAGTGCATCGCAAGGTTCATGGTTCGCTCCCAGATGACTGCAGAGTTTTTCAATTAATACTAGCATAACCAGACTATAAGCACCACTAAGGGAGTCTGATGATTGAGGTGGCACTCGTGAAATAGCTATAATTCCAGCCTATAAACTTGGTGGTAACACACACACAAGTTGTGTTGTTGTTAATTCATAATTATTCAATATAAATTGATGTTTAATTCGCAGCATGCACTGCACTTGTGTGGATTGCCATCACTAAAACCATACATTTATTTTTTGTAAAATTGTATTTATTTTATCAATAAGCGTATATAATAACAATTTGTAACTATGTAAGCATCACAATACACAACTCATTACATATAATTCAGGAGGAATTGGGAAAATGGAAACAAATTTCAATTAACCAAAAGTTGAACTTATCTTATTCATATTCGTGCATAAGTTTAATAAAATAGTACAAAATTACAAGGGACCTATATTAATAATACATAATTATTTATTGCCAAATTAATATAAGAGACAAATGATAAAGTGAAACTTATAATCTTTTCTATATTGATTAATAAATCTATCATTGGATGAAATATGAATAGGTAACCAGGAAAAAAATAAATTAATTAATGTAAGAAAAGTTCATTTTAGCAAATTAAAATAAAAAAAAAATAATAGCATGACTACTAAGCATATCCTTTAAGCGAACGGGAAAGACGCGTATCTAATGTTTTCCAAAATGCAGCTCAAGTTGATTAAGAAAAATAACTTAATAATAATGAGTTACAGCCTAAACAGCTAAATCATCGTTTTTCGGTCATTCCCCCAACAGGTTGTCTCATTTAAAAAAAAAACTAACTAATATGTATATAAATATAAATTTTGCTAGATTGCTTATATAAATATAAATATTGCTAGATTGCTTATATAAATATAAATATAAATATAAATATAAATATAAATATAAATATAAATATAAATATAAATATAAATATAAATATAAATATAAATATAAATATAAATATAAATATAAATATAAATATAAATATAAATATAAATATAAATATAAATATAAATATAAATATAAATATAAATATAAATATAAATATAAATATAAATATAAATATAAATATAAATATAAATATAAATATAAATATAAATATAAATATAAATATAAATATAAATATAAATATAAATATAAATATAAATATAAATATAAATATAAATATAAATATAAATATAAATATAAATATAAATATAAATATAAATATAAATATAAATATAAATATAAATATAAATATAAATATAAATATAAATATAAATATAAATATAAATATAAATATAAATATAAATATAAATATAAATATAAATATAAATATAAATATAAATATAAATATAAATATAAATATAAATATAAATATAAATATAAATATAAATATAAATATAAATATAAATATAAATATAAATATAAATATAAATATAAATATAAATATAAATATAAATATAAATATAAATATAAATATAAATATAAATATAAAAATATAAATAACATTCCAATTTTTTTTTTTTTTGAAAACTTAATAAATATTTAACTTTTTTGATAAGAACGCTTCCATTCGTATGGAACATATAATATGTATATAAATCGTTAAGGAAATTCTTATTTTCCTTAAAAACGGCTATTAGGATCCTGATAGCTTTTTTCGGTTATCTTCAATTGGTTCGATCTACTAGAAAAATTACACTTAGCAACAACTTATAGTAGTTCATACCTCTCATAGAACGGTTTTCTTTCTTTTTTGAATTTGCTCATTACCAGATTTGAATTTTACTTCTTTTTTTTGACATATGTATACATTTCAAAAGATTTGAAATAATAGTGCATATCAACAATTTTAAAAGGAAAATTTCTGAATTTTAAAAAAATTAGATATAGATTTAACCCACTGAGAATTAACTGGCCCTAAGATTTTTTGTGAACATAGTCCTTAGTGACACCCCCACTATTTAACAAAGTTCATAAAATCATCAAAGTGGATATAAATGTGATGTATGTTAGTTATAGGTAAGACTTTCAATAGTTCTTCAATACAAAACTTTTTTCCAAGCCCACTTTATTTATTTATGTATTTATTTCATCTACCGAGTAGGAAATGTCATTTTTTACAATTAGGCTTTTCAAAGTTCTTTGCCATGCTCACTTTTTGGGGGTGTTTAAAAAAGTCCTCACCTTCTCGTTTAATATCCATGATATCCATAGAACCAAAGTAAATAAATAATTGTCCATTATTAGATAACTGAAGTTAAAACTATCAAATGTACAATACACTGCAAAGCTAGTCCTATGCAGAATGGACATGGACATGTTTACTTTCCAAAGCTATAAGAAATGAAATGCTTGAATGAGTGCTGTAAAAATAGTAATACGCTTCGAAATGACTGAACATTTCATGTCTTCTCCGTAACCGAAAAGTGACAAAAGTTGGTATAATTGGTAAGTGTTTGTAAAGTTATTCCGCAAAGCAAGGCTTAAAAAAGGATTTTGTGGATTTTTTATAGATTTTTGTATCATGTCTAACTGCCTAAAACAGGGTAACGGAGAAGACAAAATTGCACTTTCTCATCCACATTTTTTTTTTTAAGTCGGAATTTCCTTGATCCACAGGCTTAAAATGGATCAAGGCAACTAAAAAAATATGTTGTAAATTTCATTGAAATCGGTTGACGTTTATACGTGTTCGTGAGCACTTGAATTTTTTCATACAAAATACATGATGTTTTCACAGTCTATTACTCAAAGTGCCTAAGTGTAAACGTTTATAGAAAACTTTAAACATGGCACATATACTAAGTAACATTAAGAATATACAAATATATAATTTTTTTTTTCAAATAACAGTTACTCCATTTAAAATAGCAACAAATGCACAAAAACAACTATATTTAGTTAAATTTTTAAATGGGGTTAATATTTAAAAAAAAACTATTGATAATAATTTTGTTTGATACTCCTTACAGTAGTTAATTTATGTGCCAAGTTTAAAGATTTTCCATTAACTTTTACAATATTTTGCTGATATTTTGAGTAAAAACTTTGAAAACTCCATATAAGGGTGATTTTTTAGCTGGTTTGGTTTTGGCAACACTGGTTTTGACAGCTGACGTGTGTTTAGTACCTTGTGTCACTGTCAAACAGCTTCAGTTTGGTTTGCAATTTAACCATGGATCGTCTTACAAATGAACAACGCTTGCAAATTATTGAATTTTACTATCAAAATTCGTGCTCGAATTCGAATTCGATTCGATCGAAAAATTGTGTTCAGCGATGAGGCTCATTTTTGGTTGAATGGGTACGTAAATAAGCATAATTGCCACATTTGGAGTAAAGATCAGCCAGAAGCATTGCAACAGCTACCAATGCATCCCGAAAAAGCCACTGTTTGGTGCGGTTTATGGGCCGGCGGCATTATTGGGCCATATTTCTTCAAAGATGATGCGAATCGCAGCGTTACTGTCAATGGTGAATGCTACCGAGCGATGATAACAAACTTTTTTTTGCCCGAAATGGAAGTTCTTGACTTGCATGATATGTGGTTTCAACAAGACGGTGCCACATGCCACACAGCACGCGAAACAATGGCGCAATTGCGAGGCGAGTTTAGTGAACAGTTAATTTCACGTTTCGGGCCGGTCAATTGGCCGCCTAGATCGTGCGATTTGACACCATTAGATTATTTTTTGTGGGGGTATGTCAAGGCTAATGTCTATAGGGACAAGCCCGCTTCGATTGACGCACTGGAAGCCAACATCCATGCATTCATTCGTGAGATACCGGCCGATATGTGTGAAAGAGTATGCCAAAATTGGACTCAGCGGATGGGCTACCTGAGACGCAGCCGCGGTCAACATTTGCATGAAATTATCTTTAAACATTAAATTGCAAGGTTCAAACTATCGATTCAAATAAATATTTCATTCATTTTTTCGAATTTTTTGTGTTTTTTTTTTTTTTTTTAAGTTCTAAACCTCTTAAAAAATCACCCGTTATTTTGAATGAAAAATTTCAAGTGCTCGCTAGCACGTGTTAACGTTAACCGATTTCAATGAAATTTCAAACACATATTTTTCAATTACCTGAATCACTTTTATCATTGATGAGAATAATTTAAATATACAAATTACAATCTAATTAAACAAAAACGAAATCTTTAACCATTAGCTGTCTTCTCCGATACCAACTTTCATATTTTTTTCTGATAGTAAAATGAAAGTTGGCATGAAACCAAGGATAGTTTTTGATAAATTTTGGCTTAATGAAAGTGTGCAAAAAAAATCAACTTCATATCTCAATGGACGGCGCAGAATTTTAAACTTCAAGGCAAAGGTCGGAAATCTTAAAATCGTTCGTGTCTTCTCCGTTACCATCTATTTTTTTGTATAAACTTACTGAATTTCATAATTTTTTTTTAAAAGTTATGTGTCGTGTACTTTGCGATGAATTTATAAAAACCACTGAGTTTCATACAAAAATATTAATTTCTTAACAAGAAAAACCCTACTACAAGCGTCCGATTGTCTTCTCCGTTACTTTGGAATGGCCAAACTCTTAAATTATTATATATTTTTGCATATAGTTTCATAATAAATATAAAATAACCTTTATGGCCCACCATAGTACAGTTAATCAAGTTGATAGAATTAGAAAAATATATTTAAACTAATTTTAGGGTAGGAAAAAGTACAGGAATGGTATACTCCATGATGTTGAGAAAGCATTGGATACAGTTTGGCATAATGCACTATTACATAAAATGTTAAGGCTTAATTTTCCTATGTATTTAATAAAAACTATTCAATCCTTTTTATCGCAAAGGAAATTCAAAGTTTCCGTTAATAATTGGTTTTCTGATATTTATAACATTGTAGCAGGTGAACCTCAAGGATCGGTGCTAGGCCCAATTTTATATACTATTTTTACTTATGACTTCCCATGCTTAACAAACTGTGAGAAAGCTATTTTTGCCGATGACACTTGTATCTTCACATCGGATTCAGTTGGTTTCACCAGTGAAACCAACCTGCAATCTGTCCTGAATGTAGTACAAGACTATTTTTTTGATTGGAAAACAAGAATAAATGCCACTAAGACACAGGCCATCTTTTTTTTCACGGAAAAGAAAAGCCTGTTTCTTCCCAATCAATAAGCTGCAAGTTAATGGTTTAAGCACGGAATGGTGTTCTAGTGTTAAATACCTTGGGGTACACCTGGATAAAACTCTAACTTTTGCAATGGATTCTCAAGAAATAATCAAAAAGATTAATATTACAACCAAAATTCTGTATCCTTTTATTAATCGCAAATCTAAACTTAGTAATGATAATAAGCTCTTGATTTTCAAGGTAGTTTTCCAAGCAATTATGTCTTATGGGTCACTGGTATGGGGGAAATGTGCAGTTAGTCACATTCGCAGACTCCAAATTGCTCAAAATAAAGTTTTAAAAATGATTCTTAAGCTCCTATGGTCCTTCTCAACAGCTGAGCTTCACATTATTTCAAATATAGAACTGGTATCTACTAGAATTTTTCATCTGAATGAACTTTATATTTTATCTTGTACATCGTCAGATAAACCATTAATCTCAAACCTTGCTTTATAGTTTATAGCTTTATTATACTACAAGATTTTTCTATGATATTTTAATTTATTTATTTATTATTTATTCATTATTTATTTATTATTTATTTATTATTTATTTATTATTTATTTATTATTTATTTATTTATTTGTTTAATTTGTTTATTTATTTATCATTTAATTTGTTCACTCATTTTTTATTAAATCATTTATCAATTTGTTAAATAATTGTGTTTTTTTTTCTTCTCGTTAATTTATTTATTAAACTGTCTATTAAATGAATTTTTTAAATATTTTTTTTTTTGTTAGTCAATTACATATTTATTATTTTTGTTTGTTCTTCTTACATATTGTTCATGGTAACTTGAAGTTTGGTTTAAACAAATTACTACACCGCCATTCCCTCTTCTAATTACTCTTCTTATTACTCTGCTTTTTTTTTAGTGAAGGTTTTTATGTAGCTTTTCCTTCAAGACATTTCATTGCGTTGCTCTCTGTAAATTGTGCAATATAGTTTAAGAAAATAATGTATAAATATTTCTGCTACAATAATAAAACATAAACATAAAACGCAAATAAGTATGATCTGGCAGTAATTTGACAAGATTTTCTGGAGATTAAGGTAAAATTGGTAATCAACAAGTCTTCATTAATTTGCCATTCTCTTCCACCTCAAAAATTTTATTAAAACATGTGGAATGTAAGAGCTGGAGAACGGACATTTTTACTATAAGATCTCCAGCGAGGGAGGAAGCTTCAATTTCAATTAAAAATATGGAAAGCACTTAAGTCTTTTTCGGACAACAAGTGTAATTCTTTTTCTTAACAACAATTTAGCTTTTAAAGTATCTCAATTCATCATAAATGTAATTCAAATAGTATGTTTTGTAATTTCCTTATTTATTTGAATGCGATCTAGATTAACATACAATTAACTTTCTGTTGTCAAACGTGTGTGTGAAGTTCATTATGAGACCTTCTTGATTTAGAAATCAAAAAAAAAAAAAAAAAAACAGAAAAGAAAAGATAGACATGTGAAAACAGAACTTAATTGAAGTGGCAATCATGTGATAAGTCTACAATCGTAAATGACTTCAATAAAATGCTTTTATTTGATTTGAAATGAAGAGAAGTGATTATCTTGGAAAGATAATAATAATAAAAAAAAAAACTAAATTTGGTAGTCTAACATTATTATATCATCTGGCCCATTTGACACTCTATTAAAATTTTATATATGTTCACTTATTGTCATTTTTGTAGTTAATTTTAGCTGATTACTTGGTTATTAAAGTCGTTAATATACTACATACACATATGTACATTATGTATACATGAATGTACATGCAAAAATGTTCTTGTTGCTTTATGTGGTAGGTATAGGTAAGTTTTTCGGTTCACAAGCGCAGTTTTGAATACTCCAACTCCAACAGTAGTCCGTCATCATACCGCTCCTTCATAGTCCCAATATGTATTGATATTCATTTTACTATTTCTGTGGTGAATGCGACCCGTTAATACATACTTATATTGCTCGTGACGTAATTCAAAATGCAAGGCACTTAGAAAATCTATATTCACCGTTACTTCATCTCAGTGCAAAAGTTGATAGCTTGACCAATCTTAGCCAAACAAATCACGTTTTGCAAATATGTAACGACAACGAGAAAAGTCAAACAAATTCTTCTCCGCTTCAATATGATGCAGCACCATTAAAACGAAAAAGTGATGAACTAGATGCAGAAATATCTGTACAAAATCCATCAACGAAGAAACCTGCTACATCTTTATCTGCCGTCATAATGCCACTTTTATCTATCGTTTCTCCATCCCCTCAACGACCATCGACGACGTCTGGAACATCTGGCGAAAATACAGTACCTTCAGTTGACTTATAACCTTCTCCTGTACCCATGGAAACAATACAGCCTTCGATCTCGTTGTCAACAGTCGGGTTTTCTACACTAGAATCTTCATACAAAATACCATTTTCACATAACTCAGCTCAAGAGATATCACCCATAGCGTCTGGCCTAAAAGTGGTAGAAGGCCATAGAACATTATTTTATTTCAAAGCTCTTGATATAAAAAAATTATACATCAACAAAGTTTGGAACTCCTTTTATGATAAAAGTTGAAAAATTGATTCACCGAAACCACTCCAAATATTCTTCTTTCAAAATACGTGTTCCAGACTCAGTTTTCCATCTACTCAACTCCTCCTCACTTTGGCCAAAGGGAATAATGATACACGAATTTGTTAACAGACAAAATAATAGATTAAATGCGAATCAAAATCCTTTTCTAAAGGCCCAGACAATGCTACATCATCGAAGAAGCAGCTCCAACAGATACTGATTTACTATCAGAACGTTAATGGACTTAGGACAAAGACCAACACGGTCTATAAAAACTTAAATAATCTTCCTCACGACGTCATTGTACTGACGGAAACTTGGCTGAACAGCTCTTTTTTAGATAGTGAGCTCTTCGATATGACTTATCAAATCTTCAGACGCGACAGACACCACTCAAATAACTCGGAAAGAGTTGGTGGAGGAATAATTTTAGGAATTAAAAATCCTCTTATATGCACTTTTTTAGTGGATGCGTTCCTTTCATCTGACGTCGAAATCATCTGCGTTAAAACTAAAATGAAGACTGCTCATCTTTACATTATCGCTGTATACGTGCCTCCTGGCTCTAATAACACTGTTTATGAAAATTGTATGCAATGCATGGAGAGTATTCATGAAAAATTGGAACCATGTGACGAATTGCTGATATTGGTTGACTTTAACCTTTCGAACTTGGACTGGTCTAAATCTATTGAGCATAAATACCTATTACTCATAAATCCATCAAGTGCTAATGATATGATAATGTAATGATCAACCATCGACGGAATGGCTTCTTGTGGACTGAGTCAAGTCAATGGTACTAAAAACCGTTTTAAAAAAATAATGGAACTTGTTTTTTTCTCCGATACAATAAACGCTGACATAGCTGTAGTACCCTCTGATCAGGCGCGGATACAAGGGGGGGCAATGGGTGCAATTGCCCCCCCTGGGCGAGAACGAACTTAGCATAAAATATGAATTTAAGAAAATGTTATCAAAAAAAGTTTATTTCGCTATACGTTTATAAATTTTTTTCTTGGCAGCGCAGCGTTGCATCAATGTGTGGTTTTGTGCGTTGGCCGCTGGCTGACCAGTACCTAACCTACGTTTTGTAACTCTCCCATCGATAAAATCAGTCGAGAAATATTGAAAAATGGAACAAAACTCATGCATTTTGTTTCAGTTTTCATCGTTTCTCGACCAGTTTCTTCGATGCGAGACTTACAGAACGTAGGCACAGGTTCCGCTATGAACAAATAACCTTCAAGTTCAAATCGACCGATTGGAAAGCTTATAACTTCGGTTTAAGATGTCCGATCTTCAAAGTTCAAAACTTTAATTAAAAGATCAATGTCAGGCTACATTACTGTATACTTACTTAAGGTGGCGCTACAGTCCAGGGTGGACCAGGGCCTCAACCAACAAGCTTCTTCCAGCCGGCTCGGTTTCTAGCTAGCTGTCTCCAGTTTCGCACGCCAAGTTGGTTGAGGTCCTCTTCCACTTGCGTGCGCCACTTTTTACGCTGTCCACCTCTACTGCGTTGTCCCACGGGGTTGGATTCAAAGACCTTCCGGGCCGGAGCATTGGTGTCCATTCGCTCTAGGTGACCCAGCCATCTTAGTCGTTGGCTTTTCACTTTTGTGGCTAGGTCGGTGTCGCTGTACAGCCCATACAGTTCGTGGTTGAATCTTCTCCTCCATTCCCCATCTATGTAGACGGGACCAAAAATCACCCGGAGAATTTTCCTCTCGAAACAGCCTAACGCGTTCTCATCCACCGTTAGCAGTGTCCATGCCTCTGCACCATACATCAGGACCGGGATGATAAGCGTCTTATACAGGGACAGTTTAGTTGCTCGAGAGAGGGCTTTGCTTTTCAATTGCCTTCTTAGCCCGAAGAAACAGCGATTGGCAAGAGTAATTCTTCGTTTGATCTCAGCACTGGTATCGTTCGCTGAGTTTATAGCTGATCCTAGGTAGACAAAGTCTCTGACCACCTCAAAATTATAGCTGTCTATACTGACGTTCTGTCCTAGACGTCGGTGTTGGGTGTCCTTTCTTGTTGACAGCATATACTTCGTTTTGCTTTCATTCACCGTTAAACCCATCTTCTTGGCTGCCTTCTCAATGCCCACAAAAGCACCACTGACATCACGCTTTGTTCGTCCTATTATGTCAATGTCATCAGCGTAAGCGAGTAATTGGACGGACTTTTGAAAGATTGTGCCTCTAGTATTGACGTGAGAGTTTTGCACTATTTTTTCAAGAACGATGTTGAAGAAGTCGCATGACAGCGCGTCGCCTTGCCTAAAACCTTTTTTGACATCAAAGGTGTCGGTGAGGTCTTTGCCGTTCTTGATGGAGCAGCGTGCATTCTCCATCGTCATCCTGCACAAACGGACGAGTTTGGCAGGGATGCCAAAACTAGACATTGCTCTATATAGCTCGTCTCTATAGATGCTGTCATACGCGGCCTTGAAATCGATAAAAAGGTGGTGGGTATCGATTTGAAACTCCTGGGTTTTCTCCAAGATCTGCCGTAGTGCGAATATTTGGTCGATGGTGGACTTCCCTGGCCTAAAGCCACACTAATATGGACCTATCAGGTTGTTGACGAATGGCTTCAGGCGTTCACAAAGTTCGGCAGAGAAGATCTTGTAGGCGATATTAAGAAGACTGATGCCTCTGTAGTTGGTGCAGTCCAGATGATCGCCTTTCTTGAGGATCGGGCAAACAATGCTGAGGTTCCATTCATCGGGCATGCTTTCCCCCGACCATATTTTACAGATGAGCTGGTGCATATTCCTAACCAATTCATCGCCAGCCGCTTTGAGTAGTTCAGCCGCAAGGCCATCAGCTCCAGCAGCTTTATTGGACTTAAGTTTAGATATGGCTATCCTCACTTCGTCAAGATCGGGTGGACGGAATTGTTGGCCTACGTCGTCCAAGTTGAATGGTGCAATTTGCATGTTAGCGGAATTTGGTTCGTCATCACCCATCGTTATACAATTTGCAGAAATAATTTTTCCATATCCTCAGCATCGACTGCGATTCCACCACGATGTTCCCCTGATCGTCTTTGCAGGCGTCGGTTCGGGCCTTGTAACCTTGGGAGGTTCTTTTTACTTTTTGGTAAAACTTCCGAACTTCATTCCTGCAGTGGTATCTCTCTAACTCCTCGATCGCACGCTTCTCATGCTCTTTCTTCTTCTTTCTAAGAAGCTTGTGTTCCTCTCTCATCTTCTGCTCGTAGAGCTCGCGAGCAGCTCTGGTCCTTCTATGCAGCGCCGCTTTGTATGCCTGTTGTTTGGCTGCATGTACTTGCCGGCATTCTTCGTCGAACCAAGGGTTTCGCTGTGGTGGTCGTGCAAAGCCCAGCACGTCAGAGGCGGCATCTCTGATGGCTTCCTGGCAGTTTTTCCACTGGTTCTCGATGTTTGCAGTTGGCGGCAAAGGACTTGTTAAGAGGGCGCGAGAGACTCGATCGGAAAAGGACCTGGCGATTTCTTGCGACTGTAGCCGTCCGACGTCGAACTTCCTCACAGTATTTCCCTGTTTTTTGGCTTTGGTCTGGATATCCGTAGCATTACCTTTGCTACAACGAGGTAGTGGTCCAAGTCAACGTTGGCTCCTCGGAACGTTCGGACATCCTTGATACTGGAGGAGTGCCTTGCGTCGATCGCAATGTGGTCAATTTGGTTGGCGGTTGATTGACCAGGAATTCGCCATGTCCCCTTATGTATATCGAGATGCGGGAACTGCGTACTTGCTACCACAACGTTTCGCCCCGCAGCAAAGTCAATTAGCCTGAGTCCGTTATCGGAGGTGGTGTTGTGCAGGCTGTATCTTCCGATTGTGAAGACGTCTTCTCTTCCCAGTTTGGCATTAAAATCACCCAAGACAATTTTAATGTCATAGCTAGGGCATTGCTCATATGTCTTGTCCAGGAGTTCGTATAGAACTCGTCCTTGGTGTCGCCATCTTTCTCCTCTGTGGGGACATGCGCGCATATGAGGCTGATGTTGGCGAATTTAGCCTTGATGCGAATTGTAGTGAGGCGCTCGTTCACATAGTTGAAACTCAAGACTTCTTGCCTAAGTCTGCCTCTAACGACGAATCCACATCCAAAGAGACGCTGCCCTTGTGGTCGGTAACAGTCACCGTAGTAGATATCACAGTCTTTCAGTTTTCTCTTGCCCGGCCCATCCCATCCAACTTCTTGGATGGCGGTGATGTCTGCTTTGTAGCAGTCTAGGGCCTCCGCTAAATGTTCGGCTGCACGTGGTCTATAGAGAGACAGAACATTCCACGTGCAGATCCGAAGTTCGTTGTCCTTATTTCGCTTGCTTGGTTTGTCAACTGTAAATCCGTCCGTATCCGAGGCTTGTTGGTGCTTCGCAACTAAGATAGCTTCACGTGACCGGGAAGTCACCCCGACGGCACGACCCCCAACCTGGAGGACCAGACCCTTACAATATAACTCCAAGGGTGGGGAGCCGGACTAACCGCTCCCTATAGGCCTGAGCTCCGAATATGTCGTAGTAGCCTGTAAGGTGTTCACTAAGTAGTTCAGCCTAACTGAAACTGTAGACGCCACCGTAGATTCCATCTTGAGAATTCTTCCGCTGCCGCCTGGATGAAGGAGAAGTGCCTTAGTGGGAACACTCCTCCCCCCCTCTCTCGTTTGCTGCCCCCTAAAACCGTCCACAGGGATTGGAACCCCATCTTCAGTTAAAGGCACCCGATGTTCACCACTTGGAGGTGAGAGTAGGAGTTGATAGACAGAGGTTCGCTTTGAAAAAAAGCTTGTGGACGCTTGTGTCCCCTTGAATGCACATTACTGTATAACATTTTATGAGAATAGTCAATTTATTTCATACTTTCATCGATTTGATTTTCAATTTTCTAAATGCTGTGAATGAAAAATTTCACAATTTGAAAAATAATGTTTTAAAAAGTTATTGCTCCACCTCCAACCCACCTCTACAATCTTGTCAGTGGTTTTTTATAGTTAAATGTAACGGGAGAGGCGGCAGGAGCACTTATCAAAATTTTCAAACTTAAAGTTGATTTAATTATCTTCAATAATTTATATCTTGGCTTCAAATGCTCGGATCCACAGGATAAAGATATATGTATAATTAAAATAAAAATAATAAGCTACATTTGTGTTTACAAATTATTGAAAAATACCAAACAATTTCATACTAAAATGGTGATTGAGTTCTTTTTATGATAAATATTTAAATGTGCGTTTCCATTGAGGGAGTACTTACACTAGAAAACTCTCGAGAGCGACTCTCAGATATCTGTCTTCTTTCTGGTGAGCTTATTTCATGCCTGTGTCTGTGTCCACTTTCGAGTATTAAAACACAGCTAGTATCAGCAGTAAGGCATAGTAGGCATCAGCTGAAACGAAACGAAAATTTCTAAACAAAAATTGAGACATCGAAATCTTAAACGAAATTATGTGTTTTCGTTCTGAAGTACGCAGTTCCATAGTGAAATTTCACTAAAATGAAAAATCGTAGTAGATTTCTAAATCCAAGTATCCACTTGTTTTTCGCACACAATTAATTGTTCAGAACATTGTTGCTGATTAAAATTTGACATCTGATTCACAAATTAACTAGAAGAAGAAGTTAGTTCACGAATTAAAATTTCATATCAATAAAAGTATAAACTGCTTATCCACATTAAGTTCAAAATCTTAACGAAAATCTACTACAATCAACAAGAACTCTGCTGTTGCCAAAGACTATCTATTTATTGAAATGCACATATACTTTCTCACTAAGTGTGATCTTTTGCACATACGCTCTCTCATTTGAGGTTGTAAGTAGCATGTGTGTGTCACTAGCGTGAGCGTCTGTTTCCTTTTATCTCTAGTTTTTGGCAACAATGGCAGAAGTAGTTTTAGCTTGATTACTGGTTTAATTTACCTACAGTGGTGAGTTAGGTTATCATCTTGAATAATTTTGATTTATTGATAAGATTTGACACTTAACTCACTTAACTGACTAAAGATAATTTTAAGTTAATAAACTTTTTTTTCCTGAAATCATTTGTATGTGTTTTAGTTTTTTACTTATTTCATTTTTAGATGAAGTTAGTCCAATTAGTATTTCTTTTAGTTTTTAGGCTGTAAAACATTCAAACATTCGCCCAATCAATTATGATTAAAAAGTTGATTATAAAAAAACTTTGATTGCCATAGCGCCAAAGTTATTAAGTTTTAATTATCAGGTATAAAGTTTTTATAGGTTTACATTGCTATCAGTATCAGAGATAATATATGTATAACTAATAATAAATATAGCCTGATTTTGCAATTATTTTTTTTGTATTTATCTGATTCTCAATCTCCAGCAAAGTGATGTTGATTTTGTTGTGAAGTGTAAAATTAAAAATAACAATAAAAGCTGAAGAATTATTATTGTCCAAGTGCCCAGCCTACTGCATGCAGATACATGTGCATAGTATTTAAAACAAAAAATGGCGGCTCGGATTTGTTAATACCTCACAAGGCACTGTCGCACAGTGCTGGTGAACAAAACAAAACTATTTTGTTTTTACTTCAAAATAACATTTTACGAATATTTTAGTCCATACAAGCCTTTTGTTAAGGCGATCGTACTTGCACTTATCTGTGACCTAGTGTGGGCCTTGTCTTTTAATTAATTTGGTGGCGCAACAGCTCGTGGACAACTAGGGCCTATAGTCACTAACAACTCTCAACCATTCTTGTGAGCGTGTTGTTGGCACGAATGGAGGATACTTACAATTTTGTATAGACTCCGAACGGCTAGATGAGAAGCACTTATTCATGACAAGTATACTCTTGGAGGATTTGTCAGTTCCTCACAAGAGGTAGTAACTCGGGAAAAACAATTTGTTTTTAGGCGGCAGCAGCTGGCAATCGCACCCAGACCTTCGGCTGGCATGTCCAACGCACTAACCACTATGCCACGAGGTACTACGTTTGCCTTTGTCTTTAGCAGAGTTGGGAAAAAATGATTAAGAAAAAGTTCAATTGCAAACACCTATACTTGGAATTTTTAAACTACTCAAAAACGCAATTGAAGAAATTCAAGTATTAATTAAATGTAAATTAAAACATTCAATTAGGTTCTTTAAATTCAATTAAGGTAATATAAATAAAAAAAAAAGTAATCATCAAAAAAGCAGTAATGACTTCTTTTTTCAGTAATCAATATACACAATTGTAATTAATTTATTTCTTTTGTCAATAACATTAAACGTGATTTTAAATCAAAAAAAAAATATATGTTATTAATTACAATCCAAGAAATCAATAAATTATCTTGAATGTAACTAACACAATGTTATTCCTTCAATTACTTATAAAACACCAATACTTTTTTCAATTATAAGTAATGTGGAAGCTATTTTTTCAACTACATGTAATTTTTTTAGTGAATTTTTTCAATTACAATTACAAGTCATGGAACTGAATTTTTTCAATTACAATTATGTGTAGGTAATTGTTATTGGAAAAAGTTCAATTACTAATTATAATTGCGTGTTATTGAAATGAAAGTTGAAATAAATTACAAGATGTCATCATTATTTCCCAACTCTGGTTTTTAATTTGCATGGAATTTGATATCTTCTCCAGATCTCTGGCGTTACACTCGAAAGCACTAATCATCCCGTTGACTGCATCGGAAAAAGTGAAAGTCCACCGACGTGCATTAATTGTAATGGAAATCACCCGGCAAACTATAGAGGCTGCGAAGTAGCTAAAGAATTACAAAAGCGGCGATCGAAATCTGCCAAAACACAAAGAAACCCACAAAGGCAAATAGAAACCGTAATTCCCAAGACTTCCAAATCTAGTAAAGCTCCAAAACCTAGTATCCGTAAGGAAAAGAAAACAGTGTCAATACCTTCGGAGAATATATCAAAGCAAGGAAATGCAGAAACATATGCCCAAATAGCGGCCAAAAATATACCCGCAAACAACGATACTGAAACAGACCCGGTTTCAAAAGTCTTTTCAATAATTCTGTCGAAACTTGAGGAACAATGTGACACAAATAAACTTATCTTTGATAGGTTAAGTAAGCTCGAAAATTGTTTTCGACCCAAATCTCTCTCAAAAAAATTATGATGGAAAAGTTTAAAATTCTTACGTGGAATGCCAACGGATTATGGCAAAAACTTGGAGAATTAGAGATGTATATGCAGGAAAATGATATCGACATATGCTTGATATCAGAAACGCATGCCAAAAATGAATCAAATCTTAAAATCCACGGGTTTCTTGACTACCACGCTGTTCATCCTTCAAATAAAGCAAGGGGTGGATCATCGTTATATATAAAAGAGTGCATTGAACACTCAATAGGCCTGAAAATAGAGGTAGAATCGATGCAATTGAGTAGTGTTCAAGTTAGAACTAAAAACATTCTTCTCAATGTCTCTTCGATATATTGCCCTCCGCGTTGCAAAATCGATAAGAGTGAATTTACGACATTGATAAAGTCGCTAAGCCCAAACTTAATTGTTGGTGGCGACTTTAATGCGAAGCACACCTTTTGGGCTTCAAGATGCATATCTCAAAAGGGTCGAATGCTCTATGAGGCAGGAATGGAAAATAATTGCGATTTTCATTCGACTGGAAAGCCAACATACTGGCCAACTGATCCGTCAAAAATACCTGATTTAATCGATTTGTTTATGGTAAAAGGAATACCCTCCAACCGTATTGAAATTTCAGAAGGCCATGATCTGTTCTCTGATCATTCTGCAGTCATACTCACTATTAACAAACGGTAAAACCAACTGGGAAGGATTTAAGAAAGATATCGAGGACAACGTTGAATTGAGGGTATCATTACAAACGCCTCTTGAGCTTGAAGACGCAATAGATACCTTTGTTGATATAATACAAAAGGCAGCGTGGAATAACACACCTTATCAAAGGGTTACGCCGCGCTATAAAGATATAAAATATCCGCAGGAAATAAAAGACTTAATAAAAGATAAACGAAAAGCACGTAAGAAATGGCAGCGAACCCGTGCTCCTCAACACAAAGCTCATTTAAATCGCTTGTGTAATATGCTAAAAACAGCGATATCAGATTTCAAAAACCGTGAAGTTGAAAATTACCTTGAAAGCTTGTCAGCTGGGAAAGAATCCAACTACTCACTTTGGAAAGCTATAAAAACAACGAAAAAACCAAAGCTTCCAGTACCCCCGATTAAGAAAAGCCAAAACGAATGGGCTAAAAGTGACAAAGAGAAAGCGGCGGTATTCGCCGATTACCTGGAAGAAACATTTAAACCTTCTGATGGGCAAGCACTCAATGAAAATATTAATATGAGTTTTAGCTCAAGTGAAAATTACAGAACCAGAAATGCTACGCTTGCTGAATTGAACAGAGAAATAAAGAAGCTAAAGTCTAATAAAGCTCCGGGGTATGACTTAATAACAGCGGAAATATTAAAAATGCTTCCTAATAAAGGATTAATTAACCTCCTTTATATAATAAATGCCGCTCTAAGGCTAGAATATGTTCCAAGCCAATGGAAAGTTGCGGAAGTCATAATGGTTTTGAAACCTGGCAAACCATCTCACGAAAAGAATTCTTACAGACCGATTTCGCTTCTTCCAATAATATCGAAAGTTTTTGAAAGAATACTACTCCTGCGCCTGCAGCCTATAATAGAAGAGAAACGATTAATACCTGAACATCAGTTCGGATTTAGAAGCAAGCATTCAACAATTGATCAAGTGCATAGAATAACTGACGTAATTGAGAGAGCTCTTGAAGAAAAGAAAATCTGTTCGACGGTCTTTTTGGATGTGTCGCAAGCGTTTGACAAGGTGTGGCACGAGGGCCTCAAATTCAAATTACGACAAGTTCTGCCTGAAGGACTTTATAAAATTCTTAACGAATATCTAGAAAACAGACTTTTTCGTGTAAGACACGGAAATGAATATTCTAATTTCAAAGAAATAGTGGCTGGGGTACCACAAGGTAGTGTTTTAGGTCCAGTTCTGTACCTTCTATTTACACGTGATATACCTCAAACAGAAGACACTTTCGTAGCAACGTTTGCTGATGATACTGCAATACTAGCAGTAGGCAAAACGATTAACGAAGCTACGATTAAATTACAAAATGCTCTTAATAATGTTAATGAGTGGACAAAAACATGGCGAATAGCGCTAAATGAACAAAAGTCAGTCCACGTGGACTTTACGTATAAAAAAATAAATAGATTGCCCGTCTTTCTTAATACCGGTCGTGTACCATTTGCGAATGAAGCAAAATATCTGGGAATGACTCTAGACGCGAAATTAAAATGGAAGCCGCACGTAAAAAAGAAATGCGAAGAATTAAAAAGTAAATTAAGATATATGAACTGGCTACTCGGTAAATATTCCAAGCTTAGTATTGATAATAAGTTGATTTTATACAGGCAGGTACTTAAACCTGTCTGGACTTACGGTATACAACTCTGGGGTTGTACCTGCGATACAAATTTAAATAAATTACAAACGTTTGAAAATAAATTGCTTAGGTCATTTGTAACTGCACCATGGTATATAAGAAACGAAGATCTTCACAGGGATCTCGGGATTCCTACGGTTCGAGACGAAATTGAGAGTTTCGCGCGAAAACATAGAAATCGGCTATTAGATCACGCTAATCCAACGATTATTGACATTCTTGACGAGTCGAATTTAGTACGCCGTCTGCAAAGAACAAAACCTTCCGACTTGGTGCGGTGAACACAAAACCGCTTTAAAATCGCGGAATAAGCAGAAACTTTCACCGGAAAGTTACCTGCAACACGTTACTTAACTTCTTTAAAAATAAATTGCTAGATAAGTTTCAACTTAGTTGCAATCGGGAAGTGGAGGTGGTTTTAGTGTAGTAAGAATCTCACACTTCTATGAGCACGCGTTTTCCGGTCCTCATAGAGCCTGATGCAGGTTTTGCGCCTACCCACGGTCAAAAAAAAAAAAAAAAAAAAAAAAACTAATCATCACGCTAATGGGTACCCTTTTGAAGCTTTTTTTATTTTTAGTTTTCCTGAGTTATTATATCTCAAAAGATGGTAGGAAATTTTAGGGTCGACTTTAGTAACATTCGTGGGCTAAGAAAAAATTTCTATGCTGCGTATGTTTATATTGCGTTAAACAGGCCAGCTGTTTTGGCATTGGGTGAAACCCAGGTAGGTGATAATACCGATCATACGGAATTCAATCTACATGGGTATAACCTAGTGCCATTATTCTTTCCTCATCATGGTCTCGCCGTTTATCCATATAAGAAATGATGTTGCGTACAAACTTCAATTTCATGTTGTTTAAATGCACGGTTAATAAGCGCATCACCCATACCCGTTTTATTTATCGGAGCCCTAACCTGGATAAAAATTCAACTTCTAACGGAATTGATTATCTGTCCGACTCCATTCAAAGAATAGTTGCCCATTATCCTCACACTGAAATCGTCATCTTCGTGGCTTCGCTTTTCTTGCCAGACAACACCCGAAGGAAGGTATGTTGAAATCTTTGCTGAATTAAACCACCTAACTCAGCTCGTTGACGAGCCAACGCGAATCCCTGACGTTGCAGGTCAATCCGCCAACACACTAGACTATAGTTCCTTACCTCGGACCTTGATAAATACACTTTACGTGTATTATCGCCTTTAGGCACATCAGACCAATGTGTCATATCTGCCAATTTCTCGTGCCAAAAAAACTCAGTTAAAGAGAAAACTCCTAAGAGAACCGTTTGTTTGGCAATACGAGAAAGCTAACTGGAACGGTCTCAATTAATTCTTCTGGTCACTATGCTTCCTCGATAGTGACGTAGACTCCAGTGCAGATATGATATCAAACTTGATTCTTTACGGAATGAAAAATTTTATCCCTCACAGGATAAAATCTATCAAACTCAAAGAGAACTTATGGTTTTATTTGAGCTGTAAAGAGGCTATCAGAGTAACAGCCCTATTATTGACACGATTCAAAACTATTTTTAACGTAAAACTAGTTCTATATAGTCTGGGAGCCCACCGTAAGATTACCTATCTCATCGCGGCCACGCAAAAATTGGATGCCAACCGATAGCTTTCGTCCAAACAATTACAAAACTGCTTGTCGGACAAGCTTTATCTGGTCGCAATGGTTAGAAAATGCTTGTCCGACCAGCAGTTTTGTAAATGTTTGGACGAAAGCTATCGGTTGGCGTCCAATTTTTGCGTGGCCGCGATGAGATAGGTAATCTTACGGTGGGCTCCCAGACTATATAGAACTAGTTTTACGTTAAAACTAGTTTTGAATCGTGTCAATAATAGGGCTGTAAGAGAAGTAAGTTTCCGAAGATATAAAGCCAAGCCCCCCGTGGATAACCGAAATAAGTTCAAACAAGCTAGAAAGACTTGTCACGTTCGTATTCGTCAAACCAAATGTTTGCATGACCAAAAATTACGGCGAAAAATACAACGATGTCCCAGAGGAAGTAAACATTTTGGTCATTTGTAAAAAATATTCGAAACTCCACTTCGTCTTCGGTTCCAACGCTCGTCTTCAATAACACTCCCTTTGTCGGCTCACTAGAGAAAGACCAATTTGCTTGTAGCACAGTTTGCTGTGAATTCGACGCTGCCAGAGAGTGTTATGACTCCTCCTGTACTTGAGAGCGGTAATGATTTCATGGGAAAAATTTTGCTGTTGCAAGAGTCTTGAAAGATCTTGACATACACAAATCTGCTGGATAGTATCCCACCCATTGTTCTGAAGAGGTGTTCTTCAACGCTGGCAAAACCACTGCGTAAGCTTTTCCATCTGTCCTACTCTACTGGTCTCTTTCCGAGTGGATGGAAAACAGCATTTGTCCAACCTGTCCCTAAAGATAGCGCATTTTCTTCTTCCTCTAATTATCGTCCAATTGCACTTACGTCCCTTCTTTCCAAGGTCATGGAAACGCCGATAAATAATTATCAGCTCAAGAAATATCTTGAAGAACGAAAGCTTCTTAATGACCGGCAGTATGGCTTTCGTAGCAATAGGTACACTGGTGATCTGATGGTATATCTCACCGAGCAGTGGAACAAATCTTTACATCGTTTTGGAGAAAGTAAGATTGTTGCACTTGATATTTTAAAAGCGTTTGAATGAGTTTGGCATCACCAAGCTCTCTTATCGAAATTGCGTGCATTTGGTTTCGATCAATCTTTTCTTGGTTGGATTAGAAATTACCCCTCTGGCCGTTCAATACATGTTGTATTATACAAGTTGTATTGGATGGTTTCAAGTCTGATATTCATAAAATAAATGCTGGTGTGCCCCAGGGCACATTCTACATTATTCTAAAAATTCGCTGGCCACAAATTATATCAAACGAGGAATTGTGGCGCAGGACAAGCCAGGAGCGGCTGGACGTTGACATAAGAAAGCGTAAATGGCAATGGATTGGTCACACACTGAGGAAACCAAACGATGAAATTGCAAAGCAGTCATTTGAATGGAATCCTCAGGGTGCACGGCGGGTTGGAAGACCAAGAACAACATGGAAATCAACAGTTCTAGCAGAAGCAGACTCCCAGAGAAAGACGTGGCCACAGTTAAAATATCTATCTGCAGACCGAGAAGGATGGAAACGATTTGTTAGCGCCCTATGCCCCAACCGGGGTTACAGGACTTGATGATGATGATGTGCCCCAGGGCTCAGTTTTGTCCCCGACTCCCTTCCTCATTTTCATTACTGATCTTTTGTCTGAATCTTCTAATCCATTAAATTGTTTTGCAGATGACAGCACCCTCAGCTTTTCAACCGCAATATTCGTGCTTTTAGGAATGCTCATCAGTTTAACCTCGAATAGAGTATAGAGATTCTTTCTTTAGCCACACAACACGAATGTGGAATGCTCTATTTTCCCCTCCCATTTTGATATTAGAACTTCAGAACCAATGTGCATCGGTATCTCCTTTGTAACCCTTCCCTATTTTCCTTATCGCTCCCACCGTGTTCATCATCTTAAGGGTAGTCAAAACCCCTTTAGTCCACGCTCATTATAAAAACAAAAAAAAATACACAAAATTATGGTGTTATACCCATACTCTCGTCTGAATTGCGAACTTGGGTGCTCAGACTCATAATTGAAATATAATTATATCAATTAGTTTGATTTAACTCAGAAACCCAAATGCGTTGACCTAATTAACATTCCATTTTCCAACTACAGTTATTTTGTCTTTCTGATCTAAATAAAATCAGGTGCTCATACTATCAGCCAGTTGTTGGTTTTGTAAAATTAATTTTACCAAGATTCTTGTTAAACAATATCTTCTACACTTGAACTGACCAATTGATCGCAAAGTACCTAATCAACCTCTCTCTTATCAGATCAAAAAATAATAAAAACCGACCATATGTGGTGCTGAAAAAAATGATAAAGCTCTGGTGTTATTCTTCTATGATTATAAAATAAAAAAAAAAATAATTGAACTAAAAACAAATAACAACAAAAATTGATAAGAGCACATCTAAATCAGAGGGGCGTCAATCTGACAGTTAAATGATTTTATATTGGGGTCTATCCCCGCAGGCTTATCTCTTATCACCTCAAAAACTATTAGAATAATTACGCTCAATGTGTATATAGTTACATACATAGGTATTCCTGTGAATTACTAGGTCTATTGCGACGTTTCTAATTTTATATTTTCGTTTTCGAAAATGGGCAGAGCCAGCAGCATGCTGTAAGCAGCTATCTTCCTAAGCACTTAATAAAATAATCCTCTCATTTCGCCGTGAATATAAATCTAAATATTAATAACCATCATATAACAGGGCATCTGATGATGAATTCCCTTCTCGATTGCGGTTCCTATTTATCGCCTTTCGCGGGGAATAAGACACGGAAAGCTCGCCATATCGAATGCCTTTAATGACTTCACTGACATTTCGCTGACATTCCATTCCAGCTTAAATCGGAAATGAACTTGGTAATGACTTTCGATGCAAATAATGGGATTCACGGGTGTTTTGCCAATGCAACGTGACCGGACTTCTTTATTGCCAAAGATTTTTTCTTTCGAATACTTTCCGCAAGTTTCTTCGATTAAAATGCAATACAAGCGCTGATTAAAGGCGTAAATACATTAAAGCAATTGACCTTTTTCGTTTATTTTTTTCGTCATGATTTACGAGTTGATAGGTTTTTTGTTGAAGTTTAATGGACAAAGAACTTCTGATTTCTGGGGTGATGTGTGATCACCGCTAAATGAAAACAATATCGAAAATTTTCCATGTGCTTCAGATCAATACTTTTTTTTTCCGTAATGGGTATTCTTGAAAAGAGCAAGTTCTATAATGTTGTAGCTTTGATAACCGAAAAATGTATTATTGAAGATTGCGACAAGGATTCCTATCGAATTCTTATACAATGTCAATATGAAAGATAACGCAGTTACCTACACTCTTATGACTCTTGAGTTTTTGAGTGATTCGAAACACTCATGGTCAGGTTTAACATGAATGACATCAATCGCGCAAATGTGGTGTTCTCGATTTCAGTATGAATTTATCTTCATAAAGGTACTTGAAGTTGACATAACATTTTGGCGCCTTGGGTAGGTATATAAGAAATTGTTATGTTCTACATTACGTTTTGTTTAATTTATGATATTTTCTACTGGGTTTTTAAGGTTTTATCTTTTATCAGGCAAGGTGTTGCATATAGTCTCTTGCTTCGCAGGGTTGAAGCTCTTCATTTTTGATATCTAGCTTCTTGCTGTTGTATAATTTACTTTAGATATTTAAACATTGAATAACCTGGGATTTATTCATTTTATGTAACTTTCAACTGAATTTTGTTTATTACAAAAAAATCTCCGAGGAAGGTAGAAGAATCTTGGAATTTTAAATACTTCACTCCTGCATTGTCTTGATAGCAAATAACTAGTTCCTTGTTGAATTGTTTTTTTTCGAATCTTTTCTAGTTTTTATATACAAAATGTGAGTTTTTTCCATGGCTTTTTGGACAATAGAAGGCGAGCCGCTTAAACTTTTAACGGGCGAGTTTAAAAGTCTGAAATTCTTGGAGGTGATGCAAATTATTAATTTCGATTTCTGATAAAAAGACATTTCGTGAAGTGCAGAGAAGAGACCTTAAATAGTTTTTTTTTGTCAAAGCTTACAACAGTTAAGTTATGTTCAAAGGGTAGACATGTGCATTCAAGAGGACACAAGCGTCCACAAGCTTTTGTTCAAAGCGAACCTCTGTCTATCAACTCCTACTCGCACCTTCCCGCTGTGAATTTTGAGTGCCTAGTACCTTTAGCTGAAGATGGGGTTCCAATCTCTGTGGACGGTTTTAGGGGGCAGCAAACGAGAGAGGGGGGAGGAGTGTTCCCACTAAGGCACTTCTCCTTTATCCAGGCCGCAGCGGAAGAATTCTCCAGATAGAATCAACGGTGGCGTCTACGGTTCCAGTTAGGTTGAATTACTTAGTGAACACCTTATACGGGCTAATACGACATATTCGGAGCTCAGGCCTATAAGGAGCGGTTGATCCGGCTCCCCGCTCTTGGAGTTATATTGTAAGGGTCTAGTCCTCCAGGTTGGGGGTCGTGTCATCGGGGTGACTACCCGGCCACGTAAAGCTATTTTAGTTGCGAAGCAACAACAAGCCTCGGATACGGACGGATTTACTGTTGACGACCATAGCAAACGAAATAAGGACAACGAACTTCGGATCTGCACGTGGAATGTTCTGCAACCGAACATTGAGCTACAAAGTAGACATCACCGCCATCCAAGAAGTGCGATGGGATGGGCCGGGCAAAAAAAAACTCAAAGACTGCGATATCTACTACGGTGACTGTTACCGACCACAAGGGCAGCGTCTTTTTGGATGTGGATTTGTTGTTAGAGGCAGACAGTCTTGAGTTTCAACTATGTGAACGACCGCCTCACGACAATTCGCATCAAGGCTAAATTCGCCAACATCAGCCTGATATGTGCGCATGCCCCCACAGAGGAGAAAGATGACGACACCAAGGACGAGTTCTACGAGCTCCTGGACAAGACATATGAGCAATGCCCTAGCTATGACATTAAAATTGTCTTGGGTGATTTTAATGCCAAACTAGGAAGAGAAGACGTCTGTGGTGGCACAATCGGAAAATACAGCCTGCACGAAACCACCTCCGATAACGGACTCAGGTTAATCGACTTTGCTGCGGGGCGAAACGTTGTGGTAGCTAGTACACAGTTCCCGCATCTCGATATACATAAGGGGACATGGCGAATTCCTGGTCAATCAACCGCCAACCAGATTGACCACATTGCGATCGACGCAAGGCATTCCTCCAGTATCAAGAATGTCCGAACGTTCTGAGGAGCCAACGTTGACTCGGATCACTACCTCGTTGTAGCCAAGGTAATGCTACGGATATCCAGACCAAAGCCAAAACAGGGAAATATTGTAAGGAAGTTTAACGTCGGACGGATACATTCGCAAGAAATTGCCAGCACCTTCTTAAATAGTCCTATGCAACCAACTGCATGTATCGAGAACCAGTGGAAGAATTGCCAGGAAGCCATCAGAGATACCGCGTCTGACGTGCTGGGCTTTGCACGACCACCACAGCGAAACCCCTGGTTCGACGAAGAATGCCTACAAGTACATGCAGCCAAACAACAGGCATACAAAGCGGCGCTGCAAAGACAGACCAGAGCTGCTCGCGAGCTCTACGAGCAGAAGAGGAGAGAGGAACACAAGCTTCTAAGAAAGAAAAAGAAGGAGTATGAGTTGCGTGCGAAAGAGGAAATAGAGGGATGCCAAGTTCGGAAGTTTTACCAAAAGGTAAAGAGAACCTCCCAGGGTTACAAGGTCCGGACCGAAGCATGCAAGGATGATCAGGGGAACATTGTAGTGGAATCGCAGTTGGTGCTGAGGATATGGAAAAATCATTTCTGCAAATTGTATAACGGCGATGACGAGTCGAATTCCGCTACCATGTAGATTGCACCATTCAACTTGGACGACGTAGGCCAACAATTCCGTTCACCCGATCTCGACGAAGTTAGGATAGCTATATCTAAACTTAAGTCTAATAAAGCTGCAACCTTTTCATCGATTTCAAGGCCGCGTATGACAGCATCTATAGAGACGAGCTATATAGAGCAATGCCTAGTTTTAGCATCCCTCCCAAACTCGTCCGTTTGTGCAGGATGAAGATGGAGAATGCAGGCTGCTCCATCAAGGTCGGCAAGGACCTCACCGACACCTTTGATGTCAAAAAAGGTTTTAAGGGAGGGCGCTGCGCTGTCATGTGACTTCTTCAACATCGTTCTTGAAAGAATAGTGCAAAACTCTCACGTCAACACTAGGGGCACAATCTTTCAAAAGTCCGTCCAATTACTCGCTTACGCTGACGACATTGACACAATCGGACGAACAAAGCGTGATGTCAGTGGTGCTTTTGTGAGTATTGAAAAGGAAGCCAAGAAGATGAGTTTAACGGTGAATGAAAGCAAAACGAAATATATGCTGTCAACAAGAAAGGACACCCAACACCGACCTCTAGGACAGAACATCACTATAGACAGCTTTAATTTTGAGGTGTTCAGAGACTTTGTCTACCTAGGAGGATCCGCTATAAGCTCAGCGAACGATACCAGTGCTGAGATCAAACGAAGAATTACTCTTGCCAATCGCTTTTTCTTTGGGTTAAGAAGGCAATTGAGAAGCAAAGCCCTCTCTCGAGCAACTAAACTGTCCCTGTATAAGACGCTTATCATCCCGGTCCTGATGTATGGTGCAGAGGCATGGACGCTGCTAACGGTGGAACGCGTTAGGCTGTTTTGAGAGGAAAATTCTCCGGGTGATTTTTGGTCCCGTCTGCATAGATGGGGAATGAAGAAGAAGATACAACAACGAACTGTATGGGCTGTACAGCGACACCGACCTAGCCACAAAGGTGAAAAGCCAACCACTAAGATGGCTGGGTCACCTAGAGCGAATGGACAAGAAAGAAAGTTTTGCGTATTTCTTCATTAATATCAATTAACATTTTACTTAAAAACGGGCTCCGCACTTCACTAATCATACGAGGTCGAAGGTCACGAAACATGGCATTTCGTTTATATACGCTAAAAATATGACAAAAAGCTAGAGCGCGTAGAATGGGTTGAGAAAAAAAATCATATGGGAGGGGGGTTCTATACTCCCCGTTAAGCCAGGAGGGACAATTTTCTAAGAACTTGACTTTAAACAGAAATTTTCTTTTAAACCAACAACGGTAACACTCATAATGCCATGCTATACCTTTTTGCAAGGCTTAAAATCACTTCTTTTATTTTAATTCTAAATAAAGTTGTTTGAGTGAACAGTTTTTAAAAATATAATTTTCAAACTCAAAATAGTCGTTCGGGAGATATTCCTTGAAACCTGTTTGGGAGGCCCATTGACCGCGCCGTAAAATTGTGAGCGGCACTGATATCATGGAGACTTTTTACAGTTACCTTAGAATGTCATGGGGATGCTACGTACCAAATTCCAGCTTCCCGCCATTTTTCCCGTAATTTTGATGATTTTTCGCCAAATATGACTGGACTATAAGAGGAGCTTGGGGATTTTTTCCAAGATATTACCACTGTTTTTGAATATTTGTTTTTCTATTTTGAGTAATTTTTTTAGATAGTTGCCCGTCCCACCTGAACAGAAAGATATGCACCTCCTTCCTTTGCTATTGATTTCTTCTTTTAACCCAACCAACACGCCCTAGAGTTTTGAAGCATCTTATGCCAAGCATACTATATTTGTCATTTTACTTTTATTAATTATTAATTTACTTTTATACATTTTGATAGGCTGCTCTTGCAAACACTTGGGTCTACAGAGATGATTCTGCTCAAATTGATGCAAATTTAGTTAATTTGAAATCGTAGAGCAACGTTTTCATCAAAAACTATTCCTTCGTGTATAAAATCGACAGCTGCTGAAAAATTCGGCTTTTCTTATTTTGTACTATGATGCGTTTGGCGCTCGAGGTCGAAACTTGTGTTATTTACTAAGCCAACATCATTAAACAACTCAGCAAAAATCCAGAACTACCGAATCCGACGCAAGGTCTGATGTATAAACATTTGGATGGTCGTTAAAAAAAGTTTATCGTGGATGGGCCCAAAATCGGCTCTAAATGAAGAAAAAAAAATCCCTATTCTTTCAGATTTCTATTTTCCTATAGTCGCTGTAGGGGTAAATTAGATTTCCCCTTTTTTTTTGCATACAAGCAAAGTCGGGTAAAATCTACCAAAAAATTCAGAGTATGTAGGTGGGAAGTAGACTAGAAAAAAATCCTACGATCCTACAATCCTCCCCCCGCTTGGACGGGAGGGGCAATTTAATAAAATAATTGCATAAAATAGAAAAAAAAGCAATTAAAAAAACGCCAACTTTTGCAGTAATGTTTGTAGCTTTTAGAAAAGCCAGAAGCCCATTCTTATGGTTTTTGTTAAGTTTTTTTGATAAACAGTTTTGGCTAAAAATTGTATCAACCTCAATATTTTAAAGAAAAATAATTTTTCTTTTCAAAATTTTAGGATCGAAAACAGTTTTTGCTGAAATTGCTTATTCAAAAAACTTTATTTGAAAAGAATATATAAAATGGACTTCTGGATTTCTAAAAAGCTACAAAGCATTACTGTAAGTAGTGCCGTTGTTTTTAATTTATGTTTGTCTATTTTATGCAAATATTTTATTAAACTACTCCTCCCGGCCAAGCGGAGGGAGATATTACACCCCTCCTATGGAATTTTTTTCTTGTCTAGTTCCGCCTACATGTTCTGAATTTGTTTGGCAGATCTTACGTGAATTTTCTAGTATGCAAAAAAAAGGGGAACACCTTTTTTACAGGAACAAACTCAGGCGATTTTCAACTCCCCTCTAACTTCAGTACCAATAAAGTCAGAAACTTCAAATTCGCAGTTTTTGCTGAGCTGATCAAACACAGGTGGCTCACCAAATTTCAATTCTTTAGCATTAGTAATTCCCGAGATATAGGACTTCAAAAATCGCAAAAACCGTAACTGACTGACTGACTGACTCACTGACTCACTGACTCACTGACTCAATGACTCACTGACTCACTGACTCACTGACTCACTGACTCACTTACTCACTGACTCACTGACTCACTGACAGATCATCAAAATTATGGAGCACTTCCCGACATCGCAGAAACTTGAAATTTCGCACAGGGGTAGGCCTTGTGGTGCATACAGAGGAAAAAATCGAAAATATGCAATTTTCTATTCAGGGGGCGTGGCATCCACCCACTTTCTTAAATATTCTTATAAATTATATGTAGGACTTGCGGTTGTTGTAGAACAATGAAAATTGGTAAGTCGGTAGGCCTTGAGGTACTTAGAAAGAAAAAAATTTAAAAATTGGAATTTTCTATTCAGGGGGCGTAGCATCCACCCACATTCTTAAAAATGATAGTAAATTAAATGGAGCACTTACGATTGTTGTAGCATGATGAAAATTGGTAGGTCGGAGGGCTTAAAGTACTAAAAGAGAAAAAAATTAAAAATTGTAACTCTCCATTCAGGGGGCGTGGCACCCACCCATATTCTTAAAAATTCTCATTAATTATATGGAGCACTTCCGATTGTTGTAGAACGATGAAAATTGGTAGGTCGGAGGGCTTAAAGTACCTACTTAGAGAGAAAAAATGAAAAATTGTAACTCTCCATTCAGGGGGCGTGGCATCCACCCACATTCTCAAAAACTCTTATATACTATATCAAGCACTTCCGATTGTTGTAGAACAAATGAAAAATTGAAATGACCCATTCAAGGGGCGTGGCATCCACCCACGTTCTTAAAAATTCTTATAAATTATATGGAGTACTTCTGATTGCTGTAGAACCATGAAAATTGGTAGAGCGGTAGGGCTTGAAGTACTTAGAAAGAAAAAATTGAAAATTTGGAATTTTCCATTCAGGGGGCGTGTCATCCACTCACTTTATCAGAATTGCTATTATTTATATGGAGCACTTTCGGTTGTCGTAGAATTATGAAACTTTGTAGAGCGGAAGGGCTTGATTTTCACCTGGCAAATAAATCTTTGCAAAAAGGAGTGAAATCACAACAAAAACATAAATGTTAAAAAAAGAGCCAAGTTCTTATATGGTCAAGATACCTGTGCGTAAAAAGTCAGCCAAAAAAAGGGAATGAGATCTAAAATATATGCCAAGTTTTAAGTTCATGAAGTTTAATATCAAATATCTTAAGTAGAGTAATATCGTAACAATTCCAAATAATGACAGAAATTTGGCATTTAATGATTAGGTACTGATTAGAATTTGGTGGATTTACATGACCAGTTTTCTCCTAAATACCTAATCACAAATTTAAAATGTATGAAAACATG
This sequence comes from Dasysyrphus tricinctus, assembly GCA_963921185.1. Lineage (NCBI taxonomy): Eukaryota > Metazoa > Arthropoda > Insecta > Diptera > Syrphidae > Dasysyrphus > Dasysyrphus tricinctus. Next base: position 101,981,108 of record OY992530.1, on the reverse strand, counting down.
ACCAGTGAACCCACCAAATTTTAATCAGTAATCATTAAAAGCCAAATTTCTGTCATGATTTGGAATTGTTTCGATATTACTCTACTTAAGATATTTGATATTAAACTTCATGAACTTAAAACTTGGCATATATTTTAGGTAAGGTTAGGTTAAGAGGGGCGTGCACAGCACAGAGACTGTTGCGTACACGGGGGCCTATTGGTCCATTGTGATCCCCTTATAAAAGAAGGCAGAGATGCACCCAAACTAATTGTTCACATAGACTGGATCGTTTGCGAACCAGCCTGTGCTTTCTATGAATTTTCTCATGTTTGCCATTGAGACCTGCGCTAGATCTTCCAGTTCTTCAAAAAACCTGTTTCCAAAATAACGGAGTCGATTTGTTTGGAGGTTTGGACAATCACAGAGCAGGTGTTTAATGGTTTCTATTTTCTTTACGTCTTGACAGCTCCTGCAGAAATCGGGTGCAAATACGCCTAGTCTGATGGCCATTGTGCCAATGGCGCAATGGCCTGTTAGTACACTTATCAAGATTCTAATATTCTTTTTACTTAGTGATAAAATATACCGAGATTCCTTTTCATTAATTCTAGGCCATAAACTTCTAGAGATAACCCAGTCGTTCCTAGTCCTCCAGGATTTATTGATTTGCTCTTTTTTTTTTAGGTCTATTTTCGTTCTAATCACGCCGATCGGGATGTTAAGTCCCATATCTAATTGGCTACTACTGTTTCTATTTGATACTGACCCTTTCCTTGCCAGTTCATCTGCTATATCGTTCCCTTCTATATCGCTATGTCCAGGAACCCAGCAGAGTTTGACTCGGTTAGTGTCACAAATATCATTCAGTTTGCCTCGGCATTTTGCTACAGTTTTGGATCATATAGTCTCACTGGCTAAAGCTTTGATAGCAGCTTGGCTGTCAACGAAAAATGTGATCTCCGACGAGTTCAGTTTCTTCGTTTGTACCATTTCTGCCGCTTTTTCAATAGCGTAAATCTCAGCCTGAAAGACACTACACTCATCTGGAAGTTTATACGAATATCTAATATTCAGAGCTTCACAAAACACCCCAGCTCCCGTTCCTTCTTCCATTTTAGACCCATCGGTGTAGAATGAGATACCCTGTTCCCTGGTTAGTGAGTTGGGTTCCCAGCCATGCCTTTGGGGTATTAAAATAGAGAAATGTTTATTAAAATCTATAAAAGGTGGTATGTAGTCAGTCGTCACATCAAGTGCGGCCACTGTGTCATACCTCTGGAGGATAGACCCATGACCATAGGTGCTTTGCTTCCAAGAGCCCAGTTCTTTGAGTCGAAGTGCGCTCTTGGCTGCTGTGCATCTTATGTACTCGTCAAGTGCCGGAAGATTTAAAATAATTTCCAACCCTGCTTGTGGCGTAGACCTCTGAGCCCCCGTTGTTCCTATACAGGCTAGTCTATGTACCTTGTTCAGGTTTTTGAGATAGCTTACTTTTTCAACAGCCTTCCACCAAACGATAGAACCATAGGTTAGTATGGGACGAACAATCGCCGTGTACATTCACTGGATGACGTGCGGTCGCATACCCTACCGTGTACCGAAGGTTTTCTTGCATGTATAGAAAGCGCATAGTGCTCTTTTCATTCTTTCCTCTGTGTTCTGTTTCCATGTTAGCTTGGAATCAAGGATTAATCCAAAATATTTACCTTCTTTGGAAAGTTTCAAAGGAATGTCATTAAGCCTTGGAGGAGTAAAGTCCTCTAATTTCTTTTTATTCGTGAACAAAACTAGCTCAGTTTTTGAAGGGTTAACCCCAAGACCGTTTTGTACTGCCCACGAAGATAGTTCTTTGAGTGCGGATTCCATAATATCTTTGATGGTGGTAAGGTACTTACCCGATATCAAAATTACTATGTCGTCTGCATAGGCCACGATTTTAATGCCCTGATTCCTAAATCTTTTAAGAATTTTGTTAACAACCAGGACCCAAAGAAGAGGCGAAATCACCCCTCCCTGTGGAGTGCCTCTTGTTACTGTTTTCTCAACAATCGTATCTCCACTTATCTAAGTTTTACACAACTTTTGAAGATTACCCTAAGCCATGGGGTGATTATCTGTAGAGCATGTTGAAGAAATGCCGGAATAATCTCGTCTGGTCCAGCTGATTTATAGGGTTTGAACGAGTTTATAGCCCACATAATCTTCTGCTCTGTGATAACCTGTTCCAATTCTGGTATTGATTGTAAAATTTCTAAGGAGTCTGGTTGTGAATAACCTGAGATCTCAGGACTCTTACACCCAGGGAAATGTGTTTCCATGAAGAGTTCAAGTGTTTCTTGGCTCGAATTCGACCATGATCCATCGGGATGCTTAATGTATCCTGGATTCGTGGGGTTAAAGGTAAGAACCTTTCGAAGTCTCGCCGCCTCACTTGTGTTCTCAATGGATTCACAGTGCCTAGTCCATGAATCTTTCTTGGTCCTTCTTAACTCTTTGGTGTATAAGTTAAGTTCGGCTCTGTATGAAATCCAGTCTTTCTATAATTTGCTCAGCTTAGCTACATTGAAAAGTTTTCTGACCCCTGTTCTTCGTTTCTTAAGTTCAGTTCACTGTTCCACCATGGTGGGTTAGTGGGTTTAATGTTACGAGATATAGGGCAGTTTTTTTCAAAGGCCGTTCTCATTTTACTAGTTAGGTTTTGAACAACAGTGTCAATGGTTGAGGTTATCGAAAACGTTTCTTCCTCAGGTGGGTCGATACGTTCATTCAACCATTTTGTGTACTCTGTCCAATTTGTTCTAGTTGGGTTTCTAAAAGGTTTAATATCATTTTGATTTCTGTCTATATATTTTAGATCCCTTTTTTTGGCTGACTTTTTACGCACAGGTTTCTTAAACATATAAGAACTTGGCTATTTTTTTAACATTTATGTTTTTGTTGTGATTTAATTTACCCCTACAGCGACTATAGGGGATGAAAATAAAAATTAGGGAATTTTTTTTCTTCATTTAGAGCAGTTTTGGGCCAATCCGGGATGACCTTATTTTTAACGACCACCCTTATGTACATATTATGTAGTTACTGCAAAACTGCAAATTCGTGCAAGGTCCCATTTGCGAGGAGGAAAGTTGCCCTGCTAACTTCACAGACGTAAGTTTCTTATCATTTTTATAAAATTTATAACCAAGAAAGAACCACGAAGTCCCAAACATTTGCTGCCCACTGCTCTGATTCATTCTCTAAGTGAATTTTGTGGACTGATGGAATAAAAATCCTTAATGCATATCTTGGGCTTAGTGAATCCCTTTAACTGAATAAAATTAATTACAAAAAAAAACACAACGTCGATCATTGTTATTAAATATAATAATTTTATTAACAAAATAAAATTCTCTATAATATTGTACAATATGATACAGTAATATTTTCTAACAAATATATATAAGTATAGGTAACTTAATATTAGTTAAATGTACATTTATTTGATTCATATACATGCAAATATGTATAGAAAATTTCTGTTTTTAAAAATAGAACACACGTTTTTTTTTTTGTATGTTATTTTTATTATTTATAAAATCGATAAAATAAAAGACAACAATATTTTTCATTAAATTGTCATTTTAACGTTTTTTATTTGTATATATTTTTTTTTATTTAGATTTTAATTTAAATAAATTTATTAAAAATAAATTTAATAATTTCTCATGTTTTTCAGTCTATGAAATATTTATATTTCATGAATGTGTACACAATAGTTTTTTTGTATATTCAATATATAGTTTTATTTAATTTATTAAAATTACAATAAATTACAATAATACAATATAGGATCCTATTGACCTGACACATTTAATTTATAATAATCTCTTTTTCTATTTCGATCAAACTTTTTGAACAAAAGATTTGTTTTAAACCTTATTTTACATATTTTGTCTTTGCAGTGCCTCTCATTTGTCTCCTCCGAGTAACATTTGGATTTGAGCGGAACTCTTTCCTTTTGTTTCGAATACCATGAAAAAAACATACAGTGTAGCCGCAAACATGCAAAATGCAAAGAACCAAAAAGTGACATCTGATCCTAGAGCCTCTACCATTGAGCCGAAACATTTGGTAACCATGAATACTGAGAACCAATTCGACATAACTGTCAACGCAACCGCAGTGGCTTTGACATCTGGCGGGAAAAGTTCACCCATCATTAACCAAGGAATGGGCCCATAACCCAGAGAGAAGGTGACCATGAAGAGAACAACCGACAACAATGGCAACCATCCAATTTCGCTGACGTCTTTGCCACTGTCCTTCATGTCGAAGTAGATGCCGAGAACTGTCAAACAAATTAATTGGCAGATACTGCTGAAGATCAGCAAAATTTTGCGGCCTGCTCGTTCAATAAGGAATGAGGATGCAAGTGTCATGCTGACTTGCACTATTCCAACAATAATACTACAGGCCGATGGATTTAGAGTGCTTCCGGCAGACTTGAAGATAGGAACCGTATAGAAGATGACAGCATTGACGCCGGAAAATTGTTGAAAGAACATCAGAAGCATCGAAATAATGAGGGCGTTTTTGGCGGCTTTGTTTCTGAAGACGTCCATGAAAGAGGCATCACTGCCTGCAGAGTCCAAATCGGTTTGAATGATCTGGATGGCTGAACGTGAATCACAGTAACGACCCCAGAGCCATTTCAGGGAAAGTGCTGCATCACCACGTCGACCCTGCAAGAAGTTTATTATTTTTTTAGGGTGACAATTGAAAATGTTGATTCTTAGAGATTATTTACCTTCTTAAGCAAATAAACAGGAGTTTCCGGTAGAAAGATCATTCCAATAAACAGACCAATAGGGATACAAAGACAAAAAACACTCAAAGCCTTCCAAGAAACTGCTGCACCAACTAGGTAGACCATCAGAATTCCGCAACTAAGAGTAAGTTGAAATAGAGTTCCCAAAGATCCACGAATTGAAGTTTCTGCAATTTCGGAGATGTACATAGGAGCCACAACACAGAAGCTTCCCGTTGAGATTCCTGCAAAAACAAATACAAAAATAAGTATTGAAGACTGATTTGACTATAATAACAAAAATTCTCACCAATAAGAAAACGAGCAAGACACAACATTCCAGCTGATTTGGCGAAAATTGTCATCACCCATGCAACAATAAATGGCACGTCCATCAGAAGAGCTGTATATCGACGGCCGATGGCATCAGCTATATAACCCGTTGGCAGAGCTGCAAGAAAGGCACCAATAGCCAGCAGAGAACTCACCCAGGTCTCTGAAAGTATAAGAATGAAATCAAAATGGTTTGAATTAGAGCGCTTCGAGAAAACCTAGAAAAATAATTTTTGAAAGGGAATTCTTGTATTAATGAAAACATAAGTGCATATAACGACACACAATTAAGTTTTATACCACCAAGTTAAATTGGAGAAAATAATAAAAAAAAAAAACTTAATGGGGGCTATCGTGGATAAAATTTCTCACGGAATTTCTCCCATCTTCTAAAATTGGAAATGCCAACAACTTTCCACTGTTCCTTGTAGGTTAAAATTTGGTCGACCAAAATGGTAGCCTTGTGGCAATGGAATATTCATTTTCGATGCCAATAAGTTCCGCGAGAAACTGCGACCACAATTTACGTTCCCAGTTGTCAACGTTGGAAAAAATTCCGTGGGAAATTTTATTCACGATAGCCCCCAATAAGCTGTCAAATGTTCAATAAATCTGAATTTGGGATATTTTAGTGAAGTGCTTCGAGTTTCGTAACTTAGCAGACCCTATGAAATTTTCAAAAATGGTGCCCAATATGTGGAAAATTAAAAAAAAATTCGTAAGCTACTTGGAAAATTTCCATGATAAAAACAGCGATTTTTGTCTTAAAAGAAAGGTTTCAATGCTGCCACTTTTCGGGAAAATACTTTTTTTAACGTTTGAAACCTCCACTTTTTTAATAATTTTTTTTATATTCAAAACATGAAAAACGTTGCGGAAATGCGTCTAGATGACAAACGCGTGTTGAGTTGTAATAATTAACTTTTTGAAAAATGGGTGTCGAATAAACGCACTTTCGGTTAAAATTTCAATGATGCCACTTTTCAGGGACATACTTTTTTCTATGTCGAAAAAAGTTGCGGAAACGCCTCTAGACGTCAAACTTGTCTTGGAAAAATAACGTTTGATGGCTTAAAAGATAGGTGTTAAATAGAGGCACCTTTCGGTGAAGTTTCAGTATTGCCACTTTTCGGGAACATAATTTTTTTATATAAAAAGATGGGACTTCCACTTTTTTGGTAATTTTTAATGTTTTGAACATGAAAAAAGGCCTGCAGATGTTATTAAGAAAATAACAGTCAGGCTACATTTTGGTTTAAATATTGGGTGGTAAAAAATATTCGTACTATTGGTTGGATGTGTGCAGGGAAATTCAATTTGATTTTCACTTTTCAAAAAGTAAAAGTTGATGAAAAATTTTAGAATTTTTAGAAACAATAATTGAAAAAGTTGTTGGAACTATTCTCCTAGACAAATAAAATGCCCGACTGGGCCGCAGATACCTGCTTTTAAAGGGTGGTTAAATTTTAAGGGCCGAAGTTGAATGTGAACCACACCTAGTTTTTTTACTGCATTTCATTTGACATTGCTCAATTTCAGACTAACTCAATTTTAACCATGGAAAGATACAAAATCGAGCAACGCGTTAAAGTTATTCAGGCTTATTATGAAAATGGGCATATCGTACACTTCGTGAGTCACATTTTTACCTCCGTGGATTCGTCAATAAGCAGAATTGCAGCATTTGGGAGAATGATAATCCAAGAGTGATTGTCGAAAAACCAATGCACACACAAAGAGTGACTGTTTGCCGCGGTTTATGGGCTGGCGGCATCATCGGGCCGTATTTTTTCCAAAATGAGGCCGATCAGGCAGTTACTGTGAATGGTGTTCGCTATCGTGAGATGATAACGAACTTTTTATGGCTCGAATTGGAAGACATGGATGTGGGCGATATGTGGTTTCAACACGACGGTGCCACTTGCCACACATGAAACGAAACAATGGCTTTTTGCGCGACAAATTCAATGGCCGTGTTATCTCACGTGGTGGCGATGTCAATTGGCCGCCAAGATCATGTGGATTTGACACCGTTGGACTTCTTTCTTCGGGGTTATTTGAAAGAAAAGGTGTACGTCGAGCCAGCAACAATTCAAGAGCTAAAGGATGAGATAATTCGGCACATTAACGGCATAGAACCTCAATTATGCCTCAGCGTCATCGAAAATTTGGACCATCGGATGGAGGTATGCCGCCAAGGTCGCGGCGGCCATTTGGTCGATATTTTGTTCCATACATAACTGAACCATACCAATATTATCATAATCAAAAAATTTTCTAAATAATTTGTGTTTTATTCTAAATCAACATCGGCCCTTAAAACTTAACCACCCTTTATTATTTAAGTTGCTTGGATCTAAAGAATTTTTAAAAGTAATGCAATTACATAATTATAGGTACACTAGTCGAAAAAATTAAATAAGGAACAAGATTGTTTTCAATTTGTATGTGTTTAATCATTCCTGACCTTGAAAAATAGAAACATTAAAAAATAATTTTGTTTGCGAATATCACAGGAATGGGGTACCGTAGCTGACTTTAAACAAATTAAAAAATATTTAAAAGTTCATTAAAATCTATGGCTGACCAATTATTGAAACTAGCTGACCATTAAGTGACCTTTCAAGTAGCATACTTTCTTTTTAAATAACCCAAATGAGGTGCCAACATTTTTGTTGTGACCTTGAAACGAACTTTAAAATTTCACAAGAAAATCTATGTCGGATCAATTACTGAAAATATTTGATCTTTGGTTACGATCTAGTGATCTTTCGGATCGGTATACATTTTCAGCGAATATTCCACAAATGAGGTGGCAAACATCGTGCGTGACCTTGCGAAACTTTAAGTCTTGATTACAAGTTGAATTTTCTGACCAGCTACTAACCAATTAGATCACATACTTTTTTTGCGAATATGAAGTGCCAAGAGTACAGATCCAACTTTCTTCTTATTTTTAGGAAATTGTTATAGCAGAATAAGTTATGTTGGTTTTTTTCCTTCCAGTACAAATATGGTGGGATTTGTTTAAGAAATCTGGTGGAATTCTATAAATCTCATCCGGCACCACTGATTTGTATTAAGTTGATACATTTATACGATAACGCACAAAAAAGACATTGATTATAATACAGTTAAACCCGTTCAGTTCAGTAAAACTCCGTGACCCGTTCTTAAGATATTGAATTAAAAAAAAAAAAATCCTACATATTTTTGAAAAATCCTAAATTCCTTTTTTCAAAATTTTAATATGCAAAATAGTTTTCGCTTTAAAGAATAATCAGTGCAAAAATTTTCATTTAAATCAGTTGAGTTGAATCAATGAGAAAATAAAAACCAAAAAAAAAAACCGTTATATGGTATGTATACATACCATTACTAAATGTTTTTGGTAATTTTTTGGTATGAAAAAGTAGGTATATCATAATTCACAGATTTTTATATCAAAATCGTTAGAGCCGTTTTTGATATAAATTAGCTTTTCTTGAACGGGTGTTATTTTTGGAGTTAAACAAAATTTCAATATTTCCTCTAGGGAATTTAAGTTCAAAATTTGAAGAAAAAAAATCGCGTCAGTGGCTTAGGAAATGCTGTAGTTCGAGGTACAGACAGACATATAGACAGACGACCAGAATTGTGGCACCCTTGCGTTAACGGTTTTTTAATGTTTGAATGATATAGGCGTTTTGGAAATATTTGATTTAAAAAAAAAAATTTGAACCATTTATTTCTTAAGTCAAAAAAAAGTTTTCTGGTTTGCCACTTAAAGCATAGTTTACAGTTCCGATGCGAAAAAAAAAATCAAAATTTTCAAAACGATTTTCCACCTATTCTGCGCACCAAATGAAATAATATTCAAGGCGAAAAACGTTTGCCTTGGCCTAAACCACCCATTGAGTCATTAATTTACCCTTAATTGACAAACTATAGGCCTAAAAATGGAAAATAATTATTTTTGGATGCGAAAACCATTTACATACAAATAATGCCTCGAGGTGAATATATTTTTTTTTTGGAAGTTTAACCGACCATCAAAAAAAAAAGTATTTTATTCACCACACTTTTTTTCGCATGCAAATCAATTGCCGGTCCATTGTTTTGCATGACATTCCATGACAGCATAGTTATTTTTTACTTGCGATTGTAGGTACTATAGGGCAAGTTTTGGATTCGTGCAAAAAAAAATTTCGAGATAACAATCAAACATGACATTACGATGATAGAGAACACGAAAAAAGTGGGTGGCAAAATTCTGTCTGTCTGTCTGTCCGTACCTCAACCTACAGCCTAAACCACTGAAGCGATTTTCTTCAAATTTTGAACTTAAGGTTTTTTTGTAACTCTCCAGATAAGAGGGGAAATTGAAATTTTTTTTTTAGCTCAAAAAATAACGGTACTTGCGATACAACCGTTAAGGAAAAGCTTATTTATCTCAAGAATAGCCGCAATATACTATGCCTTTTTTGAAAGCTAGAACTAGACTTTTCTTCTATTACATTTCTGGATCAAGTTTTATCTGTAATAAATCGAGAGTTAGCAAATAATTTTTTAAGCTCATCCGTATATATGAACCATCAAAAACTCCGGTTCGGTGGTATAGGTCTCTAGCAATATTTAAATAAATAAAATAAAATAAATAAAAATAAGGACTTAATCGACCGCCCGGAATGATAGACTGTTGTTTCTATTTTTGATGGCCATAAATCTTTCGATGACCTTGACCATACTGCTTCTGCCCATTGCGAGATATTCAATGTACATAGATATACATTTAACAAAAATTCCACTGACGACTTAAAATTGATGAATTTATATATATTGGTTTCTACATTATATGAATTTTTATTGTTCGTATTGTGTTACAAAGTAAAGGTGTAAGTAGGTCCGTTTCAACGTAGAAAAGAAACATTAACAGGATTGAATTTTGATTGATCGCTTAAGAAAGTTATATTAATAGGAAACCACGTTATACCTACCTCTCAAGAGATACCAAATACCATACCAAAAACTTTCCACTGTCTTATCCATGTAAATAGGTTGTTTTCAACACTCAAAGGATAATACAAACATCTATTAGAATACCCCACCAATACCCACCATATATCTACTTGCTATAAGGAACATTAAATCAACTAGCGGTTGTTGGTAAATAGAGGTGCAGCCTTGAATATAATGCACTCACCTCTAATTTACATAATGCCGGTGCCGGGGTATTCCTTGAAAATCTTATCCTAGTGCGAATAACTCTGAAGTGATAAATTATCCTTTGTAATTGCAAGGCAAACAGTTTTGCTCTTGCATTTCTATGTACACAAGAATGCCGTGCCGGAAACCGGGACCGGCATGCATTGCATTTGTTTACTAAGAAGGTATTTGCATTTCGCGGTCGTAAGGATTATAACTTTATGGGGTTGAAATGAATATGAGCACGTGTTCTAGATAAATCGTTAATTTCATGAGTCTTTTCCTGTTATGAGTTTAATCAATATTTGACCTTCATTCTATTATTAATGCAAAAAGTAGAATGTAAATGGACGCATGAACTTCCCTATTATTTTATAATTGTTTCAAATTAAATTAATATTATGCTTTAAATCCTTAAAAAAAATTCAAGGGTTTCACAATTTTTGTAAAATCTTCAATACAGTTATGAACTCTCTTCAAGGCTTAATTTCTTTATGCAATTTAATTTAAAATCATTTAAATATTTCGTTGCAACCAGCAAAACATGTGATATAAACTTTATGAAGTTTATTGACTGTTGCATAGTTAAATTAGGAGAAGACATCTGTTGTCAATCAAGAATCAACAGATGTCCCTTCATTTATCACAAAACGTCTAGTTATCGTAAAAAAAAAAAAAAACCTAAAAGTATTTAAGAAACAATTAAAATAAACAATAAAACGACTACCAATTCAGGGTTTATAAAATTGATTAAAATTTTGATTGATTCATTGAAATGATAATTGTATATTTTTTTTGTTTAATTGGTAGACACATTTTATTAAAAATGTAATACTAAACAATGTCTCATGATTGCTTGACAAATAAACACATCATTCAAAGCGGTTGTCTCAACGTTTGTCATTTAAATAGAGAAACACTTCATAAATCAAATAGAAGGTATAGAGGTACTATAAAGCACACTACACGGAATTATTTTATAGATCTAATAAAAGTGTCAAGTGCTGCGTTTTATAGTTTTATGATTAACTATTAAATGCATTCAAGTATCGTGACTTAAGGTATAATAAATTATATGAATAGCAACAAGCTTTGATAGCATTTCAATAAATTCATATATTTACAACACCTGGTTTTTTCGATAGGAAATTAATATGTATGTAAGTTTATTTTATATTTGAGGTACATACATATATTTGAACATTATCAAGAAATCAAGCAAGAATGATACAACAATCCCTTTGAGGGGGTGGTTTTTTCATGTCAATTTAATTGAAGAATCTACGAATATTATTCAAGATTGTTAAAAAAAACTTCTAAACTATAATGTCAGTTAAATAAAATATTGGTAAGAAACCTGTGTGTGTTCATTTACATGCATAATTTAAATCTATAATAATAATTGTGAAAATAAATTGGAAAGTGTAGTCAGAAGACTGTAATTAATTAAATGCTTCAAGATACATATATGTAGTCTGTAACAGAACTTATATGTTTCACAGGCACGGATACAAGGGGGGGGGGCAATGGGTGCAATTGCCCCCCCCTGGACAAGATTCGTTCTAGCATAAATATGAATTTAATAAAATTTAATCAAATAAAGGTTATTTCGTTACACGTTTATAAATTTTTTTCTTGGCAGCGCAGCGTTGCAGCAATTAGTAGTTGTGCGTTGGCTGATGGCTGGCCAGGTTCAGTTAAGAAAAGTTCCATTATGCACAAATAGCCTTCAAATCGACTGAGTGGAAAGCTTATAACTTCAGTTTTAGATGTCCGATCTTCAAAGTTAAGGTCTTTAATTTAAAAATAAATGTCCGGCTACATTACTGTATAACATTTTTTGAGAAAAGTCAATTTATTTCATACTAGGAAGCAGATTGAATCCCAAATCGATTTGATTTTCACTTTGCAAAATGCTGTTTGGTTTTCATAGTTAAATGTAACGGAAGAGGCGGTAGGGGCACTGATCTAAATTTTCAACCTTAAAGTTGATTTTAATTTAAAAATACAAATTAGATCTTTAAATTACGTCAGTTTAATAAGCTTCAAAAATTTCTAACTTTGCTTCAAATGCTCGGATCTACAGGATATAGACATCTAATTAATCTGTCTTAGCCATAAGATACTTTTTTGATGTATGTAAGTTTTCGTAAGGATTTTGTCACTTTCGTGGATGCGTCTTAGGAACTTCCGTGTTTCATATTATTAAACTGGCAAAGAGTACGAATCCAACGAAGAAGATTGGAGAGAAACCAGGAAACGACTTCAGCAGTCACTGCCTAAGAGAAGTTGGATGGAACTTTTACACCTATGGATAGTTGTTTTTGGCCGTTTTTTCGAAAACGTCAAGTCAACGCCAATTCGATTGTCAAATGATCGTGATTTTTCGACGTGAATATTGCTATTGTATCGATCTGCATGAGTCTGGTAACTCTTCAAACAATGTTTTGAGCTTATATGAACAATTTTAATTAAAACTTAATGAAGGCTTAATATATTGTTAATGAAATGTATAACGAAAGTTAGTCACAATTGAAGGCTGAACCGATAAGGGTGGACGGAAAAGTTTAATAAAGAGTGGTTTTTTCTTTGTATTTTCCACTACAATCATTGTGTTTTATTTCAATGTCGGAAAGTTTGGTTTTGTATCGATGGACGAAGGCATCTGAGCAAACGATACGGTTCATCTCATCGGTTTTGATCTGTAATTTTAGTTTTGCTAAAATACAGCTTTTGTCAAATTAATGGACGTTTGGTGGTTTGGTTTGATGGTTTTGTTTTTTATTAACGTCCTTCAATTTTCCTGCAAACGCATTTGAAGTTTATGAGCACGTTCCCCGACTTCTCAATATTTTTGTTGCCAACTCGTTGTTTGTACTGCAGAACTGCACCACACATGATGTTTTCGAACATGTGACTTTAGCTAACTGCATTATCGAACACAGTGGTAATCCAGTAAAACTTATACTTGCCTTTTTGAACAGAAGACTTTTGCAGTTTGCGTTTGAGTACATTCCGAAAAATGTATTTTTGACGCTGATGACGTTCTCGAAAACGGCCTTTTACTGGCAAAGTTAGGTTAGGTTTCCCAGCTAAAAAAGAGGCTGGAAATTTCATTCGAACTCGAACGTCATGTGTCTGAATAGGAACATACCACTGTGCCATTATGTTTTCCAAGCATAATTGTGGAGTTACGCAGACCCAGAGGGAACTCAAAAACGCTCTAAAGACACCTTGCTAAAGCTACAAACTGCAAAACTTCATTTCACAAAGTTGAAAGTACCCGCTGTTCGAGACACTACGGCAGTTATGAAAGACTTGATTGGTTTCTTCAAATTTCAAACTCATCAATTCATATTGCTTTGTGTGACCAGGCGTGCAAAGCGATATAGTGTACTCAAATTGTCTGTAGACCTCATCAATATTTTGAAAACTCACGAAAATTGCCCCCCCCTGAACGAAATCCTGGATCCGCGCCTGATGTTTCAAATGTTTCATAGTGTATATTTAAGATTAAAAATTGGGTTAATTTGATGTTTGATTCATTGCATTAAACGTAACAGAGAGTGTCAAAGATCAATAACTAAAAATATTTATGAAGTCATATAAAACCTCGAAAAGGTCGAACAGGCTATGGATATGGGTACTTTGATGAGTGTCCGTGAAGTTAGCATATCAAATTGATTTTTGGAGTTCTTGTCGCATGCACCTGAGTTCTATAGTTCCTGATAGTTTTCAAAAATAGTTCTGTTCGATTTCACCAAAAAAATCGAGTTTGAAAAATGGGATGCTAACTTCACGCAGCATATCTATCAAGAGAAAATCACCCCTAAGAGTTCATCATATCAGAAAAAAAAGTTCTGCTACCTTCACGCCTAGAAAAAATTAAAAGCGTTAGTAAAATGTTAGATGAAAAACTGAAACTTGTACCGAAAAAACCCTGAATTTCAAATAAATTTAAAAGTTTAAGGTTCTGAAGTATCTTAACAGATAATTATGTGTACTAGTATCCGCCCTGTGGTCGAAATCCAACCATTTAGTTTAGAGGTTCAGAGGTTTCAAACAAACTCTGGAGTCCTCTCTCTCACTTGCACGGTCGCTTGGGCACAGTGAAATTACTGCGCATGTTATCAAAATTGTATTTGTAAGAAATAAAAAATTGCTATTCGTGAGACACAACACCAAATTTTGACACTTATTTTGATAGATGCGTAGAATTGAACAAAAAGAAGGCTCCAAAAACAAAAGGAGGTACTAACTATTTATCTAGCTTGGGTGACCCTCTACAGGTTGATGCCTTATCAGTTCTTCTGGCTTTGGTCGTTCATTCACAGTCAAAAGTTTCATACCACAGTCAAAAAAATAAAAAGCAAAGCATTTTTGTTTTGAAACACTAGAACAAAAAATGTTTGTTTATAGCTTTTAAAGCTTATAGCCTATTAAATAGACCGGAAAATGAGGGGTATAAAGGAACAATAATTAGGTGCAAGGGTTTTTATTATTGAATATGTTTGTTTGGCATGCTTAAAACCGAAAATGCTACTAAATTTACCCATGCATTTCTGAGAGAATGGTCACATTGGCCACTTTTCAATATTTTTGATATAACTCGAGAACTGAGCCAAATTTAACAATTTTACGTTTCAAACTTTTTGTTCAAAATTAAATTTTCTATTGAAAAGGATAGTTCAAAAAATTTAATAAAAAAATTTAAGCAGTACGTAAGAGTAAACAAAAACCAACCTAAAAAAAATCAAAAAATTGAGGATTTCTACATTTTTTAATAAATTGAGCATAACAAGCAAGGATAGGCTCAAGACATGCACAGACAAAATAAAGTAGAGACTTAAGGCTTTAATATGGCGTTTAAAAAGTGATATATATTCAAATTTTACAGAGATAAGCCCATTCAAACCTTACCATTTCTTATAATTTTTCGCAGTTTTGGCCCGTAAGCCCCTTTTTCGGTACAATATGGCAAATTTCACATTCGTAAAAATGTTCGAAATTAAGATTTTGTATGACAACAACTTTGTTTTTCGGCAGTTTTTAAATGCTTTCGGACCCACAGACCGAAAGGCTGGTCCGATTAATATAAGATTTAGTACTAGGTGCTAGGAATGTCAAATTTTTCATAAAGTACCAAAAAATAGGTTTTCGGGCAAAAAACTGCGAAAATGATAAGAAATGGTAAAGTTTGAATAGCTATATCTTTGTCAGTTTTCAAATAATATGGTTTTTTAACACATCAGATTAAGTTCTTAAAACTCTACTTTACTTTGTTGAAGTATGTTTTGAGCGTATCTTCGCTTCGAAAAAAGTTATGCGCTATTTAGAAAAAAAATTAAAAAACATTGATTTTTCGATTTTTTTATGTTTGTTTTTGTTAACTTTTCCTGTTTAAATTTTTTTATGAAATTTTCTAAGCTATCCATTTTGATAGGAAATTTAATTGTCAACAAAAAGTTTTGAGTGTAACACTGTCAAATTCGGCTTAGTTTTCGAGTTCTATCAAAAATAGTGAAAAGTGGCCAGTGTGACCATTATCTCAGAAACGCATGGGTGAAGTTAGTAGCATTTTTGGTTTTAAGTATGCTTATGCACCAAACAAACATATTCAATAATAAAAACTCTTGCACGTTATTGTTCCTTTTTAAAAGGTCTATCCAAATGAATAATTATCATCATCTCCCAAAACTCCAAACTTCTAAACGTAACCCTTAAAAAGATAAAAAGATAAAGTGTACTGAAAGAATTTCCATACATTTTGCTAAGCGTATTAATATATAGATTTAAAAAATTCTGAGGAAATCCTGTTTCAAACACTTTTATATAATCAAAAAAAAAGTACGCATACGCCCAAGTGCACCCAAAAATTAAAGAAAGCTTTTTTAAAAGGGGCGTTTGGAATAACTAAGATTATAGTAGCAACATTTTCAGTTAAACATCTTCTGTGGAATTTGTTTTTTATTAGGGGGACGTTATCATCGCTCAAACTGTACAAGACGGATAAGACGAGTCCAATTTTTGGATAAATGGATGTGTGTGTGAACAAGCGAAATTATAAAATCTGGGCCAGTATCCATCCACACGAGATAAACCAGCGTTAATCATCGGTATGTACTTCTTCCAAAATTAAATTGGCCTTGACATACATTACTGCCTAGAGCAAAATGAAAGGCATCTCTTTGTGGCTTGAATTGAATGATGCAAGAACCACGTATGTACGTTTTGATCATTTTTGCGCCACCTACGCACCAGCATTACCGCACAGTAGAGCTATTCAAAGAAAATATGCATACAAATCTTTTTCTTCACCAATAATGTTTTGCAACCACCAAATAAGACAAAATAAACTGTAACTTATTTTTAGAAAAAAACGTATTTTATTAAGTTGTGATTGTTATTCCATATGAAAAAGTCGTTACTCTTGTTAAAACCGCACCATCATAATGTGGGCTCAAATGGGAATCCAGCGGGTCAAACTCAAGGTCTTTGAAAACTAATGGAATCAATATAAACGTTCTTCGCTTACTTACAATTAAACACCTTACTAGCCTAGCTGGAGCCAAATAATGAAAATATTCATTTTAATTGGTTTTTGTGGAGAAGTGATGAGATATATGTTTCCACTACAGGTTTCTTGGACTAAATATTGTTAAAACTATATCAGATTAAATTTTGTTGGCCTTTACTATGTTTGTCACTGATAATTGTTTACAGAATACCTATATGTTCCGTCAACTTTTTCTAGCTAATAAGGTAAATGCTTAAACATCGTAAGTCATAATTAAATAAAACTTCTAACCGTTTATTGGCCTGATGGAATTATAAGTGGTTGCTGCAACCGATAAATAATATCGTTTTTTAAATAAGAAATTTAAAAGAGGTCGGTGCAACTGATCATTATTATTTTAAAATAGTGGAAAGTGTAAAAAGTAGCATCAGGTAATTAAAAAAATAGTGCGCGTGTTTTACTTACTTATTTCGGTGCATACTTTTTGGCAGAAAAAATAACTATGCTATCCGAATTTGTTATAAAATATTTGTTTATTTCTCAAACTGCAATTTTATAGGTAAAATATTTAGTTTCATTCAATTTGAATGTTAAAATAGTTTAATAGCTCATAACGAAAACCAAAATCAAATAAAAAGGGGTATTTTCAAAAACCTCTCGGCAGTTACACAACAAAAGTTTGAAAGGGAGCACCCTGAAAGTATTGCGGGAATATAAAAAAGCTTGTGGCTTGTGGCACTCATATCTTAAAAGCCTCACAAACATATTCACCAAGCAGTAATAGTGAATATTTATGAGCGCTCATAAAATTTTGTAAGGGTCCCGACCAGAAGTAATGAGTGCTCTCTGCGAAAACTTATTCTAAAACCTTCGAAGTAACCTTTCAAGCAAATTCCCTGACCCATTTTGTCGGTACTTCTTACAAAAATTAATATCGCACGCACACAACCTCCCTTCAAGCTAATTCACTGACCCAACTTTCTCGGAACGTTTTGGATCCAGGGCCATGTCTAGGGGTGGGGCAATGAGGCAGTTGCCCCAGGCACCTTGCCATGAAAGGCGCCGGGCCTTACTTCGAACAGCATTCCGATTCCGTGAAAAGAGCCCCCATGTCGTGAAGGACGCTACTCGGTAAACTGATGTATAAAAACTATAAATTTTAATTGAAAATTTATTATTGCTTTTGTACTGAAATGGATTCGAAATGGGGTGGGAACGATATAACTCCATAAGGTCGATCTGGCTAAAAGACCGATTGATCCAAAAGTAGACAAAATTTTACCAAAATTTAGACCGTGATCGACATTTTATAAATCAAGATTTCAACAGTTGACATTTTAAAAGTCAAAAATTTGAAAATAGATATTTTGGTAAGAATTAGGGAATGATGTTAACAAGCGCTCTTAACTTGCTTTATATTGTCATCAATCAAATAAAGTGATTGTTTGAAGTTATACAAAGATATGTGTCTTAAACGAAGTCTAAACTTTCCATAGAATACAAAATAATACTCTTGTTGCAGTTAACAAATGAAACAGGAATCTATGATACAAGTTTAAGACCATTCCATGTAAACATTTCAAGCAGAGGTAACGTAAGAATGACTCACAGAAAAAATGTCGAAAAAAAGTCGACTTTTTGTCGAGTCGAGGCTTCAAAATGTCGAAGTTTTATCAAACACTAGTATTTTAACTTGAAAGAAACTCGATATAAACCGACATTTCAACTGGTTAAGCCAACATTTCTTTCGCCGGCCATTCGTACGCAACATATTGAAATTTATAGGTAGTGGCTTGAATAAGTCAGTTTTAATACAGTGAAGTGACGATGCACTGAGTCCACGCACGATTTATTATTTGATAAATTATAATTAGATACTATATCGAAAAAAGGGGCTTCTCTGAGCTTGTCCCAGGCACTCTAAGGGCTAGGAACGACACTGCTTGGATCCTTATAAAAATGAGTGTCACACCCACGCATACACAAATTCTTTGTGTTTATGGGGATTTTACTTGGCTTTCCACCTACTTTTTTTTCAGATATTTTTTGTAACCCGTGCCCCGTGTGGTCAAGATCATTACTTGTTTTTGATCTTTCTGCTGTGAAAACTTAAACAAATTATTTGTTTTACGGTTCCTCATTTGCTTGAAGAGGTTTGACGTCTATCCATCACCCCCGTTTAAGGAAATTAGCATAAAGGCAACACCGCACTTGACGGAACTGCACTGCAAATGAGTTTCAAAACATTTTTTGTATGAAATCGTAAAGGGTGTTTTTTAAGAGGTTTAGAACTTTGAAATGGAATAAAACAAAGATAATTTTTTTAAATTGGCATGAAATTTACTTTATTCGAAAGATAATCTTTTGGCATTATAATTTAAATATGATTTCTGGCATATGACCGCCACGGCTAACTCGGACGTAGTCTAATCTGGAGGTCCAATTTTTATTGACTTTTTCCAACATTTGTGGCTGTATATCGACAATAACGTGGCGAATGCTGTCCTCCAAGTGGTCAATCGTTTCGGGCTTATCGGCATAGACTAGCGACTGCACATATCCCCACCTTAAATAGTCAAGCGGCGTTAAATCGCACGCTCGTCAAGGTCAATTCACGTAATCATTTACTCTATAGCATAGCGGTCACCATTGACTGTTACGATGTGGCTAGCATCGTTTTTAAAGAAATACGGACCAATTTTTCCACCCACCCATAAACCACACCAAATAGTCAGTTTTTGTGGATGTAATGGTGTCTAAACATACACTTGAGGATTGTCATCACTCCAAATACGGCAGTTTTCTTTGTTGACGTATCCATTCAACCAAAAGTGATCTTCATCGCTTAACAAAATTCGCGCGATACGTACCTCGAACTGAAACATGATTTTCAAAATTAATTTGCACAATTTGGAAGCGTTGTTCAGGCTTCAGTCTATTCATGGCAAAATGCCAATCCAAACTAAAAATAAATCACTTGATAGCTGACAAAATGGCCGCCAGTTGATAGTGTTGCCAACTTAAAGTTCTATATCTCTAAAAAAAAACACCCGTTATAAGCTATATCGTACTAAGCGACAACTGAACTTCACGACGCGGTGGTGTGAAACTATGGGATACAGTTGATAACCCGAAAAACGTTGTCGCGGCCGTTGCCGCAAGTGCAGTATAGCAAGCTCCACGATACGTTGTGTTTTCTTGTGTGTTTTGTTTTTTTCTGTGCCAGGTGAGAGCTATTGACACCTGGGGCCTATTTCAGCGCTTCTACAACAGAGCTACATCAAGTACATCAACTACATTGGACATTTAAATCCTTTAGCTACATCATTTATATTTGTCTTATTCAATGATACAACTGGAGTTATGAAATAAAAGATAAAAAGTTTAATAAATTACAAATGTAACTGGTGTAGTTGTAGGATGAAGCTGTAAAATGTAGTTGATGTAATTGATGTAGTAGCGCAGAAATAGGCCCCTGGTAAGTTGCTTTCCACACCACCTGCATTTCAGCACATGAACCCTATCTGGGGGATAAAATTTTTTCCAGTTTGACGTTCAATGTAATTCCCATAAGAGAAAAGCAAAAGTGAGTCATATTCATGTTACTTTTTCTAATAACTTTTACATAAACGGATACAACTTTTATGATTGCAATAGAATAACAAAACATGTGAGTTTACAAATCTAGCAAAAAATTAATCAAAACTGACGCCTCAAATGCTTTAAATTTAAGATGAAAAATGTAAACAAACTACCTCTACAACGAGAAACAACAACACCAATACTAGTTTGAGATAAAAGCAGCGCAGAGACGTAGACAAGATTATTTAAAACATGAACAGTTTTTTTTTTCTTTGTTAATTATGTTTGTATTGAAAATGAAGATTTTCAAATACATGTCATGTTTTTGTTTGGATTGAAAATTTCTTGCATATATATTTACCAATTTAATTACAAAAAAAAAATGTTTAAGTATTTTTACCTACGTACAGAATTTTTTGGTTTGGAAGTATGTAAATATTTTAAATGCTTCTTCGTTATACCGAATTTACACGACTGGTGAAAAGCTGCCGGTATAATGACAAAAATAATGAATTTGTCCATTCTTCTGTTATTGTTTTGGTCATTATATTGCCAGTTCTCCAATCGTGTAAATGCGGCATTAACAAAAGACGCAGGCACGATTGAAGTGTTATTATTTCCTGATGTTTTTGGAGGGTACATATTTTGAAAATAAGAGTTGTAAAAAATTAAACGCAAAATTTTATTTATTCAATAAAGGGTGTTATTGACCCCATGAGCTTCGCTAGTTTCTAAACACCAAATATATTGTATTGACCTGTTGCACAAACAGTGTACAAATATTTGTACTCCTTTTTTCTCAAGAATACAAATTCACAAACGCAATACATAAATATATAGAAATACTTTATACCTACATCTTCATAAAAACATTACTGCAAAGTTTCGGTGACGTAAGCTTTTACTTATTAGAAAACAGTAGTAAAATATATAATATAAAAATCTTCATAATTGACTCTTGTCTACCAAACCCCTTCCCTGACTACGCACGTGACACCAATTTTGCTTACGAAATTAATCCATTTTGGAAAGCAACAACAACAATACAGGTGTGTTTACATTTTTCATCTGCAAAATATAGGAAGTTATACATAAGTTTTGATACATATTCTTCTTGATTAACTAACTCACATAAAATTTTTTTCTATTGCAACTATAAAATAAATACGTGTTCATAGAAAATTAATTAGCAAAAGTAATGTTTTTCAGACCTTTTTTTGGTTTTATCTTATGGGAAATACATTGAATGTCAAAATGAAAAAAAATGTATCCCCACATAGGGTTCACGTGCTGACTGCTAGGTGCCGTGACTCCATTCGCCAATAGAACCTATGTATGTACATTTAAGAAATATTTCGTGTTGAAAGTACAAAGGATAAATTCTATCGGACAGGAGGTAGTACCTCTTGGCTTAATGGTTAGTGCGTTGGTGTGGGCAGTGATGCCAGATGAGATTTATAGAATCCCACTAGATTCCAAAAAAAACCCCACCATTTTTGTACTGGAAGGAAAAAAACACACCATAACTCTTTCTGCTATAACATTAGATGACAATCATCCACCCTTGGATATTTTTTTGACTTGAGCAATCACCTTACTGAAAACAGTAATCCTTATGATTGTTCATATACTTTTGACTTCAGAAAGGCAAACTTTGAGTTGCTATCAGAAGAAATAGCTAGGTCTGGTATTGAGAATATATCAGTTTCTAGCGATATTGACGAAGCAGTTTTTAGTTTTTATTCCATTCTTAATAACTGCATTTATAATACTATCCCTTTAAAAATGTCAAAGAATACGAATTTTTGTCACTCATGGTATACGAAAGAGCTGGAAGGTGTATTTAAAAACTCTCTCGCCAGTCAACCATAACTTCTACATTACCCTTTTTGAAGAGTTTAAAACTCTTTCAAAAAATCTATACACTAATCATGTAAACGAAATGGGTAGTTCTCTAAAAGATGACCCAAAGGCATTTTGGAGGTTTGTCAATTAAAAAAAAACTCGGATGGTTATCCAGCAAACTTCATGTATGAAAATTGTTTCCTACAGGATACCATTGATATTTGTAACGCTTTCGCTAAAAATTTTCGTAATTCTTTTGTTGACAAGCCCTTAGATGTCGACGAAGATTATTTTAGAGATTTACATAGTTACCCTCAAACAAGCTGCAATAATATCCCAGTGCCTCCGAGTACTGTTTTAGAACTTCTCTCATCATTAAATGATGATTACTCAACTGGTCCAGATGGAATACCCCCTATACTATTGAAAAAGTGTAAATTTATACTTGTTCAACCTCTGCTATTTTTGTTCGAGATTTCTTTGAGGACAGGAATATTTCCCAATTTATGGAAGAAATCGTTTCTCACACCAATCTTTAAAAAAGGTGACAAATCTGATATAATGAACTATAGGCCCATAGCAAAGCTCTCTTGCATTCCAAAGATTTTTGAACAAGTTGTATGCGAGAGCCTGGCATTTCATACTAAGAGTATTATATGTGATCAACAGCATGGCTTTGTGAGAAGAAAATCAACCGTAACAAATCTCCTTACTTTTTTGCATAAGTGTTCTAATGCCTTAGAAAACGGGAATGAAGTTGATTGCATATACACTGACTTTTCAAAAGCATTCGATCAACTTAGTCATGAAATTATTGTATTCAAACTTAAAGCCTTTGGTTTTCCGATGTTTGTTATTTCATGGATAAAGTCCTACCTTGAAAAAAGATGTTACCAGGTAAAATTCAGAAATTGTCTTTCAAACTCATTCAGTGCTCACTCGGGTGTACCTCAAGGAAGCCATCTGGGTCCGTTTTTGTTCATTCTCGCTATAAATGATGTTACTTCATGTATACGCTATAGTGATATTCTTATATATGCTGATGACATGAAGGTTTTTAAAACAATACAATTTTATCATGACCATATTCTCCTGCAGGCTGATATTGACTATTTTAATGTTTGGTGTGGGAAAAACGGCCTTTCTCTTAACCCTGTTAAATGCCAAACTATAACTTTCTCTAAAAAACGAGAAGTGAGTGCTTTTGATTATTCCATTTCAGAGCACACACTCTGTCGTGTTTTTAATTTCAAAGACCTGGGTGTTCAATTTAGTGCAGATTTAGATTTCAAAGTACATATTAACTATATTGTAAATAAGGCGAGTTCCATGCTTGGATTTATAAAACGCTGGGCAAAGGAATTCAACGATCCGTATGTTACTCTTTCCTTATACAATTGTTATGTAAGACCCCATCTTGAGTACGCCTCCCAAGTATGGACTCCCTTTTACGAAATTCATAAAAGCCGAATTGAATCAATACAACATAACTTCATTCGCTTCGCCTTGAAAGGTCTTCCTTGGGCTGATCCGTACAACTTGCCACCTTACGAACACAGAATCAAGCTTTTGCAACTTCAAACTTTATATGAAAGGCGTGTTAATAATGATTTAATATTTTTCCACCAACTTATCAGAGGTGAAATTGATGCACCTGACTTGTTAGCCTGTATAGGCATTAACTACCGCGGAGGATCCCACCACCTACGAAGATTTGAACTTTTTCACGTTCCTTTTCATAGAACCAATTATGGTATACATGAACCTCTTAATCGTATGTGCAAACTTTTTAATTTGAACGCTTCTTCTGTTGATTTTAACATTAGTAAAGTAGGATTAAAAACATTGTTGCGTACCAGTGCTCCACTCTCGTAATTTTTTAACGTCTTGGTAGATACCTTATTTAAATGTTTTATATTATATTTAATTTAATTTTGTTAACTTTATTTTATAATTATTATGTTGTTTCATATTATATTTTGTATTTTGTTTAATTTTGTTAATTTTTTGTATCTTTTTATGTGCTTGTGTTAGCTTGCTTTATCTACTTACCACTAACACATGCACTCATGATGAGCCTCTGTTTGTAGTATGCAGCTTGCTTTAATCTCTCTACAACATGAATTCTGAAGTGTAAAAAAAAAAAAAAAAAAATATTCATGAGAAAAAATATTTTTTGTTTACAGTTTCTGATTTTTTAAGGTCAGGAAACATTTTTGTTCCAAATCGTTGTAGCAAAATTCAAAGTAGGCAGGTATAGTAAATTGCGGACTATTGAGATATTTTCCCACCATAAGTCCCACTATGAATATTGAATACTTTCGCACCATTTTTCCCACCAAAGGGATGTTTTCTAACCATTTTGGTTGGAGAAACCACCAATCTAGGAACACTGGGTGTGGGTTCGATTCCCAGCCGTGCCACCCAAAACGGAACTGTTTTATCCGAGGCACTGCTTCTTGCGAGGAACTGAAAAATCCTCAAAGAGTATACTTGTCATGAATAAGTGCTTCTCATCTAGCCGTTGGGTTGGGACTCGGTCAAAAACTGTAGGTCCCCTCCATTTCTGCCATCAACGCGTACACAGGAATGGTTGAGAGTTGTAAGTCACTTGGCCCTGGTTCTCCACGATATAATAAGAATTTACATAAATAATTGTTTAAATACAAATTTCTTCGCCAAGTTCATTAACCTACTTTTTTAATATCTCAGATAGCATAGGAATTCCCTTTTTTATCGAAAGCAATAATCTCAAAACATAAAATCACTTAAACACTGTTTTCTTACACCTCAAATGCTATAAAAATTAATTGTTTAATAATAACCATTTTTAAACAATAAAGTTAGATGGGGACAGGGTAGTTAACTATAATAATTAAATTTATAATCAGCTAACAAATTAGAATGTGTATTTAATGGCTTCACATAATAGTGTGTAATAAAAAAATGTATTGTTCGATAAAACGATTAAAAATATAATGTGAGGAATTTTTTTTTACTGAATCATTATGTTTTGTTTATTCATAATTAAGTACTTACGTTCACCAACAGTTAATCGAAGTTCATCACTGTTCGTTGAATTTGAAGTAACATTCAATGTTGGATCAACACTTATTTGTGGTAGCACGGGAGATGTCCAAGCTAAAGCAGTTCCAGCGGAAACAGCACCAAGGCAAACTGTAAGGAGGAAATGGTTTTCAATTATTTATTGCTTAGGTAATAATATTTTAATGTAGAAAATATCAACAACAACATTTCTAATGCCATTTTCAAGCTTAATGGAGCTTTGTATGTACCTACATAACATAAATGTTTATGTTGAAAATACAATTTTCCATCGAAATGTAGTCAAATCTTAGCAAGATAAGTTTACAAAAACCCAATGCAGAAAGCATAGAATAAAAGATTTTGAAGTTTTTACTTGTTTGCTTCAAAGTTTGTTTTTTTTTTTTTTTGAGAAAAACAAAGCGTAAGACACCAATAGAGAAGAGGCTCCGTTGTCTTCTTAATATTTGTATGTCTAAACTTTTATTTGCATAGTAAAAAAAAAAATTTGGGACATAATTCAAATTTATTTTCATTTTTATCTTCAGCAAGTTGTTATTTTTATAAATATTTATCTACACCTAAAATGTACTAATCTCTTTCAAGTCACGTTAATTTTTAAGTGTGGTGTTGATAATGCGATTTCAAAGTTAATCTTTCCTTTTGCATATCAAAACACATATAATTAAAGCTACACATAATAAAATGTGTTTATTATTCATTTTAGAATTAATCGTAAATCAAGCAGTAAATGAAAATAAAAAAATCTGCCCTGTTTTCATCTTTTATTTTATATTTATTAAATTAATATTTCGTGTATAGAAAGAAAAAAATTATAAATGATTATTATGAGCTCTTTCAAATATTTTTCTTTGCGTTGACTTTTCTCTGAGGCGAACATATTAAATAGTTTAGAACTATTACTGTATAGACCCAAACCCACCCATGATGGAAACATATTCAAGACCACATGAATCAATATCGACAGCTATATTGCTGCAAAAGATGAAGAATCATGGCCAGGTACTACGTATGACCAGTTCATGAAGATCACCTAAGAGTAAGTACTCAACAACACCTTTTTGTCATCAGAAATGACCAGAATAAAGTTCTGCAAAGACAAGGTGCAAGAAATGTACTATGACCGACAACGTCATAAAAAAACCGAAGTTTCCAGCGAGGCGGTCTATTACCTGCCTGGAAAGGGCCTTCTTTTGTAAACCAAAGACATAAGGGGTTTTTCTTTTTTAATTCAGAGCAGAGCCTGAACTGTCAAACAAAAAGTTGTGTTTCTTTTTTTAGCTCTGAGCGTTCAGAGCTAAAAATTTGTAATTCTTTTTTTCGTTCTGAGTGTGTTCCGAGTTTTTTCAGAGCGCGCTCTATGAGCTCAAAATACTGAACATACAGAGTTCAATGCTAGACACATAGCATTTGACAGCTAGTGTTCAGGTGTGTTTCAAAAATGGTTCAGGGTGCTCAAAGCAAACTTGCTCAGATGATGTTCAGAGCATGCTCGACATGCTCGGACTCTGTTCAGAGCTCATTTCTGAATTAAAAAAGAAAAACGCCTATTCTAAGAGTTGTAAAAACTAATGTGGCAGTACTATAAATGCTCTCGGTCTCGGTCTTGATCTCGGTATCGGTCTCGGTCTTGGTCTCGGTCTCAGTCTCGGTCTCGGTCTCGGTCTCGGTCTCGGTGTCGGTCTCGGTCTCAGTCTCGGTGTTGGTATCAGTCTTGGTCTCGGTCTCGGTCTAGGTATCGGTCTCGGTCTTGGTCTTGGTCTTGGTCTTGGTCTTGGTCTTGGTCTTGGTCTTGGTCTTGGTCTTGGTCTTGGTCTTGGTCTTGGTCTTGGTCTTGGTCTTGGTCTTGGTCTTGGTCTTGGTCTTGGTCTTGGTCTTGGTCTTGGTCTTGGTCTTGGTCTTGGTCTTGGTCTTGGTCTTGGTCTTGGTCTTGGTCTTGGTCTTGGTCTTGGTCTTGGTCTTGGTCTTGGTCTTGGTCTTGGTCTTGGTCTTGGTCTTGGTCTTGGTCTTGGTCTTGGTCTTGGTCTTGGTCTTGGTCTTGGTCTTGGTCTTGGTCTTGGTCTTGGTCTTGGTCTTGGTCTTGGTCTTGGTCTTGGTCTTGGTCTTGGTCTTGGTCTTGGTCTTGGTCTTGGTCTTGGTCTTGGTCTTGGTCTTGGTCTTGGTCTTGGTCTTGGTCTTGGTCTTGGTCTTGGTCTTGGTCTTGGTCTTGGTCTTGGTCTTGGTCTTGGTCTTGGTCTTGGTCTTGGTCTTGGTCTTGGTCTTGGTCTTGGTCTTGGTCTTGGTCTTGGTCTTGGTCTTGGTCTTGGTCTTGGTCTTGGTCTTGGTCTTGGTCTTGGTCTTGGTCTTGGTCTTGGTCTTGGTCTTGGTCTTGGTCTTGGTCTTGGTCTTGGTCTTGGTCTTGGTCTTGGTCTTGGTCTTGGTCTTGGTCTTGGTCTTGGTCTTGGTCTTGGTCTTGGTCTTGGTCTTGGTCTTGGTCTTGGTCTTGGTCTTGGTCTTGGTCTTGGTCTTGGTCTTGGTCTTGGTCTTGGTATTGGTCTTGGTCTTGGTCTTGGTCTTGGTCTTGGTCTTGGTCTTGGTCTTGGTCTTGGTCTTGGTCTTGGTCTTGGTCTTGGTCTTGGTCTTGGTCTTGGTCTTGGTCTTGGTCTTGGTCTTGGTCTTGGTCTTGGTCTTGGTCTTGGTCTTGGTCTTGGTCTTGGTCTTGGTCTTGGTCTTGGTCTTGGTCTTGGTCTTGGTCTTGGTCTTGGTCTTGGTCTTGGTCTTGGTCTCGGTATCGATCTAGGTCTCAGTCTCGGTCTCGGTCTTGGCCTTGGTCTCGGTCTTACTCTCGGTCTCGAGCTAGGTTTTTGCCTCGGTCTCGTCATGGTCTCGGTATCATGAAACTAGGTCTCGTCTTGGTATTGTTATCGGTCTCTAGTCTCTTCTGGTTTCGGTTTAATATCAGTTACGTCATTTGAAAAGTACAAAATTAAAATGCACGACTTAAATGCACATCCTTGGTCTTAAGGTCAGAGGTCATAATTAGTCTGAATAGGTTATAAACAATACATTTTTTTAACTATGGACTCTGCCTCAAAATGAATGTGACAAATAATTAATCAGAACTTTACTCGGATATTTTGGAACAGGCCCTTAGCCGTATAAAATGTGTGATACATATCAGTGCAGAGGGTACCTTCCTTAGCCATCCTTCAGCTTAAAAGAACCAACTTTGAAATTTTTAAAAACTTTTCAAAGACTTCTTCAAAGTCTTAAAGCGAGTTATCGCATCAGCCAAGCTAGAAGGTTAGGAAAAATACTGTCAATCTATTGATACAACCCAAGAGCATTAGAGAAAGGCATATAAACAGCTTGGAAATCACGTATAAAAGTATCCACATCCAGAGGAACACCCCAGCGAGGATTGCAATCTCCGTTTCCTTGGATAGGTACTAGTTATGAACAAAATTCTTGACAATTTAAGACTTTTTTTATCGTTGTACTGAGATTTTGCAAATAAAACGAACTTAACGAACTTACCGCGATAATTGGATGAAATTAAAATTATTTTGATTACTTTTGCCTGACGCTTCGACCACTGGATGAATGATGGCTTGTGAGGCAAAAATAATCAAAATGTTTTTGATTTCATCGAATTACCGTGGTAAGTCAGTTAAGTGTCGCTTTATTTACAACGACCCAACCCGCAAATTATCAGATGTATGTTCACGGCAATAGTTAGGCAGATACTAACCTACGGTAATCTATAGTTTGGTAGAACGCGACTGAGAAAGCAACAAACCTGAAAACCTTGACAAAAGTTCAAAGTAAAATATGCGTATGTATTGTGGGACTGAAAGTGATACTCAACCTGAGACTCCTAGATCTATTCGTGCAAGAATCAGCAGCATACAGTACATTGCAGCTAAGTCAGACTTACTGCTGGAAAGAAAGCACAACGGGCCATACTTAGATTCTTCAGAGATAAGTGGGAATTAATGTTTGACTATACACAACTCTCTATTTGAACTTCAACAGACCCTTCACTAATTCTTTCTATAAATAAAGAAAGGAGTGGGGATAGAAACCAACCTTTAGGTAATGAATCTACGATAACAGTCTTCACTGATGGTTCTAAGATGAACACTGGAGTTGGTAGAGGAACTTTCTCGGAAACTGGGACTAGTGAGCTCCTTCAGACTTCCGGACTTTTGTAGCGTCTTCCAAGCTGACGTCTTGGCAGTGACCATAGCATCTTTCATTCATTTCATCTGCAAATGTCTTGTTCTGGCCAAAATGAGTGCAAAATCATTAGGAAACGCATTTTTTACTACTTTAATAAACTTTCGATCTGAAAATCAAAGACCTTATCACTTTTCTGATCGTGACTACTCAGGGTAAGTTTTTCAGTGCTCATCCTAGTCCCGGTGTTTTACCTGAATTAACTCCAGAAACTTGTTCTTCAGTCAGTTTAAATATTAAGTTAACTTACCCAATTTGGTGAGTTAACTCAGGGACGAAATTGAGGGCATTTATCGTTGTGGCGCTGCGTTATCTCGATTTAGATATTGAAAGTCGTTGCCCATCGATCTCAATAGATTCTTGACAGCTGAAAGATTAAGTTAATCCTTTAAAAACTGTTTCTGAGATAACTCGGGGTAAATTTATTTTCAGGATAAGCTAACTCTGATTTAACTCAGAATTAACTCTGCACTCAAAAACTGGGCTTAAATGTCTCTAAGACGAACTTCGGGTTTTGAATTACAGTACTCTGAAAATAAGAATGTATGCCTATATATATCAGAGTTTTCCTTGCTGCATTCATGAAAATCGTAGCTTTGGGCCAGTTTGTTGACCAGCTAATCATCCTTAATTAATAACAGAGATCAAAAATAACAGTCGACCTTTATTTTCAATTGGTTTCTCACTGAGAGGTATTTAATTCGTCAAATTTCAATATGGTCTCGGTCTGAGATTTATTTTTAAAAATTAATTATTTGGGTCTTTTGGTGAGATTTGTCATTAAACTCCCAGAATAACTCTTATTTTTTGATTTTTTTCTAAAAAATAAAGGGAAACGATTAACCTTCAACTGTTTCTATGGAAAATAAATCAAAAATGATATTTTCTCTCTAAGAAAAAGTGGATATAAAATCTGTGTTGTTTGAAATATTTCAGATAGTTCAGAACTCAGTAGACTCAAATCGTCATTTACATTTATGAAGAAGAGGTATTACGATAATGACGCCACAGATACCATCTAAACGTGGCTTTCAAGGATATTTTGGTCATTGTGTTAATCTCGCTTTTGTCTCGCCATGCCCGTTTACATGGTTATCTGTGTCGTGGTTTTCTCGCAATGGTCTCGCCATGATATTTACACGTGGTTTTTGTCATTTAGAATGATTTTCCATCATCTCGCTTTGGTCTCGCTATAGTCTCGCCAAAAAAATTTTTTTTCAAAATTACATTACACATAGGTTACAATAAGCTAAAACCGTGGTTAAAATTTCCAAATGTGGTTTTATGTTTCAAATCCACGATACAGGTAGCCGTGTATACCTGTATCGTGGATTTCTCGCAATAGTCACGCCGTGACATTAACACGTGGTATTTGTCATTGTTCACGTTTTATCATCATCTCGGTGTGGTCTTGCTTTTATGTTACCAAAGTCCGACTATTTTATTATTGCATGTACAATTCGTTGTGGCGCCATCTCTATTCCTTTGCGAAAAAGGCGTAGAAGGGTGATATCCATAGTGTCGCACATCGTTGGCCTCAGAATTTTGACAGCTGAAAGATAAAGTTAA
This sequence comes from Dasysyrphus tricinctus, assembly GCA_963921185.1. NCBI lineage: Eukaryota > Metazoa > Arthropoda > Insecta > Diptera > Syrphidae > Dasysyrphus > Dasysyrphus tricinctus. The sequence goes on along the minus strand of OY992530.1, from coordinate 101,950,023 downwards.
TCCTAAGGGTCAGTTTTTCAGTTCAGGGTTAGCTCTGAGTTTAATCAGAGTTAGCTAATCCTGAAAATAAATTAATCTTGAGTTAACTCAGGAACAGTTTTTCAGTTGAGGATTAACTTTATCTTTCAGCTGTCAAAATTCTGAGGCCAACGATGTGCGACCCGTCTACGCCTTTTACGCAAAGGAATAGAGATGGCGCCACAACGAATTGCACTGGAAATAACTTTCAATATCGAAATCGAGATGGCGCCACATCTAAAAAACCCTCAATTTGGTGCCAGAGTTAACTCACCAAATTAGACGAGTTAACTCGAAGTTAACTTTCGATTTCAATTGAATGAAAAACACGTTTTTGGAGTTAACTCTGGTTTAACCCCGAGACTAGGATGATCTCGCACTGAAAAACTGGCCCTAAGTGTGTGAACTAAGTTCACTTAAATGAACTTTATCGTTCGCGAACTACACAAGCTTAACAGACGCGTTACAGCTCAAAGATCAAAAAGAGTCAATTACGATCAGCACTTCCACTTAACCTTTATTAAATACTGAAGAGTATTAAACAATGATTGACCAAGCAATTCTTTGAAAATCCAAAAGCAGAGCTTTTTAATAAAAAAAAAACAAAATTAAAATCTCCAAATAAAATTTATTTTTTTCTCTCAGCGATAAGTGGTCAGTGGTTCACCGAAACCTAAACAAATTAAAATAAAAGTTTCTCACCGAGAGAAACCGAAAAAAGTTCTTTTTAAGTTAAATGGTTATTAAGTGACCATTTTAAAAATCTCGACAGGCAATCGAAATTTTAAAGTCTTTTCAAAAGGTTGAATTTTATTTTCGACCTCTGATTAATAATAATCACTGTGAACAAACTCTACTTTAAAGTGATAAATAGTAGATATTATAAAGTATACTCACCAACCAAAGCAGCAACATACTGCATTTTTGTCGATGTCCTAACAGCTCCATCCGATAGAGGATCATACAGCATTGGATTTCTGGCATTTTGATCTCCATCTTCTTGGCTCACCGTCTATAAGTTTAAAAATTAATTAAAACAAAATTCAATTTAACTTAAATTTAATAACAAAAAAAAAATAAAAACAAAGCTGATTTAATTATATTATGTAAATGAATATTGTTCTTAACTCACTTGATACGAAAATATAGCAAATACATAGCAGTTTTAGCTGAGCAAAATCAACCCCTTGAACTATGAATCAAGTGCAGAGGATTTCTTCTTCTCTTAATAAATTGCATTGAAAACAAAATCTTATTAAAATCAATTCATATAAAATACAAACGCAAAAAAAATAACAAGAAATTAGAATCGTACATGTCTTTTTCCTGATGATAATGGTTTGAATAAACCTCTATGGGCCGCGCCTTCTAGTTCTAATTCGTATTTCTCTTTCTACAAAACAAAAACAAGAAATAAGCTTAAAATAACTTTTGTTTTTAGATTTTTTAATAGAAATTCACACGTGCTCTCTGTCAGCCATTAATGTGCCAAAAACTAAAGTGGCATCAATTAAACATAGAAATATCAGAAAACAATCGGCAAGGCACAGAGCGACACGGCGCAGTGCAGCGCATCAACACAGCGCATAACTTTTTTTTTTTAATTTTTCTCTAAAATAAATTTGCTGAAGCTTGTAGCGCGGCATCTTCATTGTAAATAAATGATAAATATTTTTGTTGGTGTTGTTACTTTTCTTTTTAGTAAATAAACGAAAGAAAACTAAATGAGAGAGGGCTGGTTTATTTATAATAAGAAACGCATTTAATTTGTTATTTTGCCAAATTTTATAGCAATAAGCATAGTTGCATGAGTAGTCTTACGAGTATACCTACACTTTTTTATATTTAGAGTTTTATCTGAAATGCAAAGTTTCCCTGACGCAATTTGCAAATATATTTTTTTACATTTTTTTTTTCAATTAGGTCACACGGTCTTCCTCGTATGGTTCAAGGCTCTTAGACAAAAACTTCATTTTTTTGTTCCAACAAATGCATTTTTTGAGTTTTTACCCTTTGAATGTATTGAATTCTTTATTCAACAACTCTTATGGAAACATCCTCAAGGAGGCGTACAAACGTTTTATAAGAAAAGTTGTTAATCTCAGGCCTCAAGGTTATAAAAAGTTTTATAAGAATTTAAAAAAGTAGATCACTTTTTGCTGTCATGATCATTTTTATCTATTGTTTTCAACGATGCGCGATGATGAGGTTAAAAAATAATTCATATTTTATTATTTAAAAACAAAACTTAAGCTTAAGGTAAACATCAACGCAGGAAGATAGCTTCTGTGTCATACAGTGGCATATTTAATTTTCGTGTTGCGCCTTTTGGGGTAGTTAAATCTTACCTCAGCAATTAATTTTTATTATTTACTAACTTTTATTTTATTTATTTAAGACATTTTCTGCGGGACTGCTGCAAAAAATCAGTGCGAGTTATACTAATCCGCTCGAAATGAATTTTATGAAACTATGAGTGTCAAGTTAGCAAAGCAACTTTGACGAATCAAAAAATTATTAGTTGGATAATTTGCCGTCAATTAGTCGTTAATTAGTTGTGATGATTCCGAATTTGTCGTTCAATGTTTTCTATGTTTTTTTTGGGTGCTTTGCTAACTTGATATCAAGTAAGGAAAGCAACTCTCAAGGATCGAAAAATGGATAGGTGCATAATTTGTCGTTAATTAGTCGTTAATTAGTTGTGACAATTTCGAATTTGTCGTTCTATTTTTTCTATGTTTTTTGTTTTATAAAAGTGGTAAAAACCTCTACATAAAATTCAATATTTTAGTGCTTTATAATTTGCCGTTAATTAGTCGTTCATTAGTTTTGAAAAGAAGTTTTTAGTGTCGGAAATCAGTAAAAACTTCTTTTACCTGATGGGTTATGGCTTAATAATTTGCCATTAATTAGTCGTTAATTAGTTGTTGCAAATTCAATTTGATCGTGCAATGTTTTCTATGTTTTTTTTGGGTGCTTTGCTAACTTGATATCAAGTAAGGAAAGCAACTCTCACGGATCGAAAAATGGATAGGTGCATAATTTGTCGTTAATTAGTCGTTAATTAGTTGTGACAATTTCGAATTTGTCGTTCTATGTTTTTTATGTTTTTTTGTTTTGAAAAGTGGTAAAAACTTCTACATAAAATTCAATATTTTAGTGTTTTATAATTTGCCGTTAATTAGTCGTTCATTATTTTTGAAAAGATCAATTTTGTCGTGCGATGTTTTCTATGTGTTTTGGGGTTATTTGTTTTCTATGAGTGTCAAGTTAGCAAAGTAACTTTTACGAATCTAAAAATGAGTCGGTGGATAATTTGCCGTTAATAAGTCGTTAATTAGATGTGACAGTTTCGAATTTGTCGTTCAATGTTTTGTATGCGTTTTTTAAATTCTTCGTTAGCTTCATATCAAGTTAGCAAAGCACTACCTTAAAGAGGGATTTAAACTGCTAACACCGAGTTGTTTATGTCTTAATAGTTTGCCACTTATTAGTCTTCAATTAGTTGAGACAATTTTGAGTTTGTCGTGCAATGTTTTCTATGTTTTTTGGGTTCTTTGGTAGTTTGACATCAAGTTGGCAAAGTACTATGTGAAAATGTGGTAAAATCTGCTTATACCAGATGGTTTATGGCTTAATAATTTACCATTAACTAGCCGTTAATTATTTGTGATAATTTTGAATTGGTCATTCTATGTTTTCTATATTTTTTAAAAAAGTTGTAAAAACTTTCAAAACTTAATATGTTACTCCTTGATAATTTGCCATTTATCAGTCGTTAATTAGTTGTGAAAAATTCAATTTTGGCATGCGATGTTTTCTATGTAATTTTGGGTTATTTGTTTAGTATAAACACCTACGAAAAATAATTATTAATGGCAAATCATCCGCCTACCCATTTTTTGATAAGTGAAAACATATTTGGTAACCTGACGCTTATAGAAAACAAATCACCCTGAATTACATAGAAAACATCGCATGACAAACTGAATTTTTCACAACTAATTAGCAGTTTATAAATGGCAAATTATCAAGGAGTAACACATTGTGTTTTGGAAGTTTTCACAACTTTTCGAAAAAAACAACCAATTCAAAACAATCACAAATAATCAACCGCTAATTAATGGAAAATTATTAAGCCATAAACCATTCGGTATAAATACATTTTACCCCATTTTCAGATAGTACTTTGACAACTTGATGTCAAGGTACCAAATAACCCAAAAAACATAGAAAACTTTGCACGACAAATTCAAAATTGTCACAATTAATTGGAGGCTAATTAGTGGCAAGCTATTAAGCCATATACAGCTTGATATTAGCAGCTTTAATCCCTCTTTAAGGTGGTGCTTTGCTAACTTGATATGAAGCAAACGAAGAATTAAAAAAAAACATAGAAAGCATTTCACGATTGAATGCAATTTTTCACAACTAATTAATGACTAATTAACGGCAAATTATTAAGCCATGAAACATTAAGTATAAGAAGTTTTTCACACTTTTCGAGTAGTGTCAAGTTAGCAAAGCCCCCAAAAACACATAGAAAACATTGAACGACAAATTCGAAACTGTCACAACTAATTAACGGCAAAAACATATAAAAAACATCACACCACAAAATTGATCTTTTCACAACTAATTAACGACTAATTAACGCAAATTATTAAGCACTTAAATATTGAATTTTAGAAGTTTTTATCAATTTTCAAAATAAAAAACATAGAAAACATAGAACGACAAATTCGAAATTGTCACAACTAATTAACGACTAATTAACGACAAATTATGCACCTATCCATTTTTCGATCCGTGAGAGTTGCTTTGCTTACTTAATATCAAGTTAGCAAAGCACCAAAAAAAACATAGAAAACATTGCACGATCAAATTGAATTTGTCACAACTAATTAACGACTAGTTCAAATCATTAAGCCATAACCCATCAGGTAAAAGAAGTTTTTACTGATTTCCGACAGGGTGCTTTGCTAACTTGATATCAAGTTATATATCAATATCAGGTGTTTTTTCAGCCTTTGCGAGGGGTGGCACAGTGGGATGAGAAGTGATTCTAGCGCGCCAAAAGTGGTATAAAAAATGGTCTCCAAAATGCGTAATTTTTTCAGGGAATGTTGTGAATACCTGGGCGTGAAATAATCGAGAGCCAGTTTTTGTAAAACTTCATGTACTTTGTTTTTATTCCTCGTTTCTTAGAAGGTTATGAATAATCTTAATTATGAAGTCAAATTACTGCTTTTATAAAATTTCGATATTGATCCTATTTAAGGATGGATATCTGCTAGATTTTTTTTTTCTTGTTTACCAATAGTGTCATTATTATAAACAATCAATTCCAATAAAATTAATTCACTGGTTGTTTGTTATTTAAATCAATTTATTTAAACAATTTTTATATCATTGTTTTTTGTTTGTATAGTCTGCCAAAAATCCGGAACGTCATGGAACGTCTTACCTATACTTCCATTAGCTAGTCCAATATGTATACTTACATTGCTATAAAAATCGCTACCAACTACCACCAACTAACAATTTTATTTAACTTTTAATGAGAGATAACGTTAGCCACGAAAGTCAAACTGCTCTCACTGGTGACTCAAGGTCGGTAATGTATTCCGTTATAATAAGTTGTCGCGAGTGTTTTCTGCGTTTTTTGGGTTGTTTTATTTTACAAACACTCAAATTTGCTTAAAAATAATACATATTAATTAAATAATTAAATTTTATCCACCGGATTATCGATTATTAAAAAAAAAACTATAATCCTATTAAAGTGTGAACAAATGCTAGCAGAAAAGTTCCATGTAGGTTACAAATAATAAACAGATAAGTGTTGCCATTTTAAAGGTTGAAAATGAGGAAATAATAAAGAGCTGTCATATTATGTGCGGCATATTTAGGAGGATATCCATAGAAATGGCTTCAATTTTGAAAAAGTCAATATTATATGAAAAATTAAGGGAAAAATATCGTTATCAAAAGTTGCTGACTCCTATAAATAACGAAAATCGGCAATAATTGTATGATGTGATCCAAGAATATGTGGAGCCACCAGAGGCTGCATGGAGCTTTGATTATGTTCAAAAAGTTAAAAATGCTTTGCAAAACTTCTGCAAAACCTTATCCCAGAAATGGAAAACTGCGAAGTTTTCCTATAGGTATTTTTATAAAAAAAACTCAGATTGGTTGGAAACAAGTTTTCATGTACCTCAATGCGTAAGGCAACAACAAAAAACAAAAGGGAATATAATAAGGAAGTTCGCAATTTATTATTCCTCCTAAATGACGAAAATGAATCTGAACATGAACATGAAAGTTTAAACAAATACAAATTTTTAGGTTTTCCTTTTAATTTTAAGTTTGAAAACTAGTTTTTTCAAAAAGTATTTACAAAACCAACTACATATGTGTATAGTCAAACAGAGAATCGATTTTCGACTTTAAAAACAGCAATAGCATGACATTCAAACTGTTGCTGTTGTTTTTTAATATTTGTTTGTCTATTGCAAGTAATCTTTTTTAGAAAATTACCCCTCCCACCAAAAAAAGGAAACAGACCCCCACCTCATACAATTTTTTTAGAACCGCCTAAGAATCATTTCTCAAATAATCCTGCATTAAGGGACACTCTTTTTTCGAACACTGATAGAATTTTCTTTTTGCCACTTTCTTGTCCCTAATTTTTGACACCACCCTGGAAAAATATTAAAAAACGTCTGCAACAACCTCAAAACTATAAAAGCTTATCAAAATTAGGTATTTATTCCATATAATTACCCCAAGAATACTTTTGGCGCGCTAGAATCGCTTTTCATCCCACTGTGGGTGGGTGTTTAAAAGAGCTTAGTCCCTTCTTTCATTTTTCCGTGTTATATCCTTTTTAATAGATTTAATCTGTTATTTTTTCAAGGCATAAACACCTCAATCTTGAGGGTCCCATTTATAAAATTCAAGATATTACTATTTTACGAGAACCTTATCATCGCTTTTTTGGAGATTTTCAGCGAAACAAAATATAAATAAATAAAGTCTCGACAAAAACGCCGATAAAGTTTCCTTAAAAAGCTTAAGCCATTGTTTATTGGATTACCAAGATAAAAGCCATGAGACTTAGGGAAAATGACAGAGCATATTATTTTTTATATTTTTTAAAGTGAATTAAAGTGTTGATGACCAAGCTGGTCTTAGCCCCTCACCCCTACCAAAGGCTGAGAAAAAAACCTGCCAGACTTTTGTATTCGATATATCGATACATGTTCAAGGTAAGTAACTGTAAAGTTAGAACTAGTTTACAAGCTTGTGCACCGCACTTTTTTTCGTAGTATAAGTCCGTGTGAATGAGCAACAAAAAAAAAATTCAGTGAGTGAGTCAGTCAGTTATGGTTATTGCGATTTTTGAAGTCCTATATCTAGAGAATTACTAATGATAAAGAGTCGAAATTTGGATAGCCACCTGTGTTTGATCAGTTAAGCAACTACTGCGAATTTGAAGTTTCTGACGTTATTGGTACTGAAGTTAGAAGGGGATTGAAAATGGCCTGAGTTTTTTCCTGTAAAAAGGGTGTAGTGCCGCGAACTTGGCTGGGCACTACCGTGCCCTTTGATAAAGTTAATATTTTCAAATTTTAATTTTTTTATTATACGATTCAAAATAATTTTTTATTTCAAGCTTATCTAATGTATATGTTCTCAAATAGTTTTGGATCATAGATGTGGGATTTTCATAAATTTTTTCATCTATTACTGTTTTATTTTAAAAATTAATTAAATATGTTCCATTTATTGTTACATCATTAACAGTATGTTTCCCTGATAATAAAATTGATCCATCTTTTATATTTAATTATTTTGTATATTTAAATTCCTTTCTTTAATTTTACTACAAACAGCTTTCTTATTATTTAATAAATTAGATGAAAATGTTGTATCGTTACTTAGTTTACAGATAGCTTAGCTATCTTAACTCTATTTTACATTTCTTAATATTTAAAAATTCATTTTCACAATTAGCAATTTTCTTTTTCAATTTCTAATTTACCACCTGGTTGGCTTATGGCCCTGACCTCAAATAGTTAACAATTTTTTTTACAATTATTTGATATTTAATTAGGACTACTATAACTTCATTATTCTGTAAAATTTTAAATTCTGAAACATTCATCAAGTCGGTTATTGTCATACTTCCATGTTTATGTCTTGTAATTTATTTAATGTCTTGTTAGTTTAAAATTGCAGGATTGAGGGTTCCTGTTTTAGCTAAAGCAATAGCTTGAATGATATTTTGTAAGTCGATAACAATCAATTTATTCTGTTCCCTAACCAATCATATTTGTGCGTCATTTTCTATCTCGTGTAGAGATTCAAATAATTTTTAAATTGCACTAAAAATCTCAGAGTATGTTACAAACAGATTATTATTGTTCGTAATTAGTTCAGATATTTTATTGTCTATGAGGACTAATTCGTCATGGTCAGGAGATCCTGATATTCATTTCCAAATTGAAGCTATTTTATTAATCCCTCGTTTTGTATCTATTAGTTGTAGGTAATTGAGCTAAAAGTGTTTTAATAATTATTACGTCAGTGTCCTTTGTAATGTCGAGACTGCTATCTTTAGTATTTTTTGGGGATGAATTGGAGTAAAGATTTCTTTCAATTTCAGCGGTAGTTTCCAATATTACTTTTTCAAAGTATGAGAGATGGGTAATATGATAAATGCTTCCAAAATCTGTATAAAGAGCTGCGTTGCCATTTTCTAACAACAAATAATTTTCTCTTGTATAATCCACTATATCAGCTTTTGCATATGTTAAAAATAATATTCCAATTAATAATGTTACCACCAACGCCATTTCCTTATATCCTCCGGATGCAGATGTGTTCCGGATTCCTTTGATTTTTTCGAACGGTTTTTTTCGTCTCGTTTTGTTTTTCTTTTATTTGCTCCTTTAGTATTTTACAACTGTTTTATTTATCTAATAATTTCGTCACTTTTTTTAAATTATTGTCAACCCTTTTAATGAATTGTTTATTATTATTTCTTTGTTCTTCACCTTCCTTTTGGTTATTAAACTTTTTAATATTTTCACCTTCAGTATTTTTATTTATTTTTAAGTTCACTTTACACTTTTATATATATTGAAATCTTGCTTCCTTTCTTAGGATACTTTTCACTATTCTTTTTTTCTCCTTCCTTAGGATGCTTTTCACTATTCTTTCTTTTCTCCTTTCTTAGGATACTTTTCACTATTCTTTCTTCTTTCTTTGAAGGATACTTATTTTTATGTTTCGCGTAAGTTATTTTTCGCGAAGACCTTTCAATTAAAGAGCATACTTTATTTTTTCTGCCTATACTTTAACTTTTAGGTCCTGTCACGGTCGCCAATTAAAATGCTTAACACATTTTTTAAGTTTTAAAAAACTTTATTTAATCTTAACCTAAACTGCAAGCTTTCAATATCAGAATGAACATAAAGTCATTGCACGCATATTTGTGCCCTATTTATACTTCTTAAAACAAAGAAATCTTATTCATTACCAATTACTCATACTAATCAGTTCTTACGAAATTTACAAATCTGTTTTCTATAATTGAAATTTGAGAACATTTTTCTTAAGTTCTTAATAATTATAAATTTGATTACTTAAAATATATGGCTCTTTCGGTGACCAATTTCATGTAAATTACGTTGACTTTAACTTGGTATGTTTATTGGGCAACTAATATCAAAATATTTCCCCATCACCAGACACCTACAGTGGAACCTGATGTCAGCCAGAAACTTTGAAAGTTAGCAAAAAAATATTTAAGTTTAAGTATGAAAGTTAACGTTTTATATACTTTAGGCAAATATTTTACAATATTTCTCTAGCCATCAAACACCTACAGTGGGGCGTTATATTCAACTGACACCTAAAAGTTGTCAACATAATTGTATGTTTTGCATTTATCAAATTAAAGTTTTATATTGAATAATATGTTCCTTGGGCAACTATATCAAAATATTTCCCAAGAACCAGGCACCTACAGTGGGACCTTTTGTGAACCAAATACATTCAAAAGAGTCAAAATAATCATGTTTCTTTCCGGTGCCGAACCTGCCTAAAGGCAAAACAGGCAGTTGCCTGGGCGCCGCTCAGCTAGGGCGGCATAATTGGTGGAACAAATTTAAAACTGAAAAAAGGGTAACACAAATGCATCCAATATAAATTTCCAATTCAACACGTTTCAGAACTTTTTTTTGGACTTATTATTAATCCAATCTAATTATTAAATTTAAATTTTGTTTCACAAAATCTCTGATCTTCATAAATATTAATTTTCAAACAAATTAAACTAAAAAATCATTAAATCATGAGTAAACGTACGAAAATGCCAGGTTATTTTTATAGAGATAAAAAAAAGAAGCGCGGCGAAGAAGACAAATCTATGAGTGGTTCATTGCAAGGAATGTTTCAAAATTTACAAGGTAGGTAAAAACATTGTGAAAAATAAACATACCAGTAATGTTGAAAAATATAAAGATTCAAACTTAGCTCAAAATTTTCAAGGTAACAACAATCAAACACAAGATATAATAGAACAAGTAGATTCAAACGAAGCTCAACTAGGTTCAAACAAATCTCAAGATGGAACGGAAAATAATTCGACAATCGAATCAAGTCAGATATTGAATATTCTCCAACACATTTCAAGCGAAAACGTAACTATCAACGAGTCGACAATACTTGGATATACGGTCAATGCTAATGTCAAAGAATCGTCTACATGGCCAAAAGAAATTTCAAATGAACTTTGTGAACACATACATAGTTGATTCATTGGATTGTTTACCATTTTACAGTGGAGATCATACATTTCCTGTAAGGTAGACGGTTCTCCCCAAAACTTTATTACTCTGTCGCACCCAATCTAACCAAAATCAAACGTTCATGGTTAATTTATTCTTTACAAAGTGATTCTGTGTTTTGTTTTTGTTGTGTTCTTTTTGATAAGAGTAATTCGTCATTATCAATGCCAGGGAGTGGCTTTAGTGATTGGAAAAATGTGCATATCACACTAGATTCACATGAAAAAACTCCAAACCATGCAGTCGCATTTAATTCATAGAAATTGCTTGAAAATAGAAATAAAAGTTTCAAAACCATCGATTCATATCAATCTAAAATAATTCAGAATGAAATGGATTTTTGGAAAATAATTTATTATTATTTTTCTCCATTCTTAGGATACTTTTCACTATTCTTTCTTCTTTCTTTGAAGGATACTTATTTTTATGTTTCGCGTAAATTATTTTTCGCGAAGACCTTTCAATGGCCATCAAGTTTCTCGCTAGCCAGTCGCTCGGCTTACGTGGCTCTTCGCAAAAATTGTATTACGCGAATAATGGGAATTTCTTAAAGCTTATTGAAGCGTTTGCAGAATTTGATTCAACCATGAATGCTCACATTCTAAGATTCTTGAAGGAAGATAGTCGTGATCACTATTTGTTTCACCACATTCAAAATGAGATTATCGGCATAATGGCAACAGCAATTATTGATCGAATAATCGAAATGATAGAAAAAAGTTTATATTTTTCTCTTATTTCTGACACCACTCCCGATCTATCACATAAGGAACAAATGACGATTTTGGTACGTTTCGTACATTTTTGTGAAGAATTGCATGCTTTCAAAATCCACTAACATTTTGTATCTTATGTGGAAGTTGAAAATACCACAGGGAAAACGTTAAGTCTCCAATGTCCAGTGAAGTCCAATGCTATTTTTCTGCTGTTCAAGACCTGTATAACTTTTTTTCGGAATCACCCAAGCGCTGGGCTATTCTGCAAAAACATGCTAACTACTTAAAACAATTTGTTTTGAAAGATTTGTCGGATACACGTTGGTCAAGCAAAGCAAAAGAAAATGTATCAGAAATTTATGATTCTTTAATCGAAATCGCAGAGAGTGCAGAATTTGATGGAAATTCAAGTTTCAAAGCAACTCAACTAGGTAAACGCATATACAATTTTAATTTGTTTTATCAACAATTATTTGCAATGAGTTTTTAGGAAAAATAAACGTCCTTTCAAAAATGCTTCAGTCAAAATCCATGGACTTTTTAACATGCTTAGAACATTTAGATAAACTGCGGCAGTTCTTTCAGGCAAACCGTTCTGAGGAATCTTTATTTGAAGCATTATACAAGAACGCTATAGAGCTTACGTAGTCGCCGTAATCAGTCAGAACAATCATCTCAATCAATTGATCCAAAATTTAAATTTAAATTTGGTTTCTTCTACCACGTAATCGATGTGACGTTATCTTCTCTCGACGAGCGTTTTGGACAGTATCAATATCTGAAAGAAAACTTCGGTTTTCTCTGCGATATTTCAAAGAATGTGGACTTTAAGGATTGGGAGAAACTTGAAGCAATTTTAACAGCAAGAATTGACGACGAAGTTCAAAAGGATCTAATAGCTAGGGATCTCTTGAGTGAAATTAATATATCGTCGGTTCAAAGGTAAAACTCACTAACTAACATTTTACACTTTTTGAAGGAAATTAGACTAAAGCATAATTTTTGAAGCTGAAAATTCAATTTCCGAAAATTCTTAAATAAAGTTCCCGGGTATACCTTTCAATGTCCTTATAAAAAACGTGCAAAATGAGGCTTTTTGCATTCAAAAAATGCATTTCGTTCTCATTTTCTTGAACGTTTTTTCTGCACTTAGTGAGTTTTACCTTTGAACCGACGATATTCAATCAAACGTCAAATCTTACTGAACTCAAACCGCTATCAATTTTAAATTATTTAGCTTCAAACCATTTGCTTGAATTGTTTCTAAATTTAACAATGCGTTAAAAGTTCTCTTAACTTTCCTGTACCTAAGTGTTGCTAAAGGGGAAGCTAGTTTTTCAAAACTTAAAATAATAAAATCATATTTACGCTCAACTATGACTGAAGAGCGATTAACAACCTTGGGAACAATTTTCATTGAAAAAGACATGCGTATTGAAGAAGAAGAAATCGCTACAAGATTTGCAAAAATGAAATCGCGAAGAGCAGCATTTTAATGTCAATATTTTGTAAAATTATTTTATCGAAAATCCTTAAAATATATTAAATAAAACTTTTAAATATTAATTTGTACGATTTTCGTTTTTTTTTTTAAGTATGGGACGCCAAAATTGAATTTGCCTGGGGTGGCAAAAGTCCCAGGTTCGGCACCGTTTCTTTCTTAACTAGATATGGAGGGCTAACATCTGAACTGAACCAAGTTAGAAAAAGAAAATTCCTCCACCTCCTACTTTATGCATATACATACATAAAGTAGGAGGTGGGTACCGTAAGTTTATTGTCCTATCATGGACATCAGGTCATATTTAGTTGTTTGTTAAGCTGTACAAGCAAATGTAGCTTTGCTACTACATAAGGGGTGTATTTTTTAGACGTGTGGTTTTCAAGAAGAAATAAAACGTATATAATTTAATGTTATGACCAAGAATTTAGCTTCATTATAAAGATAAGGGTTTGACCCTATTTTTCAAAAATGATTTCGGGCAAGTGGCCGCCGCGGCTGGCTCGAATAAACTCCAGCCGAGAAGCCCAATTTTCGACCACCAATTTTCGACGCGATGGCGGATGGACTCATTCGGGTCTTCGGTGCGCACTGTACGGCATCTCTGAGGATGCATATTATCGGCTAGAGTAAACGTGATGCGAAATCGATCCATGGTTGCTCGAATTACTGACTCTGCTGGGCGATTATGTCGACAAAAAACAGCATTTTCAAAGTAGATATGTTATATTTGGCAGTTATTTCAAATTTTGACACAAAAAATAGGTGGCAACCCTATAATTGCGGAAATATTCCCTGATCTTTATTTCTTCACTAATCTGTTCACGAATAAAGCATACACTAAGTTTTAGCCTTGTACTTAACAAATATCTCAAGTCACCCAACAATAAAATAAAAGATTTATTAATTTTTAAGAGCTTCTGAGTCGGCTGGCAAGCACTTTCGACCGCCAACCCCACCTGGCATAATTTTTGTATGTATAGCAATATATAAACTAAATTATAAATAAATTTCTGCCTTGTGCAATTTTGACCTTTTTTTTGCATTTTGAAAAAATCTGATGGCAACCTTTCGACCGCAGCAACCCTGCCAGACCTTGATTTTCGTACTTTACTAGTCCCTTTTGTAGTCTTGTGTCTAGTTGGTTAGTCAAAGTGGCTGGTCTCTTAGACTATAATGTTTCAGAACGAACTTGTAGCAAATTAAATTTCCTACAAAATTTTGTTAAAAAAATATAGGGATTGATTTTTATACATTCGTCATATCGCCGGCTTAGAGTGAAGAGCAGCTAACTCCTATTTTGCATTTGTTACAAAAAATTATTAAAAAAAGAAGTGTTCACGCATTATTTGAATACATGAAACAAAAATACATACCTATTGCTTAACAGTGAAATTGATAACATTTTATAGATTTTCGTATTTTTTAAGTAATTTTTGAACTTGCCTATAATGATCAGAAAAAAATTTGAGTTAACCGCTTTTCACTCTAAGCCGACGATATGATTTTTAAGAAACAAAAAAAGTGTCCTAATAAAAGTTGTAACTTTTTCGACCTTCAAAATTTTTGTACCAACGGTTTTTTAAAGCGATTAATGGTTCTCGTTCTGCAATGCGTTAAAATTTGAGAAGTCATTTTAATACTTTAAAATTAATAAAATTAGTTCATTTTTGAAGCTTTTGGCGGTCAATTTCAGCCTTATGCGGTAGAGTCATCGAAAATTGACACATATTCCAAATTAAAATGTCTTATATCAACTTCAAGCATGTATGCAAAGGGTGGCATAGAGGTGCGCTTGCCCTTCCCCCTAATCAAAATTTTTGAAAAATTTGTCTTTTTTTCTCTTTTCTGATATTTGAATGAGTCTGCCCCCAAGACCACTGAGTCCCCAAAAAAATGGGAACATAACAGTTATCTTCAAAAAGTGAAGTGAATGAAGGAGGTTTATAATAATATGAAGGCAGCAAATGTTGCAAAGCTTTTCGCCTGATATCTCAATTTTTTTAATTAAAAATAAGTTTGATAAATCTGTCAAATCATTTCAATTTTGTGCATTCATGCTTCTGACTTCAGGTCGATGACACGTAGATATATTGAAGGTTTTTACAAAAGTAAATAAGAAAATTAAATTGAAAATTTCCAGATTTAAGTTTATTATCTTATTTATCATACATATTCAAGTTCACATTTCGAAAAAAAATCGAACATTTCGAAATCAAATCTATTAAACACCTTCTGATCCCCCTCTGGGATCTAAGTTATTAAAGCTATTGATAGTATAGTTTTTCTGAAATTTCATAACAAGCTTTTATTAGTTAATAAGTTAAATAAAACATTAAAAGAAAACTGCTGCCCATAAAATTCGATAAAACAGAAAAAAATACGCATACGCCAAAGTGTCCCGACAACAAATAACTCAAATCTTCATAATAATAATATTTATTATGTTTTTCTTCCAATTTATACCAACCGTATTTACAAATTAAAATGTTAAATGCCGGAAAATGAAAATATCAAATGTTTTCGAAGAATTTATTTATCCGTTAATTTCTCAAAACAAATATGTAATAAAATTTAAAAATAAACTCATTTCAAACATTTTTGTATCTGCCACCAATCTACAATTTAAAAAAAATCTTCACTTATCGACGTCGCAAATCGATGCGATGAAAATGACAACATTCTTACATCCGTATCTTATCTAAGAAGAAAATAGTTTCATGAACTTGATTTCGAAAATGATTTTTATTCGAAAAATAAAATAGAAAAAAAAAGTTTATGTAATGAACTCGATGTATTTCCAATGGAACATTTATTCTTAAAAAAATATTTACCTGCCACCAACGGGCCATTGCTTTAACAACTTTGTCAGAATCCATATTTTGTATTTTTTTTTTTAGTAAACAATTATATAACAAAAGAAAAATAAATCACTTTTAGAGGTCACAATAAATAAAAATATTCACAATAAATATTCAAAGTTTGTGTGTTTTCAATTTTTCTTAATCTTTTTTTTTCGACACAATTAAGTTTCCAATTAACGGTGAGTTTATCCGGTTGGGGATTTAAATCCCTTTTGGAAAACTTTTTCCACACAAAATAACTGATAGCGAAAATCCTTTTGAGAATTTTTTTTTTTTTTTTTTTTCAAAAAAACGTCCGTTTTCCTCGAAATATTTACCCAGACTATCTTTTCGAAAATCTCAACAGGGACTCTACTCTGGTTCTCAATCAATCGTCAGTAGTTGTTGGGGCTACATCTTTTTAATTATATCTTTGTTTTGATTCTGTGGTTATGTTTTTTTATTTAGTTTTATTTTCTTAAATGAAGAAAAGATACAAATAGACATAAACAAAATTAAACTAAAAAAAGAAAATTCGTACTTTAGTACTCTCAGTTTGACATCAATTAGAACTCTTTCGTGTTTTCTTTCTTTTGCAAGTTGAGTGTATGAGTGTTTTTGAGACATTGTAGCCAAGATGCAAACCAATTATTATAAGAAAGTGACTTCTCCTCTTTTTTTTTGAGTGAGTATGTGTTTGAGAACAATTAAACATCGCAGACTATATAACATTCATACATCAACTAAATTAATCGAAAAGCACAATGAGTAAATGGTTTTATGTTTGTTTATTGGACGTAAATTGAAAGAATGCCAACAAAAATACAACTCACGTGTGCAGCATAGATATTGACGATACTAGCAATTTTATATATTTTTTTTCTTATGAATCACTCAAAACAGAAAATAAAGCTTTATTTAAAAGTCGGTATTAATAAGACCGTAAATGACATTTGGAGTGTGAAGAAGATAGAACTGGGATTAATAAATAAATAAAATACTAATGCACAAGGGTTTCGATTTTTTAAATAGTAAAATCAGAACAAAGTAGAAGCAGGATGAGCAACTCACATGCGTGCGGTTAGGTAAAAGAAGAATCTCTGTATTTCAAATTCAAAGACTAAATGTGGGTGTTCCCTTTTTTTATTAAAAATTACTTACTGTCAATTAATTAAAAATAATTCTGCATTAAAGAAGAGCAAAACAGAATGCAGTGCATTAACCAGATTACTCCACTTTTTGATGAAATATTTTTTTGTTCGTTTAGAAACAAAAAACAAAACCTCTCGTTTGCTGACTTTTAATCAGAAAACACTATTTTGTAGGTACTGGAGTTGTTCACTTCTTGCACCACACGTCAAAGATTTCAATCTACGTTTAGACTTTCGCTTTTGTTTTCTGGCTACCTTCTTGGCCGTACGCAGAACAGCGATGATCTAAAATTGATGACACCGAACACGGACAACGATTCATCATTTTTCAGCATTCAAAAATGTGTAATTATTTGGTTCATTCTCGGGATACCTTAAGTGTAAATTTGAAAATTTTGAGTTTTCAATGAGTATGTTTCTTAATTAATTCTGAACATTCAGAATATTCGGAATGAGCATTTTGGATTTTTTTATTCAACGAATAAACCATTTTGTCATTTCTTTATTATCTCCGGAACATTTGGAATGCATTCCTTTATTCTATGTGAAAGTTAAAAAGGAAATTTAAAGGATATGATGCATTCAATCTAATAAATTACTAACGTTGTTGTTCGCATTAATGGTAGATTCGCATTGTTGTTATTTATTGAGAAACAGCAAAGGTTTTTGAATACACTTTAACTCACCAGAATTGTTCAAACCGTAGTAGATTAACTTCTGATTCGACACTCCGCTTTTCTAAGACTGTTTTAATCTCTCTCGTTGCTATTTATATTTATGTATGGATGAATGACTCTAACACGTTGAATAAACAACAACTTCATTGTTTTGCACATTGATATACAGCAACAAGAGTTTATGTTTTCTTCAAGCCTCACAATATCGCTGATGCCCAATTCTCTAGCCCAAAAAGGTGCTGAAAAATAAGGAAAAGCGAAATAAGGCCAAATTCAAAAATTCGAAAATTTGGCCTTAATTCACTTTGCAGTAGTGAAATAAGACCGAATTCAATAGTTGGCCTTGTTTCACCAATTTCGCCTTATTGCGCTTTTAGTCTAGTGCAATCAGACAAAAATTACCCCTGACCCCGGCAAAATTTTTTACAAGCTGAATTTTGTTGGATATTGTGTTATTGGGCAATGGGGCCCTTGTCCCCCCTTTACTCTAGTGTCTAGGCAATAGGATAGCACTCGACCAACATATTTTAAAATGTTTGGTTTGTAATTAAAAAAGCTTATCCTTTTTTCTTCGAAGTCACGATTTGACCCCCTAAAAGATTCCTCCCCCCTCCCCATGGAAAATAAATGGTTCAAACCAAACATTGATAAGCACGCACTCACAACATCGGAAAAGTAGTTTGATTACTTAACTTAAATGTTGTTCCAAAACTTAAGTTCACATACAAACAGTTTACTTTATTTAAAAAAAACTGTTGGTATTTTATTTTAAGACAAACTCCAATAGGCCTTGGCATTGGTGTCGAGGTAGCTTAGATACTGTTTTTTTTTTTTTACTTTCTGCTTACGTTGACCGACTGTGGCGGTTTTAATTATTTGTGTTTTTTGTGAATAAAATTACGTGATATTAGCCCTGTTTTTTAGTGCAATTTTATCTTCACTTAGAACGAACTGAGTGCTTTTTGTTTACTTATCTAAATTATTGGGATTTAGCCCAGGGGACAGTTCTGTGATTGTGCTTGTTCTCATGGCTTCTGTACCTGATGGTCATGGTGACATCAGTATGTTTATGCCAGAAAAAAAGGATGCAATGAGTAAAATCTTCAACTGTGCAAAACTGAAATCTGGCCTTAGGCAGCCTCTCCCATCTCGTCTTTTCCCTCACGCTGTCACTGGTTGTGACACCACATCTGCCCACTATCGAAAAGAGAAAACCAGATCATTGAAATAGCTTCAAGAAAATGCAGAGTTGCGAGATAGAGTTGCAGTTTTCAACAAGCCAGGTGCCTCACATGAAGAAATTGCAGCTGCAGGAGAAGCTTTAATTGCATGGATGCTCTATAAGTAAACAGCGTTGCCCGCCTACTACAATTGTAGTGTTTTTACTACACTTTTTTTTCAAAAGCACACTCTACGCACGCTCCTCCAAACACTACACTTTTTCTGACATCAGAATTGAATATAATGATCTTATTATCAATCAGTTTAGATTTCAAAAACAAAGTTCATCACGTTGCGTATGAGTCCATGTATTTTGGATTTAAATTAGAATAATTTTGGTGTAGAAACGACATTGAAAATAATAGTTTAGAACTTCGTTCCATTATAAGTTCACAAGAGACGTTAAAAGAATATTTCAATGAAGACATTGTTAAATTTTGGGTCCATTCATTGAGTGTCAAAAATTTTCTTGGAAAGCCAGCTTTTGAAAATGTATGCAGTTACATACATACTTACTTTGTGTAGCTTGCTTTATAGCAGTGCAACTGCAGAGAGATTTTTCTCAAGTTTTATAATAAAGGATGATTTAAGAAATAATTTCAATATTTCAACAGTTGATGCAATTATGCAACCAAAAGAACTATTGAAAGACATAGCCCGCCCCCTAAATAAATACTGAAATATTTTCTCAGGTTCGTTAATAAAACTTATTTACTTTATTCAAAACGTCCACTTATTTATTTCGCAAAATAAAACACTTTACTTTTCTTACTACAAACAAAACGATTTATTATTCACCACTGAATTAATTCACAAACTTTACTTTTCACTTTTATTACAACCAACTTTATTCATTCACGATTAAAAACAAACTGTGTGCCTTTTATACATGTGCCTTTTATACTTGTTTTCCAAACTCTGGAAATAACGAGAACGTTCTGGTCTCTGCTTCCAGAGCTTTCCGTAGGGGAAATTTCCCAATAATTTCCCTTCCAAAAGCTTTTATTTGACAGCTGGTAAATCTGCTATAATCCGGCAGATGGCGCTTCCTTCGTTTGAGAGTTGCTATAATTATAGCTAATAAAGGTATGTTTGCACTGCGACCGTAAGCTTTACTGTGTCCGTTTGTTTGCATTTCGGAGTCGTCATAGTTCAAATATGGAAAGTTATTACACTGCCCCCCTCTTAGGATTGATCGTCCCGAGCAAATCCATCACTTCCATCACCATTATAATGATGTAAACGGTCGCTGTGAACTACTTTTAGTTTGTCTCTTAATCCTCTCTGAATGCGGTAGACGACATCGTTTATTCGTGTTACAACAGTATAAGGGCCTTCCCAATTTTGTTGAAGCTTCGGTGAGAGTCCCTTCCGACGGTGGGGATTATAAAACCACACAAGGTCTCCCACTTGGAATCCTGTCGTTGTGGCTTTTGCGTCGTATCTTGTTTTCATCCGATCACTCGACAGCTTTATATTTGCCCTCGTCCTTTCGTGAATGTCAACTAGCTTTTCTTTGAGGTTGTCCACGTAGTCGTCTATTCCTTGTGGCTCTCTTGTATAACATCCAAATTTGATTTCGCTTGGTAGTCGTATTGTGCTCCCGAGCAGGATTTCTGATGGTGTATGTCCTGTTGAGCTATGTACCGCACTTCGATAGGCCATCAAGAATAACGGAATATGCCGACCCCAGTCTCGTTGGTTGTCGCTTACAACTTTGGAAAGGTGTTCTTTAAGGGTCCGGTTGAATCGTTCAACCATCCCATCAGATTGTGGGTGAAGCGGTGTTGTCCTCGTCTTTTTAATGCCAAGGAGTGTACAAACTTCCTGAAAGATTTTGGACTCGAAGTTCCTCCCTTGATCTGAATGGAGTTCCATAGGTACACCAAACCTGCTTACCCAGTTGAAAACAATCTGATCCGCGACTGTTTTGGTTTCCTGGTTTGGGATGGCAAATGCCTCAGGCCACTTGCTGAAGTAGTCCATTACTACCAGGATGTATCGGTTTCCGTTTCTGGTTTCTGGAAAGGGCCTGCAACGTCTATTGCAATTCTTTCAAAAGGCGTGCCCACATTATACTGCTGCATCTTACTATGAACTTTGATTCTACTGTCGACAATTGTTTATCGACATTAGACAATTGTTGATCGACAGTTAACAATTGTTTATCGATAGAAGAAAATTGTTTATCGACACGCTCGTCAAGGGCAATAATTCTATTGTCAAAGGCATCTAACTTACATTCGAGCATATTTGTCTGTTTTTCCAGCAGACACCCCTGTTCTTGGCTCCGTTGTTCAAATCGTTTGAGAAGATTCTTTTGTTCATTCCGTTGTTCTTGGCTTTGTTGTTCTAGAAGATAGGGGCGACAAGGCCCCTTTGCCCCCTCTTGTGTTGCCTTTGTAATGTTTTTCCAATTTTGGCAGTCGAAACGTGCAATTTGACAATTAAATGAACTCTCTACGACAGTTAGTTTCCAAAATACAGCCAAAACCCGAAAAATCCAAGATGGTGGCGGTTTTTTCAAGATGGTGGCCAAACCCCACCTCGGGATGCTTGAGAACTTTCAGATATGATAAAAGGAACTGTTCTGAACAATATCCAACAAAAATCAGCTTGTAATAAATGTTGCCGGGGTCAATGTCTAATTGCACTGGACTATTTAAAAAAATGTGTGAGTACCGGGACTCGCGTGGAAGATGTGTAGGTAAACATTCGTTTTCACCTGAAGGTAAGGGATCGGGTCATTACCACGTATGGCAAAAATTAGAAATCTGTAATACCAGCGCTAAAACAAAATGGTTGCACGACCCGAATTATAATGAATTTACCCATTAAAAAACACCTTCCGATAAAACTTTATGACGTCACAAAGGTGTTCCTGGATTCAAAGTTAGTGTCAAAAAGTAACTTTGAGTACATTTTTCCAACTCATCTCTTTGATACTGAGTTGAAATGGTTAATCCGTCAAAAGCAGCTGAAATCACGATGTTTTCATTTTGAGTTATCTTTTGTTTGCTTCTCGATCGTTCGGTTTGGAATTGATCTCATTTTTGTAATATGTAATAGTTTAATTTTATTATCCCCCAGATCTGATCCAGATTAAATTATCATAATAAAACAAACAGGATCCCAGTGCGACAAGAGTGTTATATACCTATCCGATCCCCGTTTATCCTTTTGTTTCTGTATTTTCCCTTTACTCTATTCTCTATCTTCTCCCTATCTTCAACACAAAAAGCCATCTACCTGTGAGAGAAAAAACTCATTTTTGCAAAAAAGTACACAGGGTGTTTGGTCAGAATTAATTTGCAAATCGAAATCCAAAAGCAAGGTCGGATTTTGTGTTGTTTTTGTAATACATGTATGCATATACAATCCAGATCAGATCTGGGGGAAAATATAAAGCTAATATATTTTTATTTTTATTGATTTTACCGTCGATAGTGAGTTTGGAAATTTTTTCCAGGTTCTGCGACATTTTTTTATCTGATATGATCGATTTGTATTAAAGAAATTTGTGCAAGTAATGAATGATTAAAAAAAATTGGAAATATTTTTGCTTAAATATTCAATTTGGTGCTAGAATGAAGTTAAATGAAATTTAATTTGAAAAATATATGCATTTTCGAAGTGCTGATAAAAGTTCTTTTCAATAATTAAATCACAATTTCTTCTTGATTTTTAATTCCAAATTTATTTCGACTTTTTTTCACGCAATTTGTTTGACAGATCAGCCATATTTTTAGCTTTTGTCGTTCCTAAATGAAAAGTAACTCAAAGTAACTTTTTTAAATAATATATAGCAACACTTCTTTTTGACACATTAACCACAGCCAACTAGAGAAACAGAAAAGAATGCACCACTTGGCAAATCATGTTATGACATTTCAAATCAAGAAATTGTAAATAACACTTAATAACCGCATTTTATTATCCTCATGATCTGATCCGGATCAGATCCTGATAAATAAAACGCACAGGATCTTAGTGACAGGAGTGCTATACTCGTCTCTTTTTTCCTTGTTTCTGTTGCCTCTTTTCCTCGCACTACTGAGACACATTCACAATAGTAACTTTTGGATCATGGAAATTGACCCAGATAAAAAGCAGGATCCCATGTTGTTTTTGTAATTACATGTTAAAAATTGATCCGGATCAGATCATGTGGATAATAAAATGCGGCTTATATCACAAACCAAAATTGCCACCCGCGATTGCAGAGATTAACATCAAAAGCAGCATATGGATACAAAATAATGAAATAAAAAATTAAATTTCTAGAAAAAAAAGCAACAAAATCTTCACCTGGCAAAATGTATGTCAAATATTTCTGTCAAGATATGATTGCATCTTGACATCCAATCAAGATATGGAACGGAGTGACTCCATTAGATATTTAATGTCAAGACGAACATTCTGAGAGAAATTATCTACTGTGGAGTCGGGGTGTAAGGAATTCACTCCACTTAGCAAATACCAAAACCATTAAGTATAAAATGAAAACTACCTTACCTATTCGAGTTTACAGAGTTCTACTTACCTACAACAAACAAAACGGTTCCAAACGGAACCGTGAGCCCATATCCGTTACAGCCGATTTTCAATTTTACACATACCGAGCGCTAAGATGTTTACACATCAAAAATTGTGTTTGAGCGATCTGATTTTTTTTTATTTTGGACAGGAACACTGTTCTATGGTCCCTACAACGGGGGAGGCACTGATCATAAATAATATTTTGCCTAATGAGACTTTCGTTGTTTCACATGAAAACATAGCTTCAACAATTAAGGTATTTCAATTTCGGAGCGGTGTTTTTGAACAAAACTAATTATTATTTTAGATTTTAATATCATCTTATTTGCATTTTCAGTCACAAGCGTGACAGTTAACACCAAGAAACTTTCACGAATTCTAATGAACTACTCGTGTTACAGTTTAAACCTAAAATAATGTGCTTAAATTCGTGCAAAGTGTAGCGGAAAAAAAATTTGTCCAAGGGAAGTTCAATTAATTTTTTAATTATTTATTTTTGCTGTGTAAAAACTATTTTCTTACTCTGAACAAAATTAAAATAAACAAAAGTAAAAATAAAAAGTTTTAATTTTTTTAATTTAATTCCATAGATATTCGATTACAAAAAAAAAACACTTTTGGGGTCTAAATATAAAATATTCGCAAATTCAAAAACAAAAATCACATTACTTCACGGTTCGGTTGATTTTTTAAATATTTATAAACCAAATAACGGGTGATTTTTTAGCTGGTTTGGTTTTGGCAACACTGGTTTTGACAGCTGACGTGTGTTTAGTACCTTGTGTCACTGTCAAACAGCTTCAGTTTGGTTTGCAATTTAACCATGGATCGTCTTACAAATGAACAACGCTTGCAAATTATTGAATTTTACTATCAAAATTCGTGCTCGGTTCGAAATGTTCATCGCGCGCTGCTTCCATTTTATGGTTGGCATTCTCGACCTTCTGAGCAGTCTATTCGGAAGATTGTGACCAAATTTCGCACCAAATTTACTTTGTTGGACATTAAACCACCAACACGTTTACGTACTGTGCGTAGTGAAGAAAATATTGCGGCCGTATCAGCTAGTGTGACAGAAGACCGCGAAATGTCGATTCGGCGCCGTTCCCAGCAGTTAGGCCTTTGTTACAGCACTACGTGGAAAATTTTGCGGAAGGATTTGGGCGTAAAGCCTTTTAAGATACAGCTGGTGCAAGAACTAAAGCCAGCCGACCTACCACAACGCCGAATTTTTGGTGAATGGGCTCTTGGAAAGCTGGCCGAGGATCCGCTTTTTTATCGAAAAATTGTGTTCAGCGATGAGGCTCATTTTTGGTTGAATGGGTACGTAAATAAGCATAATTGCCGCATTTGGAGTGAAGATTAGCCAGAAGCATTGCAACAGCTACCAATGCATCCCGAAAAAGCCACTGTTTGGTGCGGTTTATGGGCCGGCGGCATTATTGGGCCATATTTCTTCAAAGATGATGCGAATCGCAGCGTTACTGTCAATGGTGAACGCTACCGAGCGATGATAACAAACTTTTTTTGCCCGAAATGGAAGTTCTTGACTTGCATGATATGTGGTTTCAACAAGACGGTGCCACATGCCACACAGCACGCGAAACAATGGCGCAATTGCGAGGCGAGTTTGGTGAACAGTTAATTTCACGTTTCGGGCCGGTCAATTGGCCGCCTAGATCGTGCGATTTGACACCATTAGATTATTTTTTGTGGGTGTATGTCAAGGCTAATGTCTATAGGGACAAGCCCGCTTTGATTGACGCACTGGAAGCCAACATCCATGCATTCATTCGTGAGATACCGGCCGATATGTGTGAAAGAGTATGCCAAAATTGGACTCAGCGGATGGGCTACCTGAGACGCAGCCGCGGTCAACATTTGCATGAAGTTATCTTTAAACATTAAATTGCAAGGTTCAAACTATCGATTCAAATAAATGTTTCATTAATTTTTTCGAATTTTTTGTGTTTTTTTTTTTTCAGTTCTAAACCTCTTAAAAAATCACCCGTTATTAGGAACAAAAAAAAACATAATTCAAAAGATCAAAGTCTTTATTTACTTGTAAAATGGCACTGTAAAATATTTGTTTTCAGTTTATTTTCCAGATATAGGCCAGGAAAAATGGGTTCCGAGGTTGAAAAAATTAATTCATGAAATATTAAAATTGGAATCGACGCAGAATTGCAACCTCTATAACATATCCAAAGTCCCCTAAAATCCCCGCATTGGCTTTTTGTGTAGATGCATTTGAAGAGGTGCAGACGTGGAGAACTTGGAGGTCTATCAAACTAAAATATTTGTTTTGGTACAACCTAACCATATTGTAATAACTTTCCATATTTGAACTATAACGACTCCGAAATGCAAACAAACGGACACAATAAAACTTACGGTCGCAGTGCAAACATACCCTTATTAGCTATAATTATAGCAACTCTCAAACGAAGGAAGCGCCATCTGCCGGATTATAGCAGATTTACCAGCTGTCAAATAAAAGCTTTTGGAAAGGAAATTATTGGGAAATTTCCCCTACGGAAAGCTCTGGAAGCAGAGACCAGAACGTTCTCCTTATTTCGAGAGTTTGGAAAACAAGTATAAAAGGCACAGGTTTGAACGGCAGCGACACAGTTTGTTTTTAATCGTGAATGAATAAAGTTGGTTGTAATAAAAGTGAAAAGTAAAGTTTGTGAATTAATTCAGTGGTGAATAATAAATCGTTTGTTTGTAGTAAGAAAAGTAAAGTGTTTTATTTTGCGAAATAAATAAGTGGACGTTTTGAATAAAGAAAATAAGTTTTATTAACGAACCTGAGAAAATATTACATTGGTGTCAGAAGTGGGATAAAACTTGTTTTATCTGTGCACTCAGTTATTGTGTGAAAAGTGAAAAAAAAAGAGACAATGGGTAAATCTTTGAATGATTTAAATTTAGTGGAACTTAAGGCAGAACTGAATAAGCGAGATCTTCCTACTGCTGGAACAAAGAATGATCTTATAATTCGTCTGCAAGAAGATTTAAGAAGATGTGGAAAAAACCCGGACACGTTTATATTCGACATTGAAATGGAAGAACAGCAAGAGCAAGTAAGTACATCGGGCATGACCAACATGCTGTCTCAGCTGCTTGCCAAATTTGATAGTCAGGAAAAGAATCTTCTCGAACGTTTCGAGCAACAAAGTCAAGAGCAGAAGAATCTTCTAGAACAACAAAGCCAAGAACAAAAGAATCTTCTAGAAAAACAAGAAAGGAATCTTCTTCAACAATTCCAAGAACAGACAAATCTGCTCGAAAGTAAGTTGGATGCTTTTGACAACAGAATTATTACTCTTGACGAGCGTGTCGATAAGCAATTTTCGACTGTAGATAAACAATTATCGACAATAGAAGCAAAGTTCGAAGATAAAATCGAATCCATTACAAAGGAATTAGATACAGTAAAGAAAATGAAGGTTCGAGAAAGTTCTGGCGACTGTCCAAAGAAAAAAGAGATGCGTCCACCAAACTTCGATGGGCAAACTTCTTGGTCAATTTACAAGAAGCAGTTTGAGGCAGCCGCAGCAACAAATGGCTGGGATGAGGAAGACAAATGCATAGCTCTAACGCTTGCCCTCAGAGGACCTGCTGCTGAGCTGTTACAAAGCATACCAGCAGATAAAAATGGCAACTTCAGTGCTCTCGTTCAGGCCATTGACAAACGTTTTGGAGATGGCCATATGCAAGAAGTCTTCCGCGTCCAACTCAATTCCAGAGTCCAGAAAAGAGGAGAAACTCTGCAACAACTCCAAGCAGACATCGAACGGTTGGCGCACCTGGCATATCCAGCTGCAGGAGATGAAATCATCAACCAATTCGCAACAGAAGCCTTTGTTCGTGCTGTATCTGACATCAACCTTCAGCGAGCAATTCGAACTGCTGGCAAACGCACGCTTCCTGAAGCACTAGCATTCGCCCTCACTATGGAAGCAGCAGAGCAGGCTTCTCAAGGAGTCCATCGGGTAAGAGAAATAGAAATTGAGGAGTGCTCTTGCCAGAGAACAGCATTCCAAAGGAACCAACGCGATGGACCTGCTCGATGCTGGAATTGCAATAAAACCGGACATCTCCAACGCCAGTGCAGATTGCCACCTAGAAGATCTGCTTGTCAACATTGTGGAAGCAGAAATTTTAACAACAACAATGTCAAAACTCCTACTCACCCCAGAACCACCATCCAGGTCTCACAGACGAAACGAAACAACAAAAGTCTGACTGTGGCGGCAACACTTAACGGCAAGAAGCAAGTGGCTACGATCGACACCGGTGCTACTGCCTCCATTGTTCGAAAGGACTTGGTGAAGATGACATGGCTGCATAACACCAACACTTACCGTCTGAAAACAGCAACAGGAGAGGCAGCCAGAGTGTACGGGGAGGTTCGTCTTACAATCCGTTTGGCAGAACTGGAGTTTTCACATCTATTTCTGGTAGCAGATATATGTGACGAGTGCATCGTTGGAATCGACTTTATGAAAGAGCACGGAGTAATTCTCGATATCGGAAAGCAAGTTCTCAAATACCGAAATGTGGAGATTCCTATGGTTTATGGCAATGAAAATTCATCAACTCTGAGGACTGTCATAAAGGAAGATATTTGCCTGCCACCTTCTTCAGAAGTGTTCGTTTGGACAAAAATAAAGGGAGATTTGGGTAGCCATCGATACCTAATGGTGGAACCAGACTCTGAACAGTCTTCTCAAAGCATCATCCTAGGGAAGACCCTTGTGGCGCCAAAGAACAACATGGTGCCCGTACGGATACTCAACATCAAACCGTACGAAGTCAAGCTTAGAAAAGGAGAAGTTGTTGGAAAATGTGAATCCGTATCTGCAATAACTAAAATTACAGAAGTTGATACACAAGAATATGTGGACCCCAGGAAAGTGAACACTATGAAGTCAAACATTCTCAAGTCTTCAAAATTAAGTGAATATCAGCTAAGTGTTGCTGGAAGCCTCCTTCATGAGTATGCTGATATACTCTCTTCACCCAATGGGCAGTATGGTCGAACACAACTGGTGCAGCATCGAATCGACACAGGAGACGCAAGACCTATTCGACAACCAGCAAGACGTCTCCCATTAGCCAAACAAGCCGAAGTTGAAGAGATGATATCGACCATGAAGAAAGATGGACTAATCGAAAACTCTAAAAGTCCATGGGCATCCCCAGTTGTTCTTGTCAAAAAGAAGGACGGAAGTACTCGATTTTGTGTGGACTATCGGAGGCTGAACGATGTGACAAAGAAAGACAGCTACCCTCTGCCAAGAATCAGCGATACTCTGGATGCGATGGAAGGAGCTGAATGGTTTTCAACATTGGACTTGAAGAGTGGCTACTGGCAGGTAGAAATCCATCCAGAAGATCGAGAAAAGACGGCTTTCTCCACAGGAAATGGTCTGTGGCAATTTAAAGTGATGCCTTTCGGACTATGCAACGCTCCGGCAACATTTGAGCGTTTGATGGAGTGCGTTTTACAAGGACTTACTTGGAAATCTTGCCTAGTCTATTTGGACGATGTCATTGTTTATGGTAAGACATTTGATGAGCATTGTGGAAACCTTAAGGCCGTGTTCCAGAGGCTTCGAGAAGCAAACTTGAAATTGAATCCAGACAAGTGCGAGTTTTTCAAGTCTGAGGTAAAATACTTGGGACATATCATCTCTTCCCAAGGAGTGAAGACTGATCCTGAAAAAGTTGACACCGTAAAGAATTGGCCGACACCACAGGATAAACATCAACTCCGGAGCTTTCTTGGTCTAGCCACGTACTATCGACGATTTGTGAAGGATTTTGCTGGGATCGCGAAAAGTTTGCACCAGCTAACAGAGAAAAGCAAACCGTTCAAATGGTCAAGCGAGTGCGAGAAAAGCTTCCAGGAACTTAAGCAGCGCCTATGCAATACACCAGTTTTGGCCTATCCAACACCAGGGAAACCTTTCATCATCGACGCTGACGCAAGTAACGTAGGAATTGGTGCCGTACTATCACAAGTCCACGAAGGAGAAGAGAAGGTCGTTGCCTATTACAGCAAGGTGCTCTCAAAGCCAGAAAGAAATTACTGTGTGACCAGAAGAGAACTTCTAGCTTTAGTATCGGCAACAAAACACTTCCATAAGTACATCTATGGACAGAAGTTCCTTCTTCGAACAGACCATGGCGCACTTAATTGGCTGTTGAACTTCAAAAATCCAGAAGGTCAAGTGGCAAGATGGATTGAGAGATTGCAGACATACGACTACCAGATCCAACATCGAAGAGGAAGGTTGCACTCAAATGCAGATGCTTTATCTCGGAGACCATGCAAACCGGACTGCAAGCACTGCACACGTCAGGAAGAGAAGGAGGTTGCTTCCATCCAGCGATTAAGAGCCGATCCCATTTACGGTTGGAGTAATGAAGAACTGAGGACTGCCCAACAAGAAGACTCGGATATTGAACCCATTCTTGCGTGGAAGGAACACCAAGAGAAACCAGAATGGGGTGACATCTCCGATAGAAGTCCAACTCTTAAAGCATATTGGGCACAATGGGACTCGCTTCATGTACAAAAAGGAGTACTAAGACGTAAATGGGAATCCACAGACGGCAAATCATATGTGATGCAGCTAATCATACCTCGTTCCAAAGTTAATGACGTTCTGCAAGAGCTGCATGATGGAGCTTCCGGAGGACATTTGGGTGTCAATAAGACACTGGAAAAGGTAAGACAGCGATTCTACTGGCTACACGCAAGAGAAGACGTCGAAAAATGGTGCCGAAAATGTGATACTTGTGCTGCAAGCAAGGGACCAGGCAGAAAAGTCCAGAGTAGAATGCAGCAGTATAATGTGGGCACGCCCTTTGAGAGGATTGCAATAGACGTTGCAGGCCCTTTTCCAGAAACCGAAAACGGAAACCGATACATCCTGGTAGTAATGGACTACTTCAGCAAGTGGCCTGAGGCATTTGCCATCCCAAACCAGGAAACCAAAACAGTCGCGGATCAGATTGTTTTCAACTGGGTAAGCAGGTTTGGTGTACCTATGGAACTCCATTCAGATCAAGGGAGGAACTTCGAGTCCAAAATTTTTCAGGAAGTTTGTACACTCCTTGGCATTAAAAAGACGAGGACAACACCACTTCACCCACAATCTGATGGGATGGTTGAACGATTCAACCGGACCCTTAAAGAACACCTTTCCAAAGTTGTAAGCGACAACCAACGAGACTGGGATCGGCATATTCCGTTATTCTTGATGGCCTATCGAAGTGCGGTACATAGCTCAACAGGACATACACCATCAGAAATCCTGCTCGGGAGCACAATACGACTACCAAGCGAAATCAAATTTGGATGTTATACAAGAGAGCCACAAGGAATAGACGACTACGTGGACAACCTCAAAGAAAAGCTAGTTGACATTCACGAAAGGACGAGGGCAAATATAAAGCTGTCGAGTGATCGGATGAAAACAAGATACGACGCAAAAGCCACAACGACAGGATTCCAAGTGGGAGACCTTGTGTGGTTTTATAATCCCCACCGTCGGAAGGGACTCTCACCGAAGCTTCAACAAAATTGGGAAGGCCCTTATACTGTTGTAACACGAATAAACGATGTCGTCTACCGCATTCAGAGAGGATTAAGAGGCAAGCTAAAAGTAGTTCACAGCGACCGTTTACATCATTATAATGGTGATGGAAGTGGTGGATTTGCTCGGGACGATCAATCCTAAGAGGGGGGCAGTGTAATAACTTTCCATATTTGAACTATAACGACTCCGAAATGCAAACAAACGGACACAATAAAACTTACGGTCGCAGTGCAAACATACCCTTATTAGCTATAATTATAGCAACTCTCAAACGAAGGAAGCGCCATCTGCCGGATTATAGCAGATTTACCAGCTGTCAAATAAAAGCTTTTGGAAAGGAAATTATTGGGAAATTTCCCCTACGGAAAGCTCTGGAAGCAGAGACCAGAACGTTCTCCTTATTTCGAGAGTTTGGAAAACAAGTATAAAAGGCACAGGTTTGAACGGCAGCGACACAGTTTGTTTTTAATCGTGAATGAATAAAGTTGGTTGTAATAAAAGTGAAAAGTAAAGTTTGTGAATTAATTCAGTGGTGAATAATAAATCGTTTGTTTGTAGTAAGAAAAGTAAAGTGTTTTATTTTGCGAAATAAATAAGTGGACGTTTTGAATAAAGTAAATAAGTTTTATTAACGAACCTGAGAAAATATTACAATATGATACATAATAAGGGTAGTTTTTAACGCTGAATCTAATGAAACCAAATTCAAAATGATACAACCACCCAAAAAAAAGTTATAGTCCTTTTGACGTAATGATGACTTTTTTTCAGGTACAACAGGAAAACCCTTTGAAAATTAAGGTAGGTATGTTAATGAAATTTGGAGTGAATGTTCCATTTGTCATACGAACTAAGAATCAAGACAGTCTCCAAAAATATCCATGGTGAAAGGGTGTTTTTTTCAGGGGGATGGGCAAGTGTAGAATGTTTACCATAACACCCACGGAAAAACTCTTACACCCAAGAAACCCGCCAAAAATATTGAATTTGTCATGGCAACCAAGAATCCAAATAGTTCATACAAATATCTTTTGTCTAATAGTGTTTTTGTAGCGGTTAAATTTTGACCTGTTCTACGGAAAATACGATTTCAAAAATTGATTTTTGCTTGAAAAAGACCATAACTTTGTTAAGGGTGCTTGTATCATTTTGGTTTTGCTTTTATTAGATTCAGCGTTAAAAAATACCCTTAAATCATATACCATACTTAGTGTATATACCTCAATTACACCAAATCGGAATTTTGGCTCAAATTTTCAACTTTTTCCCAGATTTTCCCTCTCTTTAATAAAAAATCCCCCAGAACAAATATATTTATGTGGACTTTATTTATTCTTGGTTGCCATGACAAATTTAATATTTTTGGGGAGTTTCATGAGTGTAAGAGTTTTTTGTGGGTGTTATGGTAAACATTCTTCACTTGCCCATACCCCTTAAAAAAACACCCTTTCACCATGGATATTTTTGGGAACTATCTTGATTCTTAGTTCGTATGACAAGTGGAACATTCACTCCAAATTTCATTAACATACCTTTATTTTCAAAGGGTTTTCGATAATATTTTACCTGTTGTACCTGAAAAAAAGTCATCATTACGTCAAAAGGACTATAACTTTTTTTTGGGTGGTTGTATCATTTTGAATTTGGTTTCATTAGATTCAGCGTTAAAAACTACCCTTATTATGTATCATATGGTTAGGTTGTACCAAAACAAATATTTTAGTTTGATAGACCTCCAAGTTCTCCACGTCTGCACCTCTTCAAATGCATCTACACAAAAAGCCAATGCGGGGATTTTGGGGGACTTTGGATATGTTATAGAGGTTGCAATTCTGCGTCGATTCCAATTTTAATATTTCATGAATTAATTTGTTCAAGGTTCCCCATACGATTTGTGCTATTTTTCCTGGTCTAATAAGGAATCATACTTTTTATAACGTTTTTTTTTTTAATCGATGGCCTTTGCTGGAGCTAAACGAAGCTCTTTTCAATAAATACGCATCGGTGGGCTCCTGAAAACGTCTTTTTTTGTTGATCTTATCATATGCAAAACGCTTCTTTAAATTACGGTTGAAATAGGATTTATAAGTAGGTATTCTCTTTTGACTTTAAGCAACTGGATCTGTTTAAAGCAAGGTTTTCAAATTTGAAGCATAGTTTTTAAAATCCTTTTGGTTCATTAGCAAAATTTTCACATTAAAGTTAGGAAGATTCATTTTATTTAAAAGGCAAATTAAAGTAACTTGACTATGGGTATTTCGATATTTCGTAAATATTTTTCGATGACTCTGTGGACTCAGTCAACTTGAACACACCTAAACCTAGATGTGAAAGGAAATGTCAAAAAATCTCCTCAAATCCTCGACCGGAGAGATTCTCTTCGCCCCTCTTTCCTCCTGTCCCTACTCACCAAGGAACTAAAAGTTGCTGGCAACTCAGTTTCCTAGTGTGAAAGGGCATCTTCTTGCAATTAAGATTATCATGGCTCAAAGAACTTCTGCGTTATTTCTTTAATTGAATTTCGACGGTCATTAATTGCTGTTGTAAATTAGTCTGATGTCAAGAAAAAAAATGTCAAATTTTGAAGTATAAGTCATCAGAACGTCAAGAAGAATTTTTATTTTATAGACAAACCAATTCAATCAAGTAAATAAATAATAGGCGTGTTCAGGAAAATGAGAAAATGTTCTGCTAACTTCACAGCGAAGCTAACATTGCAAAATGAGTTTTTCGATTTTTTTTTCAAATTTGGACTTTAAAATTTTAACATAATTTGTTCTTGAAGTGCATAAAAACTGCAAATTTGGAGCTTTATTGGAATTTTTTAGCGCTCTTTTACTGAGAAAAGAATAAGTACTGCTAACTTAACTTCACAGTGAAGTTGACAGTGAAAAAAGAGTTTATTCGATCTATTTTTTTTTTTTTTTTTTAAATAAGGATTTAAAAATGTTGACCCCAATTTTTCTTGAAATGCAGATTAAACTGCAAATTTAGAGCCTAACTGCAATTTTCTAGCTACCACCAATTTGTAGGTCAACATAAGATGTTCAATTGCACGAAAGTGTGGTTGATTCTATTACAGCGACAGACCATTTTCTTGGGCAGTTAAAAACAACAGATTCACCGGTGCGGCGCACAGTGGTAAAAATGGCCAATCTAGCTGGACATTAGGACAAAAATTCATGTCAACTGATCGGCGAATGGACTTTATATTATAACCAGAAATGGTTGACTAGACAGAAACTGCATTGAGAATTCCGTTTGATGTGATGCACGTGTTCAAATATGTCACTCTTTGTAATACATCAGGTGGTTCGCAGTTCTGTACTAAATTTAGACCATGTTAAATATTGTTCTGCTAGTTTTCAAAAGTAAGGTATTCAATTTTTGACTTCTGGATATTCTTATTAGTGGTTAGTACAACATATTTAGCCGTTACCTGATTCGTAAAGGTATTCAATTATCTGGTACAGACCAACGAGAAGTAGCACTTTAATTTTTCATTAAACCTAGTTTTTGAAATGATATAACTTTTTTTCTCCGTGTTTCTCCGCCTTCCGGAAAGCATGGCCTGAAAGAAGAGCATCTACAAAATACTTAAAGCAAAAATCACACCCATACAGAACCATACGGCTTAGATATCAAATTTTGTTCAAGAAAATGTCCCCGTTCAAAAGTGATGTTTTAGTTCATTGAAATGGTATTTAGACCTTGTATTTCGGCTTGGACAAAGTTTTTTTCTTTTGATGTGTAGGGGAGTTCAGTATGTGTATAAAACCGAATTTTTGGGGTTGAAAACCCCACCATTCACCCATCATCTTGAAAAAAGGGGTAGAAAAGAGTTTCCACGATATCTTGAAAACCGTTAGTTTTACACACGAAAAATTTAACTTCTACAATAGAAAAAAAATTTTCTACAATTGATATCAATATACTTTTATGATAAAATTGAAAGTAAAAAAGTTAAAGATAAAAATTAACGTATATTTTTACGAAAACTTTTAGCTGAATCTGATAGAGGAACTAGTAACTTTTCTGAAGTCCTAGAAATAGAAGAGTAGAAACATGAATTGGTACCTAAATTTGTTTCCTGCCTTTTTTAATTGAAAGGTACATATGTAATGTGTATAAACAAACAATATAAAAATGAACGCAATGCTTATTTAGAACAAAATAAATAAAAATAAAAAAAAAATTAGAATTAAGAAAATATTTGTTTTTATTCGATTTTTGTCGTTGAACCGTTCCCACAAAAATGTACAGTTCATATACATAAGGATTAATTTTAGTACTCTGATATTTGTTTGATTCGATTAAGCATATATGTACCTAAAAACATCACAAATGATACCAAAGGATTTTTGGTAGATAAGTATGCGGTGTGCTCGCAAGGCAACCACTTTGACCGTCGCTCGCAGCAATCGATTTGTAGCATCGCATAAGCGCCACACGATAGCTTACACAAGTGGTATGAAGAATTTTAATACGATGCAAATTTTCAGGTGATTTCGACTTTTTATTTAGAAGTTATGGACAATGTCCACCTAGATTGGTCATTTTTACCACTGTGCGGCGTGGCGTCGTTTTCCTTTTCATCTATACTAGATGCGACATGCAAACCGCAAAATGATGTACGCTTTGGATCCAACACCAAACTTATGGGTTTTTGTGTCAATATCGACTATGTTCAATTGCACCAATACATGGATCTATCGCGTAGATGATTCGCTGTTCCTGACAGAGGCTATTTTCGTGAGCAGTTCAAATCAAAAGATTCTCCGGTGTCATTTTTCATTTTAATTGATTTTGTTTTATTTTAAATTTAAACCAGTGGCAATTGACAAAATGAGGTAGATGAAAACACTCCTTCTGTATTTTGCGAAGCTACCTCACTTTGGCTCTAATGAAAACGTAGTATTAAAACATAAAATACAAAATACAAAAGTTAAAAATAAGACGTTTTGTTTTCCTCAATGTCAATAGAGGGGAACAACATCTTGTCAAATATTGCTTGACAACCATTGATATTTGATCATTTAAACGCAAAACAATCATAGGTTGTCAAACCATATTGTATTGTTTTCAAAATATTTCCAGAACTTGTTCCGTTTCCATCAAGCAATGCTTTCAAACGTGTTGATCACAGTAAATCCTGAAATCTGTGCGCAGTAGAAAAGTTTATTTTATCTTTCTGCTTGATAAAAAGGTAAAAGTAATTTTGAATTGTTTATTTGTTAAAATAAGATTTAAATATTTTCTATTTTTTTATATTTTAATTATTCTTAAAAGAAAACAATTTGTGTTGCTTGTTGACACAATCATGGAGCTCCCTTAATCTTAAAGGAGTAAAGCCAAAAAAAAATTACGAGAAAAAAAAGATTTCTGAATAGGTACAACATTTATTTCTGGACCGTTCGCGAAATGTGTTTTAATAAACCGAGATTCTTTTGAAAAAAAATGCGGATAACCAAACTTAAGCTGATTTTGGTTTCATTTTCGAAAAAGCCTGTGAGACAGATTCCCACATGCTATTGCTTTTTCCCTATTTTTTTTAAATATTTATTGTTTGAATCCCAAATATTATCAAATTGCTGCACCTTTTGTATCAGTGATTAATATATTTCTCCAGAGTTGATTAACTGATTCCTTTTCTGTCTTCAGGTATGTATGTCAGTACATTAGTTGCAGCTGGATCTGGATTAGCTTTTAACACGTGCTACAAAAACAATTTTGAAAATTTCCCATCATTTTGTTTGTGTAGTACGTGTACAAAGTTAATCCAGATCCTGATAGAAGATAGTAAAACACAACTATTTGCTGCGTTTTATTATCTCTGGGTCTGGGTCGAGGTTATCTATTAACATGTATTACAAAAACAACATGGGATCTAGGTTTCTATTGTGGTTAATGTCAATAACCCAGATAGAGGTTTTCACTCTGACCAGCAGGGGACTATTTACCATTGTGAATGATGTCAGCAATTTGTCAGCAGTGTTAGGAATAGAGAGGACCTATGTATACGACTTTTTTATACAGTTTTTTTTACTTAATTTTTGAAATATTGTTTTCTTGTTTTTTTAGCAGCATAGTCTTTTATAAGTTCATCGAAATCTATTTCATGAAGCAAATCACTCTCAATACAGAGCAGAGATAGTGCATCAAGTCTTTCCTGCGTTATCATTGTTCGACAAGGACTTTTTAAGCGTTTTAATTGACTTTCCGCAGAACAATTTGTCACCATCAGACTTAAAAATAAACGTAATGCCGTGTCAACGTTCGGAAACGCTGATGTAATTTTATCTTGCCACATAATCTTATATAAATTAGCTTGATTGAAAAATTTAAAATTATTTCCATTTTTATGCATCACATAACGATGGAATTGTATTAAATTTAAAATTAAAATTTAAATCTTCCGGATAATTTGACACCAAAAGCTGGGCACAGGCTATAACGTTGACTTTTTCATTGCTTGTGCAAAGAAAATCAAATCGTTCAGAAATGTCCTTATATATTTTACCTCTAGAATCCATTTGTATTCTTAACTAATCGATAATAATATAAAAAGCGTTTATTCGAAACTTATCCTTCGGGCTTAAATCTACATCGGGAGCACTACCATCGTTAGCCATTTTTTTGCGAATTCGTTTTCGTGTAATCATGTAACTGCCATCAGGTAGAAGTTCTTTAGAGCGCATTTCAATAGTGTCGAAATTATAACGCATTTTCTCCAGTTGATCGGACAATGATCTATACAAATTCGCGCACGTCAGTAGTGTTACGTCTTCGCTTTGCAAAACTTTACTGACTTTTTGAAAACTTTGTAAAATATCGTTCCAAATCACAAGAATTAAGGCAAATTCTAGTTTATTAATTTT
Organism: Dasysyrphus tricinctus; assembly: GCA_963921185.1. Classification (NCBI taxonomy): domain Eukaryota; kingdom Metazoa; phylum Arthropoda; class Insecta; order Diptera; family Syrphidae; genus Dasysyrphus; species Dasysyrphus tricinctus. Next base: position 101,912,001 of record OY992530.1, on the reverse strand, counting down.
TAGTAGATCACCAGCTTCCCTCCTAGCATCTCCTTTTAGTGTACCTATTATCTTCAGAAATGTCGTTTAAGGGATCTTATAATTTATTATATGTTTTAATGATGGCAAAAGTAGCTGCAGCATGAGCTTCCCATCGTGTATCTGAGAGTGATTTTATCACATTATCATTTGGAAGAGCAGATTTTAACGTTTGCCATCTACTAGTTGATGCAGAAAAAAAATTGTATAGCGATTGTACGACAGAAAAAAAATCAACTGCGATAAGACAGCAATCCACAGCACAGCGACCAACAAGATTTACAGAGTGTGATGCACAAGGTACATAGACTGCATATGGATTTGTCAGAAGAATTTGCTGTTGCATCCCTTTATACTGACCGGACATATTGGGAGCATTGTCGTATGTTTTCCCTCTGCATTTTAAAATTGATATGTTATGGTCACTCAGATACTTTAATGCTTGATTAGCAATACCGGATCCAGTATGAGAATGCATCTCCAAAAACGTTAAGAATCGTTCAATAGGCTGGCCATCATATATGAAAATACTTGAGCGTTGCCGTTTGCCGAATTTGAAGAGTTGTGAAGATTTATTATCCATTTTGCTCGTATGAGCAATAAAGATTCAGTTGCTTCATTGTGTTTACTTACTTTTGTGGCCCCTTTTGTCGTGATGCCCCAGGCCTGGGCCTGGTTGGCCTAAGGGTAAATCCTGGGCTGCCTTGGCCTAAGCCACCCATTTAGGCATTAATTTACCCTTAATTAATAAACTATAGGCGTAAAAATGGAAAATAATTATTTTTGGATGCAAAAACTATTTGCATGCTAATAAAGCTTTGAGGTGAAAAAAAAATTTTTTTTTTGGAAGTGTAAACCGACCATCCAAAAAAATATATTTTACTCACCACACTTTTTCGCATGCAAAACAATTGCCAGTCCATTGTTTTGCATGACATTCCATGACAGCAATGTTTTTTTTTTTTGCATGAAAATGTAAACTAATCATGCAAAAATTAATTTTGCCTTTCACCTCAATTATTTTTGACATGCGAGAATATTTGTGTAGGTTTTTCTTTGCACATGGGAACTGTAAACTAGGCTTAACGTGGAAAAAACTGCAAGAAACTTTACCAAAAATTTTTGAAATGTTTTCTTCTGAAATATCTTGAGAACAAACAATGATATGGTCGTTGGGATAATTTTATTCAACACCCTAGTTCAAAATTGATAAGATTTAAAGAAAGTAAGAAACAATTTTATAAGAAATAGCTTCAAACATTTTTCAACAACGTTTTTGCCTCCAATATCTCGAAGGGAAACAAATCTTTGATCCTCACTTGATTGCATATTTAACACCCGATAACGTTTTCGAAGATCGAGAACTGGCGACTTTTAATAAAAAGTAACATTGGGCCTCTAGCTTCCGAGGCATTTTTCGAGTGTGTGTCGCACCTAGCCTCTTTTTTTATTTGTTATCTTCACTTTTACTCAAAATTGGACAAACTGTTCAAAATCACATTCAAATTTGATTTAATCAGCTTTTTCCTCAGTAGTAACAAAGCTGAGAAATTTAGCTGAGGAATCCTGCTAGTGGGGCTGTAAGTGAGACAAACCTTTCATTTTGACCTGACGACCCTTGGTTTTCGATCTATAAGCAACATTTCGGAATTGTGGCAACCCTTCTCTTGTCCTTCTGACAGTGTTGCCACCTTGGCAAATGGACTTTACATGGATCAAAATGGTTGATGGAAACGGAACAAGTTTTCAAAATATTTTGAAAACCATACAACAAAGTTTGACAATATATTTGTTTTAATTTCGTTTAAATGATCAAACATCGATGGTTATCAAACAATGTTAAAATACGTTGTTCCAAGTAAACCCCCTAAAGACTACCAATTTTGGAGTGTTTCCACTTGTCATTTTATAAAATGAAAAAAGAGCATGTATTGTTAGTAGTTGGCAAATGATAACTGGAAGCCTTAAGGCTCTCCCAAAACAACGAGAAATCATAGCGAATTATTCGCAAAGACAGTTTTTTGTTGTTGTTTAGTATTATGTATCTTTCATATTTTGTATTATTGTGAATGATTTCACGTCGTTGGCGAATATTTCGCGTTGGTTTGGGAGAGCCTTTAACCTAGCATAAGCTGACAATTCACTGTCAATATTTTGATAGTCGTTTTGACAGTATCTATATCTACCATATTCTTATCTACATAAGGTGTTTTTTCTTAGACGTGTTGTTTTCAATCTGGCAGTACTTTTTTTGGAGTTGGTCTTTTTGACAGCTGTCACTTGATTTATGCTCAATTTGGTTTGCCATTTCATAATGAATAGACTTACTCCTGAACAACGTTTGCAAATCTTGCAAATTTATTATCAAAATAATGGTTCGGTTTGCGCACTGCGATGAAAAATTATGAAAAATTAAGCCAGCCATAATGTTACTCCTTCAACTGCGCAAACTCATTCGAACTAAGCAACCACGATTAAAAACTTCACTGCGTGACGATAAATTGCGAATTGAAAATGTAATGTAGAATGGAATGAAGAGCACAACATTTTTATCGCTGATCAGAATCATGGGCTCAAAACATTGGAAGAAAAACATAAACTTGGTGAAAATTTTTTTAGAAATACATGTTTAGAAGTTTCACAACATACACTTTCCTACAATGTCAAAAGTATCAATGTCAACACCGAGCAAGAAAAGTCAAGCGAAGTTGGCATCGATTCACCAACACGACCTTCACCTTCAGCTGGAAACAAAATAAATTATGTCAATGCGGACCTAGGTCTCAAAAACAAAGCACATTTCAATTTTAACCAATCTAATTAGGTAAAAGCCGCTTGTCAGATAAATGAATTATTACATTTAAGAATTTTAAGCTATAATAGCTGTGTTTTTTTGCATGTCCAAATAAAATTGTGTGAAAAAAACGACAACAAAGCAAAACAATTTACATGTTAAATACAAAAACAACTATGTCCATATAGAGTTAGCTAAGTCCAGATAATTAACTGGAGTTAACTTTTGTCTCGATAAAAACGGTATTGCCAGACTACCATTGTCGTTGTGTTATCGATAATTTGTATAGAAATGTCAAATGTTTGTTGGTAAAAGTGCCTCTACACTATCCCACAAAGTATTAACACATGTCAGAATAAAGTGGGAAAGAATTTCATACGACTGCCAAATTTGTGTGATGAAAAAGATTTTCATATTTTGCTTCCACACTTGCATCAAAACAAATCAGTTTCACCAACCTCAAACGCCCAAGTGGGATAGAATGTGTGATGGTTTTAGAACCGATCTTAAATATTTTCAGGTATAAACACACGTTAAATCGTGTAGGATGCGATGTCAAGTTGTGTGTGATGAAATTTCATATTTTGCTTCCACACTATTATACATGACTTTCTTCACACTTTTTTGACATGTATTAATACTCAATGGGATAGTGTGGAACGGCTATAAGATAGTTCAAAACAAAATGGCAGACCAAGGCAAATGTTGAAATGTCCCGATGTCGTTTTTTTCACCAAACTCCATATGGACATACAAAAAAACACAGCTAATATAAGTGGTCTGAGAAATAAGATTGAAATTTTAGATTTTATAAACTTTATTAATTAATATGAATTTTTTATTTTTATTGAAACACATGTAACTGAAGAGTATTTTGAATATTTTGAATCAAGTTTCGTCGAATACAAATTAAGATGGATACCAGCAATCAAATTAAACCAAAAAGGTCGGGCAAGCGGAGGAATTCTCATGGGCTTTAGAAAAAATCTCAGAAGTGTCAGTTGCACTTATAAACAACAAGGAGACATAGTTTTTATGGAAATTAAATTCGATCAACAAGCACTCAACCTCATACCTGTGTATTTAAACTGCAATGGCTGGGAAAATAACTTTACTAAGCTCGAAGATTATTTGTTTGAGGAGGATATATATAATATAATGCTCATTGGAGACTTCAATGCACGTACAGGATCACTTGAAAAAGAAAATAGTATAATGAATAGAAACCGTGCATCAAGAGACATCACAATAAATAGAGAAGGCAAAAAAGTTGTTGATCTATGCAAATCTTTCGGACTAAGCATCTGCAATGGGTCAACCGACGGCGACAAGTTAGGAGATTTCACTTTTATAGGACCACAAGGAAATTCAGTGATCGATTATGCGATGGTGTCAGGAGACTGGGGTACTGTGGTAAACGATTTTGAAGTGCTAACGCAAATATATTCTGATCATCTACCAATTCAGGTGACAATTAACCTAAATAGCCAGCAGAGGCAAGAAGAGGAGTCAGCACCAATAGCCAAATATAAGTGGAAAAATGCCTTTGCCGATAGTTATGCAAACTCGTTGAATAGCGCTATTCTTCTCCAGGCCACATCCTCTACATCATCTCTTTTAAGTTTATCAAAACTAGACGAAATTGTGAAAGACTCTATACCACGTCAATGTCAACTAAAGAATAACAGCTCTTTTAGGTTTCGTCAACAATGGTTTGATAAAGACTGTTTGGAAGCACGTGAGAAGTCTTTTGCCTGGCTACAACTATTTAGAAGATTTCCAGAAAAGGTATATCTCAAAGAGCAATATCTGGCAGTAAACAAACAATATAAAGAACTAATAAGATATAAACGACAAACTCACTCAAAAATTGTTGCTCGTGATCTTGCAGGATGTAGAAACGCAACAGAGTTTTGGAAGACTGTTAGTTCTATAAACAAGAAACCTAATAAACTGCGCACTATCAATCGGGATTCAGGTTTTAGCGGACAAAAGATTGACAAAAGATAATTTTTCTTCAACTTTTCAATTTGCCACACCTCTGTACCAGAATGATGAGTTGGACGCTCCGTTCTCCTATGCAGAAGTTCACTTAGTGTTGAGGAAGCTCCAAAATAACAAGTCTCCAGGGTCAAATGGTATACCCCAAGAGTTCTATAAATTTAGTACTGCTTCTTATATAGAAGCCCTTACAAAAGCCTTAAAAGAGGCATATAATTCAGCTTGTGTGCCAAACTACTTCAAAGACGCAATCATCGGTGACGTGAAATAACGCCAAACGAAATAAAGCCGAAAATAAAAAATTTGGTCTTATTACGTTTTCAAAAACGAAATAAGACCAAATTTTAAATTTGGTTTTATTTCATTCATGAAACCGAAATAAGACCAATTTGGCTTTATTTCGTTTTCAACTTATTTCATATTTTCAAACAATTCTGCCGAAACTGAAATTTTGTTTCCTGACATAAGGAGAGTATTGAAAAGAAGTGTATTGGTAGAATAAATTCGAAGTTTCCAGATTATTTCAATGCAAAAGAAACTTTGCATACACTCACCTCGCACCCGGCCCAAATCCTATAGTGAGCCCAAGCAGGGGGGTTGCATACATACCTCACTGTTTATTCGCGTATTTTTAAGTTTCACAAACCTTATAAATCCTCTCCTTTATTTGGTTTGTGAAATTTTAAAATTCACGAATAAACAGTGAGGTATGTATGGGGGGGCATGCTGCCCCCCTGCAACCCCCCTGCTTGGGCTCGATATAGGATTTGGAGTGGGTGCGAGGTTGGGTGAATGCAAAATTTCTTTTGCATTTAAAGAATCTGTATTTTATGAAACTTTGAATAATATAGCCGAAATAACGATTCTCAAGAAATATTTGGCCTTAATTCTGTTTTCGCATTGCAATAAAGCCAAAAAACTGCTTGCGATAGATTTGGTTTTATTTCGATTATTTTTTTGGTGTTATTTCCATCGGGCATAAGAAATAACACCAATTTGGCGTTATTTCGTTTTCGAGATGGAAATAAGGCCAAATTCAAAATTTGGCTATATTTCGTTTGGTGTTATTTCACGTCACCGCAATCATCTGTCCAATCTTCAAAAAAGGGGACAAAGGAGACCCGGCAAACTATAGAGGGATATCACTGCTAAACTTTTCAATGAAAATCTTTTCCAAACTCCTTTGCAAGCGGCTTTACGATTGGGTTCAAAATAACAATTTATTGAGTGAATCACAAGCTGGCTTTCGCAAGAACTACTCTACAATTGACAAAATTTATTCGCTTACCAACATAGCTGAATTATTTATAAGATCCAAAAAGAAACTCTATGCGTTCTTCATCGATTTTAAGGCGGCATTCGACACGATAGATAGAAAAGCACTCATGCTGAAGCTATTTAACAAAGGTATCTCATCAAAATTCGCTAAAATTTTGGATACATTTTACAACACTACAACTTCTGCAGTTATCTTTGGAAGTACATGGTCCGAACAGTTTAAGGTTGAAATAGGATTGAGGCAAGGCTGTAATCTGAGCCCTCTCCTTTTTGCTTTATTTATAGATGACATCGAAGATGTACTTCAAGGTGGAGCACAAGTTTCAACTGATCTTTTAGTCAAGGTCCTCATGTTCGCTGATGAAATCGTGGTGCTAGCAGAGTCGCCTGGCAGTCTCCAATTGATGATCAACAGATTATTTGAATACTACAACAAATGGAGGCTCCAGGTGAACCTAGACAAATCAAAAGTATTGATTTTTCGCAATGGAGGTGGTCGTAACTGTCGTAGCGAAAAATGGAAATATATGGAGATCAAAATATTGAAATCGTCAACGAATATACCTATCTTGGTGTACGGTTATGTAGAAATCTAAATTGGAGGAACCATATGGTGGATAAGCTAGCCAAGTCCAAAAATGCGCATGGAAGACTGTGATGCAGTGCCAAGACGTTGAGTATGAGCCAAAATACCGCATTTTCGAAGCCACAGCCAAAGCGATAATGTGCTACGCAGCTCAAGTTTGCGGCCACAAAGAGTTTGATGAAGTGGAACAGCTCTTAAGATACTTTTTAAAACGAACTCTTATGTTACCAAATAGTACGCCAAACCACATACTCATGCTAGAGACGGGCCTTCCCCCTTTGTTTATCTCAACATTGAAAATGCAAGTTGACTATATTCTAAATACTATTAAGATGGTCGATGGAAGACTAGAAAAAAAAATAAAAATGTTGGTAATTCAAAAAAAAATATCGTGGTTCGAGACTTGGAGAGATTTAGCGGAGTACTGTGGACATCCACTCACACTTCAAAGCGATTCGATGGACACGTGGAAAAGCGAACTCTATGAACTTATAAGTTTACTCGATGCTAAAAAAAGGGAGCACTATACACAGAAGTATATATGCAACACTAAACCATAACCTAGCAACAACAAATTATTTCAGAGCGGAACATTCAACTTACCTCATGTCACTGGTTTTAAAAACAAGAAGTGAGATGCTTCCTCTGAATTTTATTCCTCATAGGAGTGACTTAGAAGAAATCTGCGGGCTATGCAACTTAAGAGAAAAGGAGGACGTATATCATTTTATGGGAAGATGTCCTATTTTTGTTGAAACCAGAAGGAGTACCTTTGGAAAGAATTTCTTAAATGTAACCGAAATTACTGATATTCTCAACGGACAGATTAATTGGGTGGTTTTGTACAGTTATATAAAAATAGCACTTTGCTATAGAAAACGTATTCTAGAAGAACTTTTTTAAGATCAAAATAATTAAAAACATTCTTTAAATTGTTTGTCAAGTATTAAAATGTATTATTTGCCAACTGACAGACGGCGTTAGCCATGTTAAAAAATGGATAGTTTACAAATTTTGTATGTATTATACTTTATATGCAATAAAATCCTATGAAACTACTACTACTACTAATGTTACAGTCAATGGGAAACGCAATTTAGAGCTATTAGTCCGGGAGCCCACCGTAAGATTACCCATCTCATCACGGCCACGCAAAAATTATATGCCAACTGATAGCTTTAGTCCAAACATTTATAAAACTGCTGGTCGGACAAGCTTTATCTGGTCGCAATGGTTAGAAAATGCACTTTTCAGATTGCATTTTCCGCTAAATGTACCTCGAATACAAGCAACTTATATAAATGGGGTATCAAATGAAAGCAAGGGCTGTCCTCTACACGATACAAATGGTCGGACAGACTTTTTTGGCTGTTGACACGAGTTCGACCACTTTCTAAAATTAGGGATTTTGTGCATCCTTGGATGAAAATGAAAAAAAAGTGGCTAAGGCCATTTTTCTAACCATTTGATATGATTTTATTCACTTTTGCCCGCTTTAAAACGCAGTGTTAAGAAAAGACCAATTTTTTTTAATGGTCGGACTCGTCGCAACAGCCAAAAAAGTCTGTCCGAACAAAGGTATCGTGTAGAGGATGGTCTTAGCTTTCATTTGATACCCCATTTATATAAGTTGCTTGTATTCGAGGTACATTTAGCAGAAAATGCAATCTGAAAAGTGTATTTTTTAACCATTGCGATCAGATACAGCTTGTCCGACCAGCGGTTTTGTAAATCTTTGGACTTAAGCTATCGGTTGGCATCCAATTTTTACGTGGCCGCGGTGAGACAGGTAATCTTACGGTTGGCTGCCGGACTTTATGATTAAGGACTTCTTCGTGCTTGAATTGGTGGATTTTGATATTGACGACCTTTGGTTCCAACAAGACGGCGCTACATGAAATACAGCCAACGAAAACATCAACAACGCATTATTGCTGACATACGGCCCCAATTTCTGCAAGAAAATGGTCAAAAATGGGCCTTTATTCGAGCCAGCAGTGGCAGCCACTTGCCCGAAATCATTTCTAAAACATAGTGGCAAACCCTTATCTTTACAATAAAGCTATATTCTTGGCCATAACATTAAATAATATGCGTTTTATTACTTCTTGAAAACCACACGTCTAAAAAAACACCCTGTACATAATTATTTCATTAATTTTTGCAGTGAACAAGACTTGGTTTGGTTTTAAAATGTCAATATGACAGTCCAACTTATCGCCTTCCAAGGGAAGTTCCAGTCAGAATAGTTTGGAAACTTAACTTAGGCGCCAGTTATAGCTATCATTGAAACTCATCATTGAAAACTTTAATGATTGATTTTGAGGCGTTTAGAAAGCAAAATCATTTATTATTTTGATGGACGATCAAAGCTCAAGACTTAATTAATATTTTTAGTCAAAAAAAAATTTTCAAGTAGGCACAACTTTCCACAAAAATTGACTTTTAATTTTTCAATGATCATTGGTAGGGTAGTTCAATCATTGAAATAAGAAAAGTCTTTTTATGTGGAAAGTTGGGGCTATTTGAATAATTTTTTTGGCTAGAAATATTAACTAGGTCTTAAGCTTTATTTGTCCATCAAAATAATAAATGATTTTACTTTCTAAACGACTCAAAATCAATCATTAAATTTTTCAATGATGGGTTTCAATGATAGCTATAACTGGCGCCTTATCGTGTTCAGTTACAAACACCCGACTTTTCCAGACGAGATAACTGAGGAATGGAGTTGTTTAATTTTTTAACGATTCGAAAAGTTATCAACAAACATAATCCCTCATAAACTCTGGAAAATATCTCAACCACCAATTTTGAATTCAGTCTTATAACAGTTTAAAAGGAAAATAATTCTATATTAAAGAATCAAAGGGCTTAAAAGCTTCCTGATGAATTCTACATAAAATCAAGTAATTTAAAAACAACGAATATGGTTATCATCCTACAGATAATTTAATTCCAAATTTGCATAATTCGGTTAAACAAATAATAATTACTCTTTTCACCCCACTTACGCAAGGAATAAGATTTCATTTCAAAATTAATTTTCTATTCAATTGCATACAACTTTGATGCAAATTGCAGCAAGCTAAATTAGAAAGTGAAAATCATTAGAATTTTATGAATAAATTTAGAACATCGAATGTATTAGTTTTAGCAGCGCGGAACGGCCGACGAGGTGCATCGCGATGGCGTTCAAAACAGAATAATGTCGCCTGCCACAAATAGCTGCGCCCCAATTACAACAAAAACAATGATAGTCAAGTGCATCAATGTAGTATGTATACGATAGGAGCTAGCTGCCTTTAAAACTCGAGCCCGTGGGTGTTTCTGATGTAAATTTAAAATTATTTATTTACAAAAAGAAAAACACAAAACGAACACACTCTCTCAACACACCCTCTTTTGCATTGGCCCACGTCACGTTACGCGAAATGCACCAGTTTACAATTTTATTTGTTTTTTTTTTTTTTTTCATTTCAGATCACACTACCTTACCATGAATGAACACAGGATTTCTTTTGGCGAACGAGTGGGCTTTTTTGTATTTTGTTGGAAGACAACAACCATCACTGTGGGAAATTTCCCAAAAGTTTTCAAGGGCATGACAATGATGTCTACGAGTTATTTTGCACGTGACTCGATTGGCATTTGTTGGGCGCCATTTGAACAAAAAAAAATGCAGTGGAACTTTTCGCGGTTGCTAATTTGAAAGCTGATGGGCCATGAGTCCATGATCAGCATTACTCATTCCCGTAGGTTTGTATGCATTGTTTGTGGTTGTATTTGTGTCTAAGGGTCAAGACCAAGTGCATCAGCGACGAATTGAACCTTATTTCCGTCATTGAGAATAAATTGATGGTGCGATTGTATTTGAAGGAGGGAACTGATGGGAGAGAAAAATTAATTTATTTGATTTCGTTGCAACTGATCGACCAGAATAGAGATGAGTCTGAAGATAGAGAGGAATTTGAGAAATGAGACATAAGCAGGTGACTGACTGATAGATTGCTTAAGACTATGTCTGAACGTTTAATTGTTTGTAATTTGAAAGATTTATCCTTTGCATTGACATGCTGCACCATTTGAATTGAATTGTTTTGAAAAACGAATAAATATGTTATTTTTCGTGAGCTTTGTTGACGTTTGTTTTATGTGAGTGTCGTAGAAAAATAGTAGGAAGCTTTCCAATTTAAACCGGAATTTCAATTATTGATTGTATTTCGAAATAAATATTTCAAGGCAATAGGTGGATCACGTAAATTACTACATATTTATATTGATTAGTCAAATCATCGAGTTGAGGAAAATAGACAAAGATTCATAGATTCATAGATTCTAGGAGTTCTAGGTAAGGTTGGTTGGTTGGCAAAACTGACAAGGATGTTAGACCATTATACATGAATCTACAAAACTCTAGTTGCATGCACTTTCCTGCTTGGCTATGAGAAAAATTTCCAAGCTCATTTGCGATCATTTTGAAGAAATGAAGTCCTATACTCACATTATTTTTAATCATTTCAACTTTTACAATACATGAGTCACCCTTTTTGGTGTGCAGTCAGCTTTTGAGTTAAAGATGCACTGCATCGCTTTGTGAGCAAGTAGGTTGCATCTTCACGTCAATTGTGTCTTTTTTTATCTTTTTGTGGTAACCATCGGGTACTTGACTTGCTTAACTAATAAGTGAGAATATTTAACAAAAGTAAAAAGTAGCATCACTATAATCTTCTGTCGGAAATGACTGGCTGTAAAATTCGGCTGAAGTCTTGGATGAGCCTATCAAAAGGATGGTATGCAGCGGATGACTTCAGCATAGAGAATCAACGGTGCCATCAACAGTCTTGAAGAGAAAAACCGGAAGGAGTGTTCCCACTTAGGCACCTCTCCTTTTATCAACGTGGCAGCGGAAGAATTCCCTAGGTAGAATAAATGGTGGCGTTCCAGTTCCAAGTTTCAGTCACGCTGAACCACTTAGTGAACACCTTATACGGGCTTCTACGACATATTCAGAGATCAGGCCTATAAGGAGCGGTTAACCTGGCTCCCCGTCCTTGTGGTTATATTCTAAGGGACTGGTTCTCCAGGTTGGGGGTCGTGCCGTCGGGGTGACTTCCCGGCCACGTTAAGTGATTTTAGTTGTGAAGCAACAACAAGCCTCGGGTACGGATGGATTTACTGTTGATGAACCGCAAGCAAATTCGAATCTGCACGTGGAATGTTTTGTCTCCCTATATACTACGTGCAGGCGAACATTTAGCAGAGGCCCTATAATGCTACAAAGCTGACATCACAACCATCCAAGAAGTGGGAAAGACGATATCGACGGTGACTGTTACCGACAGTAAAGGCAGCGTCTTTTTGGGTGTAGATTCGTTGTTAGAGACAGACCTAGGCAAGAAGTCTTGAGTTTCAACTATGTGAAGGAGCGTCTCACATCAAGGCTTAGTTCGCAAACATTAGCCTCATACGCGGCGCCCACAGAGGAAAAGGTTGATGACATCAAGGACGAGTTCTACGAGCACCTGATGGACAAGACATATGAGCAATGCCCAAGCTATGACATTAAGATTGTCTTGGGGGTTTTAATGCCAAACTAGGATGAGAAGACGTCTTTGGTGGCACAATTGGATGATATAGCCTGCATGACACCACCTCCGATAACGGATTCAGGTTGATCGACTTTCCTCTGGGGCGAAACGTTTTGGTAGCTAGTACGCAGTTCTCGCATCTTGAGTAGACATGGTGAATTCCTGGTAAATTAACCGCCAACCAGATTGATTACATTGCAATCGACGCTAGGCACTCCTCCAGTGTCAAGGGTGTACGAACGTTCCGTGGAACCAACGGACCACTACCTTGATGTAGACAAGGGAATGCTACGGATATCCAGACCAAAGCCAAAACAGGGTAGTACTGTGAGAAAGTTCGACGTCAGACGGCTATAGTTCTCATGAAATCTCCAGGTCCTATTCCGATCGAGTCTCTCGCGCCCTCCTTAGTAGTCCTATGCCGCCAACTTCAAGTATCGAGAACCAGTGAAAGAATTGTCAGGAAGCCATCAGAGATGCCGCCTCTGACGGACTGGGCCTCGCACGACCACCATAGTGAAACCTCTGGTTTGATGAAGAATGCCGACAAGTATATGCAGCCAAGCAACAGGCATTCAAAGCGGCACTGCATAGAAGGACCAGAGCTGCTAGCGATCTCTACGAACAGAAGAGGAGAGAGGAACACCGGTTCTCAGAGAGAAAAAGAAAGAGCATGAGAAGTACGTGATCAAGGAAATAGAGGGATGCCATTGCTGGAATGAAACTCAGAAGTTTTACCACCACGCAGGGTTACAAGGCCTGCAAGGATGATCACGGGAACATCGTTGTAGAAGGGCAGTTGGTGCTGAGGATGTGGAAAAATCATTTCTGCAAATTGTATAACGGCGATCACAAACTGAATTCTGCTGCTATGCAGATTGTACCATTCAACCTCGATGAAGTGAAGATAGCTATACATTAACTTAAGTCCAATAACGCTGCTGGAGGTAATGGCCTGGCAGCCGAGCTATTTAAAGCGGCTGGCGAGGAATTGGTTGGGAGTGGTCAAGGTTGTCTGCTTAATATGGTCAGAGCAAAAATCTCATATAAGAGTGGCGTTACAATAAGTTTAATACCGTAAGACATTAGAAATGTAATCAAAAGTGCACAATATTTGAAACTTATACCACGCAGAAAAATAGGATTAAATGCAATACTGAACCAAAGACTATTTAACGAGGAATACGCAATAACCTTTTCAGTGATGACACATTCGTGCTAGGCAGACTAGCTTCCATATACATTTTATACCTACAATAATTGATGCAATTGATTATATTGTAAGAATGTGTTAAACATGCATTGAATAATTCTCAAAATTCTTCATTAAGGAAATATATGAAAAAAGAAAATTTATAAATTTATCTACATACACATGTACATACATATGTATTTTCAATAATTTAAATCACAAAAGATGACGTACCTACTTCTCTTTTAAAATATTTTACGCTTTTATTTTCATTGAATTATAAATCAACATAGGACTTTATAACACCTGGTAGAGCTCTACCATAATATTAAACGTAATTCGATTTATTGACTTTAATTTGCTACTCATGAATCACTTCAATAAATAATATCAATTCACAATAATATTATTTCGGCCATCAATGCATTGCATGTTTAAAGCATGCAGCTAGCATTGTTTTAATAGCTGAACTGAAAGGAATTTTGTTTAAGGTCAGCATTATTTTACTGATGGTATTGCATAGATAAAGAGAATGACACATCATCAAAATAAATTCTTTGGTTTATAAGGCAGCCTTATCAATGTGATTAATAATATAGTATAGTAGGTACTCGTAAAAAGTTAACAATAAAACATGCATAAAAGAAAATACAACCAAGACTTTTTATCAAAGACTTCGCATACAAAATTGGTAACCTATTTCAATAGGCTAGGTTCGATTTTATTTTGAAACTTAAGAACTGATAGTTTTGGACATTAGTTTCGGAATAGTTTTATTTCGGACTGAAAATTACTATATGAGTGATTCTCTGCCAACTGTGATTCTTCTTTTTTTATTTCAAAAATTAAAACTTCATTTAATTAACAACAACAACAACTTTAAAAGAACAAAAAATATTGTGAAATGTACTGAAAATAGAATAGACGATATTGAAGCTCTTTTAATTTTGGTTATTTGTTTTTTTTGTCTCTCTCTTTTTTACCATATTTTTATTGTGATTCTTCATCTTTACTTCCCTTATTTTCTTAAAAAATTTATAACTTTTTCGTTTTTGCAGTCTATTCTTCTGAATGGCAACCCTTTTCATTGTGCTGGGTTAGTACTTAGTTTTTATTGCACGGAATAGTTTTTGTTTGGTTCTTTCGAGGTATTGCTACCGTTTAAATAAAGAAAATTGATAGAAAGTAAATATTATTGCAAGAAATAATTTAATTTAATTTCACGGTGCCACGGTACTGACATTCACGGTACTGACATTTAGGGCGGTATTCACCGAACGCTCATAACTTAAGAGCTTAATAAACCTATTTACCAAGTAATAATAGCGAATATTTGTTATGAGTGGTCTCGACCACTCTCTCCGAAAACTTATTGGAAAACCTTCGAAACAACCCTTCAAGCAAATTCACTGACTCATTTTGTCGGTACTTCTTGGATCCTTACAAAAATGAGCCACGCACGCACACATGCTATTTCCTTTTGTCTTCAGGGATTTAAGGTACGTTTAATGAATATAATGGCGAACAGAAAATTCCAGAAACAAGTAGAAAAGTACAGGATGGTATGTTCCATGAGTAAAAACCTTGCCCCAAATTGTTCTACATTCATCACTTTATTGTGCTCCATAAAGTTTTTCAGAACAGTTTAGAACAATGTTTCCTGCACTTCCTTTTGAGGTGGAGCAAGTGAGTGAGAAATATCAAAGTACAAAGTGCGAAATAATGATTTTGGACTTAACATGTGAAGAAAAAGACATAAAAGAATATAAGAAGTGTGTATTCATAATAAAGTTGAATTGAAAATTAATGCATGCAAAATACAATTGAGACATTCTAAAATTTGAAATTGGTCAGCCGATAGGCAACAACTGTCAGTCCCGTCAACGGAAAGCTGCACTTTTCTGTTCTTTCTTGTTTTGACAGTTTTCATACATTTCTGCTGTTCTGTTATGATCTACCATTTCTTTATTTAACACAGCCAATACAAACCAACGTATTGCAATTTTTGACGTCTATTTCCCCTTCAAGCAAAGGAGTCCATTTTGGATCCGCAAACGTAGTAAATAACGTATGAAGTATGAACGAAATATTTAGCGAAACAAAAAAGTAAAGTAAGAAGATTTTCTTATATAAAATAAAATAAAACGTGCAATGATCTTCACCCCGGGACTTACAAAACTAAACTTGAAGAAAATAAGTGAAATTAAATTAAAATCACTGTAGTCACAAAGAATTTATGTATGGGCATGTAACACTCATTTTTTTAAGGATCCAAGAAGTACCGACAAAGTAGGGTTATTTTGTAAAACAGTTTGATTTCCCAGTTTGGGAGTGTCTGGTGAAGAGAGAGTTGTTCTCATTTTCGGACTTCGAAAAAGAGCTATGAGTGGTTGGTGAATAGCACAAATATTATTTCAGTTAAGAGCTTCATAAACTTAAATGCCGTTTATGAGTGCTTAATGAATACCGCCCTTAGATAGTTTATGTGACCTAACTTCTCTATGCTAATGAGAAAAATTATTTCCAGGACTATTTTTACATTATGTCGTTAAAAGGAATACACAATTTTGATATTAATCAATAATCATTAATCAACCTACCAACCAATACTACCACGGTACTGGCAAATTAATTTGTGACAAACTTTCTTCGAATGAAAACATATCACTTTTAAGGTACAACAACTTTAAAAAAATAAAACGATTGTTGTCTTGAAACTAAAACAAAATTGCTGTTCAGCGAGAAATCTTTTGAATTCAAAAATAAAAGTGAATCCTCGGACAGCATTCATTCATGATTATATTATTCAGCCATAAGTATTTTGACTTAATTTGTGCATTATTTTGTCAGCCAAATATTGTACTCAAACTTTTTTAAGGACAACATTTCTATTCAATGAAGTATTTCATTAGAAAAAAGTGGATTTTATCGGAAAAACAAGGAACGGACATGCCACGGTACCTACTGACATTTTTACTACACTTTTCCAATCCATGTGGAAGAAGTAGCAAATTTGGTCATGATATCGAATTTAGATTATAGTAAATAGCCATTTACACAAACAAGTCAAACCAAAAATATAAACGAACATTTTACAATCTAACAAGTGGGACGGAATCACGAATCACCCAAAATAAAAAATTAATCTTAATCCTTTCAGCCAATAATGAGAAAATAAAAAATTTACAGATTTCACTCCTTGAGTAACGATGGGGACATTGAAAATGACTTGCTAATGCTGGATAAATCCTTAATCTTTATAATTTATACAATCTTTCTTCTATTTTGAATTTTATCTTTACCAATTTATACATACATATCAATTTAATTCATCTTTTTTATGAATACCAATCTTAGCATTATATTGAACAAAAAAACTAAAAATTTGTTAAACAAACTTTATTCGCATTTGCACATGCACTTACATCTTTACTTGCACCTAGTTACACTAAATAGATTTTTTTTTCTTCAGCTTCAGAAATAATAAAGGAAGGATCATTTTTAAGCCAACCAATTTCTTAATCGGAACGCTTAATAATTGCTTAATAGTACATACATTTCATTTTCCCTCCGTTTTATCTTCAACCAAATTTTTATTCTTCCCTAAGCGCAAAATGATGTTAGCATATGTATCACTATTTTGATGTTTTGCTATTTCATCCTGTATTCGTTTCTTCTTTTCAAAATTACGTAAAATAAGATTTTCCAAAAAAACTAATATTCAATGCTGGTAGGTAGTTGTTACCTCTCCCCAAAATTTTTCTTCTCTTATTCCCACTGTAGTTTTTTTTATTTTGTTTCATTTTCAAATATACAAAAGAGGTGTTTCTTTTTTGTCATTTTATTGACCCACATATATTTTTTTCCCGCTTGTCTTCATATCTAATATTTTTCACTTATTCGTGCGGTACCTCACTTTTTTCTTTTTGATTTAGTTTTGTGGCAACACCAAACTAAAATTCAAAATTTCTACACCTATTGCTTGTTTATATTGGTCTATATTTTTGTATAGATTGTTCCTAACTCATGTAACTGTATAATTGTGGTAGGCAACGCTAACTTATATTTGATTTTCCCTCAAATATATACCTACAAACGAATTTTCAACGCTGGTGTTTGTTACATGTAAGAAAAATTCTATTTTTCTTATTCGCTTTGTAGTTTTTTTTTAATTTTGGGGCTTATTACAAGACTTTTCGAAAAAATTCGATCAAAATTTCTTGATGGACTTGAAATTTCATCAAATAGGAAAATATTTTGGTACTAATACAAATTAGCAATAACGATAGATCGTTAGTCTAATCAACCAGTCTATTTTGAAGAGACTCTCACATACGGTCCTTTATTTCAAAAAGAGGCTGGGGTGTGACCCACAATATAGTAACTTCCAATTCGTGGTGCCCCGGAAGCTAGAGGCCCAATGTTGTTTTTTTTTTATTCAACATTTTTTGGTTAAGTTTTTGTAATTTTTTCGCGTTAAAAAAAAATTGTTTGTTGAATTATTATACAAAACCTATCAATTGTTTATTATAATCTAGTTCATACATATATAGAACCCCGAAGCCAATATGATTATTTGTTCCTAATATAATAATAATAATATATTTGAAATGAGGCAAAAGGGAGGTGTTGGGGAATTGAGAGTGGGGATCTGAAATGAGGTTTGAATAGAAATATATAGAAAAAAAAAAAAGAAAAGTCAGGATGGGTTCAGGATAAAGCAGGAGGGGTAGAGGTAGGGTGGAATATCCGCTACGGAGGCGATGGCGATGGTTGAATTTTCTTACAGATCCTATCAATTATCAATTCTAAACTAGTATATAGACTTAAATTAACCCGATGCCAATATCATTATCTGTTCTTAAGGTATTTGAGGCAAGAAACAATTTTTTAGCAATTAGTGGGTAGAATTGCTTGCTGTTTTCGCTTTAAAAAAAAGTTATTAAGCCAATATTTTTAAAAAAGTTCATCAATTTTTATCTTAAACTAGCGTATGCAAAAAAAATTACCTCGAAGCCAATATCATTGTTTGTTGTCAAGATATTCGAGCCAAACAACTTTTTTCAACAATTTTCATCAACATTTTTTGTTGAATAAAATTAACCTGAAGTCGATTTGTTCTCGAGATATCCGAGACTAAGGAAATTTGAACTGCTCCTTGAATTTATTGGAAGGTCCTTTCTGCATGTAATGAAACTACTATGTATAAAATAAAATCCATCCGAAGTCGATATCTTTATTCGTCCTTGAGATACGGTGAACGAATAAAGCGAAGGAACGTACGAACGTACGAACACACACAGACATCTCTCTACAAAAATGGATTCCGATTCTAGGGAGCGAAGCGTGAAGATATGTTAAAATTTTCATTTTCACAAATCGGACCAATTACAATAACTTCCAATGGGAAGTTAAAAAAGCTATAACTTTTTTATGTTTTAGTTTTGTGATTTCATTGACCTATAATTGTATTCCCACTAGAGGTATTCTTTTTTCATATTTTTCATTTTCTTCGTTAATTCGTTTTATCATAGCTAAACAAGACACAAAAGTAAAATAATAAACAAAACAAAACACCTCCAACAAATATTCTACTTCATTTTAAAATTCTCTGTTTTAACCTACTTCAATTTTACAAAAACAAAAAAAAAATCTACTTCCTTTTCCTTTATTTCATTGAATTCGCAGTTAATCCAGCCATATTGTGTTTTTACCATGCAAATTGTGGCGTAGTTTTAATTTTTTCCCTGCTTTATGTGGATTTGCGAATAAAATTTCCTGACGTATCATGCTGGTAAGCACCGTTTTGAGCACAAATTGACTGTAATAAGTGGCGTTTACTGTTTAGGAGTAAACAATAGGTTCGTACAAAAATTTACACTTGAACCAGGTGTTGTCAGGTTTTGAAGTGAAACAAATAAAAATTACCGCCGAAAAAAAAACAAATTGTTTTATAATTTCAGCTGTATTGAAATATACATAAAGTATGTTGATATGAAGTCTGAGAGAATAACATTTTTGTTTTTAGTTTTTGTTTAGTTTAATTTAATTTAATTTAATCAAAATATATACTCCATGAGCCAGAACAAAAAAGGAGGTTCTTAATGCAATTTATTACTGAACTGATTTTCTTGATGGAATATGTTCAGGGGTGTCCAGAATATAAATCCAAGTTGGCGGGACTGGCTTAAAAACAAAACTTCTCAAAAACTTTTCGCAACATTAACATAACTTAGAAAAACAAATAAAAGAATGGAATATTAGCTTACAAAAGAAATTACTATTATATTCGTACGATGCACGGTTCATGAGATATATGATAAAACTCGTTTTCCAAGATGGCGGCTGACGCTCGTGTGCCTCCCAGTCCCGCCAACTTGGATTTATATTCAGGGGACACCCCTGAACATATTCCATCAAGAAAATCAGTTCAGGAATAAATTGCAAGAAAAAAGTACCCGACTCTCTTGGCCTAGTAAATGTTTGTACAAGAAAGTACATTTTGAAATCTACTTCGAGTTTTCTCAATCTACTTCACATTTTTCTTCAAAACTACTTCGGCTTTTTTTTCGGAAGTGGTAACGCTGCTCCACACCAGAAGGCATCTTTGCAACTGAAGAAGACTGAACACTGAAATGAACAGTCTTTCATAATAAACTACTAGACAGAGATCAGGGATGAAATCGTCTTTCAGCAATGTATCAAAAGATACAAATAAAGTGTATCGAATTGTACTTTTTGATTTGATTTGATAATATTTTGTCCACATTTGCTGTTGTATGAACGTATGTAATGTTTCTATGTATAATTAATTAAATAACTTAGCTGTTTATGTTAATTAACATATAAGGTACATACTTATGTACATATGCGATACTTTTATAACAAAACTATAGGAATTTGTTGCAATACCCTTCAATTTTGCGAGATTTAAATTTGATAAATTTAATGTTCTCGATTTTGAATTGCGAGATTGTTGAAACCGGAATTTTGTAGATGCCATTTTCTTAAATGTTCTCGAACAAACTGTATTAATCATTTTTATTTCTTCTGTTATATCGTTGTCAGCCTCGGTTCACAGTATACATTTTGTGAGGTCAGATGATTTTCTTTGTAATTTACTTTATCTTTTTCGTTGAATGCAAAAGAGTATCGAATTTTATAAAAGTGTATTTGTGTATCTTAGCAAAGTACATTCTTATCGACTTTTGCAACCCTGGAAGAGATAGAAAGAAATCTTGAATGAACTATGGCACTATATTTGTGTTCTGTTTATTTGGGCTGTTTGTACGCACAAAAACTTGCAAATCGATGACGATGAATTATAGGAATATTGCTTAAAGATTTAGTACCACTTTTTAATTGAATTGTATTTTCGATTTGTGAAGCTTATATAGAACGTACAGCTACGTTTGATATATCAAAATAATCGTCAATTATTCAAGCTGCTAATCAAACAAAAACGAATTGTATAAGTGCACAGATTAAAAAGTTATTAGGTGATATGCAAATAAACAGATATATGTTATTATCTCGGCTTAGGTATGATTAAAAAAATCAATTTTTACATATTATATGTGAATCTATATAATCTATCTCTGGTATGAATTTGAGATTTTTAAATGCAACCGTTAAAAAGATAACAAATAATAACTGCAAAAAATCGATCAATAAAAATTATATAAAATATATAAAATAGAAAAAAAAATACTAGGTATCAAAATTTCCTGAAACAAAAACAATTTGTAATTTATTATCTTTCTTAAACTATACAATTTAGTACAATCAGCCTTAACCCGGATGTGTAGCATTTGTGAACCACCTATTTTTGAACTTTGAACTTACAACTTATATTAAACTTAACCATCGATAAACAAAAAAAAAATATTACTCTGGCACTTCTCATTTGTTTTTTTTTTTTTTTTGTTCGACCATTTCACATAAAAACCATATTTAAAATTCCTTATAGTTCAAATTAAAAAAAAACCTGTCATATTGCACCTCTACATTATTTTCCTATCATAAACATTTTTCAAAAAATTTCCAAAGCTTAGATTTAGTTTTAGAAGCACAATGCACTGCTGAGTGCTGACTGCACTAGCTCTTGCATTTTATAATTATAGTAATATTTATAGTTAAAACTTATATTGTTCATTTTAGAAACACAAACCAAAAATTCAACCGTACCCTCCCTATCCGCCTGCAATCATCTTCTATACATATATGTTCATTCCAAAATGAATGGTAACACCAACCAAATTTTCTGTCCCCATATACGCCAGCGTTCATCTCATATCACATTTGTTAAATTTATTCATTTTAGTAACACCACCAAAAATTCGATCTTACCCCCCAGCCCCCATATACGCCAGTGTTCATCTCATATACACATTTGTTCACTTTATTCATTTTAGTAACACCATAATTTACTCAAAACGACCCTATAAACATTTTCAATGTTAAAATAAAAATACGTTCTATAAGAGGTACTACTAAGAATTGAATATGAAGAAAATTTGAAAAGAAATTCTTCTGTTTAAGTGGAGTGACCGAATATATAATTCAAAGTTAAAAGTTAAAGTGAGCTCAACTCCATGATTGCGTTTCGCCCAGGTACGATAGGTGGGCTCATCAGTTAGATGACTATCGTACCCTTCTAAGACACAATTTTGTATCGATGTTTACCGACCAGTGCTGCCGCTGAGGAATTTGAAAAAGTCGCATAAAAAAGGGTCAGCAGGAAAAAAAAGTCGCACTGAGAAAATTTTTGATAAATATCAAAAACAATCAGAATAGTATAAAACCCAAGTAAAGTAAACAATATTTTTGTAGTTTTCTTTCTTAAACAACAGACCATAACAAAAAATCAGTTCTTATATTCATTCAAGTTCTATTCAACTTCACAAACTCATCTAAATCTATAGTTTTCGTATAGGTATTAAGTCCAACAATTAATTTGCTTCTTCACATCCACGGTTCTCTTAACATCGAGTTAAGGCCTAAAACCGTTAACAACCAATTTTATGCAAACCTTATGCATATTTTTTAAATATTTTTATTTTGAAGAAATTTGGTTAGCTTGGTGTTAAATGGACGTGAGCTATCCTTATAATATTTGTTACGACTGGCTCGCAAGTACCTGCGCTTATGATCAAGCTGCTTGGAACTTAAGAACTTTGGCAAATGGAAAAGTAATAACAGAAAAACTATAGAAAAAAAGCATTTAAATATTGAATGTTCCAAAAAAATAATAATTTTTAACAAAATCCAAAAAAAAATTTTTTTCAAAATTTTGATATGCAATATTATTACATCTTAAGGGTTGCTTAAAAAAAAATTGCTTTTAATCGTTTGACACGTTAATAAGATATTTTCAGTTTTGGGGGACGAAATCGTTTTTGAGATGAAAAATTGAGACACTCACTCAAAAAGGGGGACTTATGGTAACCCTACGATAAGGCTGTTTTGAGATATACAAGCTTTTCATTAACGGTTTTATGGCAAGTATTGTTATTTTGAACCAAAACCTCTAGACTCTAGAGGATCACCAAAAAATCTTAACTTCAAAATTGGAAGAAATCGTTGCAGTGGTTTGGGCTCAGGTCGAGGTAGAAATAGACAAACAGAATTCTTCCATACACTATTTTGGGGTTCTCTATAATCGTTATGAGATACATATTTGATTATTAGATACCTCAATTTTCTTTTGTCTGCACATTCGTGCCGTATAGGCAAATATGAAAAATCTGGGGAATATTTCAAAACTTTATTACTGGACTGTTACTCTACGTTTATATGCAGAAAATTGAAAAATCGAATTGGATTTTCAAAGTAGAGGTTGCGAGATTTGACTCAATTCCACTGACCGTGTTCGATCTCGATGAACCAAGTCGATTTCGAATCATATCATACATGTCTTCTTCATATAAATGGAAAATTGGAAAGATTTTTCTAAGAAAAAAAAACAAAAAACTTAACACTGTCCATGTAACTTCTTAGAGATGGGGTCAGAAAAGTCGCAAAATTTATAAAAAGGGTAAAAAGAGCTAGTTTTTTAAAAAGTCGTCTCATGGTCCCATGAGGTAATAAAAGGGGTCAAAATGCGACTAAAGTCGCACAGCGGAAACCGTGTTACCGACTAATATAAAAATCACAGCATTAAGATACTATGAATTTTATTATTCTAAGGGAATTTGGTTAGATTAAATTAGTCGGTAAACATCGATACAAAATTGCGTCTTAGAAGGGTACGATAGTCATCTAACTGATGAGCCCAACTATCGTACCTGGGCGAAACGCAATCATGGAGTTGAGCTTACTTGAACTTTTAACTTTGGATTATATATTCGGTCACTCCACTTAAACAGAAGAATTTCTTTTCAAATTTTCTTCATATTCATATTATTATAAAAAGCCTGATCGCGGGCATTTGAAATTCTAAGTGTCTGAATTTAACCAAATTCCCTTAGAATAATAAAATTCATAGTATCTTAATGCTGTTATTTTTATATTAGTCGGTAAACATCGATACAAAATTGCGTCTTAGAAGGGTACGATAGTCATCTAACCGATGAGCCCAACTATCGTACCTGGGCGGAACGCAATCATGGAGTTGAGCTCACTTGAACTTTTAACTTTGAATGGTACTACTAAGAGTTGCTAAGTGTAAATTTGTAAAAAATTTTAGTTATAGACCGCACTAAGTTTAGTAAACAGAAAATGTTTTATAAAAATCGTAAGAGCCTCAGGGGGTTTTTAACATGTGTATGGAAAGTACTGTTATTTTTTCATAAAAGTAAAAAATTTCCTAAAATATTGTAGAAATTGTTTAAAAATCCTATAGTTTTCCAAAAACAAATTTTGAACATTTTTTAAAAATCCAAAAAATATTTTTTTTTGAAAATTTTAATAAACAAATATTTAGGTACATTTTTTAAAAGCTTCTGTTAAAAAAAAAATATGGAAATCAGAAATACCGTTTTGAAGAAAATTAAATTAAAACTGGTTCTTTAGGCGGTACCATTAGTAACAATTTTTTGAAAAATGATTCCACCCAAGAGTAGGAACGTAGATCGTAGCGTAGATACCGTTTGAAATGTAGATTTATTTCACTCTTATTTACGGCAGACAGTGTTTTTTTTTTTAATTCTTCTGTTTATCTTACACACACTACGATAAATTCGGTTTTTGTGTATAAAAAAGAAAAATTCACGTAAAAATTATATGAAGTGAACTGATGGGGTCCTTTTGCAAATAAAAAATAAAAAATATTTTTTCTGAATAAATAAGAAGCAAGTGTTGTAGGTACCATTTTGAAATCTTAATGAAAAGGGCCAATTTTTTTAATTACTTGCCGAGAGTGGAATAGTGCATTTTTTTAAATACGTAATATCAAAGTTAGCTTATTATAAAGATAAGGGTTTGCCATTATGTTTTAAAAATGATTTCGGACAAGTGGTCGCCGTGGCTGGCTCGAATAAATTCCAGCCGAGAGGCCCAATTTTCGGCAAGCAATTTTGGACACGATGGCAGATGGACTCATCCGGGTCTTTTTAGATATTCTGTATCGCTGTATGGCGTCTCTGAGGATGCGCATTATCCACTAGAGTAAACGTGGTACGAAACCGATCCATGGTTGCTCGAATTACCGACTCTGCTGGACGATTATGTCCACCGAATATTGGACGCAGCACGCTATGCGCGGACTAAACCATTATTTTGGTAATAAATAATTTGCACCATTTGCAAACGTTATTCAGGAGTAGGTACCTAAGTCTATTTATTATGAAATGGCAAACCAAACTGAGAATAAATCAAGTGACAGCTGTCAAAAAGACCAACTCCGAAAAAAAGATTGCCAGATTGAAAACCACACGCCTAAAGAAAACACCTTTTATAACCTACCGTATTAAGCTAGAACTATAATGCTCGGAGGGGCACTTAAGTGGTCGGAAGAAAACAAGCGAATACACGGAAAGCATATGACGGTGAATATAATTGCGGAGTGGAGCGTTTCGTCAAGTTTCATTCAACTTTGGTTACCGAGCTCCCGAGCGCACCTCACTTAAGTAAAATTGACATTTAGTGAAATAGGAGTGCCAAAAAGAGATAGATGATAATTACATTATGGGTGTGTTCCCCTTTTTTCGGTACGGAAAGCTACTTTTCGTTGGTTTTTGACATTAGCTTCAGTGCCCTTCCGAATATTATAGTTCTACCTTTACCCTGTTCCCGCTTGACGTTGAGTTTCGGGACACCCTGTATACTTAAGATTATATGAATGAATTAAATTGAGCTAAAAGCATTTCACAAATAAATCGGTTCGTGTTCTTCAGCGATCAAATTAAGTCTATTTAATTATTGTATTTCATTCATATCCATCAAACTAACCTGCCTCAATATAAATATATTTTTTTTTTTTAAATACAAATTCACTTATGTCGAATTCCTTACAACAATTTCAAATCGATTTTTTTTGTTGGTTGTAAGGAACACACAAAAAATCAAATTTTTCGTGTGGGATTGTGTGTGTGTCATTTGACAGTAGCTTTGAAGCAAAAAAGTAAACAAACTATGCGCATACAAATTTGTAACAAATATTCCAAAGTGCATTCAGTTTTTCGCGTCATTTTGTTAGATTAAAAACATATACATTTCCAAGAAAAGTTGCAAAAATAAACAGAAAATAGTTATGTGGCCATTAAAGTAAAAAAAATAACCCAAATTCATCCAAGAAACACATCATTCGAGAAACACATCGGCGAGCGCGCGATTTATATCTTTAATTGACTTTGGGCACTTTGAATCGAAGTTTGTTGATATTTTTATAACTTCTAACTGACCATTCACTATTTTTTGATGAATTAAAATTAGTTTTAATGATTTATTTGCTTTTAATCTATTTAAATGACCGACGAACACTTTAGAACATTTGTTAAACCCGCCGCAAAATACTTTCAACCTCAGATAAATGTCAAATCTTGTTAGTGTGTGTTAAATCGATTTGAAATCTTGCTGAAAATGCAAGATTTGTTTTGACAGAATAAAATCGATTTTGTTTAGAAAAAAATCGATTCTGTTTAGAAAAAAATCGATTATTTGGTTGTAAGGAATTCGACATTACTCACAAGATATCTACGACAGCAAAAGCCGGCAACGTCAGATAATGGCAAACGCATTCTCGCTAGAAAAAAAATTAAATGATTCTGTTGTTTGCTTTTTAATTTGTACGCGATGGCATATTATTTTTATGCAGTGAACGTGAAGTGGCATTTAATTTATGCCCAATTATTGGCATAACTAATTAGTGTCTGTTGCTTGCGGGAAATGTCAAATGCATTCCCATTACCTCCCTACTCTTGCTATACACAATAATAATAATAAATATAATGATGATCAACCTTAATTGAAAGAAAGAATCATCGTTTAATGTCGATTGTCGATAAATGTTTAATCATGTTTGTCGGTTTATGTCGGAATGGTAGACACTTATAAGTCTCATAATGTAAATGTATATTGTATTGATTAGCACTTAAGAACCTTGACAGTGAAACAGTACACCCATATTGCGTGAAGTTAAACTGAGGTGTTGCTCATATCAACAATTAATAAAATAATAAAAAATTTATTGTTTGTGTAATCAGTCTGAGTTAGTTGGGAGTCTGGTGAAGATAAAAATTTTACGATTCCAAGATCAATAAAATTCATTTAAAATGATAATCCTCTTCAAAATATTACATCCCCAATAATGTACTCGAAATGACATTAGAACATAAAGCAGCTAACACATTGGGGCAATTGATTGAATAAACAGAAATAATCATCATTGGAGCTCTGGAAAATTGAACAATTGAGGCAGAGTGATTTATAAAATTTTATTGCAATTATTTCTGTTATAAAATGATGTCAAAATGTTTATTTTTCTTGATATTGAAAAACGCGATAGGGATCTAATAAAGATATGTATTTTATTTTGTAATATAAACACCAATAGCCGGCTGGCATAGTGGCAGTGCGAGGTGGCGGGTGGCGCTAGAAAAGGTGGGCGTGGGAAATATGGAAAATTTGAATTTCTAAGTGTGGGAATTGGATTATAGTTGCTGTGACGTGAATTTGGTAGCTTGGTTTTTATCGACTGTCATGGATATATAATAAAGAGCACTATTTCATAATAGTCAAATTTTATTAGCAATATATTGAAATTCTGAAGAATGATACCTACATTGTAACAACTTTCCATTCTTAACACATGCATTAAATTGTGGGAAGATTTCTTTTGAAAATGAAAAAAATTAATAATTTTAATTTCAAACTGACAGAGATATACAATTACAAACTTTACCATTTCTTCTCATTTTTCTCAGTTTTTGTCGGAAAGCTTATTTGTTGGTTCTAATTGACTTATTTAACATTTATTGATCCTAATACTAAAGGTAGAACTATAATAGACGGAAGGGCACTGAAGCTAATATCAAAAACCAACGAAAAGTTATTGCTTTCCGTAGCGAAAAAACGGGAACAAACACACCCATAATGTATTTATCATCTTTCTCTTTTTGGCATTCCTATTTCACCAAATGTCAGTATTACTTAAGTGAGGTGCGCTCGGGAGCTCACCTCACTTCCGTAACCAAAGCTGAACGAAACTTGACGAAACGCCCCACTCCGCAATTATAGTCGCGTCTTATGCTTTCCGTGTATTCGCTTGTTTTCTTCCGACCACTTAAGTGCCCCTCCGAGCATTATAGTTCTAGCTTTAAGGCCCAACCATAATAGGCATAAGCAAGCATAAGCTAGTGTCAAAAAGCCAACGAAAATTCGCTTATGCTTGCAAAATTACCTCCTCGAGCCATAATTAACTTATTCGCACATAAGCAAATATTAAAAAAAAACCTCCTCCTTCTTCCCGCATTCATATTATAACATTGTGCTCAAACAAATGTGATAACAATTCAACAAAAAGATTACACACACATGTTTAAATTCGTAAAACGATTCAAACAGCTGTGTACCTATTTTGTTGCCTTTTGTGTTTATTGTTTCCGTTGTAAACAGCATTTCTCAAATTTGCTTAAAGGTAGAACTAGAATAGTCGGAAGCCAACTTAAGTGGTCGTACGAAACCGAGCGAAAACAAGAAATTTATATGACGCACACATAATTGCGAAGTGGAACTTTTCGTTTAGTTTTCGTTAACTTTTGCCGTCGGACGTGAGAGCGCTCAACGACCGCTCTTTCGTAAGTGGGCGAATGGAAAATCAAAATGGTGGAAGCAAACTACCAAGAACTTGGCGCTTGGTGCATAGTTTTCAACTTTTTATTTTCTGTTTGATGAATGAATGAGTGAAGTCAAATCAATTTTCTTTTAATTAATTTATATCACATCGAATTTTAGTGGTTTCGCAAAATAAATAAATAAAAGCATATCACTTTGTGCTGTGAATAAGTATCAGAAAATAAATATTGAATAAACAATTATTTATTTATTTTTTTCACTTCCAACCACTGAAGTTCATTATGGGTCACTTGTATAATTGACGTTTTGGAAAGCTACTTTTCGGTCGGTTTTGACATAAGCTTCCGACAGCTTCCGCCTATTCTAGTTCTACCTTAAGTTGCGAGCCATTTCAATGGCTCTCTCTCAATTTCGCGAAAGTTAACGAAACTTGACGAAACTGAGCAGACGGCTATTATGGTTGAAACCATATAAGTCTGTGTACTGGCTCGGTGGCTTAAGCTGAATTAAGCTCGGTTAAGTCTATTATAGTTGGGCCTTTAGTCTTATCTTAATTAAGAGGACACAAGCCTCCAAAAGCTTTTTTTCAAATCGAACCTCTGTCTAACAACTCCTACTCTCACCTCCCGTGGTGAACATCGGATGCCTAGTTCCTTTATTTTAAGATGGGGTTCCAATCCCTGTGGACGATTTTAGGCGACAGCAAACGAGAAGGGAGGGAGGATTGTTCCCATTAAGGCACTTCTACTCTATCCAGGCGGCAGTGGAAGAATTCCACAGATGGAATCAACAGTGGCGTCTACAGTTTCATTTAGGTTGAACTATATTTAGTAAACACCTTGCATATGGGCTACTGCGACATATTCGTATAGGTCAGGCCTATAAGGAGCGGTTTATCCGGCTCCCCGCCCTTGGAGTTATATTAAGGATCTGGTTCTCCAGGTCGGGGGTTGTGTGTGGGGTAACTTCCCTAACACGCAAAACAACAACAGTACGAAAACAACAACAACAAGTCTCAGATATGATTGCTTTTAATGTTGAAGACCACAGCAGCAAGCGAAACACGGACAATTAAACCTTAAACAGACCATGTGCAGTCGAACAATATAGTGGAGAACATGGATAGGCAAAAGGTTGATGTAACAGCCATCCAGGAAGAGCGATGGGATGGAGAGGGCATACGAAGAACGAAATCGTGTGAGATCAGTCTACTTCTGCTGCAAGGAGCAGGGTCAGCTCTTTGGTTGTGGTTTTGTGGTAAGGGGAAGACTAAGGCAAGAAGTCTTTGGCTTCAGAAATGTAAGTGAGAGCTTGGTCACAATCCGCATCAAAGCTTAATTCAATGACATCACGTTGATTTGTGCCCAGGCCCAAACGGAAGACAAAGATGACTCAATCAAGGAAGACTTCTACGATCTCCTCGAGAATACGTATGATAGGTGCCCCAAGTACGACGTCAAGATCATTCTTGGCGACTTCAACGCAAAAATTGGAAAGGAGGGCATCTTTGGTTCGATAGTTGGAGGACACAGCCTGCACAACAACACTTCCGGTAACGGACTCAGGCTGATTGACTTTGGGGCGGGGCGTAACATCATTATAGCCCACACTCGATTTCCACACCTCAATATACACAAAGGGACCTGGCGGTCTCTTGATCAACGAACCATCAACCAGATTGATCATGCTGCGATAGATGCCAGACATGCCTCCGGTATCCTGGATGTCCCAAACGTTCCGAGTTGCCAACATTGACTCGGAACATTACTTAGTTGTAGCTCAAGTACATGCGGATATCTATGACGCCACAATGTCAAGTGGATGCTGTTAAAAGATTTAATGTCAAGAAGTTAAAATCACAAGAGATCACTAGAACCTTTGCTGACCAAGTTTCTCTTAACCTTTTTGCAACTCCGCCACCAGCACCAACTGCAGAGGACCAGAGAAAACACTGCAAAAAAGCCATCGCAAGTGCCACCACTGATGTGCTGGTTTCTAATAGACGACCACAACGAAACCCCTGGTTTGATGAAGAATGAGGGCTGGCACATGCATCCAAGAACGAGGCCTTCCAATCAAAGCTGCGAACTAGAACCAGAGCTGCAGATAGAACAGCCCGGGAGTTCTACGGGCAAAATGAAGGGAGGAATACTGACTTCTCAGGAGGAAAAAGAGAGACTAGTGAGGACATGTAGCGGTAGGGGGGATGTTCGAAAGTTCAAGCTGCGCGTTTGCAAGTATTAAATCGGAGGCGGCAAAAATGGGTTTGGACGTTCATGAGGACAAGACGAAGTTTATACTATCATCGAGAAAGGAATCCCAACATCGTCGAATCGGGCAAAACATCACGATGAATAGGTACAACTTCGAAATTGTCAAGGACTTTGTCTACCTGGGCTTCACTATTACATCGCAAAATAACATCAGTGCAGAGATCAAACGAAGAATTGCTCTTGCCAACCGCAGAAGCATGGACCCTGTTAAAAACGGATGAGAATCTGCTTGGGTACTTTGAAAGAAAAATTCTTCGGATAATCTTCGGTCCAGTCTGTATCGATGGAGTATGGAGGAGAAGATTTAACAACGAGCTTTAGGGGCCTTACAGCGACGTCAACCTGGGACACGTGGAGCGTATGGACACCAACGCACCAGCCCGACGAGTCTTCGAGTCTACCCCCTTCCGGTTTTCCAAAAAGTTAGAAAACAATACTGTAATTGTTGCCGTTGTTTTTCAACTTTTTATTTTCTGTTTGATGAATGAATGAGTGAAGTCAAATCAATTTTCTTTTAATTAATTTATATCACATCGAATTTTAGTGGTTTCGCAAAATAAATAAATAAAAGCATATCACTTTGTGCTGTGAATAAGTATCAGAAAATAAATATTGAATAAACAATTATTTATTTATTTTTTTCACTTCCAACCACTGAAGTTCATTATGGGTCACTTGTGAAATTGACGTTTTGGAAAGCTACTTTTCGGTCGGTTTTGACATAAGCTTCCGACAGCTTCCGCCTATTCTAGTTCTACCTTAAGTTGCGAGCCATTTCAATGGCTCTCTCTCAATTTCGCGAAAGTTAACGAAACTTGACGAAACTGAGCAGACGGCTATTATGGTTGAAACCATATAAGTCTGTGTACTGGCTCGGTGGCTTAAGCTGAATTAAGCTCGGTTAAGTCTATTATAGTTGGGCCTTTAGTCTTATCTTAATTAAGAGGACACAAGCCTCCAAAAGCTTTTTTTCAAATCGAACCTCTGTCTAACAACTCCTACTCTCACCTCCCGTGGTGAACATCGGATGCCTAGTTCCTTTATTTTAAGATGGGGTTCCAATCCCTGTGGACGATTTTAGGCGACAGCAAACGAGAAGGGAGGGAGGATTGTTCCCATTAAGGCACTTCTACTCTATCCAGGCGGCAGTGGAAGAATTCCACAGATGGAATCAACAGTGGCGTCTACAGTTTCATTTAGGTTGAACTATATTTAGTAAACACCTTGCATATGGGCTACTGCGACATATTCGTATAGGTCAGGCCTATAAGGAGCGGTTTATCCGGCTCCCCGCCCTTGGAGTTATATTAAGGATCTGGTTCTCCAGGTCGGGGGTTGTGTGTGGGGTAACTTCCCTAACACGCAAAACAACAACAGTACGAAAACAACAACAACAAGTCTCAGATATGATTGCTTTTAATGTTGAAGACCACAGCAGCAAGCGAAACACGGACAATTAAACCTTAAACAGACCATGTGCAGTCGAACAATATAGTGGAGAACATGGATAGGCAAAAGGTTGATGTAACAGCCATCCAGGAAGAGCGATGGGATGGAGAGGGCATACGAAGAACGAAATCGTGTGAGATCAGTCTACTTCTGCTGCAAGGAGCAGGGTCAGCTCTTTGGTTGTGGTTTTGTGGTAAGGGGAAGACTAAGGCAAGAAGTCTTTGGCTTCAGAAATGTAAGTGAGAGCTTGGTCACAATCCGCATCAAAGCTTAATTCAATGACATCACGTTGATTTGTGCCCAGGCCCAAACGGAAGACAAAGATGACTCAATCAAGGAAGACTTCTACGATCTCCTCGAGAATACGTATGATAGGTGCCCCAAGTACGACGTCAAGATCATTCTTGGCGACTTCAACGCAAAAATTGGAAAGGAGGGCATCTTTGGTTCGATAGTTGGAGGACACAGCCTGCACAACAACACTTCCGGTAACGGACTCAGGCTGATTGACTTTGGGGCGGGGCGTAACATCATTATAGCCCACACTCGATTTCCACACCTCAATATACACAAAGGGACCTGGCGGTCTCTTGATCAACGAACCATCAACCAGATTGATCATGCTGCGATAGATGCCAGACATGCCTCCGGTATCCTGGATGTCCCAAACGTTCCGAGTTGCCAACATTGACTCGGAACATTACTTAGTTGTAGCTCAAGTACATGCGGATATCTATGACGCCACAATGTCAAGTGGATGCTGTTAAAAGATTTAATGTCAAGAAGTTAAAATCACAAGAGATCACTAGAACCTTTGCTGACCAAGTTTCTCTTAACCTTTTTGCAACTCCGCCACCAGCACCAACTGCAGAGGACCAGAGAAAACACTGCAAAAAAGCCATCGCAAGTGCCACCACTGATGTGCTGGTTTCTAATAGACGACCACAACGAAACCCCTGGTTTGATGAAGAATGAGGGCTGGCACATGCATCCAAGAACGAGGCCTTCCAATCAAAGCTGCAAACTAGAACCAGAGCTGCAGATAGAACAGCCCGGGAGTTCTACGGGCAAAATGAAGGGAGGAATACTGACTTCTCAGGAGGAAAAAGAGAGACTAGTGAGGACATGTAGCGGTAGGGGGGATGTTCGAAAGTTCAAGCTGCGCGTTTGCAAGTATTAAATCGGAGGCGGCAAAAATGGGTTTGGACGTTCATGAGGACAAGACGAAGTTTATACTATCATCGAGAAAGGAATCCCAACATCGTCGAATCGGGCAAAACATCACGATGAATAGGTACAACTTCGAAATTGTCAAGGACTTTGTCTACCTGGGCTTCACTATTACATCGCAAAATAACATCAGTGCAGAGATCAAACGAAGAATTGCTCTTGCCAACCGCAGAAGCATGGACCCTGTTAAAAACGGATGAGAATCTGCTTGGGTACTTTGAA
Source organism: Dasysyrphus tricinctus (assembly GCA_963921185.1). NCBI lineage: Eukaryota > Metazoa > Arthropoda > Insecta > Diptera > Syrphidae > Dasysyrphus > Dasysyrphus tricinctus. The sequence goes on along the minus strand of OY992530.1, from coordinate 101,878,133 downwards.
AGAAAAATTCTTCGGATAATCTTCGGTCCAGTCTGTATCGATGGAGTATGGAGGAGAAGATTTAACAACGAGCTTTAGGGGCCTTACAGCGACGTCAACCTGGGACACGTGGAGCGTATGGACACCAACGCACCAGCCCGACGAGTCTTCGAGTCTACCCCCTTCCGGTTTTCCAAAAAGTTAGAAAACAATACTGTAATTGTTGCCGTTGTTTTTCAACCATTTTTTTCAGTTTTATGCAATTTTCTTATAAAATTGCCCCTCAAGTCCAAGCGGGGGGAATATTACCCCCTAGTAGGTTTTTTTTTGTCAACTTTCAACTTTCATGTTCTGATTTTTTTGGCAGATATTACACGAATGTCCTAGTATTTGAAAAAAATAGGCAAATTAATTCACCCCTACAGCGACTATAGGGGATGAAAGAAAAATTGGGAATTTTTGTTCTTCATTTAGCTGATGTAGCCCTATGCAAATGTATTAACTCAAAAAACTCATTTAACGACCACCCAAATTTGTATGTCCTTACACTACATATATAAACATGGATGTAAGTCTAAGTATTCGTTCAAGCCAATCCACAACATAACTACGAATTTCTCACCCACTCATCTCTAATTTTTGCCCTTAATAACTAACTTTGTTATTACTTAGTTAAAGAACTTAAACTCGCCATTCACTATCTATTTATACTTTGCATTTGCATGCACCTATACAAAATATTCTTGCTCGATTACTAAAGCAAAAAAAAAAACTATTCTTAGATTAAAACACCATCAGCACCTAGAAGTATGTTTCTCTAACAACAGAAAATAGCAACAATACATTTGTTAGTAATTCCTTATGATAGGCTACATTACACAATGATCATTTAAAACACCTTTTTTGGTAGTTATAATGTGGTTTTTATGATGAAACCCCCAGTTGATTCCCCGTTTAATTTAAACATGCAAATTAAAACAAACAAAAAAATGGATGCTGCTTGAAATTTGTACTTAAACAATAGTACAAGTATAGCCCAAGAAAATATTACTTTCACTCCAAAAAAATTTCAACAAATCGGAATTTTGGTGAAGAGCTTTGTTTAACTGACGTCTCAACCACTTCCTTATTAGTAGGGCTGGGATTTTCATGCACTAAAAAATCGGAAATATGCGCTTAAAATATGCCCTTAAAAATGGAAAATATGCACTAAAAACAGGAAAATATGCACTTAAAAAAACATTATTTTACCTTCTTTTCCCCAAAAAAGAAATAAAAAAAAGAAATTTTAGTCAGATTTTATAAGTTGCAAATTCAATTTAGTCTTTTATTTAACAAAAATAAAGATAACATTAGAAGTAAAAAAATAAAAATAAAAATAATAAATAGGTATTTGTATTTAAAACGTTAATAATATTAAAAATATCTTAAGTAACAGAAACTTACATACTATTTTCTTTCATATGTGTTGTTCACATAAATAAGAAAACTTTGTTTAAAGTTTTCAAACACAAAACTTTGCCTATTTGGCCTGTGAAAACGTTTGTAAAGAGAAAAAGAACGTTCCACGTCAACGGACGTAAGGGTAGCATTTTTCAAACAACAAATTTTATCTATTGTAAGATTATTAAAACAGCTTTCGTTATTGTTGCTCAGACTTAATAAATTATTTAAACTTTTCACTGTAGAATACCCTTTATTTTTTTCGAAAACAGTCTTAATTTTTTTTATTATTGCACCAATAGGGCCTTCTACAGAGTTAATTTTTGCAAAAGTTTCATCAATTAAGTCGATTTGATTTTTCAATGTGCTTCTACCTTCAAGCTTTGTGATCGTGTCACATTGAAAACTATAATTTGAAAAAATAAAAACAATTTCACTTTTAAGCAAGGGTTGAGTAAATATTTCTTTTGCTTTTTTAATTGCGATGGCATCACCATAATCGAAACTATTGACAAAAGCTGACGAAACGGAAGTTTCCAAACCATCAACAGTTCAATGAAAGGGAAAAGGGTATTATTTGTTTTCAATATGCGCGTTCATTTTGTCGACAATCTATTACTACGTTTACGTTCAGTATCTAAATATGTTGTTGGAATAGGGTCGGTGCACATGAGGCATTATTTATTAAACCAACTTATCGAGCAAGGTTTTGCGTCACCCAAAATACGAAAAAAAAATGCACTTAAAATATGCATTTATTATGAAAATATGCATTTATTTTGGAAAATATGCATTTTGCATGAAATATGCAAAATATGCACTAACGATTAAATGCCATTTTAAAGGAAATTTTATGATTCGTAAAGATAATTTAGTCTTAGGCTTCTAAATGTTATGAGAAAAAACATGCATTTGCATGGAAATCCCAGCCCTACTTATTAGTATCCTACACTAAGGGCGGTATTCACCGAACGCTCATAACATTAAGAGCTTCATAAACCTATTCACCAAGCATTAATAGCGAATATTTAAGAGCAATCCTCAGTTGCATTTTCAATATATTTTGATGAGCAAGGAGAGCGACTTCACCAGGATATAGAAAGAATAGGAAAACGTTGCAAAGGTTTTTGGGATGATGGTATGTTAAGTGACTATTGTTGGTCTCTTGTACGTGATACGGACCAAAATTTAAATGAACCGTGCAGTTCCACTTTGTTTTAATTTGGAAGAGTTATTTCAAATTAAAAAAAAAAATGTGTGAGTACCGGGACTCGCGTGGAAGATGTGTAAACATTCGTTTTCACCTCAAGGTAAGGTCATTACCAACTATGGCAAAAATTAGGAATCTGTAATACAAGCGCTAAAACAAAATAGTTGCACGACACAAATTATAATGAATTTACCCATTAAAAAACACCTTCCGAGAAAACTTTATGACGTCACAAAGTTGTTCCTGGATTCAAAGTTTAAGTGTCAAAAAGTAACTTTGAGTACATTTTTCCAACTCATCTCTTTGATACTGAGTTGAAATGGTTAATCCGTCAAAAGAAGCTGAAATCACGATGTTTTCATTTTGAGTTATCTTTTGTTTGCTTCTCGATCGTTCGGTTTGGAATTGATCTCATTTTTGTAATATGTAATAGTTTAATGCTATGTTTCCACCAAAGGTTTATCTCAGTTTAGATTAAATTAATCTTTTTGGTGTTTCCACCGCACAAAAAGATTTAAAAAAGATTAAATTTGACAGCACCTTCAAAAATGCAAATGGCGTTCCAATTTTTCTTATGAAGTGCGAATGAGACAGAATGTTTGATTCGTGTGAAACAATGAAGAACTGAATGCGAGTCTCGAATGAATCGTTCAGCACCATTTAAGAAAAGGTTAGTTCGATTTATAAAAGTATTTGTCCTAGGAAGATTTAACAAGATTAAATTCTAATCTTCAAGATTTACGAAATAAATTTGTATGGTAAATCTTCGAGATTTAAGGGAGATTTGCGGTTAATCTTATTAAATCTCAGATTAGCGTTAGGTGGAAATGTAGCATTATATACCTATCCGATCCCCGTTTATCCTTTTGTTTCTGTATTTTCTCTCTACTCTATTCTCTATTTTCTCCCTATCTTCAACACAAAAAGCCATCTGTGAGAGAAAAAACTCATTTTTGCAAAAAAGTACAAAGGGTGTATGGTCAGAATTAATTTGCAAATCGAAATCCAAAAGCAAGGTCGGATTTTGTGTTGTTTTTGTAAGATCTAGGGGAAAATACAAGGCTAGTATATTTTTATTTTTATTGATTTTACCGTCGATAGTGAGTTTGGAAATTTTTTCCAGGTTTTGCGACATTTTTTTTATCTGATTTGATCGATTTGTAGTAAAGAAATTTGTGCAAGTAATGAATGATAAAAAAATGGAAATATTTTAGCTTAAATATTCAATTTTGTGCTAGAATGAAGTTAAATGAAATTTAATTTGAAAAATGTATGCATTTTCGAAGTGCTGATAAAAGTTCTTTTCAATAATGAAATCACAATTTCTTCTTGATTTTTAATTCCAAATTTATTTCGACTTTTTTTCACCCAATTTGTTTGACAGATCAGCCATATTTTTAGCTTTTATCGTTCCTAAATGAGAAATACAACATAACAACACTTCTTTTTGACACATTAACCACAGCCAACTAGAGAAACAGAAAAGAATGCGCCACTTGGCAAATCATGTTATGACATTTCAAATCAAGAAATTGCAAATAACACTTAATATCACAAACCAAAATTGCCACCCACGATTGCAGAGATTAATGCTACATTTCCATCTACCGCTAATCTGAGATTTAATGAGATTAACCTTAAATCTCCTTTAAATCTCGTAGATATACCATACAAATTTATTTCGTAAATCTTGAAGATTAGAAATAAATCTTGTTAAATCTTCCTAGGACAAATAGCTTTACAAATTGAACTAACCTATTTTTACATGGTGCTGAACGATTCATTCGAGACTCGCATTCAGTTCTTCATTGTTTCACACGAATGAAACATTCTGTCTCATTCGCACTTCATAAGAAAAATTGGAACACCATTTGCACTTTTGAAGGTGCTGTCAAATTTAATTTTTTTTAAATCTTTTTGGGCGGTGGAAACACCGAAAAGATTTATTAAATCTAATCTGAGATAAACCTTTGGTGGAAACATAGCATAACATCAAAAGCAGCATATGGATACAAAATAATGAAATTAAAAAATTAAATTTCTAGACAAAAAAGCAACAAAATCTTCACCTGGCTAAATGTATGTCAAATATCTCTGTCAAGATATGATTGCATCTTGACATTCAATCAAGATATGAAACGGAGTGACTCCATTAGATATTTAATGTCAAGACCAGTGTTACCGCAGGCAAAATTTTATTTATGTGTCCCTCTGAATGAAAAAATGTGTCCTTTTGAAAATAAATGTGTCCTTTTGTAATAAATGCATAAAATAAAAAAAATACGACATAAAGTGATATCAAAAGTTTTTATTTATTTTATAAAAGAGAAACTTAACAGAAAATGAAGAATAGATTCAGGACAGAGTTCCTTGGCACGCATAGTAATGACCTCCACCTTGTGTTTAAATAAATTTCAAGTTTCTTGAGGTTAACTGATGTGAAAAAATGTGTCCTTTTCAAAAAAATGTGTCCCCGAGTCCCCTCCAGTAAAAAGTGTCCCCGGAGACACTATAGTGTCCCAGTGGTAACTCTGGTCAAGACGAACATTCTGAGAGAAATTATCTACTGTGGAGTCGGGGTGTAAGGAACTCACTCCACTTAGCAAATACCAAAACCATTAGGTATAAAATGAAAACTACCTTACCTATTCGAGTTTACAGAGTTCTACTTATCTACAACAAACAAAATGGTTCCAAACGGAACCGTGAGCCCATATCCGTTAGAGCCGATTTTCAATTTTAGCGATACCGAGCGCTAAGATGTTTACACATCAAAAAAACTATTGTCAAAACGGGTAATTTTGTAATTTATTTCCAAAATTGAGCTGATAACAAAAAATGGATTTACCTGCTCCTGTCAAAAACGACGCACGTAAGCCAAAGAGAAAGCATTTTTTAAATTATATGAAGTCAGATGAGGACTAATAACTAATTTAATGTCTCTCAAAAAGTAAAAGAGATATTGGGACGAAGATTGAGATTAGTACTTTTAGAAATGTGTACAGTTAAAAAAAAATAAAATCAATTTGCATAGTAACATAGCGCCAAAAATGGTGAAAAAAGGTTGTTTTTTAGCTTTCTAACGGTAATATCTCGAAAACCAGAGCTGATAGCGAAAAACGGATAACGGATTTGAGTTCAACACGAAAAATTAACCTTCGATCATTTTTCATGTCAAAAACCTTGTAAACCTGTGTTATTATCCCAAACAAGCAAATCAGCTGGTACCATAGGCGCCCGCAGGATTTTGTGCAGGGGGGGGGGGGCAGACACCAACTGAATTTTGAGATATCAAATTCTCGAAAAAAATGTATATTCAAAAATGTATTTTTTTTTTTAAATATTTTGATATGCAATGTTATTTGAACTTTTTTGAATATTTGTATAAATGATTTAATCCGAACCCGTTTAGCCAATAAAGATAAAATTCAAAATCAAAATAACGTTCGATGGGAGTTGATAGTTATCCAGCGCAAAATTATTTTATATTTAATAGTAGACCGTACTTATTTTTTATTTTAGCACAAAGACAATTTTTCATAATTTTTGAGCAAAATGAGATTTTTTCCTAGGGTTTTTAAATATTTTAAAATATTTTGAAGAATGTTAAGAATTCGTTATAAACCAAGTTTCAAAAATTCTTTTTGAATATATTAAGTTCTCAAAAAAAATTGTAATATTTTTTAAAACCAAAAAAAACCCTTACCGATTTCCAGAACACCGAAAGTCATTAAATTTTTTCTTTCCGAGATACTATTAATTTTTTTTTTTAATTTGTGGGGTAGTTTTTTGGAATAATGAAATGGTGAAAAAATTGTATGGCATAGATACGTAACGCTAAAACTAAATTTGGTTCTAAGAAAACTAAGTGTTGAATTCAAATTTGTTCAGAAGCAGCTATGTATTTTTTTGAAAATAAAGAATCAGAATTGAATTGGATTTCGAGAAAATTATTAAACAATTTGGAAATTCCACACAAAAATTTCGAATTCTTGGCACATAATTTTTGGAAAATCTAAAAGATTTATTTATTTCCAAAAATTAAATACCAATTTTTAAGACTATGGCTTTCCACTACGCCATGACGATGAGTCAATTTATCTGTCCATTTTCTTGAGAAACAATATCCGTCTCAAGCATATTTGAGTTTTCCTGGAGCTTTTTAAAATATAAATTACCTATAGGTTCAATTTTATATTGGCAAATGCAAGAGGGGGCAAACCATGATCATCGAAAGAAGATGTCAAGAAAATAGCTTCATATATTTTTAAAAGCATATCGAAAATAAGGATTTCCATAAACTCCTCAAAAAAAAAAAGAAGTATTTGTTGAAATTCATACTTAAATTGAAAAAAAAAATATGTAAATAGCGTGGTATTTCCCAGAGCCAGGGGGTAGGTCTTCTTTTCCACTTTTGAGAATTTTGAGTGAAATGAAAAGAACTGTTAAAATCTACAGAAATAATAAAAACGATTAGTTTTAACGCTAAAATATAAGTTACGGATGACCTTTATTTATTCCTTAGGGGTTTGATCACATTTGGTGAGAATAATTTGGAAAAGAATAGTTTTGAAAGTAACAATTGTAGTTGATTTGATTTGTATGGGAATAGATGACTTTTTATTCAGAAGAATATAGGAATAGAGGAGTTTTGAAAACATAAAAACCTCCAAGAAAAAGAAGATTTTTGGTGCAGAATTTGATTTGTAAGGGAATAGATGAGTTTTGAATTGAATGACTGAGTTGAATAGTATAGTTTTGAAAGAAACACCACCTTTCAAGTACAAAAAAAGTTTAGGAAATAATAAGTTTTATAAATTTTACCTAATTACGTAGATGAAGGACCTTCTAAAGAACATTTCCTCATACTTAACTCATTTTTGAAAAAAAAACAGGAATAGGAGAGTTTTGAAACGACACACTACACACCCCTGATATAGCATGTGTGCGTGCGACACTTATTTTTGTAAGAATCCAAGAAGTAACGGCAATATGGGTCAGTGAATTTGCTTGAAGGGTTACTTCAAAAGTTTTCGAATAAGTTTTCGTAGAGAGCGCTCATAACTTTATGAGTGGTCGGGACCAATCATAACTTTTATGAGCGCTCTTAAATATTCGCTATTATTGCTTGGTGAAAAGGTTTATGAAGCTCTTAAGTTATGAGCGTTGAATACCGCCCTTACAGATGTTAAAAAAGATATGTTTGCTAAGTTTTTTGCACGGGCTGTCAATAATTGTTGAAGAGTGTTCAGCTATAGCTAATTTAAAATACTTTTGCCCAATTTAAGACCAAAGTGTTTAAAATCTAGAACTACAAAATTAGTGCATTGTATCATGCTAATACATAACTACACACACATACGTTAAATATTCCTTTCTTCAAATTTTGTGTCATTATACCTATAGGTATGTTAGGTAAGGTTAGGTTAGGTTAAATGGGGTGATGATACGAGAAGGTCGCATCACCTCACTCGGATCTCAATGGATCCATTGTGCTCCCCTGAGTGTAGGTAAGGAAGGTATAAGGAGGGGGAAGGAAATGGATTATTGGAAGTTTAGGTATGGGGGGCCTCCTTGAACCATCCTGAGTTCTGAGCGAATTTAAGGATGTTTCTTAGTGGCAAAAACGAGACGTCGCCCAGGTCATCGAAAAAGTATTCTCCGAGGGCTGCCTTTCTAGTTCTGGCTAGGCTGGGGCATTCACACTTCATCCTGACACCCTCTACATAAGTCAGATGAGCCGATGCCCATTCTGCTTAAGTGGGTTCCCATTGTGTTGTGACCTGTTAGGATTCCAACCAATAGGGATAGTTGAGGCCTGCTTAGCTTGAGTAAATACTCAGTTTTTTTCTTTGAAATATCCGGCCATAAGTTCCTCGAAATACGACAGGTCAATTGTTGACCATCTGTCGTTGGCAACTTTGAGGAAATTCTGGCAAATTCTTCTTTTTTCTTGCTATAGTGGCATAAGAACAGAGCAGTCGGTTTGGCTCGGATCAAGAGATGACCCGGTTTTGGCCAATTCATCTGCCATTTATGAGTGTCAAGTTAGCAAATCAACTTTGACGAATCGAAAAATGGTTAGTTAGATAATTTGCCGTTAATTAGTTGTGACAATTCCGAATTTGTCGTTCAATGTTTTCTATGTTTTTTTGAGTGCTTTGCTAACTTTATATCAAGTTAGCAAAGCACCCTGTCGAAAATCAGTAAAAATGTCTTATACCTGATGGTTTATGGCTTAATAATTTGCCGTTAATTAGTCGTTAATTAGTTGTGACAAACTCAATTTGATCGTGCAATGTTTTCTGTTTTTTTGAGTGCTCTGCTAACTTGATATCAAGTTAGCAAAGCAACTCTCACAGATCAAAAAATGGATAGGTGCATAATTTGTTGTTAACAAGTCGTTAATTAGTTGTGACAATTTCGAATTTGTCGTTCTATGTTTTCTATGTTTTTTGTTCTAAAAAGTGGTAAAAACTTCTAAAATTCAATATTTTAGTGCTTAATAATTTGCCGTTAATTAGTTGTGAAAAAATCAATTTTGTTGTGCGATGTTTTCTATGTGTTTTTGGGTTATTTGTTTTCTATGAGTGTCAAGTTAGCAAAGCAACTTTGACGAATCGAAAAATGGGTAGGTGGATAATTTGCCGTTAGTTAGTCGTTAATTAGTTGTGGCAATTTCGAATTTGTCATTCAATGTTTTCTATGTTTTTTTGGGTGCTTTGCTAACTTGACACTACTCTTGTGAAAAATAGAATTCAATCGTGCAATGTTTTCTATGTTTTTTTTTTAATTCTTCTTTAACTTCCTACCAAGTTAGCAAAGCACCACCTTTAAAAGGGATTAAACTGGTAATACCGAGCAGTTTATGGCTTAATAGTTTACCATTAACTAGTCTTCAACTAGTTGTGACAATTTTGAATTTGTCGTGCAATGTTTTCTATGTTTTTTGAGTTCTTTTGTAGCTTGACGTCAAGTTGGCAAAGTACTTTCTGAAAATGGACTTAAATCTATTTAAATCGGATGGTTTATGGCTAAATGATTTAGCATTGACTAGCCGTTAATTATTTGTGATAGTTTTGAATCGGTCATTCTATGATTTCTATGTTTTTTTCGAAAAGTTTTAAAAACTTCCAAAACTTCATATGTTATTCCTTGATAATTTGCCATTTATTAGTCGTTAATTAGTTGTGAAAAATTAAATTTTGTCATGCGATGTTTTCTATGCAATTTAGGGTATTTGTTGTCTATGAGCGTCAGGTTACCAAATTAGTTTTCACTAATCAAAAAATGGGTAGGTGGATGATTTGCCGTTAACAATTATTTTCTGTCGTTAATGCTTATATTAAACAAATAACCAAATTTACATAGAAAACATCGCATGTCAAAATTTTATTTTTCACAACTAATTAACGACTAATAAATGGCAAATTATCAAGGAATAACATATGAAGTTTTGGAAGTTTTTACAACTTTTCGAAAGAACATAGAAAACATAGAATGGCCAATTCAAAATTATCACAAATAATTAACGGCTAGTTAATGCTAAATTATTTAGCCATAAACCATCCGGTATAAACAGATTTAAGCCCATTCTCAGATAGTACTTTACCAACTTGACGTCAAGCTACAAAAAACTCAAAAAACATAGAAAACATTGCACGACAAATTCAAAATTGTCACAACTAATTGAAGACTAGTTAATGGTAAACTATTAAGCCATAAACAGCTCGGTATTACCAGTTTTAATCCCTTTTAAAGGTGGTGCTTTGCTAACTTGGTATGAAGCTAAAGAAGAATTAAAAAAAAAAACATAGAAAACATTGCACGATTGAATTCTATTTTTCACAACTAATTAATGACTAATTAACGGCAAATTATTAAGCCATAAAACATTAAGTATAAGAAGTTTTTCACACTTTTCGAGTAGTGTCAAGTTAGCAAAGCACCCAAAAAAAACATAGAAAACATTGAACGACAAATTCGGAATTGTCACAACTAATTAACGACTGATTAATGGCAAATTATCCAACTAACCATTTTTCGATTCGTCAAAGTTGCTTTGCTAACTTGACACTCATGATAAAATTACATTACAGTTCATGGGTTTTCTGTTTTCAAATACGTCTCCTTGACTAGCAAAAACCCAAATTGCTATCTCATATAAAATTTTTAATAACAAAATGTAAAGCTAAGTATCTATACCTAAATTTTTGTTTCTCCAAACTACACAAAACCTAATACCTACCTAATTGGTTATCAATAATAAATAACAAAAAAATACAAATTTCATGTTACCTACCTAACTGTTATAGATAAAGAACCGTGATTGTTGATATAATTTGTGCGATATTAGAATGTAGGCTGTATTGTACACAAATATGTATATTGCGTACCTACTTGGGGGTTATCAGTTGTTGTTTTATTCTTTGATGTCTTCCGACTTTTTAAACGAAAACTACCTATGTATCTAATCTATGTATATTATGAATGCGCGAGCACAAATAAAGATGACAAATTTATCAAAACACTGCAGCTCTGAAGAAGTTTATAAGTATATTCGATTACTTCCCAAAACTACGAATGCCTACGAATTTTATTTCTTTTTATATGAGTTTCTACAGAACTTTAGGGGAAATTCGTAGAAATTCGTACAGTTTTGGGAGGTACGTGAATAAACATAGGTACATAATGTTTTTTTTTTTTTTTGGAATTCTTATCTGATGACGATGGATATTAGCTGTGTTCCAAAGGCGCTAAGTAGTTTCTCATGACATAACCATCATAAGCATGGGCGCCTTACTTATATGATAATGATGGCTAATTAGTGACTTGGTTATAGCTTTTCATTAAATTAAAGTGAACTCACTGAATGGGAGCGTTACTTTCATTGATATGGATATGTTATACTCGTACGCATAGAAATTAAAGAATTTCAAGATTGAAATAAATTCTATTTTATTTGAGTTCGTATTGAAATGATGTTAAAGTAAGTTATGTTATGCATTTGAGAAGAAATCAAGATCTTCAGACAAATTTTATACAGTAAGATTATCTAGGTTTGCATAAACAGCTACAGCCTAAAAATGCTAGAGTTTTTTACTTATAGCTAAGGAATATAAGCCCAGGAAAAATATACAAAATAAAATGCACGACTGGGTTGCACGTACTTGCTCTTATGTTCAAGACACTGCGAGTTTAAGAAAATTGTATATACAAACATGGAAATTATGAGAGAAAAATGTAGAGAAGCATGAAATAAGACATTTAAATTAGCTAAAACAACTCTTTTGACAGTTTGAGATAAAAAAAAAGTATGCCATCTTAATTCATGATGGAATATGATTGTATGGGAAAAAAAATTTAAAATCGTTGGAGCGGTTTTTTTTAAATTAATGTTTTATATATAAAATTCTTAAAACATTTTTAAGAACAAATTTTGGTATGCAGATTTAAACTATATATTTATGTGTATATAAAAATAAAATTTGAAAAAAAATTGTCAACCCATTTTTGAGTTATCGAATTTTCAAAAAAAAGTTTGAAACTTTTTTTAAAAATCCAAAAATATTTTTTTTGAAAATTTTGATATGCAATATTATTTGATTTTATCTGAAATTCTTACATAAAAAAATTGTTCTAAATCCGTTCAGCCGATAACGAGAAAATTCAAAATAAAAAAATACGTTATATGACAGGTACTATTAATAGTTGCAAAGTGTAAAATTTTATAATTTTTGGTAGTAGATCGTACTAATTTTAGTATATACAAAAAGTTTAATCAAAATCGTAGGAGTCGTTTTTAAGCAAAAAAATATTTTCCTTTGCGGTTTTTTAACTTTTGTATGGAAGGTAGCGTTATTTTTTCATAAATGTAAAATTTTTTCTAAAAATATTTTAGAAAGTACTAAAAAAGTCTTTAATATCGAGTTTCAAATAAATCTATAATGTCGTTTTCGAAATATTTGATTTTCAAAAAAAAATTTTGAAACATTTTTTAAAAATCCAATAAACATTTTTTCAAAAATTTTGGTACACAAAACTATTTATATTTTTTGGAAGCTTCTGTGTAAAAAAAATAATTGAAATCGGTCATACCGTTTTGAAGAAAATCAAAAATCAAAAAATGGTTCTTTGGGAGGTACCATTAATAACCATTTTTGAAAAATGGTTTTCCACCCAAAGAAAGCCTTTACTAAAATAAATTTATTGAATTTTTGTTAAGAAAAGTTGTCGAGCCGTTTTTGAGAAAAATACGATTATGTAAATTTGCCAAAAAAAATGTATGACAGGTACCGTTATTTTTGGTTCTAAAAAAAATGAAAAAAACGTGTCGGCAGAATCACCAAAAACCACTAAGTACCAAGTTTGAAGAAAATCGATCGAGCCGTTTAGGCTGTAGACGAACAGACAGACAGACAGAATTGTGCCACCCACTTGTTTGGTGTTCTCTATCATCGTAATATCATGTTTGATTGTTATCTCAAAATTTTTTTTTCCACGAATCCAAAACTTGCCTTATAGTACCTATAATCGCAAGTAAAAAGGCCAAATTGCGGAAAAAATCGAAGTGAAGGTTTAGGAGATATCGCCATTTATTTGACGAAAATGTATGTTTTTCGCCTGAAACACATGAACGGTGATTACTATCGTTCTTACACTATTAAATTTTCTATAAGAAAATATAATTTTTTTTTTACGAGTGATATAGTTCCAAAGATATCACTATATTAAAAAATTCGTCAAAAGTTAAAAAATCTGGTTTTTTGCTTTTAACTCCCAGATGACGAAATTGTCAAAGATAAATTTATACCTTATGTGTTATTATATTGTCTAAAAAAAAATACTGTTCAACTTTTTTCATAGGAGTGATCAGTTAGAAGATATTCATCATCATCGTGTCCTGTAACCCCGGCTGGGGTATAGGGCGTCAACAAAACATCTCCATCCTTCACGGTCTGCTGCAAGTTGATTTCCATGCTGTTCTTGGTCTTCCAACCCGCCGTGCACCCTGAGGATTCCATTCAAAGGACTGCTTTGCAATTTCTTCGTTTGGTTTCCTCAGTGTGTGACCAATCCAACGCCATTTACGCTTTCTTATTTCGACGTCCAGCCGCTCTTGACTTGTCCTGCTTTAGGATGTGGCGAAGACAGCGATTCACAAAAGCTTGCAATTTCTTCGAAATGATAGACGTGACTTTCCAGGTTTCACAAGCATATAACAGCACGGATTTTACATTGGATTCGAAGAATCTCAACTTAGTGCGTAAGGAGATTTGACTTGATTTCCAGATTGGGGACGGCGGCGTACCGAAGGCAGCACGAGCTTTATTTATTCTACTTTTAACGTCCAGATCCGTACCACCGTTGCGTTTGCAGAAACAATACTGCCGAGGTAGTTAAACTGTTCCACTACTTCAACTGGCGTCTCCTGTAGAATAATACGCTGCTATGTGGAGCGGCCTGTGAGCATTATTTTTGTCTTTTTGCTGTTTATTCTTAGACCACTCGACTCTCCTTTCACTTGCAGTGTTTGGCACATCCCGTTCAGCCCACTGATGTTATTTGCCAGTAGACAAATGTCATCGGCATAGTCTAAATGACTGAGCCTTTCGAACGGTCTCCATTGAATGCCATTTCGCTCAGCTGTACCAACACTGGCCGTCAATACGTCGTCCATCGCCAGCAGGCAGAGAATTAGCGATAGAACATCCCCTTGTCTCACACCCTGTTGAACTACGAAGGAGTCGGATAGCTGCCCATTGTGCAAAACAAAACACCTTGCGTTGTGTACTCTTTAATAATGGCAACAATTTTTGGTGGAATTCCTCTACCAAGCAACGATCTCCATATACAATCTCGGTTAACTCGATCAAAGGCTTTCTCAAAATCCACGAACATGAGGCAAAGTATAGTGATTGAAATTCCATCGACTGCTCGAGGACGATACGCAGGGTGTTGATATGGTCGACACACGATCGACCACTGCGGAAGCCAGCTTGATGCCTCTTGAGTATAGACTCGATTCTATCCTTTAATCGCTCGAAAATGATGGTGGCCATTAGTTTTGGGAAAACGGACAAAACGGTGATACCACGCCAATTGTTGCAATTCTGTAGGTCACCTTTCTTTGGCAACTTAACAATCACACCATCCTTCCAGTCCTTGGGATGGTTAGGTTAGGTTAGGTTAGGAGGGGTGTGCACAGCACAGAGGCTGTTGCGTACACGGGGGCCTGTTGGTCCATTGTGATCCCCTTACAAAAAGAAAGCAGAGATGCTCCTAAACTAATGATTCAGATAGACTGGCTCATTAACGAACCAGCCTGTGCTCTCTATGAATTTCCTCATATTTGCCATTGAGACCTGCGCTAGATCATCCAGTTCTCCAACAAACCTGTTTCCCAAGTAACGGAGGCGGCTTGTTTGGAGGTTCGGACAGTCACAGAGCAGGTGTTTAATGGTTTCTACTTCTTCAACATCCTGACAGCTCCTACAACAGTCGGGTGCGAGTACACCCAATCTGGTGGCCATTGTGCCAATGGCGCAGTGACCCGTTAGTACACCTATCAAGATTCTAATGTTCTTTTTACTCAGCGATAGAATATACTGAGTTTCCTTTTCATTAATTCTAGGCCATAGACTTCTAGAGATAACGCAATCGTTCCTGGTAATCCAGGATTTATTGATTCGCTCTTTCGTTGCTAGGTCCATTTTCATTTTAACTACGCCGATCGGGATGTCTAGTCCCATGTCTAATTGGTTACTACTGTTCCTATTTGATAATGACCCCTTCCTTGCTAGTTCATCTGCTATATCATTCCCTTCTATATTGCTATGTCCAGGAACCCAACAGAGTTTGACTTGGTTAGTGTTACAAATTTTGTTCAGTATGCCTCGACATTTTACCACTGTTTTGGATCTTATGGTCTCACTGGCTATTGCTTTGATCGCAGCTTGGCTGTCCACGAAAAATGTGATCTCCGACGAGATCAGTTTTTTCTTGTGTACCAATTCTGCTGCTTTTTGAATAGCGTAAATCTCAGCCTGAAAGACACTACACTCATCTGGGAGTTTATATGACTCTCTTATATTAAGGGCTTCACAGAACACCCCCGCACCTGTTCCTTCTTCCATTTTAGACCCGTCAGTGTAGAAGGGGATACCCTGTTCACTAATTAGTGATTTGGGTTCCCATCCATGTCTTTCGGGTATTGAAATAGAGAAGTGTTTGTTAAAATCCATTACAGGAGGAATATAATCAGTCTTCACATCAAGTGAAGCCACTGTGTCATACCTTTGTAGGATAGACCCATGACCATAGGTGCTGTGCTTCCAAGAGCCCAGTTCTTTGAGTCGAAATGCGCTTTTGGCTGCTGTGCATCTAGTGTACTCGTTTAGGGGTGGAAGATTTAAAATAATTTCCAAACCTGCCTGTGGCGTAGACCTCTGTGCCCCCGTTATTCCTATACAGGCTAGTCTCTGTACCTTATTCAGGTTTTTGAGATAGCTTACTTTTTCAACAGCTTTCCACCACACTATAGATCCATAGGTAAGTATGGGGCGAACAATCGTCGTGTACATCCACTGGATAACCTGCGGTCGCATACCCCACCGTGTACCAAAGGTCTTTTTGCATGTGTAGAAAGCGCATAGTGCTTTTTTCATTCTTTCCTCTGTGTTACGTTTCCATGTTAGCTTGGAATCAAGGATAACTCCAAGATATTTAGCTTCCTTGGAAAGTTTCAGAGGAATGTCATTAAGTCTGGGAGGAGTAAAATCTCCTAATTTCTTTTTATTCGTGAACAGAACTAGTTCGGTTTTTGTAGGGTTAACCCCGAGACCGTTTTGTGTTGCCCAAGAAGATAGTTCTTTAAGTGCGGATTCCATAATATCTTTGATGGTGGTAAGATACTTACCCGATATCAAAATTACTATGTCGTCTGCATAGGCCACAATTTTAATGCCCTGATTCCTAAATCTTGTAAGAATTTTATTAACAACTAGGATCCAAAGGAGAGGTGAGATTACCCCTCCTTGTGGCGTGCCTCTTGTAACTGTTTTCTCAACAATAGTATCTCCTAGTCGCGAGTTTATGATTCTGCCATTGAGCATGGTATAAATCCAGTCTACAATGACAGGCTCAACTCCAACCTCTTCCAGAGCAGATTTAATGGACTCCGTCTTTACGTTGTTAAACGCTCCCTCAATGTCCAAAAATGCTGCCAGGGTATGTTCTTTGTGCTCGAAACTTTTCTCAATTTGTGAAACGACCTCATGCAACGCAGTCTCCACTGACTTACCCTTAAGGTAAGCGTGTTGGTAGTTGCATAAAATGTTTGGATTGAGAAGGTCTCTAACATGCAGATCAATAATTCTCTCCAACGTCTTGAGGAGGAACGAAGAGAGACTTATTGGTCTGTAATCTTTTGCTGTCGAGTGTGTCGGTTTCCCAGCTTTTGGAATAAACACAACTTTAACTTTTCTCCAGCTGGTAGGGACGTATCTAAGTTTAACACAACTTTTAAAGATTACCCTAAGCCATGGGGTGATTATCTGTAGAGCATGTTGAAGAAATGCCGGAATTATCTCGTCTGGTCCAGCTGATTTAAAGGGTTTGAACGAGTTTATTGCCCACATAATCTTCTGCTCTGTGATAACCTGATCCAATTCAGGTGCTGATTGTAGAGCTTCTAAGGAGTCTGGTTGTTTATAAACAGAGTCCTCAGGGCTCTTACAGTCAGGAAAATGCGTTTCCATAAAGAGTTCAAGTGTTTCTTGGCTCGAGTTCGACCACGATCCATCGGGATGTTTAATATATCCTGGAATCGTGGGGTTATGGGCAAGGACCTTTCGAAGTCTCGCCGCCTCACTTGTGTTCTCAATGGATTCACAGTGTCTAGCCCATGAATCCTTTTTGGCCCGTCTTAGCTCCTTGGTGTATGAGTTAAGTTCAGCTCTGTAAGAATTCCAGTCTACATCTAATTTACTCAGTTTGGCCTTATTGAAAAGTTTTCTGACCCCTGTTCTTCGTTTCTTAAGTTCACTGTTCCACCAGGGTGGGCTAGTGGGTTTAATGTTACGAGATATAGTCCTTGGGATAGCTCTCGTATTCCCAAATGCTTTGTATCAGTGGATGTAAAATACTAGCCGCTGTTACGGGATCGGCTTTCAGGAACTCAGCTGGTATTCTGTCCAGTCCAGCTGCCTTGTTGTTTTTGAGGAGATTTAATGATGTCTGGATTTCCGATTCTGACGGGGGTTCGATGTCAATACCTGCGCATCTTGTTTAGTTGGGGCACTTCAGCACTCTGCTCAACTGAATCCTCATTTAGCAGGGCACAAAAATGGTCCTTCCATCTACGAAGCTGATCCTCAATTGATACCAAAAGTGTGCCATCCACATCCATTACAGGTTGATTGGTGTTACTTTTTTTCCCAAAAACATCTTTGGCTATTTGGTACAATTCCCGGATATCTCCTCTTCTGGCAGCTATTTCCGCATTATCTGCGAGTCCATCTAACCTCACCCTATTGTCACGTCTCACACAGCGATAGACCATCTTATGTGCAATGCGGTACTCTCTTAGAAGATATTAGTACTTCAAAAAGGTGAAAAGTTCAAAATATGAGTTTTTCGCCTACAACTTTTAAACAACAAATTTTTTCAAAAAACTGTGTACATAATTTACAGATTATATGACTCTCTACAGAAAAGCAGAATCCCAGAGAAAGACGTGACCAGAGCTAAAGTACCTTGCAGCAGACCGTGAAGGATGGAGACGTTTTGTTGACGCCCTATGCCCCAGCCGGGGTTACAGAACACGATGATGATGATGACTCTCTACAAGAAAACCTTTTCATATTTGTTGTAAAATTGATCATTTGCTATTGTTCAGTGAAGCTTGTGTGTGTTAATAAAAATGCTAGTTGCTGTTGCAATTGATAAACAACGAAACCTGCATTGGGATTGAGCAGAACATGTGGCTTCAGTGGGCGCGGTGTGTAGTGCATCGGCCTCTGCATTGCAAGGTTCATGGTTCGCTTCCAGATGACGGCAAAGAGTTTTTCAATTAATACGATCATAACCAGGCTAAGCACCACTAATAGGAGTCTGATGATCGAGGTGGCTCTCGTGAAATAGCTATAACTCCAGCCTATATACTTGGTGGTAACACACACAAGTTGTTGTTGTTCATTCAAAATTATTCAATATAAATTGAGGCAGTGAGAGCCATAGTGGCCTAACTGCATTTTTCATTATTTTCAGTAGAGCAAAAATAAGGAGCAGATTATTTTTAATCACTTGTGGTTTTAAAAAAATTCAAAAAATTGTAGTAAATGAACATAATTTTGATTTTTTTTTGCAATATGATAAAAAAATAACAGGTTTTTGATTTTGTATTACTGATTCTTCAAAAAACCGTTATAACTGATCAGATAGGCTCCTCTAGCACTTCAGCTTTGAATTTTCTTGGGGGTGACCTCTAAGTGCAAAAGGTCCTATAACTATGGCATGGAGCAATCAATTCAAAAAAATTAAATGCAAAAATATTGTTTAATACATACAGATTCAATTTTTGTAATAAACTCAATTTAGATAAAATTGCAGTTAGGCCACTATGGCTCTCACTGCCTCAATTGATGTATAACTTGCAGCATGCACTGCACCGGTTTGGATTTCAATTTACACACAAACCCAACTTAAATTGTAAAAAAACTCAATTAATTCATTAATTAAATAATTAAAAACACCATATAGTAATTTTTTTTATTGGAAAAAGAACCATTTTCAAACATCATTGTCAAAATAGCCGAAATACTATTTTAAAAATGGCATTTTATTAAGTTTAGATTACAAAAGTACCTATTGTATATACGAGTTACGAGTATGTATTAAATAAAATGCACAACTGGGTCGCACGTACTTGCTCTTATGTTCAAGACACTGCGAGTTTGAGAAAATTGTATATACAAACATGGAAATTATGAGAGAAAAATGTAGAGAAGCATGAAATAAGACATTTAAATAAGCTAAAACAACTCTTTTGACAGTTTGATGTGGAAAAAAAGTATGCCATCTTAATTCATGATGGAATATGATTGTATGGGAAAAAAAATTTTAAAATCGTTGGAGCGGTTTTTTTTTAAATTAATTTTTTATATAAAAAATTCTTAAAACATTTTTAAGAACATATTTCGGTATGCAGATTTAAACTATATATTTATGTGTATATAAAAACAAAATTTGAAAAAAAATTGTCAACCCGTTTTTGAAATATCGAATTTTAAAAAAAAAGTTTGAAACTTTTTTTAAAAATCCAAAAACTTTTTTTTTGAAAATTTTGATATGCAATATTATTAAATTTTATCTGAAATTTGTATATAAAAAAAATCATTTAAATCCGTTAAGCTGATAATGAGAAAACTCAAAATAAAAAAATACGTTCTATGACAGGTACTACTAATAGTTGCTATGTGTAAAATTTTATAATTTTTGATGGTAGATCGTACTAATTTTAGTATATGAAAAAAGTTTAATCAAAATCGTAGGAGCCGTTTTTAAGCAAAAAAATATTTTCCTTTGCGGTTTTTTTACTTTTGTATGGAAGGTACCGTTATTTTTTTATAAATGTAAAAGTTTTTCTACAAATATTTTAGAGAGTACTTGTTGTGACAACAACAAAATAAAACCGCCAACAAATATTCTCCCACAATAACACTCGCGACAATATTAAATTTCCGATGCTTTCCCACAGTAGAAACTGCAATGACATTATTATATTTTTTTTTTTTTCTCAAACTTGTATCATATTGTAAATGGAACTTAGAATTAATTTTTGTAGAGTAAGCATATTTTGTGTATAAAACTAAGAAAATCTGAATAATAAACTTACTTGCTATTACAACGGCAACCAAACACATCAATTCGTACTTTATTTCTTGACTTCCCCCCACCAGAGGTAAGGGGTCACTCAATGGATTCCAGTGGATTCCCAGGGTTTTAATTGTCTCATCCTTCATAAAGTCTCTTGTCTGTTGACTTCGTAGTTCGATTGGTATGTGTTGCAGTAATCTCTTGTTGTTAGCAGCCCATTTACGCAGATGAAACCCTGGGAATCCACTGGAATCCATTGAGTGACACTTTCCAATTCAAGGTGAACTTAGACACCAGCATCTCTGAAAAAACCAAGCTAACGAAACGAAAGACATTATCTGAAATAGCCAAACTATTTGACCCCCTTGGATGGTTGGCTCCAGTAACTGTGAGCGCAAAAATCTTAATGCAGCGCATCTGGCAAGCTGAACTCAAATGGGATGACCCACTTCCACCTCAACTTGAAAAACAATGGAGCCAATTGAAGAAGAATTTAGTAGCTGTTGAAGAAATCAAAATTCCAAGATGGATAGAGACCAACAAACATCAAAAAATGGAGCTTCACGGTTTTTGTGATGCTTCTGAAGCAGCATATGCAGCAGTAGTGTATGCCAGAGTAGCTCTACCAACTGGTTTCTTTGCTACCACAATTTTAGCTGCAAAAACAAAGGTGGCACCAATAAGGAAAAAGCTCTCTCTTCCAAAATTGGAACTATGCGGCGCTCATCTGCTGTCAAGGCTGTTGGCAGAAACATTGAAGACATTTGGGTCACAAGTAGAAAAAGTATTTGCTTGGACAGATTCCACAATAACATTGGCTTGGATCCAAAAACTTCCATCTAGCTGGAAGACATTTGTAGCAAACCGAGTGTCCGAAATTCAAGAGACAACAAATATAACCTGCTGGAGGCATGTTCGGTCATCAGACAATCCTGCTGATTATGGTTCAAGAGGTTGCTCACCAGAACAGATGACACGAAACCAATTATGGTGGAGTGGACCCAGTTGGCTGCAATTTGACTCAACACATTGGCTGTCACAAGAACAACATCCGATTGCAGAGATCAATATTCCCGAAACTAGAAAGGTTTTGACAATTGAAGCAGAAACTCTAAATGACTTAACAAGAAGATTCTCTTATTATATACCATTAATAAGAGTAGCTGCTTATTGTAGACGATTTAGAACCAACTGCAGAAGCCATAAATTAAAAAACCCAATAGAAACTGGAAAATTAACTGTAAAAGAGTTGACTGATGCCAGCAAAAGAATCATACGTTACATTCAAGAAAAAGAATATAAAGACGAACTAGAGTGTCTAAGAGGTGGAAAAAAGATCAACAAAAGAAGTAAGGTGCTTTCCTTGAACCCATTTCTGAATGACGAGAATATTCTTGTTGTGGGCGGCCGACTACAAAATGCGAATCTTAGTAGTACAGAAAAACATCCTATCATCCTGCCTCACCAAGAATGGTTCACAAAATTGTTGGTTGAAGACGCCCATGAACGCACCCTGCACGGTGGTGTTCGACTTACACTTGCAAAACTAAGGCAACGTTATTGGGTCATACAAGCAAAAAGATGTGTTCGACAAGTCATAAATAAATGTATCACATGCTACCGTTTTACTGCACAGCCAAGAACTCAACAAATGGGACTACTTCCAGCTGCTAGAATAACACCATCAAGACCTTTTACACACACAGGTGTTGATTATGCTGGACCAATCCAAATACTGATCTCCAAGGGGCGAGGAAACCGATCAACTAAGGGATACATTGCCATATTCGTGTGCTTTGCCACCAAAGCAGTCCATATTGAACTTGTGAGTGACTTGAGCTCAGCAGCATTCATAGCGGCATTGAAACGATTTATCTCAAGAAGAGGAATATGTTCACATTTCTACAGTGATAATGGAACTACATTCGTTGGTGCCAACAAAGAAATCCAACAACAAATGCAAGCAACTATAAGGTCTTGTGAGGAAGATGCATCATCAAAACTAGTGAAAGATGAAATCCAATGGCACTTCATACCCCCCGCATCACCTCACTTCGGAGGACTCTGGGAATCAAGCGTTAAATCAACAAAATATCACCTTAAGCGGATAATTGGTGAAACTATGCTAACATTTGAAGAACTTTCAACATTACTGACACAAGTAGAAGCCTGTTTAAACTCTCGACCACTAACTGCAATTGAAAACGATGTTGATGACACCACGATTCTAACTCCTGGACATTTTTTGATAGGAAGTTCGCTAAATGCAGTACCCGAACCAATAATCGAGGAGAGAAAAACATTCCGATCTCGATGGCAGTTAATCCAAAAAATGACTCAAGATTTTTGGAAGACCTGGTCATCAGAGTACTTATCTCAACTCCAACAACTTTCCAAATGGAAACAGAAAGAAGACAACATAAAAGTCGGGGACATTGTTCTTGTCATAGAAGACCGGCTACCACCAACAACTTGGAGGATGGGAAAAATATCAGAAGTTCATCCCGGAAACGACAACGGTGTTCGAGCTGCAACAGTGTTCAGTAATAACAAATATATAAAGCGACCCATCACAAAATTGTGTCGTCTACCTATAGAAACAGAACAACCAGAAAAACCAGTACCAGAGCGACAAGTCAATACATCAACAAATCGAGTTCAACCGCTTCTTTGGCTATTCATACTATTTGGATTACTACACTTGACTTCTTCCTTGCCAATACCTCATCAACATGAAGTCGAAATTATACCTTTTGAAAGCCAGCCAGGGATATACTTCAAAGATGTGGGACAAGCGAATCTGATTTCCAGCTCCTGGAAGACAATTGTGTTTTTCAACATGACAAACTATTGGGCAGAATTCGACAATTACAAGAAACTAATTCAACAAATGGAAATAATCTGCACCTCAATAAATAATCCAGCAGTGAAATCAGCTATGTGTGAAGAAACATTGAGCCAATTCCGACACCAACTTCAACAAATTGAGCTCAACAACGAAATCCTCCTACATGCAAATGACGATTCAATGCGAAGACAAAAACGATCACCCTTTGATTTCATCGGAACGATAACAAACGAGTTATTCGGAATACTAGACCAAAGGTTCGCTGCGAAGTATGAGGAAACAATTGAAGACGTCCAACAGAATGAGAAGAACTTATTACAGCTTATGAAAAATCAAACAACCATAGTCGATTCTACTGTCAACATTTTTAAAAGAGAGCAATTGGAGAATAAGAAGCAGATCCAATTATTAAGTTCAATAGTAACCAAACTTAGAAACGAAACAAATATATACGAAAATATAAGATTATTCTCCTCAAATGCTCTCAATGCAATACTTATAATGTTAAATTATAAGTCAACTCAGAATATTCTACTCGATATGGTGCTTTCAACACACAATGGAAGGATACATCCACTTATCCTTACAGTGCAGCAATTTAAAGATGAATTAACAAAAATACATGAAAACATTCCCCGATCGTTGATGATACCTGGAGAGAGGCATCATGAGTCAATACTACAGCTGTATAAAACCTTAAGTCCGAAGGGAAGAGTTACCGGTAGCAACATTATAATAGAAATTACTCTTCCTTTGCTGTTCAACGAAGAATTCAAACTTTATAAGGTATTACCAGTTCCAGCCTCAAACAATGGACATTTTACATGCATCATTCCATCATCAGAGTATTTACTAGTGAATCTACAAGTAAACCACTACTACCCCATCAACAAAGACGAATTTTCACGTTGCAATGAAAGGCCATTTGAGACTTACTGGTGTACTCTCCAACACCCGTTATACACAGCTGGAGCTTTAGCCAGCTCATGTGAAATGAACATCATTCAGCATAATAACCAATTAATGGACTCGTGCCTTTTAAAAGATATCCCAGCTAGGTCCTACTGGATTGAAATGCATCAACAGAACGCTTGGATTTTTAGTGTTCCAAATCCGAAAACAGTCAACATAAACTGCGACTTTAATTCACTACCGATTACTCTAAAAGGCAGTGGGATATTAAAGCTACCAGCAAACTGCATGATCCATGACCAGACTATTACAGTTATTGGAAGGCAAATGATGACTAACAGATTGAAATCTTCCTTTTTGCCATCATTCAACATCTCTGACCAGTTAACGTCGCTTAACTTCAATAGAGAACAACAACCAATCGTAGATCCAGACGTTTCTTTGGAAATCCCTGAACTGGAAGAAGCAATAGAACTTCAAAAAGGTCAAGAAAACATCATCTTGAAGGAAATAAGGACGCACCGAATTCATCAGTACTCACTTTTTGGATCGACTGGGTTCCTGCTAATAATCTTCATCATAGCTGTCGTCATCATAGTCCGACGAAGAAATCAACCACCAAATCAACCACCTAGGCCAATGAAAAGAACAACTCAAACACTGCCGAAGGAACAGCAGAACACTCAAACTATCTTTGAGGACATCGATTTCGCTGTCACCTCAACTTGAGAGGCCCAGCATGTTGTGACAACAACAAAATAAAACCGCCAACAAATATTCTCCCACAATAACACTCGCGACAATATTAAATTTCCGATGCTTTCCCACAGTAGAAACTGCAATGACATTATTATATTTTTTTTTTTTTTCTCAAACTTGTATCATATTGTAAATGGAACTTAGAATTAATTTTTGTAGAGTAAGCATATTTTGTGTATAAAACTAAGAAAATCTGAATAATAAACTTACTTGCTATTACAACGGCAACCAAACACATCAATTCGTACTTTATTTCTTGACTTCCCCCCACCAGAGGTAAGGGGTCACTCAATGGATTCCAGTGGATTCCCAGGGTTTTAATTGTCTCATCCTTCATAAAGTCTCTTGTCTGTTGACTTCGTAGTTCGATTGGTATGTGTTGCAGTAATCTCTTGTTGTTAGCAGCCCATTTACGCAGATGAAACCCTGCTCCACTTAACAGTTCATTAAGTTCCAACTGAGCGTGTCTGCACTCTGCAATCGTGTCCCCTCCGGACATTACGTCATCGACATAAAAGTCGTGTCGGACTATTTCTGAGGCATTTGGATACCTTTGTTGTTCGTCTTCGGCTAACTGTTGTAGAGTCTTAATGGCCAGATATGGCGCTGAAGCTGTACCATAAGTGACTGTGGTCAGCTTGTACTCCTTGATTGGTTGGTCGTTAGAACTGCGCCATATAATTCTCTGGTAGTTTTGATGGTCTTCGTGAAGTTCAATTTGGCGGTACATTTTCTCAATGTCTGAAGTAAAAACGTATCTATATTTCCTCCAGCGCATTAGAATTCTGGTAATATCGTCTTGCAGCTTGGGGCCTACCAACATCAACTGGTTAAGGCTCACCCCTGTGGTTGATTTTGCAGATCCATCAAATACAACTCTTAGTTTGGTTGTTGTACTTGTGGGTTTAATAACGGCATGATGAGGCATGTAGAAAATATTGGGATTTGTGAGGTCGTTATCACGCACTTCTTTCATGTGTCCAAGCTCTAAAAACTCATTGATTGTTTGTATGTATTCAAGCTTTAGTGTTGGGTTCTTATTTAATTGTGTCTCCAATTGCAGAAATCTCGCTATCGCTCTATTTTTGGATTCACCTAGTTGAACACTTTGCATTAACACTGGATTAAATGGGATCTTGACGACATATTTCCCATTTTCTTTTCGATAGGTTGTTTCCCTGAAGAATTGTTCGCATTGTTTGTCCTCTTGCTTTTGGTGTAGAGGTTGAGCAAATTCTTCTAACTCCCAAAACTTTTCTAGTTGCTGGTCAAGTGAAGTAAGTGCCACCAGCCCGGTCACACTGTAATTTTCGGTTGCTTCGTTTGATGTTCTTCCTGAAATCAGCCAGCCCAGCTGTGACTTCTGAGCTATTAGTGAATTTTCACTATCTCGTTCAATTCCGTCAAGAATAATGTCACCATACGCATCAGCACCGATTATCATGTCAATCGGTCCAGGAACATTGAAAGTAGGATCAGCGAGTTCTAACTGATCCAAATTTCCAATTTTAAGTGTATTTGTAGTTTTGGATGGTAATTGTCTCGTAAGTTTGGGTAGCACTAGCGCTTCCAATTGGAGGTTGAATTTTGAAGTAAAGTGTGGCTTTATCGTGACATCTACCTTGTTTCTAGCAGTTCCTGCTTTTGTTGCACCTAGTCCACTAACTTCAACACAAACATTTTGCCTTTTAAGTTTTAGTGTTTGTGCGATAGATTCGGTGATTAATGATGCTTGCGAGCCTGGGTCAATGAGTGCTCGTACTGTTATACTTCGGCCATCATTATTGTTTAGCTTCAATATTGCTGTTGCAATCAGGACGTTCTGATTTTGCTCACTGTGATTAACTTGTTTGGATGATTTTGGTGAGTCTTTTTGAGCAGTATCTGTACTCTTGTTTTGTGGAAATCTTTCAGCCCATTCCATGTGTAGAAACGAATGGTGCTTCTTGTTGCAATGATGGCAGTTTCTTCTGCTGAAGCATTGGGACTGCTTGTCATGTCGTAAGCAATTTAAGCAGAGCTTAGCTTGTTTGCATAGTTGCCATCTTTCTTTTGCTGTAGAGTTCAGGAACTTTTGGCACGAGTAGATCACATGTTCTCCCTTGCAAATGGGGCATTGGAGATTTTTTGATTCGATATGGAAATTACGAAGTCCATGCTTTGGTTCATCAATCGGTTTTTGTTGTTGTCTTTTTGAGGGAGCAAGAACATCTAGTGCTTGATAACGCCTTTCCAAAAAATCCAGAAGTATCTTCAGAGCTGGCATTTTGTTTGGTTCTGTCAGCCCTTGCTCGAATAGGTTTCTGCTTTCAGTGTCAAGCGCCTTCGTTGTTATATGCACGATCATTGAGTCCCAAGATTTAGTGTCGAAACCCATGTTCGTTAGTGCTGCTAACCCTTCTTTGATGGCGTCATAAATATTTTTGATGGAATTAGCTGATGGAGTATTACCCGGCTGCCCAGCTTTGAGCATCTTCTCTATATGGATGGACACAATTTTTCTTTCATTGTTGTATCTGCCTTTCAGAATTTCCCAAGCACTGCTATAGTTCTCACTTGAAAAAGTTAGATGTTTGATTAGATGGAGCGGCTCTCCTTCTAGATGCGTCTTCAGGTACTCCATCTTTTCTGTTGTGGTGAGACTGGCTTTGTTGTGAATTATTGTCGAGAAAAGATCATAGAATGGTTGCCATTCTAAGAAATTTCCTTTGAATGTAGGAATCTTTAGTCTCGGAAGCATTGAATCGGTTTGTGTTTTTCCTTCTGTTGGCTTGTTGTTGATGTTCACACTTGGCAGCTTTGTTGTCATTATATGAAGGAACCTATTTATGTCCTGTCGTATATCTTTGTACTCATTTTTTGTTACATATGGCACCTTCAGCTCTTCTTCTGTTGCACTGGACATAAACTCCTCATGGAGATCAGTTATTGTCCTAAGTTGTTCCAGCAACATTTTTTGCTGGAACTCGTAGATTTCTCTGGAGTAATTCTGAAAAGTCTCTTCAAATTCCTCCAGGTTGTCTATGATGGCAATGATTTTAAGCTTCAGCTTTTTTAATCTTTGATTTTGCACCGTGTTCGTGCTCTCGGTTGCCTTTAAGGCACCTTCATTGAGTTTTTGTAGATCTGCATCAGCTGGTACAATGTTTTCTAATTTTTTCTTAAATTCTTCGTACATCGCCTTTAGTTTATTGTACGTGTCTCTCTGTACGTACGGTGTATCTTTCTTTACTAAAGGCAGAATTTTTGTGTGATTAGTTTCAAACTCTGACCATAGTGCATTGAGGCGTTGAAGCCTTTCTTCCTTATATCTCTGTGTTTTTCGTGAGGGACTGTCCTTCCCAAAGTTTCGATTGAGTATTTCAATCTCCTCAGCCAAGGCTTTCTGTTTGGCTACGATAATGAAAACTTCAGTTTCGTCCATCATGATTGTTTAGTTTTTTTTTGTAGATTTATTTGTAAATGGATTTGGAACTTTTGTATATTTGTTTGTTTTAAGATTCGTAGCTTTGTTTTCGTAGATTTATAGTGTTGTTCTATTTTATTTTCACTTTTCTTTGTCGATTTATCAGTGTTAAAAGCCCTGATAACGCTTGTTCACTATGTATTTATTCGTTATAAACCAATGTTTACAGCCTTGGTTACGCTTTGCTAATTTTAATTTCGATTTAAAATTTGACTTTTTAAATTAAACCAATGTTAGAAGCCTTGGTTACGCTTTATTCACTGTTTCTTATTTCCTTTCGAAGGACCAAAAAAAGTTTTAAATACCGAGTTTCAAAGAAATCGATTATGTCGTTTTCGAAATATTTGATTTTCCAAAAAAAATTTTGAAACATTTTTTAAAAATCCAAAAAATATTTTTTCAAAAATTTTGGTACACAAAAATATTAACATTTTTTGGAAGCTTAAAATGGTTCCTTGGGAGGTACCATTAATAACCATTTTTGAAAAATGGTTTTCCACCCAAAGAAAGCCTTTACTAAAATAAATTTATTGAATTTTTTTTAAGAAAAGTTGTGGAGCCGTTTTTGAGAAAAATACGATTATGTAAATTTGCCAAAAAAAAAATGTATGCCAGGTACCGTTATTTTTGGTTCTAAAAAAAAAAATGAAAAAAAAGTGTCGGCAGAATCACCAAAAACCACTAAGTACCAAGTTTGAAGAAAATCGATCGAGCCGTTTAGGCTGTAGACGAACAGACAGACAGACAGACAGAATTGTGCCACCCACTTTTTTGGTGTTCTCTATCATCGTAATATAATGTTTGATTGTTATCTCAAAATTTTTGTTTGCACGAATCCAAAACTTGCCTTATTAGACCAGGAAAAATAGCACAAATCGTATGGGGAACCTTGAAAAAATTAATTCATGAAATATTAAAATTGGAATCGACGCAGAATTGCAACCTCTATAACATATCCAAAGTCCCCCAAAATCCCTGCATTGGCTTTTTGTGTAGATGCATTTGAAGAGGTGCAGACGGGGAGAATTTGGAGGTCTATCAAACTTAAATATTTGTTTGGGTAAAACCTGATCATATGATACATGCTTTTAGGGTAGTTTTTAACGCCGAATCTAATGAAATCAAATTCAAAATGATACAACCACCCAAAAAGAAGTTATAGTCCTTTTTATGTAATGATGACTTTTTTTTCAGGTACAACAGGTAAAATATTACCGAAACCCCTTTGAAAATAACGGTATGTTAATGAAACTTGGAATGAATGTTTCATTTGTCTTAGGAACTAAGAATCAAGAGAGTCCTTAAAAATATTCATGGTGAAAGGGTGTTTTTTTTAAGGGGGAGGGGCAACAAAGAATGTTAACCATAACACCCACGTAAAAATTCTTACCCTCATGAAACTCGCCAAAAATATTAAACTTATTAGAATCAAAATAGTCCATACAAATATCTTTGTTCTAATAGTGTTTTTGGTGACTGTCAACTTTTGACTTGTTCTACGGAAAATACGATTTCAAAAATTAATTTTTGCTTGAAAAGGCCCATAACTTTGTTAAGGGTGCTTGTATCATTTTAGTTTTGCTTTTATTAGATTCAGCGTTAAGAAAATACCCTTAAATCATATACCATACTTTGTGTATATACCTCAATTACACCAAATCGGAATTTTGGCTCAAATCTTCCAATTTCTTCCCTGATTTTCCCTCTCTTTAATAAAAAAACCCCAGAACAAATATATTTATGAGGACTATTTTGATTCTTGGTTGCCATGACAAATTATATATTTTTGGCGAATTTCATGAGTATAAGAGTTTTTACGTGGGTGTTATGGTTAACATTCTTTGTTGCCCCTCCCCCTTAAAAAAAACACCCTTTCACCATGAATATTTTTAAGTACTCTCTTGATTCTTAGTTCCTAAGACAAATGAAACATTCATTCCAAGTTTCATTAACATACCGTTATTTTCAAAGGGGTTTCGGTAATATTTTACCTGTTGTACCTGGAAAAAAAGTCATCATTACATAAAAAGGACTATAACTTCTTTTTAGGTGGTTGTATCATTTTGAATTTGGTTTCATTGGATTCGGCGTTAAAAACTACCCTAAAAGCATGTATCATATGATCAGGTTTTACCCAAACAAATATTTAAGTTTGATAGACCTCCAAATTCTCCCCGTCTGCACCTCTTCAAATGCATCTACACAAAAAGCCAATGCGGGGATTTTGGGGGACTTTGGATATGTTATAGAGGTTGCAATTCTGCGTCGATTCCAATTTTAATATTTCATGAATTAATTTTTTCAACCTCGGAACCTATTTTTCCTGGCCTATATAGTACCTATAATCGCAAGTAAAAACGAGCAAACATTCGAGTTTTGTACGGTAGTAGTTTTAGTTATTTTCAATTTTCTCAAAAACCAGAAGACATAGAGTCATCTAGTTTTCAGTTTTTGATTAAGAATTAATTAGAGAAACGAATTTTAGAAAAAAAATTATATATAACTTTACAGTTTTGAGAAATTACACTTTAAACCTTTTTTTATGTTTTTTTCCGCTAATTTTGAGTAGGTATACAATTCGTTTTTTCACAAACTATGTAAAGATTTCACTTGAATTAAAACTTATAGATCAGAGTATTGGCTTTAAAAAAAGGAATAATACTTAATTGTCCCCCCAAACGGGGTGAGATAGACCCCCCCTCCAATAGTAAAAAATACTTGTATTAAACTGTTCTACAAAAAACCGTTATCATTTCTTGGCGCCTGAGTTATCGTACTCTCCCCCAATTACGCTTTTCATGGACCAAAAACAAAAGAATTTTCAAATAATTGACTTGAACTGAAAGACCAGTAGCGTACGCAGGATTTTTCCTGGGGGGACTCAGTCTCGATTTTTGTGTAAAAAAATTTGTTTAGGGATCACTAAAATTATAGAACAAAAATTAGTTTTTTTTTAATTTATTAACCACCTAAGAGTTATAAGAAGAAAGAAGTAATATTTCATTAAGAGAACGACAAAAGGATCTAAATGACGTTAGTAGCGGTATTTTTTTTTTTTTTTTAATTCATTTTTATTTTTCATTCATCTTAGCTTTAAGATAGTTAAAGCTAGACAAAAATTCATAAAAACTAGCCTACTTATCAATATCTTACAACTAACTTACTGTCCCCATTCGGGCGCTCTAAGTCAAACTAATAACTTAATGCTAATGCCTTTCGGCCTAAGAACTATCTTAAAACTAGAATTCATGTTGATTTTATTTTTCACCAAGAAGAATTGAAAAAAACTTGGTATCTATATCTTTTATTGGTTTTATATAAAACTTACAAACTAAATAAAAATAAATTTAAACTAATTAAAACTACTTACAAGCTACTTATAAACTACTTACAGCTAGAACAGCCACAGCAAGCATTTTCGTGTTTTTATAATTTTTTTTTTGTGTGTTTTAATTGGTTTTCTAATTTTTTTTTTTTTTTTTTGGTGCCACCCTGACTGTCCCTGCTTAAAACTAACTACCTAAACCTATGTAAGTCGGCCATGGCACAGAAAAATGTATTTAACTTTTATATATCCGAATTAACTTCGTGTTCAGGTTTCAACCACCAGAACTGGTTCTTCTGCTTTACCCTATCTCTTCGGTCCCGATCGGACACAGTCCTACTGAACCGAAGGTGCTCGGCTCCGTCTTGTGCGAGGACGTCTCGACTGTAAAGGAGCCACCGATCCACAGTTCTACGGCCGACGTGGTAGATTAGCGGAACCGCCGCTCTATCCTGGATCAGCCCTCGACTGTCTAAATAGAGGAATGCATCGAGCGGAATAAAGCCGCTTAGACGCACACTCTCGTAATAGTCGTTTTTAGGGTAATAAGCCCCAAAAATTAAGCTGTTGGTCGAGGACATTGCTCTTGCAATGTGACCTCGAATAAGCTTCAGCAAGAAATTATCTATCCTGTTTATGTTGGCACCGTTGTATAGAACCAGGTTGGAATAATAATGTTTGTACTCCGACTCTGGTGTTCTGTGTAATCCAAGGCAGCGTCTAAGACACTGCCTCTCAAACACCCGAATCTTTTAAATTTGAGATGGGGCAACGTTGAACCAAATCGGGCACCCATAGGCAATCATCGGCCGTATAAGGGCCATGTAGCAAATCACTTTCACCCTGCTGTCAAGCCGGCTGCTATAAAACAACCGTTTCGTCAGGGCAAAAGCTCCCCTAGCCCTGGACAGAGCAGCATTTATATGTCTGTCGAAATACAAATACTGATCCATCCAGATGCCAAGGTACTTTACTACACTTTTACTCGCCAGTGGCTGTCCATTTGGCCCTACGATCACCAGCTTACGCCAGTTCTTTCTCGTATCCCTTGTGGGTCCACGCAACGGAGTCCTAAACAACATAGTTTCTGATTTCTGAAAGTTGATTTTCAACTTCCAGTCATCACAATATCGCTGAATCTTTTCGAAGTCACGCTGCAAAAGAATTCTGATGACCTCGACTTTTGGAGCTGTTCTGTACGCAATTAGATCGTCGGCATACGCAATTGCCTGAGTTAGACTACTTATCAGATCGCTGGTGTAAATGCTGAATAGAATCGGCGAGTTGACCGCTCCCTGCTGAAGACCATTTTTAATATTAAAGGTTGTGGCAGAAGTCACATTGCCACTCTTGACAACAAACTTTCTACCATTGAGCATATCATAAAGCATATATAACAGTGGCTTACTAATGCCAAGTCTGGTCAGCTTTAGATAAAGACCCTCTAGCCATACGGTGTCGAAGGCCTTCTCCAAATCAACCAGACAGGCACCCGTATACTGCTTTTCAGATTTGTTCCATTGGACATCAGAAAAGAGTTTAAACGCGGCATGAATGGTGTCATGTCCTGCCCTAAAACCGAACTGATTATCCGGTATGATATTATTGTCCTCTGCCCACCTAGACAGAGCTCTATTGATAACCTTTTCGAACACCTTGCTGATACTCGGATGAAGACTTATCGACCGGAGATTCGCCGGATTGGAGTTGTCCTTTCCCTTTTTCGGGAGAGGATGCACCACAGCTGTCTTCCACCGCACTGGATATTATGCATTATTCAGAGCGTTGTTAAACAGTGTGGTATAAATGTCTACTGCTTCTTGTGGTAAATGTCGAAGTACAACGTTGGATATGCCATCGACTCCTGCTGACTTCTTCTTTAATGAATCGAAGATGAGCTGAAGTTCCACCTTCGTAATTAACAGGGAACTGGGCCCATTTCGCTCGGCGATTATGGCGTTTGCCAAATGATCTTCATTGAACCTGGTGAAACCGAGGTTCTCTGATCGCCATTGCGTGATGTCATTCTGAAGGTAGAAGTGGTGGAGCATGGCTCTGTTCTCCAGGTCATGGTTCGGGCGAATGCATGCATTCACCTTGTACACTTGCTGGAAAGCAGCCCCCACAGCCTCCACTTTCTCCTGCGGATCTTCGACAATAAAGAGGTCATCGTCCAAGACGACGTCCTCTGGATCAATTCCTGCTGTCAGAAGTACGTCTCTGTTATCAGTCGTTCTCTGGAGCTTAAGACACGGAAGGTTAGTAGCGGTAAATTTGAGGCTGTGAGTGCAAAATTTTTTTAATCATATTTTTCATTTTCAATCGATCTTAAAAATATTAAGCTTCAGATTCAAGGAGAAAAAGTCACATTTTTGGAAAGCTTGGATATTTAAGAATTAATAACTTTGCTTTGCTTTGCTTAGATGTCTTTTGATGTATAAATGTAAAAATAGGAGACAAAAGTATCAATTTTTCCAAAAAATGGGTTACACCACTTTTGCAATCACGGCCTTACTTACACATACTCTCCTCGTCAACTGAATACGCACAAACATTTTTTAATATACTTTATCCATTTTTTCCAAACAGTGATGGTTATTATGCCATCTGTTGATGCTAACTATTCCCTTAAGATGTTAAGCAGATAATTCCGAAAGAATTATCCAAAAACAACCGTGAGTTTTTCTTCAACCACTTGCAAAGTGTTTTATATGCAAAGTAGGAGTTTTTTTTTTAGTCAACTGAATAGGTACAACGCCATTTTCTTCGTTGTTTATAAGTTTTTTGGAGTGCTTGACAGTTTAAATTAACGATTTTAGTGTTTTCAGTAAAATTTAATTCTTGATTTCAAATTTTAAGAAAAATGGGTAGATCTACGTGTCTTAACAGTGTTGAAAAAGCTAAAATCGATTTACTTAGAGACCAAGGCCTAACTGGACGTGCAATAGCTGATAAAGTTGGCCGAAGTTTTAATGTAATTTATTCTTACTTGAAAAATAAAGATCCATACGGCAAAAACATGAAGGGAGGTAAGAAAACAGCAACAACAGCAGCTGAGAGACGAAGAATTTTAAGATATGCATCAAATTCTTCTGATTCTGTGGCAAAAATAAAACAAAAAGTCGGCGTAAACGCAAGTTGCTCAACAGTATTAAGAGTAATCAACAACTCAAGCCATCTTAAACAAATGAAACTTAAGAAAAAACCACCACTTGACGAGAGACGGAAAATGTTGCGATTAGATTTTTCAAGACTTCACATGAGTTGGAAAAAAGAATGGTATCACGTGGTTTTTTCAGATGAAAAAAAGTTTAATTTCGATGGCCCTGATGGGTTCAACTTCTATTTTCACGACTTAAGAAAAGAAAAAAGATTTTTAAAACGCCATCATAGTCGTGAAGGAGGTGTCATGATATGGGGAGCAGTCAGTTATTATGGAACAGTTGAGCTCGAGGTTGTAACATCTAGAATGACAGCAGCTGGGTATAAAGTAATTTTGGAAAGAAATTTTCCTAAATTTTCTAACATCTTTGGACCCATAAACTGGACCTACCAACATGATAATGCGCCTATTCACTCAGCGCGCATAATAAAAACATGGATAGAGGAGCAACAAGTGCAGTTGCTTCAATGGCCGCCGTACTCACCTGATCTAAACATCATAGAAAATGTCTGGGGATGGTTAGTACGCAAAGTTTATGAGGGTGGTCGTCAGTTCGAAGACAAAGAAACCTTAATTTCTGCAATCAAATTAGCGTGGAGCGAAATTTCGTTAAATTACATTAAAAAGCTATACGATTCCATGCCGGATCGAATTTACGAAGTAATTAAAAATAAAGGTGGAAGTACCCACTACTAAACTTAAACAAAAACTTGTTTCATTCCATTCCAATACCAATTTTGATTTTTGTACCTATTCAGTTGACTCAAAAAAAAACTTCTACTTTGCATAAGTTACACTTTGGAAGTGGTTGAAGGAAAAACTCACGGTTGTTTTTGGATAAAACTTTGAAATTCTGTTATTTATATGTTACGAAAATTTTTACCATCAACAGATGGCATAATAACTATCACTGTTTGGAAAAAATGGATAAAATATATTCAAAAATGTTTGTGCGTATTCAGTTGACGAGGAGTGTATTTGAATTTATTTTTGGAGTTTCTTTTTTAGTAAATTAAGATTTTTCATAAGAA
This sequence comes from Dasysyrphus tricinctus, assembly GCA_963921185.1. Lineage (NCBI taxonomy): Eukaryota > Metazoa > Arthropoda > Insecta > Diptera > Syrphidae > Dasysyrphus > Dasysyrphus tricinctus. The sequence continues at coordinate 101,842,120 of OY992530.1, read as the reverse complement.
ATTCTGTTTTATATGAATTATTTTCGGGGCTTTTTCGTAGTGATTCGCGCTCAACTAATGTCTTACTAAACTACAAGGTAACTTAGATCAGCTGATAAAAGTTTTTCAATTCGATTTATTAAAATAGAAGTTTGTTTGATCAATTGACTTCTAAAGTTTTATACTGGCTAAAATTGAAATAAATGTTAAAAGGTTTTAGTAACAGTTTAAAATTACTATGAATATTTGCTTTATAAAAAAAGTATGAACATTTTATCTACCTCTAATCCAAATAGAAAGCTATTTTGAAATATCAGAATACTCAAGTGACTTCACAGCTTTTTAAATGTTTTCTGTCGTTTCATTTGTAATGAATGATATACCTATATTTAAAATAACAGTTTTTTCACCACTAATGAGTTTTTTATTAAATTAGTAACGATTCCTCTAATCTTTTTCCTCAAAATTTGGTCCAAATCTTTTCAATATCTTTGTTACTCTCTGAGATATCCTTAGTTGGACGTTAGTCGTCACCGTTTTTTCTCACTATTTTTGAGGTTATGTAACAACACGATAAAATATTTTCAAAAAATATTGTAACGATTCCTGATCGTAGGTACTTTCTTCCATATTTTAAATCTGTCCGATATATTTGTTCCTCTCTGAGAAAGCCATTGTTGAAATTTATGTGTTTAGCATATTATACCGTGTTTTAGCCTTCTTATTAAATAACGTAGGGACAGGTGAAAACTTACATACAACTAACTAAGGATTTCTCAAAGACAAAACCAAATATTGGAGATTCCTTTTGAAGGAAAAGATTAGTACTTTCAGGAATCATTGCAGATTTTGTTGAAAATTGTATTTTGAACAAAAAACTAATGAAAAATATTTTATGAAATTATATTATTAGAAATCTAAGCATAGTATGTCACTTGCCACTTTGGCAAAATCAAATCACTTCACCGTTTTGGTGTTCAGCAGATCAAGGAACAGACAAATAGAACTTATATAGACTTAAGGACGAAATTTGAGGGACATTGAGCTTGAATTTTTTTTACTAATCTGAAACATGCCTAAATTATCTACTTCTTCCACATAACATGACAAGCATTTGTTTGTACATATATCGCTAGTAAAAACATAATATATTAATTATATGTATGTAGGTACCTTAAACTGACTCCTAATTATCAAAGTCGTTTGAAAGAAAAATAACAATAGCGAACATTTGATTCGTTTTTTGAAGTATAATTCAGTTTTTCAAACCATCAAAAATTAATGAATATGCATTGAAAGTAAACGGCTAGTGCCGCTCCTTTTATTTTGAATCTCGGTGATTGTAAAAAATTCTGTCAAAGTTCATATGGAAATTGACAGAACTTTTGACTAAAAATCATAGTAATTCAAAGAAATTTCTATCATTAGGTCTGATCCCTTGACCAAATGATTTAAATTTCTGTAAGGAAGTGAAACTTTTAATTGTTATTAAAAACATAATTTTGTAACTTAATGTTTTTGAAAAGATCTGGACTTGCAAAAGAGATTGTTAACTTAAAAAAAAGGACATTTCCACCAAAGTTACTTTTTTTATTGAAATAAAATTCATGAAAATCTACACATACAAACCTTTTCAGAAACAATTGTTGATATTGAAATAGTTTTTTGTGTTGTTGTCATCGTTATTTTATTTAAAATCGTTTAAATTATGCGAATTAAAATTGAGCACTGAGCACTTCTTCTTTGAAACACACACTTTCTTCAATTTTTATTTTTTTAGTTTTTTCACATCACTTCAAAATTAATCCTTTAACCTTAAAATGCCTTTTTCATTCGAATATTTTGAACTTAATAATAACTTTAATTTAGCACTATTTTTTTTTTTCACATCAACAAGTGGGCTATTGAGTCGTGACATAAATCACCAAAAAGCAATTGGACAGTGTGTGTGTTACGCAATTTGTTTGCTTTTGTTTGATAAATCCACAACCGCAAAATTATTATTATTAAAAAAAATATGAAATAGATACTCTTATTATTTATACAAGCAACAATATGAGATGTGGGTTGGCATTTCTTGCTGGAATTCTATGTAATGCGTGCGCGGAAGCTGAAATCGGACTGATTTTTATCGAAAGGAAGCTTCTCCGTATAATTCCGAGCGCGCAAAGTCATTGTCAGTTTTAGATAAATAACAAAAAATACCTGTAATTGTAAGTAAGAACTATTATCATAAATGTATAGATAGATACTTTCTGTATATAGATACTTTCCGCTATTGATATTCTTCTGACTTCTGAGTTGATTCAATAAAGTTTCATGATACATTTTGTGTTCCGTTTATGATTATACAGTATAAGGGCATGCTGGAAGTCTCACTGAGCGCGTTTATTTAAATCTTAAACGGTGGATAGTCATACTTTGGTAAATAGCTGGGGCTGTGAAAGCATGACGGGAATATGACTATTGACTATATCCACCACCACCCACTAGCACTGGAGTGAAAATTCAAGTATCTTTTATGGTAAGGTGTGGGGGTTGTCTTGGGGCTGTCGGGGTTTGTTGATTGCTGTGACGTAGTAGGACTTGGTGTCGAATTGAATTCTAATGCAATGGCATTTATCCAAATATTTTTTTTTAATCACATTAAGATAAAGTTTGTATAATTTATAACTTATTACAAAAGCGTAGAGGGACTTAAGATATGTTATTCGATTGAGATACCTCCTTGCTCTTATTCTTTTGTGACTGGTCCGCCTTTATTCAACCTCTGGGTGCATTTATTTTAAAATGACTGTATTCAACGTCACATAACACAAAATGAGTCATGTGGAGTTTGTGAACCATTGTGAACACCACCACCGTTAGGTTAGGTTAGGTTAAATGGGGTGGTGGTACGAGAAGGTCGCATCACCTCACTCGGATCTCAATGGATCCATTGTGCTCCCCTGGGTGTAGGCAAGGTAGGTATAAGGAGGGGGAAGGAAATTGATGATTGGAAGCTTAGGTATGGGGGGCCTCCTTGAACCATCCTGAGTTCTGAGTGAATTTAAGGATGTTTCTTAGTGGCAAACACGAGACGTCGCCCAATTCGTCGAAAAAGTATTCTCCGAGGGCTGCCTTTCTAGTTCTGGCTAGGCTGGGGCATTCACAGAGGAAGTGAACTGAGCCCTCCTCCGCCTCTTCATCCTGACACCCTCTACATAAGTCAGATGAGCCGATGCCCATTCTACTTAAGTGGGTTCCCATTGTGTTGTGACCCGTTAGGATTCCAACCAATAGGGAGAGTTGAGGCCTGCTTAGCTTGAGTAAATACTCAGTTTTTTTCTTTGAAATATCCGGCCATAAGTTCCTCGACCACCGTTAATGAGAGTTTTGATAAATCTTTACATGAACATTTTGTAACAATAGATTTTGATTTGATTTTTAAAATGTAAAAGTTGATGTAAATAATAGCCCACAAAGTTGTTTTCCCAAATCTCCTCTCCAAATTGCACAGCCGTGGATCCAGGATTTTGTCAAGGGATGGGGGGCAATTTTGATGTAGCCTTGCCAGCTGTGCTGGGGTCACGTCATGTGAAATTGTTTCCAGAGTTTGCATACAATCTTGATGAGGTCTGCTGAAAATTGGAGTAGGTACACCTCCATACCGCTCTATGGTCATACTTGGTCATACAAAGCGATGTGAGTGGATGAGCTTGAAATTTGAATAAAGTAATTACCACTTTCCATAACATCCACAGTGACTCGAAAAGCGGGTACTTTCTAACTTCGCGAAAATAAGTTATGTAGTTTGTGGCTGTAGCATGGTGTCTTTACATTGTTTTTGAATTCCCTCTGGCTACTCGTAGCACCACCTTAAATTGCGAAAAGCATAATGGCAAATTTGTGTGTTCGAGGGAAAATTTCAGCCTCTTCTTTAGCTAGGATAAGGTAATTTGACCAATGGCCTTGCCAGCTAAAGGGCGTTCTCGAAAACATCATCCGCGTCAAAAATGCATTTCCAGAATTATCTCAAACGCAAAAATCCTCTATTCGAAAACGCAAATACAAGTTTTACTGCATTGGCATTTTGTTCGATACTGCAGTTTGCTAAAGTCACATGTTCGAAAACATCAATTCTGAGGTAAAAAAAACGAATTGACGACAATAAATATTGAGAAGCCAGAGAACGTGTTCGTAAACGACAAATGCGTTTGCAATAAAATTGACTGACATTGGTCCAAAATATTTTGTGCCTACATACCTATTGTAGGTATACCTTTTTGACGATGCAATATTCGCGTCAGAAAATTACTATCACTTGACAATCAAATAAACGTTGACTTGACGTTTTCGAAAACGGCCTAAGAAAAAGAAAACTATCTTTAGGAGTAGAAGATCCATCCAACTTCTCTTGGTCGTGAGGGGGGAGCAGATGTGGGAGCTGTCCACCTTGGAAAATAAATTGCGATGTTGCAACTCGGTTAATAAACCGAATCAAACTGAATCAAGCAAAAACTCAGTAGAACCGTTTTAATTTTTTTCTCAAAACCGAGCTAGCTTGAACATAGCAAGGGGTTGACAGGTTTAAAAGCGGAATCGCCAAACGTAAAATCTGTACCTTGGTGCTAAAAGGCAAGTGTCCATTTTTTTAAATATTGACTGAAGTGCACATTCTGACCCAGTGGAAGATGTTTTACGACTGTAAAAAGGGCCAATGTGCTCCAATTGTTTCTTAATAAGATTCCGATGGTTATAGAAAGTTAAATTTTCAAAAGTAATAAACATTTCTAGAAATTAAAAAGAAAAATTTTTGACTTCCCAAAAATTAACAAATCGCAGATTGGCCCTTTTAGAACCAAGGTACGGAAATATAAATCGACAAAAAATCGTGAGATTACAAAATTTTCCATACTCCATAAACACCCTGGGGAAAAAATAGATTTTCAGTTTTGGGTGCGAGTTACGTATGCATCTTCTCACCCTAATCAACCACACAATCCAGATACCTAGAATAAGCCACTTGAGACCGAACCAACAACGACGCTTAAGTTCTAATAGCAGTCACACATTCCTGAGCGATAACGTCGGATAACATAAACATTGAACGATCTTCGATGCGACCAAGAATCACGACTACACCTCGAACATCATCACCATCTTAACCTCGGTTCCAGCAACCATCAGACACTTCTAGTTTCACCAATGATGGTTTAGTCAACTTTTCTCTGTAATTAATCTGAATAAAGTTATTATTGTTTTTCAAAAACTCTTTTAATATTTCTTCAAAGTTATTTTGCGTTCAGATTTTGTATTTCGATAGCTCTATTCAGCAAAAAGTTAAAATGCAAAATTTTAGTGAAAATTAAAAATAAGAATATTAGGATTTGGATTAAAAAGTAATTTAATCGCCAAAAACTTAAACTATCGCCTTTTTTTTAAGTATGTATGTACGTCGCCAAACTGATTTTTGTGTCACCAAATTAAATTTCTTATTGCCTGCTTAGTGATAAATCGCCACATCTAAATAAAAAAAAAATAAATTGGGTGGCGCAACAGCTCGAGGAGAACCAGGGCCTAGTGACTTACAACTCACAACCATTCCTGTGTGCGTGTTTGTTGGGCAGGAATGGAGGGGACCTACAGTTTTTTGCCGAGTCCGAACGGCTAAATGAGAAGCACTTTTTTCATGACAAGTATACTCTTGGAGGATTTGTCAGTTCCTCGCAAGAGGCAGTACCTCGAATAAAACATCGCCACATCTGACAAGCCTGGAGTATGGGCCGAAATATTTGGTTCAGTTTGTTTTGAATGAAGGCTTACGGTTCCGTTCCAGTATGTATCAAACTCGGTTTGGCATCCACTCAGGCTGAACGTTCTGCTGTTTCTGTAATTGTTGAACCAAACCGAATAATTGGAATCTTAAACAAATCTAAACCGATTTGTCTTCATCTGGATGTATTAAAAAATCTCAAAAAATCTTCCCAGTTTTCTACTGCTCCGATCCAAATTCATTTTTACCATCAGAATATATTTCATCCCCCACTTGTAAGGCCATCAACTGTCAAATTCCATTGAAGGATGGCTTTTTCCGTCAAAATATATAATTTGTTTGTATCGTCAGACATGGCTGTGGTCCGTTCCTTTTCTCTAAAATGTTAACAATTGTTAACAATTGTTAACACTGATCATTCCTAAATTCTCAAATTGTAACATCGTGTAACATTATGACGTCATAAAATCGTTCCTAAACTCAATGTTGAAGTGTCAGAATGTTACACTTTGTAACAATTTCCAACTCATCTCCTCAACATGAATTGAAAGTGTTGATCTGTCAAAAGCAGCTGAAGCTACAATGTTTCCATTTTGTGATTATCTTTTGTTTACTTTTCGTTGTTTGGATTTGAAATTGTTTGCATTTTTGCAAATATGTGTTTTCAATTCAATTGAATTTAGTGTTGTTTTTGAGTTTTGAATTGTTTTATGATAAATTTACTTTTTTTCGACAATGCATTTTATCAATTCCGTGTTTTTTGTTAAAGAAATTTGTGCTCATTGTTAGTTTAAGTTAATAGAAATTTAATTTAGAAATTATATGTATTTATTTTCAATTAATTTTATGCAATAAATTGTTTTTTCTTGATTATTCATTCTAAATGCATTTCGATTTTTTGTTTCAACCTTGCCGTTTGACAGATTAACAATAATTTCAACATTGATCGTTCCTAAATGAAATGTTACAAAGTGTAACATTAGGCGTTTTCCTTTGGAGGTGGCGAAGTACTTGCAAGTACTTTGCCAGCTTTTTTCAATGGAACACATCAAACTGCTTCCCCATGTAAAATGTATCTACTCGCGCATGAGAGCATGTGCAGTTGGTAGTACTAGATTAGGGTTTTCATCTACTCGTAAGTACTTCGCCACCTCCAAAGGAAAACGCCTATTCTTAACAATGACATTCCAACATTTTTTTTTGACACATCAACAATTGTTAACATTTTTAGAGAAAAGGAACGGACCACTGCAGAGTTGAGTTTTTGTCTCTTTTTAATAAAGTTGGCTCAAGCTTAGTTTAGGATGGTTCTTATAAAGGTCATTGTCCCCTATTTCTTCCAAATAAAAAAAAATTGGTAAAATTTTAGCTCATTACCATGGGAAAACATATATGTAAAATGTCCAGTCAATATTTGAATTTTTAAAACTTTGCTAGTAGCTGATAGAAAAATTTAAATTTTGGTTCAAATGGTCTGTTCTACCATGTGTATCGTATAGACAGCTTAAGCTTTTATTTGGTAATCCTTTTCTTAAAAGTTCCTAATTGAAAAGGTATCCTTAAGAAAAGTGCATCCGGAAAATGAATTTCATAACCAAAGCTTGTCCCACCAGATTTGTGAGTGGTTTTGTAAATGTTTGGACAAAGGCCGTGGATTGGGATCCTTTTTTCAATTGCCCCGATGAGATAAGGTGATCGTACGGTCATCTCCCAGACTATAATAACATAAACAAAATTTTGTAAATTCTTTGTTTCTAGAAAATAAAAAAAAAAAATGGAAAAGTAGAAAAGTAGAAAATATTCCACACACGCCATAGTTCACATTTTCTCAAAAAATCATCAAACAGACTTGTTGTTATTAGTCTTTCTACTCTAATTATAAAGGAGAATGTGAGTATGGGTTTTTGTGAGTACATCACTTCATTTTATGGCCGTTAAGCTCATGGGATTCACGAGATATTAAGCTTCCAAACAACGAACAGAAAAACAATGCAAATCCTAATTTGGTGCTTGTAATAGTAATGTGCATAATATTGTACAATATTTTTTATATGGTTGTTAAGGTGAAGGTAGTGGTATTATTCGAGAGATATTCGGCATCAAAAATGGCGAATAAAACAATAGGTAAAGCAATTTTTACTTTATTTTGTTATATGGACGTTAAGCTGTAGACCATGGGGTTCGATGCGAAAATATCTTTAGAGCTCCATGGTGTACAATTTACTGGCTGAACAGAATGGACGGAGCTGCAACTGGAATAGCTGTCAAAATGTTGAATACACACAAACTCAATGATGCGAACAGAACACGACGCAGCTGCAAACGCAGCTGGACAGGTTGGCCAAAAAGCTTGCAGCTTTTTTGACATTTCAAAATTCCGAGCATAAAACGAGTATTTACATTATCCATTTTTATTTTTGTTTTTATTTTTACACTCCTCGTCAACTGAATACGCACAAACATTTTTGAATATATTTTATCCATTTTTTCCAAACAGTGATGGTTATTATGCCATCTGTTGATGGTAAAAATTTTCGTAACATATAAATAACAGAATTTCAAAGTTTTATCCAAAAACAACCGTGAGTTTTTCCTTCAACCACTTCCAAAGTGTAACTTATGCAAAGTAGAAGTTTTTTTTTGAGTCAACTGAATAGGTACAAAAATTAAAATTGGTATTGGAATGGAATGAAACAAGTTTTTGTTTAAGTTTAGTAGTGGGTACTTCCACCTTTATTTTTAATTACTTCGTAAATTCGATCCGGCATGGAATCGTATAGCTTTTTAATGTAATTTAACGAAATTTCGCTCCAGCTAATTTGATTGCAGAAATTAAGGTTTCTTTGTCTTCGAACTGACGACCACCCTCATAAACTTTGCGTACTAACCATCCTCAGACATTTTCTATGATGTTTAGATCAGGTGAGTACGGCGGCCATTGAAGCAACTGCACTTGTTGCTCCTCTATCCATGTTTTTATTATGCGCGCTGAGTGAATAGGCGCATTATCATGTTGGTAGGTCCAGTTTATGGGTCCAAGGATGTTAGAAAATTTAGGAAAATTTCTTTCCAAAATTACTTTATACCCAGCTGCTGTCATTCTTGATGTTACAACCTCGAGCTCAACTGTTCCATAATAACTGACTGCTCCCCATATCATGACACCTCCTTCACGACTATGATGGCGCTTTAAAAATCTTTTTTCTTTTCTTAAGTCGTGAAAATAGAAGTTGAACCCATCAGGGCCATCGAAATTAAACTTTTTTTCATTTGAAAAAACCACGTGAAGTCTTGAAAAATCTAATCGCAACATTTTCCGTCTCTCGTCAAGTGGTGGTTTTTTCTTAAGTTTCATTCGTTTAAGATGGCTTGAGTTGTTGATTACTCTTAATACTGTTGAGCAACTTGCGTTTACGCCGACTTTTTGTTTTATTTTTGCCACAGAATCAGAAGAATTTGATGCATATCTTAAAATTCTTCGTCTCTCAGCTGCTGTTGTTGCTGTTTTCTTACCTCCCTTCATGTTTTTGCCGTATGGATCTTTATTTTTCAAGTAAGAATAAACTACATTAAAACTTCGGCCAACTTTATCAGCTATTGCACGTCCAGTTAGGCCTTGGTCTCTAAGTAAATCGATTTTAGCTTTTTCAACACTGTTAAGACACGTAGATCTACCCATTTTTCTTAAAATTTAAAATCAAGAATTAAATTTTACTGAAAACACTAAAATCGTTAATTTAAACTGTCAAGCACTCCAAAAAACTTATAAACAACGAAGAAAATGGCGTTGTACCTATTCAGTTGACTAAAAAAAAAACTCCTACTTTGCATATAAAACACTTTGCAAGTGGTTGAAGAAAAACTCACGGTTGTTTTTGGATAATTCTTTCGGAATTATCTGCTTAACATCTTAAGGGAATAGTTAGCATCAACAGATGGCATAATAACCATCACTGTTTGGAAAAAATGGATAAAGTATATTAAAAAATGTTTGTGCGTATTCAGTTGACGAGGAGTGTATTTTCGACACTAAAATGTCAGAAAGCTGTACAGCTATATACGCAATAACCTTTTCAACGATGTATGAAAAATATTGACGTTTAGTACGAAGACAATATCCAAATTCTGAGTTGCATTATTGCGTTATTTTCAGTGTTAAGGACAAATTTATTCGGGTTTTTGTCTTTCGGGATTTTGTCCATTCGAGATTTTGTCCATTCGTAATTGTGTCCATTTGGGATTTTGCACCCTTACCACATCCCACTTTATCAAAGATAAACACTATCGATGTATGGTATGTTATTCTCATAAATCAGTTTTTCTAAAGGGTTAATTTAAGTCCGGTGAAGTAAGATTACTTGAGACCTTAAGAAAAACCTTTAAATTAAATTAAATTAAATTAAATTTGGTGGCGCAACAGCTCGAGGAGAACCAGGGCCTAGTGACTTACAACTCACAACCATTCCTGTGTGCGTGTTTGTTGGGCAGGAATGGAGGGGACCTACAGTTTTTTGCCGAGTCCGAACGGCTAAATGAGAAGCACTTTTTCATGACAAATATACTCTTGGAGGATTTGTCAGTTCCTCGCAAGAGGCAGTACCTCGAATAAAACATTTCTGTTTTTAGGTGGCACGAAAACCTTTAAAAATAGATAATTCCAAGATCTCGGATTTTAATAAGGCCAAGTAAGGTCATTAACAGCTCCGGTATCTTGGAAGGTTGGAGATCTGTAACTCTTCAAAACACACTTCTGTAACCAAAATGAGGTCTCTCTTTGCAATATTTTTTTTAGTATGTGTTTGAAACTATGTACATTTTAATACTATGCTTTAAGCACTGATTTTTCTTTTTAATTGTGCTTATTATCAATAAGGTGCCGAAGGTGTGGGTTCGATTCCCAGCCGTGCCACCTAAAAACAGAAATGTTTTATTCGAGGTACTGCCTCTTGCGAGGAACTGACAAATCCTCCAAGAGTATATTTGTCATGAAAAAGTGCTTCTCATTTAGCCGTTCGGACTCGGCAAAAAACTGTAGGTCCCCTCCATTCCTGCCAACAAACACGCACACAGGAATGGTTGTGAGCTGTAAGTCACTAGGCCCTGGTTCTCCATGAGCTGTTGCGCCACCCAATTTATTTATTTTATTTATTTATTATCAATAAAACAACATTTCTTGTAGAGCATTCAATTTCAATTTCATACACACAAATGTGTGTAATGTCTGCACAAATCTATTTTAAATTTAAAATTTTTTTCCATACAAATTGTATAACCTTATAATAATTGAATATTAAACAAGGTCATTACTTCAGTAGCTCCTGTCCGCTTCCCCAAAAGAAGAGAAGTTTATTAACCTTAGCCGAATTATTTAGGAGTGCGAGCGCCAGTCAAAATACTCAATTTTGTTTGAGCACTCTTCGTTCGATTCAAAAATAAATAATTTTGTTCCACACTTCAAGCAGTAGACAAAAAAAAAATGAGACAAGTCAATAAAACTGTTTGATCATTTTAATTTATATTTATGTACATACACATACATAGATATGACCTTCAAAACTGAATCAATTGTGGGCATCGACAGATAGCTAAATAAATATTAAATACGATGCCAAAAATAAGTTTTTTGAGTAATATTGACAAATTGAAAGACAGTGCCGAAAATAATTCTTTTATTCTTATCAACAAAAAAAATGTTTTTTTAGGTTACACGAGTCTGACAGTATTAATTGGAATCACGTTTGGCAAGGCCGGTATATTCAGAAGGGATATGGGGAAACGGTTGATTATCGTCTTGCGATGATGCATCATCGCCAGGCTTGGTGAAGGGGGGTTGAAAACGGTGATTTTATGGATTTTTGGGTAAGGGGTAGGCATAACCACTTTTATATAAGTTTAAACTATAGAGAACTACGCTTTTATTATGAATTTTGGGTCCCAGATGTTTAAGGTGTCGCCACACCCACAGCCAGACACCCACAAAAAGTGTCAAAAAATCACTTTTTCTGGTGAGGCGTATAAATAAATAAATGGTGTAAGAAAAAACATGAAAATTCTCCTCATCACACAAATATCTATGCCTGACACTCAGTCCCCTGGCCTCAGTCCCCTTGCACTTTAATAACTGATTTTCTATCTAGAAGCTTCAGAAATGTTAAGTAAATGCTGCTTTTCTTTAAAAATAATTGTTAAATAAAAAACACCACTGGTCGCACGAACTTGCTCTAATTTTTAAGTGAAATGAAGTGATAAGCCATACAGGGTGTTTCGCATAAAATGCATAAAAACGCTTCAGGGCACAGGTTGGATCAAAATAAGAAAAAAATTGTTTAGGAGGGGGGTGTAGTCTCTCCATTGAGACGAGGGGTACGATTTTCTAAGAAATTGACTTAAAACTGGCCGCTTTCAATCATGTGAAAGGACGTTCTAAAGCTCTACTATAGTTAGTTTTTACATCTACATATTATTTGCTTCCAGAAATGATTAACCGAAATTATCATCATTTTCTTTCATTGTTTGTAGAATCATCCATAAAAATCTTTACAGCCATTTCTGAGATAAATAACTTTTTTTAACAGTTGTATGGCAAGCACTGTAATTTCTTCTCCGATCTTGGGAAATCGACAAAAAAACCTTAAGTTCAAAATAAGAAGACACTCGCTTCGGTGGCTTACGCTGTAGGTCAAGGTACAGACTCGAGCTGGTAGCAGTTAGATGTTTTTTTTAAACTCATAGGTAAGTGGAGTTGGATCTAATTGTTATTAAATATTGCTCACCAAAGCATGGAAATTCCATTAAGGTGAATTTAGAAAGCTATCAAAAGGAAGCATTTTTTTAAAAGCTTATTGAAAGTTCAAAATATTATTTTTTAAGATCAAGTTTAGAAATGGGTGCTATCAAATAAACAAATCGTTTTGATTCTTTTTTTGTATCTTACTTGTTAATTTAACCTTCCTTAGTCGAGCAAAATTTGTTATTTTGAAAATTGAAAGAAAAACCCGAAAACAAATAAATTGTCACATTTTATTCGGTTTTGAAAAAAGTGTAAGCTTAAGCCATTAATTTTTGAAAACCGTTATGTTTGCAGGCACAATATTTTATTGCTTATACAAGAGAATAGAAACTTTTCAAAATATCGGATACAAATAAAAATTATGTTCATATAACAAAAGAAAAAGTCCATGACCAGAAATTTCTACTGATCGTTCCACTGTGCGCCACCGAGTAAATGCAAAGAGAAAAGAGCCATGAACAAGTAAAATTAAATTTTCATTCCGAATTTAATTCGTGATTTGTAACAAAGAAAAGAAATTTCCACGATATTTTAAGAAACATTAGGCTAAATAAATCTGGTTCTTTTTATAGAAAAATAAAGTCTCTACAATTTATATTAAAACACTTTTTACTTTTAAATTGAAATAAAGAAGTTACAGTTAGGACGAGACCCCACCTGCAAAAAAAAACTTGTCTACTAAGTTGTCCAGCTCCAAATCTATGAAGGATGGCAGCCTAAGGCATGCCTTCCATCCTCTACGATCCCGAGCATATGCCATCTAGACTAGGCCTTCAAATGCCATAATTGCCTTTTATGACTTGTTATAAAAAAACACTAATTTTGCTCGAAACTGAACAAGCACCACTTTCGCATTTCATACGCCAGAACCAGAAAAAAGGACGTTGTGCTGCCTTAGACATTATGCCACTTTCCCCTAAACATTTTAAGAAAATATAATGAATACGGCTGTAAGTTTAAAGCAAGCTGATGGCGTTGTTTTAGCCAGCTGTTAAACCAACTCAGCATAACTTAAATGAAAATAATATTTCTGTGAGTTTGGAAACCGATTTATTTTCTAACTGTTATGAAAAAGTAACTGTTGTGCAAGAAAAATTATTTTGTTTACTTAAAACACTGTTAACTTGATTTGCAAGCATCTCTTCTTAATTTCCATCAATTTGGTTAAGTCGGTACGTTGTTGCTTTATATTTTTATTAAATTACTTACAATTCCAGCAATTACGTCAACTTTTATTGATGAGCCATCACTATAATGTTACAAATTTTATCGATTGCTCTTTTTAAGGTTGGTGACATAACTTTTCGTAAGATTTCCTTCAAATACTCACTCAAATGTTTAGACATTTTCTACAAAAAATATCCTTTTAATTAATAAAACAAAGCATTAAACTCAACCAAAACATTTACTCCATATTACCTTAACGTTTTCCTGAACTACATTCCTATGTAGATGGTCAAAAGCAACCGGATTTATTATTCCATGCATATTTGTGAAACCTTCTAATCCTTCAAAAATCATAATTTCCAGTGCATCAAATACTTGAAATGGATGTTCATGCAAGGCCCGAATTTTAATTTGTCCATCTTCATTTCGAAATTTGTTCAGCATTTCTTCGTTTTCTGTGAAGAACCTTTAAATACACAGTTTTATTTACAAATTTAATATACAGTCAATCAAGCTCATATTCGTACAGTAGGTCTGAAATTATCTTAACACTCTTTTTAACCAAAACAGTGGTATTTTCCAATTAAATTTGAATCACATATTATTCTTTTACATTTCCTAGATATAATCATTTTATTTAAAATCAGATATTGAATGTGTTACCAACAAAATGGTTCATTTGAAAATAGTGTTATCAAAAATCATATCAAATTCATATTCGTACAGTGTTTTTTGTACGCGAAATCAATTTCAAGGAACCGTTAATCGAAATGTCAGATGCATATTTGTGGTTTAAGCAATTTCTTTTTTCTGTAGTGCATTAAGGATTATAAAAAAAGAACTAAAAGATAACAAAATGGGCGCGTTCAATGTTTGAATAGATAGCCTATCTAGGATAGCTTTGTATCCATGTATGTGTTTGAACGCAAGTCAGCTGTTGTTGACATTTCTCATAGGATAGCTTTGTATCCTAAAATTTTTAGGATAGCTTGGGATCTCTTTTCTGCCAACAGCTGTTTCGTCATCAGCTGTGTTTTAACAAGGGATTACAACAACACAAACCTATCCAGATCGCTTTAGTTCGGTGTTTGAACGTGGCCAATGGGAAGTAATCTGTGCGATACATCGTTCAGCCGCGAAAAAGGTTATCAAGTACCATAACGTTGGTAAATGCCTAAGACAAGGTTCAGACCTAGTTGGCAAACCATGATCTACTATCCAATCAGTTGTTAAAAGGCATAAAATTGAAAATCAAATTGAAAATAAGTGGGGAAACACCACCCGCGAAGTATTCAACACTCTTTATAAACATGTCATCATGCGTAAAGCAAAGAAAATCCCCGAACTAATGAGCCGAGACTTGCCGAAAAGTTGTGTCATGAACTTAACAAGCCGTTTCGCATAGAAACGCTGAGAAACTACATACGAGAGCATATGGTTTTAACAGTGGAGTTGCACGGAGAAAATCTTTCATAAGTGCTGTTAATAGAGTTAAACGCCTTAACTCTTTAAAAGAGCATCATTCCAATGATTTTGACTTTTGAAAACAGTAATTTTGATTCACCTGTATAGATTTCTTTTTTCTCTTTTTTCCAAAAGTCAAAATCCGTGGACTGATGCTCTTTCGCAAAGTTAAGGCGTTTAACTCTGTTAACAGCACTTATGAACGATTTTTTTTGGGCAACTCCACTATTAAAACCATATGCTCTAGAAGGCATTTTTTCAGAGTTTCGATGCGAAACGTCTTGTTAAGTTCTTGGCACAACTTTTCTGTAAGTTTTGGTTCATTAGTTCGGGGATTTTCTTTGTTTTACGCATGATGACATGTTTATCAAGAGTGTTGAACATTTCGCGGGTGGTGTTTCCCCACTTATTTTCAATTCGATTTTCAATTTTAAACCTTGTAACAACTAATTGGATAGTAGATCTTGGTTTGCCAACTAGGTCTGAACATTGTCTTAGGCATTTACTATCGTTATGGTACTTGATAACCATTTTTCGCGGCTGAAAGATGTATCGCACAGATTTCTTCCCATTTTATCTTTTAATTCTTTTTTTATAATCCTTAATGCACTACAGAAAAAAGAAATTGCTTAAACCACAAATATGTCTTTATTGATATTTCGATTAACGGTTCCTTGAAATTGATTTCGCGTATAAAAAACACTGTACGAATATGAATTTGATATGATTTTCGATAACACTATTTTCAAATGAACCATTTTGTTGGTAAGACATTCAATATCTGATTTTAAATAAAATGATTATATCTAGGAAATGTAAAAGAATAATATGTGATTCAAATTTAATTGGAAAATACCACTGTTTTGGTTAAAAAGAGTGTTAAGATAATTTCAGACCTACTGTACGAATATGAGCTTGATTGACTGTACATATATGTAATGTAAGCAATAGAGTAGTCACCTCAGTGATTGTTCAAGTGCATGCTTTCTGGCATCTAAGCTTATCACAGCCCAAGCATTTCGGAGCGAACGTTTTTCTGCCATCGTAAATCCTGTATCATCGGGAATATTTTCCAATACAAATTTGGGCAAATCTAAAGGAATTTGGAACATTTTCAATTGATTTAATTAAATCCCGACTAAATATTTTGTAAAAATTAAAATTGAAAACAATTCAAATTTGAAATGCCAACTGTTGTTTTTTAACGCCCAAAGTAAATATATAACGGTTTTCTTATTCAAACAAAATTTAAAAATATTTTCCGTCTGCTGAACACACTCAACAATTAATGCCGACAATTCCATATTTCGCTTGTTTACTTTTCACCGCCGGCAATTAACAATGCCCCAATGTACAGCTGTTCGCTGTCAAAAATGGCCGTCACTTTTGACGTTGACAGTTTCGCAAAGTTCCCTATTCAATTTATGTCAAAATATTTTCGTTTTTCGAGTTTAGTTTATTTTTCCGAAATTGAAATTTAAAAAAGTAAAAAAACATAATAAAAACTAATAAAACATGCAAAATTAGCCTGTAACCACTTGAACTAGCATGGATTTACAATAATGTGATAAAGTTTTCAAAAATAAGAACCTACAACATCAGTTTTTAAAATGTTCAAATTGGAATCGTACATAACTCCAATAATTCTAAATCATGTTGCCAAGTATGTGAAAAATATTCGTCCTGAGGACTCGCAGGTAAATCCAAAGTACTATATTCAATTATTGTTTTGTAAAACTTTGTGTCCACATAGGTATCTCTGTGGGAGGGTGAAGTTGCCTTCCAGAATCTTGACCTGCGATTGGACGTCCTCGAGGAAGAATTAAATCTCCCCTTTGAATTCCTATCGGGCCACGTACATGAGTTGTCGATTTTGGTGCCTTGGATGAAAATAACATCGGAACCAATCAAAATCACCATCAACACAATTGAGTTTGTTCTCAAATTGAAAGACTCCAATGCAGAAGCAGCAAATCCATCGCCCAAAAAGACAGAGAAGAAAAAGAGACTTTCCAAGGTTGAGGATGGTACTCACCAGCAGCAAGGCTACATGCCTGGATTGGTGAACAAAATCATTAATAACATGGTCATCAATTGCCACAACATCATTCTCAAATATGTGGAGGAAGATATAGTAGTTTCAATGAACATTCAACTGTTGTCGTTCAGTTCGGCCGATGAGTCATGGAAGCCGGCCTTTACTGACATCCATCCACTGAGGGTTTTTATGCGGAAGCTTGTCCAGGTCTCAGATTTGACTATTTGCTTGGACAAACGCAATGCTGCCGGACAGATTGATGTCTGTCAGGAACCCATTTTATATCGGTAAGCACTCGAATTGTATTTTTTTTAGTGAAATAGATTGTCGACTTAACACAATCATCCAAATTTGCTGATGACTGCTACAGAGGATGTAATTTCAATCTTACCATGGAACACTATTCCAAATAACTGAAACAATTTGTGTTCTTTCATTGGTCTGGTGGATCTTCGTTTGCTTTTTTAGCTTTTTGGCTGCCAAGTGACATTACGTTTTGTCGTAGAGTTAGGAGTTGCTCCTTATTCTTAAATAAAATAAATTTCTCCAAAAATTGACAACTTTAGCCATATGACTCTTCGAAAAACACTTTTTATTTCCGATAGTTAGGTTTCCTTGGACATAATCTCAATTCTTCGAGGGATAATTTGAGCTTTAATTCGATCATATGAAATATTACCTTGAGTTTTCACCTCTTATTTCTTTACAGATGTTCACTCGAAATGCGAATCGTTCGCAAATACAACATAAATACCTTCCACCTCGGCAGTGTAACCAGAATTGCAATTTTCACCAAACTTATGGAAATGAATGTATCGTCTCTGCAATTTCCCATGGCAATGCGACTATTTAAGCTTTTACTTGCTCTGAAAAATGGCGAGTTAAAATCCAAGTCCACAGCAAATATGCATGATGATGAGAATGATGTACAAGAAGGCGCTGCTTTAGCATCAAATTCTTACCTCAACTGGGCTTGGAATCTAATACCGAGTTTTGGTTTAACTGAAACCGATGAAGAAGAAACCGTTGAAGAGGAAATCACCGGTCAGCTATTAGACATTGGAATCTATGTTGAAGCTTTAAACTTCACCCTCAAGAGTTCTGAGTTTATAACTGATTCAATTGTTGGTGCAACTAAGAAAATCCGTTACTCTCCAATTGTGAAAGTGATATTGGGGGGAATGTATTCTGAAACTGTTATAATTTCTGACAAGAATTGGTCAAACACAAAATCTGGCTGCTCCAGCATCGCTATTGAACCACTCGATGGCTATAAGGATGAGGAAGGTGATATGATCTCTTTGGTGACATCATCTCCATTGACTTCGAAGGCTTTTCTTGACCGTAGTCTATTCGATAAGACCTTTGTTGAAAAAGACTGGAATATAGTCACAATTGAAGGGTACAACGCAAGAGTAACTGAAGAATATCTTCTTTACCGCAGCCCAGCCATGGCCTTTGATCTAGTGCAATATAAAGAAGAGATTGATGATGAAGCCTGTGCTGCAAAGTCTGAGGACAACAAAATCCGAATTGTGTATAGAATGCTAGCGTCATCCATGACCCTACGACACAATCAAACTTACTGTCGCATTGCAGGTGTGTTGCGGGAGCTCATTGCTGCCTACGACTATCCGCCATATATCGATGACAAGACCGATGCCAATGCAGGATCTCCAAAACTTCATCCACCACTTTTAGAAGATTATGACTCTCTAATGACGGGAATTCCCTTACGAATTTATAAATTCAACCTAAGTGCAATAAATGTGGAGTTCCATTCGAAAACCGAACCACTCAGTATCAAGTCCGCAAAGAAACTTCCATTGGATTTGCGAAGGAATCTGCCATTTTTTAAGTTTTCTTTCGAAAATGTCGAAGGGCAGTGGACAACCCCTCTTGATCCAGATAAGCTTGTCCATACAACATGCCAGCTACCAGATAAACCAATAGAACTTTTAAATGCTTGCTATGCGAATGCTCAATTTCGGTTTAAAAACATTTCACTTAAACTCAAACAACAATCCGATAGTTCAAAGATATTTAGTATACCCAAAGGAAATATCTACTATGGAGATCTTCTGCAACCGGTTTTGTGGAAAAATGAGGAAGTTCCTTTGCGTAAAATCGATGTCGCCTTTGAAAGTTTTACAGTGGAATTTTCTAAAAGTGAATTAATTCTGGCACTGCGACTATGGAATACCGTTAGAGACTATGATAGCCAGATTATTCAGCAGATTACCAAACAAGTTTCTACTCCAGACGCGAAATCGGTTAGGCTGCGAAGTCAATTCAAGAAGCTGAATGTAGAACTGAAAAAACATACCACAACGATGATGTACCGAGGTAGTCTTAAGCTATTGCAGTCGTTTATTGTGCGCCCTAGTCCGACTGATGGACATTCCAAAAATAATCTTTTGACAACAACTGTTGGTGGGCAACGAAATAAGTGGTTGGAATGGTATTTGCAAATGCCAAACGATTTCGACAGCAAAGACTGTACTAAATCAGTAATGGCTTTGTGGATGGAGGAATACAATTTGCTTATTGATGAGAATCTGGTAGATTTTCTCGAGTTTATGGAAGCTGAACCATTAACTTCTCAAAGAGGTAAGGCTTTAAATGAAAATGTTTTTTTTTTTTCGAGGTGCTATCTCTTGCGAGGAACTGACAATTCCTCCAATACTATCTGTTGTCATGAAATGTGCTTCTCATCTAGACGTTTTGACTCTGCAAAAATAAAAAAAAATTAGGTCCCCTCCATTCCTGCCAACAACATGCACACAGGAATGGTTGAGGGTTTTAAGTCAATAGGCCCTGGTTCTCCTTGAGCTGTTGCGCCACCAAATTCATTGTTTTAAGGCTTTAAACGTAAAAGAAAGAATCTGTACTTGGCAGTACGTCCGGAGTTGGGCTCAAGGCTTAACTGATATGCATTCCTATTATGAGTAGAATTGTTTTAGGGGAGGAATAAAACTGCCTATTTTTTCACTATAAAATAGCTTTAAATTTATGAAAGACAACTTTGATCACATAATAGTTATTGTGTGTTAGTTCAACCGAATAATATATATTTAATTCAGTCTTAACTTCGAACATCCGGCCAGGCACACAGTGTTTCTTTCTTTCACCGCGCTACATTAATTTGGTATGTTTTATGCGGCTTAGTATGTCCTACCATTGCGGTATTCAGACATTAAAATGTTATCTATTGGTGTGTCAGTTATTTTTAATATTTAACATAGGCACCTATTCTGAAATTCGCCCAGTCAAACGTTCGAATGTGACTATGTGGAATTACCGTTTGCGACTCGCCTGAATTAAGCTCGTCTTAAATGGCTAAAATTTGGAAAATTTGAATGTTACTCAATACCTTTAGCAAACGTTTGTCTCTATCGTCGATGTCGAACTGTAATTCTTGGTGAATTTGAACAAGATCGCAGTTTTTATTTTTGAAAAGTCAAAAGTTCGAGTTGAGTCCAACGTTCGACTCGACGAATCGGAAGTCATAATAGGGGCCTTAGAAGCAACTATTGAACTATCGATCTTGTACCAAAATCTTGTTTGTATGAAAACGAAATGAAGCACGGGTTTCTGACCGTTATTATATTTTCAATTCAATTATAGTAATATTTAACACTTAATTTTATGTTTAGACCAAGATAAAGTAACATTTATCAAAAATTATTAAAGCATTCACCGAACCCACTCCGGAGGCGGCAAATCCATCTACACCACGGGCACCATTAGCAAAACAATCGTCAAAGAAATCTTTACACTCCGAAAGACTACCATCTCGAAGAATCAGCCATCCTGAAGAAACAATTCACGTCAGTTCAGAGAGAGATGATAAAGCCAACATTGAAACAAGTCGAGAAAAGGAATTGCGAGAACAATTCTCCTACAGCAAGATGTAATATATTTATTTTAATCGTTTTTTTTTCATAAGCTTAACACTCTTGTTTTTACTCATAGTCTTCCATTTATCAAGAGCATGGTTGTAAGAATTCAAATTGCGAGAGGAAATGTTCGGTTGGCTTCAAGTCCAAATAAGGAATCGCCAAATATTGCCAACTTCACTGAAATAACGTAAGTCTAATATTCATCTAAACATTCGTACCACTAAATAATAAAATTAATTCTTTTTTATTTCATATATAGACTGCCAAAACTTTTATTTAGTTCAGCATCAGCTGAACACATTGATCGCTATAACGTACAAAATGAGTTTAAAATTCAAAATAATAAACCATCTAAAGATACATTCCCCTGGACTTGTAGCATTTCCGACTTTGCCATTCAAAGTTCATTAAACAATATTACCCAAGAAGTCATACATCCTATACAAACATCTATTACCATTGCAATGACCCACAGAAAAGAAACATTAAATGTTTCAAAACCTGAACAACAACAACAAAAGCCAGTTGTTGTTAAAGAATCAAAAGAAGACAAGCAAAAACAAAGCGCATCGTCTACATTAACAACTGTGGATAGTGGATTTACTCCGAGGGCATCAGAAGATTTCCATCGTAAGACAACTGCAAGTGGTAGTGTATCAGTCAATGGAAGAAGTCAATCATCAGAAGAAAACGGAAAAAAAAGCATTGAATCGGATAAAAGGAAAAGCTACCTTCAGGAAGCTGTAGAGATTGTCTTCTCTGGACGTCGAAAGTCTCAAACAAAAGATATTGTCGCAATTAGTTTGCACATTGATACTTCCCCCATTCACGTTGAATTCGGTTCAGAGAGAACGCAACTCATGCTCGATCATCTTTATTTCCTTTCAAAAGCTTTTGGCTTCCTGAAAATACCTCAAAACACAACCACTCGAGAAAGCGATGAAATCCAAATTGTCACTGCTGCCGAAGAAAATTCCAACATCAAGCAATTTCTCGAAATGGACACAAATTCAGAGACATCAATGGTTTCGGTTGACAAATCTGATAGTAAATTCGTGGCATCAGTTCTCCTGCAATGGACCATTACAAAGTTCACTGCAGAATTAGATGCTTCCAAAACATCAAAATGTAAACTTGTCCTTGATATGGAAGAGCTTATATCATCGGTGGATAAACGAGAAGACTTCACAAAATTTAGCAGTAAGGTTGGAACATTAAATGTGCGATTCTTCGAATTGGACGCAGCAAATGAATTCGTTCTTAGTGATCGTTTGCGAATCAAAATGCAAAATGATTCCTCTCTCCGGTCTCCTCTCTTCAATATGGTCATCACGACGGTAAGTGTGAAGAATTTCTTCAAAAAAATAGGAGCCAAACGTAAGGAATCCGACGTTTGCCGTGCAATATCGGAGGTTATCGTGAAAATGGAAGAAATAGAAATGATAATTGATCTGGACAAAGTAGCTGTTCTAGCTCCAGCTCTAAAGGCACTAACAGCAGTAGAAAAGATTGTCAAGCAAACTGAGACAACTCCATCAGCTCCCTGCACAGCATATCAATTGCCAATGGTGCATTTGGAAAGCGGAGGTTTTACTGTGTACATTCCAACCGAAAGCTCAAAACCTTGGTGTTCTGTTGCGATTTTTAAGATATTTGCTATTAAAGTTTCTCCGAACTCAGAGAATCCCCTTCAGCGTTGCCCTGTCAGAGCCGATGTATTTCAAAAAGCCGCACAAATGGGAATTCTCGGGACGCCCGGTTCTATTATAGAAGACCGTCAGTATGAGATAAGTTTGCTAAATATGTCAGCAGCAACAGGAAATTGGAATGAAATCTTAACCCACATGAAGGAACATACCGATAACTTCCATAATACCAATCCTGCTTTTGAGTGGAACAATCAAAGTCGCAAAAACTCACTGGAGCTGGTTAAGATTTTTAGCAAATTTACCATTATCACCACGTATGCGCCATGCATAACATTCAACAATATACTTGTGTGTGGTCAAGCGATAGAGTTTAACTGCATAAATGATTTGGTTGCTGATTTGACAATGGATCAATTGAGTTTATTCAGTTGCATTGCCATCAAAATGGAGAATATCATGAAACCGAGCATAATTTCAAGTAAAATTTCGAAAAAGCCCAGGAAATCTTCATCACAAACTTCTTTCAAGGAACCAGCATCGAAAAAGAAATCCAAACATTTCAAATCATCTGCTTCTTTTCAGTCATTGGACACTATAGATATAAATCCGCGTATCCTTGAAGATTCATTTGAAAAACCAGTCACTGATTCTGGGTTTTCTTCAAGCAAACGATCGATATCAAAGAATATAATCAAAGACTCCTCAATGAGCAGTCTGTTAGCAACAAACGCGAGGAGTATGCCCCACACAATATCGTTTGTGTCCGGAATATTTATAATTAACTTATTTAAATACTCAAGAAGAGAAAATGCTGATTCGAAAATAGTGGAAGACCTGATTCCTCTTTTACAGATTGACCTAAACCAGCCAAGCTTTTTGATCTCCCAGTCGATCTTTGAAGTTACCAAAAGATACTCGCTCTTCAATTTTGCGTTGATTCTGTATCATATGCCAGAAAATCATGAAACTAAAAAAATAAATGATGGCACTGAGGATGACGAACCAATTTCCGAAATACTCTTCGATACAAAACGCGGAGAAGTGGGTTCGTCGGGAATTCCACCGCCACTATTCGTTCTCAAGTCGCACACTACCAAATCCAAGAAGCATGAAATCGATTTGAGTTTTTCTAAGCCATCCACGATCAGATTGTCAGAGTTGTCTATCAAAAATTTAACAAAGCACATGGTTCTATTTTATGAGACATTGCTCGAGAACTCTTGCTTTGATACTCGTTCTGAGAAATCTATCTTCCGAGCAACAAAAATTCAAATGATGAAAAATATGTTCCTCAAGGCTGAT
This sequence comes from Dasysyrphus tricinctus, assembly GCA_963921185.1. Lineage (NCBI taxonomy): Eukaryota > Metazoa > Arthropoda > Insecta > Diptera > Syrphidae > Dasysyrphus > Dasysyrphus tricinctus. The sequence continues at coordinate 101,818,074 of OY992530.1, read as the reverse complement.
CGTTTCAATTTGAAAGTGGATATGGTTTCATTGAAGTTTTCCGAAGACTGCAAATATAGCATGAAAGTGAGTTTGGTAGATTTTAGACTCGCAACAAGATTCCTCAGTCGGCCAGAAAAAATGAACACCAAAGGATCGATGGGTGGACTCTATGTGCAATCGAATAATAAAATCATCATTCATCCCATTGGAGTGAAGTTTAACTTTGACTTTGTTCAAGAATCATGGAATCGACTGCCAATGGTGACGGCAAATATGAAATTCAATGTTATTCATTGTGATATTGGAGCTGAGACAATTAGCAATTATTCGGATGTGATGAAAGCCTATAAGGCTGGCATGGAAGCATCCAATAGCTTATGGGAGGATTTTTTGAGGAGAAGATGCGGAAATGATGTAGAAGCAAACCGTGAACGATTGCAAAAAGTTTATTTACCAGAAGTTGAAGACAAAAAAACCGCTGAACCAAAGGAGGAGTTCTATCAAGATGATTTAAGGTAATTTTTTGTCGTTTGAGTCTTTTCATTTGATTTTGACTATTTTATTTTTTTATTATTTTTAGAGCTGGTGCTTTTCAATTTGTGGAAATGGTAGCCGATACATTCCTGCCGATGCCATATCAAATTCAAATAATCAAGAAGAATTACGGTATTATTTGCTGGCGATATCCCCAACCAAGAAAGATGGCCAAAATTCACATATTTCCAGTGCCAATGGCGGTATTTAAAAGATTACGACATAAAAGATGAAAAGTTTAATTTATTTGATATATTTTTGTCCCTATAAGGTTCCCAATCCAATTCGTATTAAATGCCGAATGGAATACTTTAGTGAAGCACATGAGAGTTTCTTGCATTACTGTGACTTTTGGCTCTCCGAAACAGTTTCGTTGTCAATTCAGCTTCCAGAACGAGAGATAACAGCAAATATATGGCGAGTTGTGATACAACAGTCGTTGGTGTCAATTAATCGCGAATGTTTCGACACGAGTGAAGAAGATGAGGAACTACGATCAGTAAGTTTTGTTTTCATTTGTTCTGCATATGTAGATTCTTACTGCTGCTTTAGACTCGCATTTGCATTTACAAAATAATTAAATATTTTAGGATATTTCCGTTTAAGAACTAATAAGCCTTACATATTGGGGTTTTTCTATTTTATTATTCAATAATCTCTTCTTTTTTTGCAGATTGTCAGCATTGGTATCGATGAAATTCTTAACTCCGCTAGAAAAGAGTCCGATTTTATACTACATCCAAAAGTTCTGGTTGGCTGCATGCGGATAGATACAATATTCCGACCCTCTACAATTCCAAAATTCCAAATTCTTGTTAATGTCAACGAAATGCAAATAAATCTTCAGAATCATCAAAGTCTAGACTCTCAGCTGCCAACACTATTGAAAAAGTTCAAAATTTCCGAAAACAGTAAACCAATAAACCAGACATTTGTCCGTGTGGGTTTTGAAAAAATCAGTATTCATGCATCGTTTCATACGTTGAGTAACTATTCAATACATTCCGAATTGACATTTGGTATCAAATGCTTAGACCACGGCTATTTAAACCTAATTTCCCTGATTGAACAGACCGATTTGAGTGCTTACTTTAGAATAAATGGAGCAATAGAAAGTAGTATTGTCGCCGACAAGCTCAGCCTTAATTTGGGTCCATCAATACTACATAATTTGATTTGTGCCAAACAAAATTGGGAAGCATACTTCCGCGAAGAAAGCGAACGTAAGACTTATCTTATAAGCAAGTTCATTGTTGCAAATCGCACACACACGAGTCTGAGTTTCGGGCAAAGTGGAACCGATGAGCGTATTCTCTTACATCCCAAAGAATGTTGTAAATATTCCTTTAGCAGTGATTGCTTCGATCAGGGGATCACTTTTTATATATTCGATGGAAAAAATGAACATACAAGCAATTCTTTGAGCATAACACTTGAATTCTCAGGCTCGGCTGAGAGTATAGTCAGTCATGTACCAATCGATGACAAATGCTTGGTTGTAAGGACGCGGAAACTATCAGCAACACAGTATTATATTCTAATTAAAGGACAAATTGAACTAATATCCATGGTGAATGATTCGTTCTTGTTAGAGTTTTATCGGGATGATAAGAAGACTGAAGAAAATGAAATCCATTTGGATGGAAAAGATCGAGCTACGTTTTTACAGCCGGTTATGACTGAAAGCAATATTTGTATAAGGTAAATTATTTTGAATATTTTTTTAAAAATACAAAATTTCTTCGTTTTTCAAAGTTTTGATACACAAAATAACTTTTGAATACAAATAATTATTGATATCGGTGAAGCCGTTAATGAGAATATCAAAAGACCGTTAGGTATATTTAATAATAAATATTTTTGGTTGGTAAAAAAATGTACCCCATGCCCAGAGTAATTCAATGATTTATTTTGAGATAAGCAAGTTTTTCGTAAACGTTTGTATGAAAAGTACCGTTATTTTTATATCGTCTCTATGTCAAGTTAGATTGAAACTTAAAATTTCTTGCACCAATCCAAAACTTGCCCTATAGTACCTAAATCGGTATTATTTTTTGTTTTCCTCAACCAAGGATTGGATGTTGGATGCGCATCACTGGTGAACACACGGTTAAAAAACGGCAGTAAAATGCTCTTCTAATATCTGAGCTAGTCATTCTTATATATGGAGACTTGAAAGAAAAATGTTATTACGACAACAACAATAACATTTAATCAATTATAACGAAAAAAGATTTTTGATTTTCAATTAATGAATTCAAACTGAATTCTTGTTGTTTTTATAAAAGATCAAAAAAATTATATTCACTGAGCTGTAATTGATCTTTTCCCATTACTTTTTTTACAGACTGAAAATGGAAGGCGAAAAAGGAAAAGGACAAACTGGCAACATTCCTCTTAAATCAAATAAAAGCTATCCTTGGCTTGTTAAAGGTAAATTAATATTTAAATATTTTGTATCATTCTAAAAAAACAAAACAATTATTCTTTGTTTTTGTTTTCTAGTTCCCGTAATCGGTCCTGATAAATATATTTCCTATTGGATACGAATTATACGCGAACCAATCGCAGAATTATGCACAGACACATATCATCCAGAAAAAATTCTTATTTGTATTTGGCCAATTTTTGAAATACGTTCAATGATGACCTGTCCATTGACCGGTTTAGAGAACTCAACAAACACTCAATTCACCATTGCTCCCGAAGGTAAAAGCTATGCACTTAGTGTTCCAGCCACCCATCAGACAGATCATCGGATACATTTTATTGATGAGTAAGCAACCAATGAAGTTCTTTCTCTGTTACATATTAGCCAATTTATTTTTCAGCTTCAAATCCGCACCCGATTTCAATCTTACGCTCAAAGCAATAGATTGGAATAAATTCTTTTGGTATGATGAAAAAATCTGGACTGTTGATAAATCACTTGCAGAATTAAGTAAACCAACACCAATTAAATGGCCAATGAACGACGAAGAAGAACTCAGAATACGACGAGTTTGTGTTGATAATAAAAATACTTCTCTCCTCTATAAATGTTCGCCGAGCAGAGAATTTTCTTGCACGCTCAGTCTTGAGGTGGCACCCTGGGGAACTTTTATAAACGCTACTGGACAAAAAATTGCAGTACAAAATTCAAAATCAAAGATTTTAATTGAAATCGAATCAAATGCAATCGGAATGTTACCTTTGATAAAATCAGAATTCACAGTAGCAATTCCAAATGGTGAATCATGGATGCCATCACTGCCAATTATCTTCGATAAAAGTTTCGACACATCGAAGAGAAAATGTTATCGTTTGAATGAAAATGATTCTTCAGACATTGTCATTTTGAGAGGCGAAGAAGTTTTTAAGTTCTATTTAACGTTCTGCACGGAAAATGAAAGAAACATATTTGTTTTGAAGACAAAATATGTGATAGCAAACATGAGCAAAGAACGGCTTGTTGTGTTGCCTTTCTGCTTGGATCACAAAGAAACCACTGACAGGAAGAATATTGACGAACTAGCACCAGCCAGAGGATTACCTGTGGCAGTTGATACAACATCAGAATATAGGTAATTGAAGAAAATTTTTTAAAAAACCAAGACATAAGTATAGGTTTCTTTTGTATAGTATTGGAATGTGCCTCGACGGATTCCACGATTTGAATGTGTACAAATCTACAAGATCGACTGATTCGGCTTTTGTTTTCTTCGTCTGCATCAGGACGTCAAAGAATTCGGATGTATCAATACCAATAGCTTTGATGCATCCATTCAATCGAAAATGCTTCAGTGTGCAGCAAAATGAATCATCGGTATGTTTTAAGCAAATAAAAGTGCAGTACTCAATCTTATTCATCGATTCACATTTTTTTTAGGTTCCACTATCGACATCGCTTATAGAAAAGAATGGTCAATACTTCTTAAGTATTTTTGACGATACCTCTCCAATGATATTAATTAACAACCAAACTGATCTGCCTCTTATTGTTGGACAAACGACAAGTTCTGAAAATAGTAAAGTCTCAAATACTATACCTGAATATGATGGTAAACATTGTGAGTGGTATCAAATATCCAAACCACATAGCCGTATGTATTATACGCCTCCAACATCGTATGCAAATTTTCCAGATGTTGAAATTTCGGTGTGTAATTTAAGCTTAGCTTTGTATACTGGTGAGTTTTTTGTATTTTCTCAATTTCTTCTCAGTTATTGAATGGCATCATATTTTTTCTTCCAGAAAACAGCACTAAGAAAAATATAAAATGGTCCAAGTCAATTAAAACAAATGCATCATTGGAGAAATTCCTTCATATACCAGCACATGGTGATGTTAAAGTAATTGTATGTGATAAACATCGAATAATAAGAGTTTCGATATTCTACATTGCACAGGTAAGCTAATTGTTACCGTGAAGTTATTAGATTAATTTAATGTACATAGTTGGCTCCCTGGTATTTGGAAAAAAATACCTAAACTTCTATATCTTCTCTTGCTTGATAATCAAACATTATGTATTTTTTTCTCATTGATTGATATTCACCCGCAGAGATAAGATATTCGATCTTACTATACTTGAAACTCTAATTTCTGTTTCTAGCAACTTGAATTTTCTGTAAAAGACTTGCGTTCGCGTCTGCTTACGCCGCAATCAAATGATTCTCCTGAAAATAATAGAATCAACGCACAAAACATCGACACTATATTAAATGATGAACCTCTTCAACGAATCAAGCCCACAACATCATCACAATGCATCCACCAGGCATCTAATACGTCTTCGTCCATGCCAAATGCTCCGATTAAAATTTTGTTCTCTGTGAACGAAATCAATGTGAAGATATTTGTTGAATGCAAAAGTGTAGACTATTTGAAGAAGGAAATATTTGCTCTGTACATTGATGATTTCTTACTTTCATATAATAACAGCAAAAGGACCCTGAATTTGCAACTAACTAACCTTCAAATTGACAATCAACTATTTTCTTCGGGCAACTATGACTTTCCGGTGATTCTTTGCTCGCAGGAACTTTACAAACGGTCATCGAGTTCACCATCAGAGTACTTTATCAATAGATGCCAAAAAGAAGAGCGTCCAATTCCGATGGCAGAAATAACCGTTGTTTTCTATGATGACGAAGTGAGAGCGTCGTCGGTTAGTTGTCGATTTAGTCCTATCCGGGCTTACATCGAGGACACATATTTGAATGAAGTATTAGACTATTTAGTCGAATGTGCTCCGGGTAATGTTGTTTCGCAATCAGGTTCGTCCAACTTCTATGTAAATTTGGCTGAAGGCGAGTTTTTAGTTCCAAAGGACATTGCTGCCAAGGCTCTGTACATATCCGAACCGATGAAGATGCAATATTTCCGAATCGAGTCAATGAACGTCTTGCTTTCAGTACACACTTGCGTCCGTTTATACATAGCTCTTGATCATAGTCCATTGCATTTTTCCTCGTACGAACGGCAGGATATCCTCACACTCCCGCTTCGGTTTGGTCATACACTTGGAATGCACTATTTATCTGGAGCTCTTTTTGGCGCTGGTTGGGTTGTTGGATCTCTTGAGATGTTGGGTAGCCCAAGTGGTTTGGCACGCTCTTTCTCCATGGGTCTGAAGGACTTTGTATCAATGCCCGTACAGGGCCTATTACGAGGTCCGTGGGGCTTTGTTGTTGGTGTGACACAAGGATCTGCTTCACTTTTACGAAATGTAACAGCAGGCACTGTTAATTCGGTGAGCAAGCTAGCAGCGTCGGTATCGAGAAATTTAGATCGCCTAACTTTAGACCCGGAGCACATTCAACGAACAGAGGCTTTAAGAAGATGTCGACCACAAGGATTCACGGAAGGTTTCACCCAGGGAATCACAGGTCTGGGAATCAGTATTTTAGGAGCAGTTGGAGGAATTGCTAGACACACTTTAGAAGCTCGTTCTACGTCTGAAGTTGTGACCGGAATGGGCAAAGGAATTGTTGGTGCGCTAACGAAACCAATCAGTGGAGCTGCTGAATTAGTGGCCCTAACCGGACAAGGTGTTTTGCATACAGTTGGTTTTAATGCAATGCCACATCAAAGATCACCTTCGGTACCTCGGAACATTGCATCTCAGATCTCCGAGCAAAAAGTCTGGAACTTGCTTTTGAATATCCTTAAAACGGTGCTTGAAAAAGATCAGATACTATTCTACAATGAAGTGACTTTGGTGGTTAATGGAAAGCTTTGTCCCGGATCCGTGTTCCTTACATCTACAATTTTGGCTCTTTTCGAAACAAAAAATAATAAGTTCTCGTTCATCAATCCATCGCAAAGGCTAGAAGTTTCCTTTGATGCAAATGACAAGACACTACTGAATGTTTGTGTGAAAAAGCTGCGAAATGAGTTTGAGGAGGTAAGTCAGAAAATTGCAGAAGTGTTTAGTTATAGCAATAGTAAACGGTTTCCTTAATTTCAGGGTTCCTCATATACAAATCAGCGAATAATGTCATTTCTACAAACCTCAGGACATCATATGGGCATGAGTATGACAACTGAATCATTTGACGATATTTTGAAAAAAGACTCTTTACAAAATAGCTGTTCTTTCTATTTAAGTGAACATTTGGGACAGTATTTGATTGAATATTTGAAAATTATCAATTTGAATAATTCATAGAGCCCAACCACACAATAAATTTATAAATTAATTCAAATTTTTAAAAGTAGTAATTTAAATTGTTTTGTTTTTCTTTTTTTTCTAATCAATCTAATATAATAAATGTTGATATATTTTCTAAACTTTTTGGTAAGGAATTTTCTAAATTACATAGACCAAATAAATTAAAATCTAATATTTAGTTGAAAATATTGTTGTTGTTTTTTTGTGTGCTGGAGATTCATCAAAATTGAAAATGTAAGCAATGTGGATGTATTTAGCTTTAAAACTTTGTTTTGGAGAAAGGCATACTGACCCCGGAAACTAAAAGAATAATGACAAATGTGAAAGAAATTACCTTTTTGGCTCCTCTTTGACCACTCTTTTTAATTTATCTGACTTTGATAAAAATGTTCACACATTTTGAAATCAATATACATTATTCTTGCCGTAAGGCCAATCCTTGGTTTGTTGAAATAAACTCAAGCTTAAAGTTTGGTTCTTCCGTCAAAACTACCATTTGCTGCAAGGTACCTAAACCTAATCGATGATTTCCCTGTAAATCATAAAGGAATTAACAGCTCCACAAATATTAGCGACATAATTTCTTTAATCGTTCTGAAAAAAAAGATGAAGTTTTTTATTTGGCTCAAGATACATTTGTTAATTTTTCATGATTACAGAATTTCAATTTGCCGTTTATTTTGACTTTATATACTTACTTACTTACTTAAAGGGCCTCTACACTATCCCACAAAGTATTAACACATGTCAGAATAAAGTGCGAAAGAATTTCATAAGACTGCCAAATTTGTGTGATGAAAATGATTTTCATATTTTGCTTCCACACTTGCATCAAAACAAATCAGTTTCCTCTCAAAACAGCCTAACGCGTTATCATCCACCGTTAACAGTGTTCATGCCTCTGGACCATACATCGGGACCGGGATGATAAGCGTCATAGCGTTTTAACATAGAATTTCTATAAATGGTGGTATCAAATCATTTCGTCTACCGATATAGATAGTGGGACACATTTGTTTTGGTTGTTGTAACCATTTTTTTTTTATAAAAGTGATGGTAGTCGTGGAAATTACCTATAAGGGTCTTTTTCACCAACGCATAGGGGATAGTCTTTTATTTTATAACTCCATTTATTGAAATTCCTATTGGGAAAAGGCAGTCTATTTTAGTTATGTAATAAAGATCCTATCTCATCTGTTGCATGTTTCTGGCTTCTAGATTTAAGGGACAGTCAGTAAGATCCGCTAACTTGGTCAAAAAAAGAATGGTATTTATCAACGAAAGGAGTTGCTACAATTTTGTGAAGAGATATTTCTTTCATATTAGAATTTGAGGATTTTTTTTGCAGTTTGTTATTTATTCCACAGTTTGTACTTAAAAATAATAAAAGCAAAGTGTACATTTCGTAAAAAAAAATATATTACACTTAAAACACAGGTTTACATATTGAGTTTATAAAGTATATAATTTTGTGTCAGCAAAAGTAAATTAAAAAGAAAAGTTTTAAATAGTTGATTTCCTCTTCTGGGACCAAATCCAAAATGTTTATAAGTCACCTGAAGACGAATTCATTGTCCATACAAAATTGGCAACTATCAATGAAAAATAAAATTGTGACATTGGATTTTTTTAATGAACTTATTGGCAATTTGTTTCTTCTTCTAAAAAATAAGCAGCTTTCCAAAATTCAAGACAAAATAGAAACACTTAACAGTAAACATATATTGAAATTGCCAGAAAAAAATGATTAAATCGACTTTGTTCGATATGTCCTCTTTTTTTCTACAATGATATGATTATTGTAAATTTATTATTATAATTATGATCATTATTTACTTATAATGCTTTTATACTAAAAAAGAAAACAAAAGTAAGATCCTAAATAGCATTACATAATGCTACATTTCCTCTTAGTTTGTGAATCTGTTGCAGTTATGGTCTCTTTTATTTTTATGTCATCAATTTCTTCGATTGCAGGGCTTTGAGCACATTTAGCAGGTTCCTCGCACTGTTCATTGGTGTCAGCAACTGTGCTGTCGGGATTGAAAGTTTGCTCTTCTGTTGCGGTCAGTTCTTCATCAACGGCTTCAACTGCTATTGCTGATACATTCTCAACTATTTCCTGTTCCATTGCATCGACGATCTGCTTTTTTGGCGTCGATTGAACTGATGCTCGGGCAAGACGAGCTCGAAGCATTGTTATTGGGCTGGCCATAGCATTGAAGAAGCCAGACATGCCGATATCGATTCTCGCCCGCTTGGGGCTTTTAGGAGTAAGCTCACTCTGCACTTCCATAGAAGATTTGTGGGTTGGCGATGACCGATCTCGTTTACGTGATCGAGAGAAAAACGAAAACGACTCGTTGTTTGGCACTTCAGATCCTACAGTTACATTCAAACTGGAGCTGGTGAAGTCTAACTCAGTGTTTATCTTCCTATAAGATTCCCGGATTTGCAAATTTCCACTGAAAGTGTAATCACCGATTGGACGAATACTACGACGACCCGATATGGAAGAAAATGTTCTCGGGCAAGATTTACGATCGGGAGTATGTGTCAAAGGTGCTTTGGCTGGTTTGACTTCAGATTTTGGAGAAAGTTTTGATGGTACTTCGAAAAGGTGTTGGGCTTCCTTTGGGCTGCAGTTCTTAGCTGGTGTTGAAACAGCAAAAATTGTACAAGTTGGTTCTTCGATAAATTGCAAAGGTTCCATCATTTCAACGTCTTCCAGCAAATCTTCTGCCAGCGGTGTTTCTAGTTTCGGTGTTTCCTCGTCTTTCTTCTCTTTATTCGGGGTCTTCGAAACAGTTGCTTCCTCGATCTTTTGTGTTTCCAAAGGCAATTTTTGTTCAATATTCTTTTCTAAATCCACCATTATTACTTCTTGTTCAATGATATTTGTTTCCTTAGCTGCTGTCTTTTCAGGACTTTTTATTTGCGTTTTCTTCTCTTCATTTCCTTTTTCATCATTAATTTTCTTTTCATCTACAACCTTAACTTCTTCTTTCTTTTCCATCGTATTTTCTTGGTTTTTGTTTGTAGTATTTGAAACATCAACGGTCTTTTCTTTGTTTTTATCAGCAGATTTATTTTTAATTTCTTCTTTTTTACTTTCCTTGACGTTCTCAGAAGGTTTATCTTTATTGTCATTTTTCGTCGCAACTTCTACCACAGGATCTTTTTTCTTGTCTGTTGGTTTTTGCATATCTTTTTTGGAAGCACTGCCATTAGATGATGATTCTGGCTTTGATTTAGCTATGACTTCATTAGCATTTGGTGTATTGGGTTTATCTTTAATACCATTACCATTGACACCATTTTGGGTTTTCTTGTTATCCTCATTTTTATTGATTTTATTGCCTTCGAGTTTTTTGGAATCAGTAGATGATGTTGAGGAAGATCTTTTCGATTCAGTCGAAGATTGTTTTTTATCTGCAGAAAGTTTTCTATCCTGCTGGGAGTCTTTTTTCGAATTTTCAGTCTTTTGGTTGTTGGTGGTTTCTTTCTTATTATTGTCATTTTTTTCATTGGGTTTCGCTGGCTTCATGGTTGTACTAAGGGATAAGGGAGTACGTCTTGGTGGTTGTTGTTGAACAGAACTGGATTTAGCTAACATCTTGAGCTGGTTTTATCTGAAATATAAAAAATAAATCATAAGTCTTATATAACATCATACATTCTTGTCTACATTTTTAAGAAGCTTAATACGTTAAAAAAGTAACTGGTCAGGCCACACTAATCACAGTGTGGTATATTTTGTATATCCCATATTTGAAAAACTTAAGAAACCTTTCTGTTGAAATTTCACAATTTGCAAAATGGTGTCAGCACCAAATTAAAATTTCAGTATAATGACAACATTAAACACCAGTTTTAGTTGGAAATTTTTGTTATCAAAAAAATAATGGATTACGATGATCATAGATTAATTACGAAGGTTAAAAATGATAAGAAAAATGGCAGAAGAAATTGAGACATTTTTTCAAATCTTGTAAAATTCATCATTAGCTATAAAACTAGAAATCTCAAGTTTTGCGTCATTATCATATCAATTGGTCAACATAGCCCTGCGCAAATACTTTAATCTAATCGAAATTTAATTTGTATTGGTTTTCAAAAATAATAAAACAGACAAAAACAAAAATATGGATAAAACTGATATATTGAACGCTGTTATAATAGTTTAGGAATAAAAGGTGGCATTTTGAATTTTGGTACTTTTTTTTTTTAATTAGGTACAGAACCCTGAATTCCATTGATTACGAAGGAGATTTAATCAAGAATAATAACATGCATCAATGAAAATTCAACTTGAAAAATACTTTCGGGACAAAACGTGACATTTTTCATTCAATCATGTAAACTTAAATGTTACCTTTTGTTCCTAAACTCCTCATATATGATATGCATACATATATCGTTGTTATACAAAATCTCACACACACACCTTGCCTATTTTTAACAATATTCTCAACTCATATCGAAAATACCAAAAACCACGTTAGAATAAGTATAAAATAAAATTAAATCCACTTTGGTCAACCAGTGTTAAGGATTCGCATGGAACTTCTCCTGAATCTTTGTATATTAATAGAGCGCTAATCTTGTGTGGTTTCTTAAAAACTACAGGTCCGTTTTTAACTTTCTCTCTGTGTTTGAAAGGTTGAGAAGAGTTAATTTTTTTTCTATTTAAAGGTCGAATTGAATTGGCTTAAAACAAAAAATGTTAAATTTCGAATCGAAGTAGCTATGAAAAATTAAATAAAATTTCGACTCGAGTTATCAACATTGTGTTTTTAAATGTACATACGAGTATATCCGCTTAAAAAATAATTTCTCTCAGTAATAAATACACCAAACAAACAATCCCTCTTATTCAGTAGTGATAAAATGGCCGCTCATTGGCTATGCGGATATAAGAACAAGGGCTGAATTTCGTTCCGAAAGTCAATCCTATTCGAAAGTGCTTTCCGCTCCGCTTTTAAATTTGTACTCTGTAAAACTGTCGAAATGCAAAAAAATAGCACTTAATACTTTTCCTACTTACAGATTAGTTTATTTCGAGTCTCGATTTTTTTCTTTTGAGATCCGTCAAACGAAAAAAAGGAACACCTTTTTCTTGATAAGTAATAGCCCTGTTTTATAGTGCATTTTTATATTCGCTTGGAAAAAAGTAGCATGTTTACAAACAGGGCTAAACTAACTTTTCTATAGATTTTCTGTGGTGGTACCGATGGAGCAGTGTCTAACGAAGAAGATTCTAGAGGTGGGTCTGAAACTTGGACAAAGGATCAATTTTTTGTTTAAATAACTTTTTCATATATTTATTTTGATAATTGGTCTGATTAGTCCGCCAGAGGTTCTGCAGGTGGGTCTGGTTCTTTTGTCCCAATTTCAGACCCACCCCAGAACTTGCTTCGGCAGACTCTACTCCAATAGACCCACTACCAACGAAATCTATGAAAGTAATTTAAAAACAACGGTGTTCCTTTGTCCCAGTTCCAAACCCACCTCCAAGACCACTTCCGTCAGACCATATTCAATCAGACCCACCACCAATCAAAATATTTTATAAAAGTTCCAGACCCACCTCCAGAATCTCCTCCGTCAGACCTACTCCAACGGACCCACCATCAAAAAGAATCTAAACCCAGTTATAGAACCTCCTCTGTCAGACCCTAATCCTTCGGACCCACCACCAAATAAAAACTAATATTCGATCCGTTAATTGTTCGATCCATCATCACATTTTTTGTAGAAACAAATTTTCCCTATTTCAATACTTTGGACATTCGGAAACGTGTTGCAAGGTAAGAAAATTCCACTTTCGGCATTGTCAAGTCGAGAGTAATAGATTTCATTCCGTTTAAGAAATAGAGAGTACAAAATATTCGTTTTCAGAAAATTTCACTTACGGAACGAAATACAGAGTAGGACCCCAGAATTCGAACTTTTATTCGAAGAGGAAGCCGGTGAAGAGCTTTTTTTCACTTTTTTTTTAAACGTAGAAATACGTACATACATACATAGAGCCGACAGCAAATTTTGGGAGCGGATGTAGGTATGTACATGTATCGTGATATCGAATATGTACCAGTCTTTGAATCACTTAAAAATAGAAATCAGATATGAAGCTGTTATTTTTGCTAAGCTTAAAACACCATAATCTTTACGGTTCGATTAATAGAACTCAAGATATAATCTTTTAACGTGAACCTTATCATCCTTTTTTTGGAGATTTCAACAAAACAAAAAATCATCAAAATATTTTCTCCACAAAAAACCGATAAGGTTTTCTTAAAAAGTCTTGAGACTCTGGGAAAAAGACAGAGCATCATTTTCTATTTCTTAAAAGTGAGTTGAAGTGTTAATGACCCTAACATATAAATAGGAAACCAAGCTGGTTTTAGCCCCCCCACCCCACAAAAGGCTGGGAAAAAAACCTACCAGACTTGTATTTGGTATCACATAATATGTACATACTTACAAACCCTCATACTCATATTTTGGGTATACCTCCTCTCCCAAAATCTGCTGTCGGCTATTTGTCTAACAACGTTATAACCCCAGCGAAGCCGAACGGGTCAGCAAATTAATAAATGGATTTGATGAAATGAAACCTTGCAAACACCCCATTTTTCGATTTACAATTTTCTTGAAAACGGTATACCTTATTTTGATAATTTTTTTATATATGAGCTTCCAAGAAGTAAGTGTTGCGTACCAAAATTTAAAAAACAGTTTTTACACACTTTTAAAAATAGTTTTTACTTGTATGCTAAACTAATGGTACAAATGTTAAAAAATGCTTTATATTAGCTGTGTTTTTTGCATGTCCATATGGAGTTTGGCGAAAAAAACAACATCGGGACATTTCAACATTTGTTTACCTTTTGCATTGGTCTGCCATTTTGTTTTGAACTATTTACCAACAAACATTTGACATTTCTATACAAATTATCGATAACACAACGACAATCGTAGTTTCGCATTACCGTTTTTATCGGGACGAAAGTTAACTCCAGTTAATTATCTGGACTTAGCTAACTCTATATGGACATAGTTGTTGTATTAAACATGTAAATTGTTTTGCTTTGTTCTCGTTTTTTTCACACAATTTTATCTGGACATACAACAAAAGACAACTGCATCTTATTTTGGATTATGAATTTTCTCATAACCGGCTGAACGAATTAGAATTTAGTTTTTTATACAAAAACTTCCAACTAATTCCAATAATAAAAAATTAACTTTCAAAAATGTAATTTTTAATTAAAAAAATTACATTACTAATTTTTAATTAAAAAAATTACATTACCATATATTATTTTTTCTACGATTTTAAAATTTGCATAAATTCAAACATTTTTAAAATTCTAAGCAAGAACGTGCGACCAAGTCGTACAATTTATTTTAAACTGTTTTGAAACTGTTAAGCCTCTCCCAAACCAACGCGAAACATTCGCCGACGACGCGAAATCATTCACATAATACAAAATATGAAAGATACACAATGCTAGACAACAACAACAAAACTCTCTTTGCGAATGATTCGCTATGATTTCGAGTGGGTTTGGGAGAGCCTAATGTCGTTTTTCATTGAAATCTGAAAGATTTGATTTTAAAATCAACAATTGCTGTCTTGAATGAAACATCTGGCCGTACTTTTGAGTAGATTCGATTTACACACATAGCGCACATACATGCATACACATAAACATCACGTGCGTCGTCGTACAAAAATAATGCAAAACAAAAAAATGGCCCAGCTGCGATTTGCTGTTTGACAGGAAAGTGTTTGCATGTATTAGTGAATGCAGATCAAATCTCCCAAACTAGAAAGATCACATCTTTCATCTGGAGATGTCATCGTTTTTTTAATATAACATGAAAAAGTAGTATAAATGCAAATCTTTTCGCACAAAATATCAAATCTGTTCAACAATGAAAAACGACATAAGAGGAATGAATGAAAATAAGTTTTTTATTTTGATATTTTCACAAAATAGGCTCTAAATTCTGATCAAAATGTGGAAGACACCCTTTAAACAGTGTGGAGCAATTACAATGGATATCATGTTACAATAAATGTTCTTGTTATTCGATCAGAATGTTGTACATAATGTATTTATAAAAGTAAAGCTTTGCAATGAAACCATGCATAAAAGTTATTATTCAAAATCACCGCTAAAACAATTTTAATAATTTTTTAGCAAACGGAAAATGTCTATATAAATCCAGAAATCAAGCACAGAAAATGTATGTATTACATTATGTTGTCATAGTGTTAGATTAATTAAGAAAGTCTAAGGAATGCTTATCAATTTATGTTGATTCGTCAAGAAATATTATTAAAACAACAACACACCCATTCCGAATAAAGCACATTGAGCCAAAATAAAACAGACATGAAATATAATACCCTACACACAAAGTCACAAGTAACTACTCTTCTCTTGATAAACCCAACATCATTATGAGGAAACAAAGAGTGAATCCAAATTCCCCTCAATCAACAACAGGAGAGATTTTTCAAGCAATTTAAAAACTATACGTTTTTTACTTATTTATACGGCGAGTATGTACGTATTTGTTTAAAGTCTCAGTCCCCATCTATTTCCCCGCCATCGAAATGAATAAAATAAGAAAAAAAGGAAAAAAATTATAAATTTGTGTAGCAAAGCAAAAACTACTATAAACATGCTTAGACACCATGACTGCTGCCGGAGCTGATGCCGGCTGACGACGATGCATTACACAGTGGTTCAAATTGTATGGAGATCCGGTCTTAAATCGATACGATTTGAACCGCTCCAATGAATTTGATGAAATTTGAATTTAGATATTAGATAGTAAAAGGAAACATCGTAGAGTTTGCTGTCTCCATCTTCATATTGTCAAAGACAATTTTTTGATAAAGTATCTATTATGTTCGTTTTTATTTGATTCGAACCTGAAGACCAAGCTGTGGCCATTTTGACAAACTGATTTCCTTTAAGACCCGTTATTAATTTTACACCGGTTCATGACTTTACAAAGCAAAATAACTCAACTTTATTGCTGCATGATCATTTTACTGAACAACAGATTTCACATGCAAAGAAAAGGAAAGGATATTCTGGTAAAGTCTATATTTTATCCTGTCATGTAATATTTGCATTCAATTTTAATGCCCTAAATATTTTACATTCGATTAATCGATATTTTGTCCGCCCTTGAACCAATGTTCTATGCTCTCTCGCTCGATCATTTGGAAAGGCGACAAGTTGAAAATACCACACACCCTTCCACGGTCTTTAGATTATTTATACCCAACTCATAGCTATATTCTCCTCAATTGTTGTTTATATTTATTTTTATGTTTTTATTTATTTATATCAGAAAAAAAAATGAGATGAAACAGTTCTTGAGATTGCTGATACGGAAGATAAGATATTTACAAATAAAACACTAGAATTGTGTTAGAAAAACGAATCGATGATAAATGAAGCACGAATTCAAGTGCGGCCATTAACTTTGTGTACAAGTTTGAATGTATGTAGTTTTTGTTTTTCATCACTGAGCAATTAACATTTTATATGACTGATGCATGCAAAAAGGGTTCCAATTGAGTACTCATATGCAATAATGGCGTATTTGAAAAAAAAAAATGTTTGGAGGAGAGAGCAATACAAAAATAAACAAATCTTAAGACAATGTATAAAAAATATGTATAGATCATTATACATAATATTTTGAAATGGTGTGCGTAGTCAACAACGCAACAGGAAGCAAATATGAGACTTTTAAGTGCAGAAGAGCTGTAAGTTTTATACAAAACCACATTATGCGCATTCATTCAACCAATTGAGAGTTCCTTTATAGAACAGTTAGATTTGTGTACCGTAATAACCGTAGCGTAAATATTCTTTAAACATTTTTGTGTTTCATTTATGAAAACCGAGGACAATGTTCTTTTTTTAATTCGGAAAGACGCCAACATTAATAGTTTATACTAAAAGAGTGTACTTGTTTTCTACCTACTGAACATTGCAGTAAGGTAACGAAATGGAATGGAAAACCATACAATGAAAGTCCAGTCTGCAAAGTATACTAGGCGTGTTTTGTTAACCTCTTTAATGTAATCACTAAGGGCCATTTGTACAAATATTTAACTCGTGGTTCAGCAAATTTAACTCACCGACTTTGGAGAATGGACTGAGGTTCAACGATAGTTCAGGCATTAAATTGGCTACTTTAACATATTTGAACCTTGAACCACCACTAAAAATATTTGAACCAGGGACCAAAATTTGAACCACGTTTATACAACGGGTCCTAATATACGTTCCACATTCAGCCATAGAGTTACTGAAGTTCAAATGAGAAGTTAACTTGTTGTTGTTGGAATTTGCATATGAAATTTTGGCTAACTGTGAAGCATTTCTTAATGTTGACATTAAGGAGGTCAGCAAAACACACCTACTGTATAGTATACATCAGTCAACATTGAACATTTTAAATGAACAACAACTTGGATCTGTTACCACCAAGTTTAGACTGGATTTATAGCTATTGCACAAGTGCCAACTTCAAATACTTCAGACTCTTTTAGTTGTGCCTAGGGGCCAAAAACGAAATAAAACGGAAAAAATTGTTCTAATGATTTGAGTTCCAATTTTTTCCTATTCCACTGGCAGAAATGCATTTCAATCAGGAAAATTTTGTGGTAGGTTGCATGTTTGGATATATTCACATGACTGCAGCTTGCCAACTAAAATATATTTTCTGGTCGCTATAAATGACTATACCAGGAAAAAATATTCAATTTTATACTGATCCAACTTTTCCTGGATCTTCAGGTTCGCTATAAATGGCCCTGGTCATTTTAATTAAAAAAAAACTCTTGGACGTTATTTGGGAGCGAACCATGTACCAAGCTCATCAGAGGGCGATGTACTACACACTGTGCTACCGAAACCACATGATAAGTTCAATCCTAATGGCGTTTTCATTATTTATTAATTGCATGGGCGACTAGCAGTTGTATGTAGTAATTAGAGAAAACAAGTTTGTTGTTGTTTGGGCGGTTGCTTTTTTTTTCTGCGTAGGGATGAGTAGAAAGATTAAACGCTGGACAAGATTTAGTTTCAAATATCAAATTAAAGAGGGGCTTGTATGTGAATATGGAAAACCATAAAACCATACAAATCCTCATCTATTTTCACAAAGTAAAAATCGATTTACTCATAGAGTGTAAAACTCGATTTAAAGTTAAAGATTGTATTTTTAGTTTTTTTGAGAAAATTTAAATGACAAATCATATTTTTCGTTCCACCACCAGATTTTTTTTAAATGGAATGTAATCTACAGTTTCCGACGATCATTCTTGAATCACATTCCTGGCGTTTTTTTCTTTTCTTAATATTTGTTGTTTTACTTTGCCAACCAATATGAATACAATAATTCATGAGTAACATTCGGTACTTTTTTTTTGGGTTTTCGAGATAGAAGGTTCTCAGCCATTAAAATCAATAATTGATACATTCATGTCGATAGTCAAATTGAAGCGTACAATTAAATTAGTCCATCGTTATCCACTTATTTGATTAGATGAAGCTTGCCGAAAAAAATCAATACTACAATACGCCCTCGATAAAAGCAACCAATAAAAATTCGCGCAGTTGCGTTAATTGAGTTTGCTTGCAATAACCGAGTCACAAAAAAGTTAACTCTTGGCTTAGATGATTAGCTGAACAATGGTAAATCAAAACGAAAAAATATTATACACCTGAGTGTACAAAATTCTGAGAAGTAGCTGTAATATAATTGCCCAGTTACATTACAAGTCAACATAGAAATAATTGGAAGGAAAGTTGATTTTGCTAGGTCACACTTTTTTTTGAAAAGTTGCAATTACTGAGTCACTAATGGTAAAAATTTGGTCGTTGCTTTAACCAAGGTATTGTGTTTATCGAGGATTGCTTTTACCCAGGGTGTACTGAATTTGAATTCTATCATTTATGAGTATGCACTATGAAATTTCACCGAACGTCATGAGTGTGCACAGACTATGAGTATCGATCATGAGAGATTCATTGTCAGGTAATAAACTGAATATATTAAATCTTGTCACGTGTAATCCGATTTATTTAAACAACCCTTCAAGGAGCTTTTAGATCGTTTAACACATCGTTTCAGTATAATCTCCTATTTTAAGACATCTCTTTGCGCATGTAAACATAGATACAAAAAAAGACCACAACAACACCAGGCGAAGCATTACAAAATTTCGTATTAAGTTTCCGTCCCATCAAACACCCTTTTGGAGTAACTTTATTTATATCCATGCTTATAACATTGGAATTCATAACAAGGGACAAAAGAAAATACGACTCAATTTGAGAAAAATCTTTAACTCTTTTTTGTTCTTCATTCTCCACCACCCTTTATTTTCCGTGTTTTTTGTACTGCTATGAAAAAAAAAGCACGGACCACAGCTTTGAACAAAGCAAACGATGAAAATTTTAATTTGTACATCAGGGTCATCTTGGATGGGTCTAAATCAGTTTTAAATGAAAAAAAAATCAATTCTTTTTTCAGATTTTTATTTTCATCCCCTTTTTGCAGCAGGGCCAATTTCCTAAGATATTTCAAATGGAAACAAATATGTATAGATATTAAACAACAACGGCAAATATTATTTTGTAGCTTTTTGTAAAGCTAGAAGTCCATTTTAATGGTTTATTAATCATGTTATTAATTATTATTAAAATTATTAAAACAAGAAATTTAAGAATTTCACTAAACTCGAAGCTGAAAAAATATCAAGATTTTAATAAAAGTTATCTGGCACTCATAAGCGTACCTCCTGCTCAATTCTTATTTACACTGAAATAAAGGTACCACCCATACGTTTTATTCTCAACTAGCTTATTTATAAATCTTATTATAAATAGCCTTTTCATTCAGTACTATTTCCATACGAGTACTTATAGCGAGGCACATCTATCGATGCTCAGCACCTACAATCTAAAACGTTTGCAAAGGTATTAGACTTATCATTTCAACCATTTATTATTCTGTCCTCTTTTCTAGCATTTTTTGTTTGCACTCCATTTTCTATTGCTTGCATACCAGTAGAGCTGTGCAGAAAGCACAAGAAAAGTAAAACTAAAAAATAGCAAAGAACCTGTATCAAATGAAGTGTACCAGTTTACTGCTTGCACTTTCTAAAAAATTCTTTGCAGTTAGAAAAAAAAAAAGAAACCATCGCATACCCATATGTATAAAGATCATATATATTATTTCTGTAGTATGTCTCCCTTTTTAAGCTCACGCACTGAACCGATTTTAATGAATGAGGTATCAAAAGATTCGAAATTTCCCGAGGATTAAGCGAATTATATTTTTATTTTATAAATATTTATAATTTTAACAAAAACTCAGTTCAAAAATTAAATATTATTCCAATAAAAATGAACACTTTGAGTTCCAATGAAATGAAAAACAAACAATTCCACTTTCCAATAGCATTGGAAAATTAGGTCTGTTCAATAAATGGGGTGCATGAAAATAAAGGTTAGAAAGCACTTGACATTGACGGGACTACACTTCAGTTTAAAAGTAAAGCTAGAACTATAATGCTCGGAGGGGCACTTAAGTGGTCGGAAGAAAACAAGCGAATACACGGAAAGCATATGACGATGACTATAATTGCGGAGTGGAGCGTTTCGTCAAGTTTCGTTCAACTTTGGTTACGGAAGTGAGGTGCGCTCCGGAGCGCACCTCACTTAAGTAAAACTGACATTTGGTGAAATAGGAGTGCCAAAAAGAGATAGATGATAATTATATTATGGGTGTGTTCCCCTTTTTCGGTACGGAAAGCTACTTTTCGTTGGTTTTTGACATTAGCTTCAGTGCCCTTCCGACTATTATAGTTCTACCTTAAAGCTTGAACTTTAATGCTCGGAGGGGCACTGAAGTGGTCGGAAGAAAACAAGCGAATACACAGAAAGCATAGGACGCGGCTATAATTGCGGAGTGGATGGTTTCGTCAAGTTTCGTTCAACTTTGCTTACGGAAGTGAGGTGACATTTGCTGAAATAGGAATGCCAAAAAGAGATAGATGATTGTTACATTATGGGTGTGTTCCCCTTTTTTCGGTACGGAAAGCTACTTATCGTTGGTTTTTGACATTAGCTTCAGTGCCTTTCCGAGTATTATAGTTCTACCTTAAGAGATGATCAAAAAGTTTTTATTTATATATGTATATAGAATTTTAACATATATATATTTCTGTGGTGTTTGGTAGAAACGTGATAACTCCATTTTAAAATTTGCGTCCTTACGGCCACTTTACTTTGAGCTACAGCCTAAACGGGTGAACCGATTTTCTTCAAATTTGAAACATAATTTTTCAAAGGTTATGTCCATAACTATTCTAAATTTGAAGAAAATCGGTGAACTGGTTTAGGATCTAGCTCAATGTAAAGTGGGCGTAAAGACGCACATTTTAAAATGGAGTTATCATGTTTCTACCAAACACCACAGATTTATATATCGTCGTCGTTCAATGAAAACTCCCTGAGCCCATTTTGATTTATTTTGAGATATCAATACTTTTTATCGCTCTTTAGTGACCAAAATTTGAAAATGTTTGAATTCGGGTAATTTTTCCTTTAGAAATAGACCAACATAAGATTAAGAGATCTTTCACCAATAAAAAAGTTCTATGTTTTATTAAATATATCGTATTTACGAGAGGCATCTCAGTTCTGAAAAAAATGGAATTAAGGAGTTTTGATTGAACGGCGACGATATTTCAAAATTACAGAAAAAAAATTAATGGCATTTAGGTTTTAATTTCAGTGCAAAACAATTAAAATTGATTAAACACGAGTACCTTTTATGCGTATCTATTGAAACTAAATCACATTTATTCACAAACATGCAAATAAACGGTTCATAATGCATTATCTGTAAAACCAACTCTTCGATCCAGGTTATTCGTCACAAATTTCGACGCGACTTCACTCCTCAAGCGTGAATGAGTCGAAACAAGCCCATTTCAAATCTATTCAGGTTTACAAAGAGTCAAAGTGAGCTTCAATATCACTCCGATACCCTATGTTAACGTAGTTAAAAATACATGGTTGCTTTGTTTACATGCGGTAATTTGCAATTTGGAATTTCCCCCAACGTCAGAATCAAAGAACAAACTAACTTTTGAGCTGTTCACTAAGTTGGCATTTACGTTGATCTTTTTTTCCAAATACAATCTTTTTATTGTTGTAATAAATTGCTTTCCCTAATTTTGAATTCGATCATATTCCCTCCACACGAAAGATCGTACTGTTATATTTACCGACAAACTCTTTTAAATACGGGAATTGTGAATGAAGTAGTTTTTATATCATGATTGTCATCCGACAAAAACTTTCCAAATTCTTATTTAACTATTTATCACTTTTCAAATCCATGACTTCTATCAAAAACATAGAACATGGAAAAAACCTTTTGTTAGCGTTATGAAATGTTGAGAGTTATATTAACATCATTACACTGCATTTGTGAAAACTTTTTCTGATTTTCATTATGTCAAGAAATATTATCGTTTGCATTGTTTCTATCTCCTTCTTTATCAAAGAAATTAACAATGCATGTGAGTTTTGATATTTTGCATATATACATTTACACTCAAAATATTTGCATTTAGCTTTTATGAAGATCAGACATTTATCATTTGCATTTTGTAGTTCCTCCCATGTCAAGTGCGGTCCTAGCTTTATTTTCATCCACCTATTCAGGTTAACAGAACAGACCTAATTTCCCATCAAATAGTCCAAAATGATTGGAAAGTGGAAGTGTTTATTTTGATAATTTATTTTCCATCCCATACTTAGGTCTGTTCATATAAGGTGCTCTAAAACAAACACATTAGGCATGTTCTCGGAGACCTCAGCAACCTCTCCTCAACAAAATTTTCAAGTTTTGCTGACAAATTACTGACGGAGCAAAACGAACGCAAACAAACATGTTCATCTTCATAAATGCCTCTATAAATGGTTGTTGTTGCGAAAAGCGCATCCGGTGAGAAAAAAAGATGTTATGTGTGAAAGAAAGAGAACGAAGATTACACCCAAAATCCACAGATGCACCTCTTTCAACAGTAAATCTTTGACATGAGCGTCGGGCATGATAAATTTTTTACTGTGCAAGTTTCTGGAACTGAACGCATTTTTTCTGCATAGTGTAGACATGGGAATTTCAGTAAAATGAAAGTGTAGACACGTTCTAATATACTTTTGATAGATTCATTTTTTGGCATTGTAGTTTGTCCAACTCCACTTTTCTTCAATCCTGCAGATGCAGAAGCATGCAAATTCACCACACATCTATGTAAATCAACCATCATCCTCGTGAAAATAAAACGATGTGGGTTAGTGCGAAAACAGTGTTATATATCCATCTCTTTTTATCTTTTGTTTACTTATTTTTCATGTACGGCCTGTCTCTTTTCCTTACACTGCTGACAAATCGGTGACATGAATAACAATGGTTAATAGCCACCTGCTGGTCAGAGTGAAAACTTATATCTATGTTATTGAAATAAACTTCGATAGAAGCCTAGATATCATGTTATTTTTGTAATAAGTATTATATCTAGACAGCCTCGACCCAGACCCGGAGATAATAGAACGCAGCTATTAAACAAATTATGGAAAAGGAAACAAACCAAATGCTTCTTGCAATTTCATTTTCAAAATTATCTCAAAACTATAACTGAATTAATTCTATATACCTAAATACAAAACTTTATGAGCACATTTTATTTTTATTGGTGCGAGAGGTCTCGCACGGGTAGGCTAGTATTTCTTTATTTTTAATAATTTTCCTACCTCAATGGAATGCATTTCCTCAGTTGAAAAATTATTTACTGCAAGCGGATGTTATTTTGGCAAACCTTTAACTTGTAAAACTAATGAGCCTTAAAATTGGAAAAGGTTTTAATTTAAATCAAAAGCCTGTTAGGGGGTATTATGTACTTGTAAGTAGTCTTCCGTATCATGATCTACTTACACAAAATAAAGAAAACAAAGAAAAAGCAAAATGGTAGCACGCGTTGTGGGAAACGTAAATTGTGCAATAATCGAAGTACTATTGATTTGTTTAGTTCTACAAAGAAAAGACAGAGCAGCGATGCGTTTCATTCTATGAAAACATTTATTACCTATTACAGACACACAACGAGTTTTCATTATGAAACCTAATAAGTCTTTGTAAGTAGTAATGCAATTGAGGAATACATGTATAGAATAATGGATTTATGTTTATAACAGTAATTTAACTTTACAAAGACTAGAACTTGATTCTACCAAATTAAGAAGGCATAGCCCATTGTCAAAAAGTACATTTGTACGTGCTCATGCATTTCAATATAGTAAGACAAAGGAATAATAATGATAGGGCAAACAAAATTAAAGCTTCTTTATGTCTCATCCGCATTTCTTAAATTTGTATTTATCTGTTATTCTTATACCTACACAGATATAGTTGCAATAGTTTTATTTGTTCAGCAGGAGTTTTTAGATTAAATTGTCTGGCAGAATTTATTCACAAAAATCAATACTACAAATTGCTCCATTGCTAAGCTATTTTTTCATCATTTTTCTTGTACACCTTATTATAGTAAGCCATTTTAAATAATATTAAAAAAAGCAATGATACTTTTTACGTTGAGAAAAGGCTACAATTTGGGGTGTGTGTCAAATGAAACAAAATGTTGGTTTTTTAAATAAAAACTATAAAGTTGTTGCCCGAACTTTTACACAAAAATATCTGTGATAGTACAGCGGTAAATGCAACAAGAATTGTATGTCATATGGACAAAACGACGAAGATAATTTGAAACAAACACCTGCCATAGTCATAACTTTTTAAATGCATATCTTCTGGTACCATTTATAAACTTAAACTGCAGTTGTGGCTCCAGTTAAACTAGTGTAAATTCACAAACGCATCGTTGCAGGCAATGCACAATCATTTTCGTCAAACATTCATAAATGCATCAAAAACTCATCACTTTTTGTGTAACGTTTTCATTATACAAACTTGCATCAGGTGATGCATCAACTGCAAGCAGATTCTTGATGCGTTGTTGTTGATGCATTTGCATCTATATCAGCTGCGTTGCGCATCAGCCACGCAAAAACGAAGTGATTAACAATTATTTGACGTTTTTGAATTTACACAAATTCAATATTTGGACAATATAGGTTTGTTCGTTGAGCCCTGAAGTCACCATGGGGTCGCCCCAAAGCGTTTTTTGAAAACCCTGAACTCGCCCTGGCCAGCAAATTCTGTGTTTTTTGAGACCTAGGGTCGCCCTGAA
This sequence comes from Dasysyrphus tricinctus, assembly GCA_963921185.1. NCBI lineage: Eukaryota > Metazoa > Arthropoda > Insecta > Diptera > Syrphidae > Dasysyrphus > Dasysyrphus tricinctus. The sequence goes on along the minus strand of OY992530.1, from coordinate 101,792,529 downwards.
CTCGCCCTGAAGTAGAACTAGGTTTCTTGCTGGGGCGAGTTTAGGTAAAGAATAAACTGCCAAAGTGACATGAGCTCTGAAGCATTTTTTGCTGTGGATTCACATGCTGCAGATAATTCTATTGTTTTTGAAATTTAAATTCAAGGAATACACAAGCTTTCATTAACGAACAACAAACAGAAATAGAAAACGAAAACTGTGGTTTGTTTTATCCATTTTTAAAAGAAATTTCGTTTCTTTCCTATCTCAACAACACAATAGAAGACCTTTTGGTGTTTTTTGAGAACCGAAAAACCCAGGTTTTTTTGACAATTCTTGGGGTTATCAAGAAAACCTGGGTCAAACCTGGGTAAACTTCAACGAACAAACCTTATGTATAAAAACCGACGGTGGTAAGATGATGAGTGCGCAGTGAGACGGACGCATTTCATTCGTACTTCTACTATGAGCATACGCATGGGTCCCACTGCTATAGATACATACATAATCAGTCCTATCATGATTTCCGTCGAAATCGGAATGTTTTACGAATCCCGAAAAAAAACTATCACCGAATCCGTTCGTAATAACAATTTGTATGGGAATTTCCAAAATGATGGATTCTGTGATAGTTGTTTTTTTCGGATTCGTAGTAAGTTTCCGATTACGATGGAATTCGTGGTGGATTATTTTATTTAAATTAAATTGTTTTAGAAAATAAAAAATGTGTTTCTGGTAATCGAGAAGACATTGGGGCAATGGTTGAGTTCCAATCCAGTCATGAGGTCGAAACTTGGCCAACATTTAACAACTTCTTTAAGAGTAGTTGCTTATGGACATGACTTTTCTCACGAGACTGAGGTTGCTGAGGGCTCTGAGATCTCATATTCCTGAACATGCCTATATTATAGCTAGCTTTTATTTCCTGAGTGGTGTGGAGTTTGTGCACAGGGTGGGGACGAGCTTAGTTTTTTATGATATATGTATGCAATTACCTACTTATACGTACAGTGTGTTTTGCATAAGGTGTGACAAAAAGCTGAACCGTGTAGGTTAAGCCCAGACAAAAAACATTGCACCCTGTTTAGATGGGAGGGACAATGACTTAAATTAGAAAATAAAAAATAAAAAAAAAATATTAAAAAACAATTGAAGCGCTTAGAAGATGAAGGTGCTAAGTGAAATTTTTTGAAAAAATCGTTTTTTCGTACAGATGAAGGTCCTATACTCAAACTTAAACTTCTATCTCATCTGCACTTCTCTATCTCCTCTCGATTCAAATTTAGACAAGGATGAAGGTGTTATATGCCATGGCTTTCTCAAAAAACTTAGTGGAAGAATGTTTTAAACGCGCTTAAAACCTTCATTTATATGCAAAAAGAATTTTACCTCAACGTTTTATTTTACTTTTTTTTTGTGGATGAATGTGCTATGTGAGCAATGGATCACAAAAAAATTTGTGGAAAAAGGTATTAAGTACTCAAAACTGTAAATATCTCGCAAGTCCTTTGTTTTCAATAAAGAAGAATATAACTATAAGAGACACTTGAGTTATGTTACTTTAAAATTTGCCGTATATAATTTTTAAGGTTCTTACCAAAAAAGTTATAGATCAAAAACTTTAAATGCTGATTACTCAAAACTTTGAAAATGTCACTTAGAACCTTCATCTTCTAAACGCTTCAATTGCATCACCTAAAGGTACAATATCACGCTACAGACTTTTTTAAAACCAAAAATCAATCTCGACTCGACTCAACTCATTTTAGTATCGTCGGTTCAAAGGTAAAACTCATTAACTAACATTTTACACTTTTGAAGGAAATTAGACTGAAACATACTTTTTGAAGCTGAAAATTCAATTTCAATTTAAAGTTCCCGGGTATGCCTTTCAATGTCCATATAAAAAACGTGCAAAATGAGGCTTTTTGCATTCAAAAAATGCATTTCATTCTCATTTTGTTAAACTTTTTTTTCTGCACTTAGTGAGTTTTACCTTTGAACCGACGCACTATGGGCCCAAATGATGGTTGGCGTCTCAAAAATGGTTTTTTCAAAACTATTTTTAAGATTAATTTCTTGGCAGAAATGAATTAAGGAATACTTAAAGTACAGATTCCAATAAAAAAATTATGTTTCCATCCAGTCTTTCTAGTATTTAACCCTTTCTAAAGTGCTCCCTAGAAAAAACACTGTTTGCGTGACATAGTGAAGCTACTTTTGAAACCACTTTCCTTAAATTATTGATAATGCTAAGATATAAAGTGTTATATGTTTTTGGAAAGCTTATTATTACTACTATTCGAGTTTGCAAAAATATGTTTTGGAAAATATATATTTTAGATAAATTTTTTTTTTTCAAAAACACATGTTTTTTTAGCTTTTGCCAAATTTCGATTGGAGTTTTAAGTACTTCCACCGTCATCCACCGTTTAGTTCTAGGGCGCAAATTATTCCTTAGTTCATAAGCTAAAACATATAAAAAATCTGTATGCTTTTAATTGCTTTTCTTTGATTAAGAACCATAAACGTATTATAAGAAGTAGAACAAAAAATCACAGATTTTACATGATTTTGCAATATCTTTTTTCGCATGAAATCTTAAACGTTTAAAATTGGTTCCCAACCATTGTAGACTTTAAATCGATTCCAAGAACATACTAAGAAATTATTTTTAAAGTCTACTCTCATTTTAAAATTAATAAAAGAAGGGTTTGAAAGTCCTAAATTTTCTACCAGTTTGGATCGACCATCTTGCATCTTTTTTATTACAGCAGCGCACTCATATTATACTTTGATATCATAGGTTTGCATAATGCTTGTGTGACATTTATATGTTTATACAAAACTGGTATCAGTTATTTAAGAGCGAGTGAGGGGTGAGTAGGTCAGTTATATGGTTTTAGTGATGTATGAAGATCTATATATCTCAGGAACAACTAATTCTTAGAGATTGAAATTTATTGCCACGTCTGGACTTGATTAGTTAAGTAAATGCTTCAAATTTGAAGTATCTGACTTTATTGGTACTGGAGTAAGAGGGGGTCAATAATTGCTTGAGTTGGATTTGTAAATAAGATGTAGAGCAAGAACTTTATTTGCCATTACCATTTTTATTACAAATTTAAAGAAAAAAAAGCTTCAATTTCAAATAACATGACGCATACAAATAACGGTGTTATGTGTTTATTCCGTAATTTGTGTGTATGCAAATGTTTGGGGAGAGTACGATAACTCAGGCGCCAAGAAATAATAATGGTTTTTTGTAGAACAGTTCTATACAAGCGTTTTTTACTATAGGAGGGGGAGTCTATCTCACCCCGTTTGGTCGGGAGGGGCAATTTCATAAAAACAGTGCCAAAAATGTAAAAAAAATATTTAAAAATAACGGTAATACTTATTACAAAGTATTATACCTTCTTTTAAAGCCAATACTCTGTTCTATCAGCCAGTTTTTGAATCAAGTGAAATCTATGCATGGTTTTTAAAAAAAATAATTTTTAAACTCAAAATTTGCGAGAAAAAAGCATAAAAAAAGGTTTAAAGTGTAATTTCTCAAAACTGTAAAGTTATATATAATTTTTTTTTCTGAAATTCGTTGCTCTAATTAATTCTTAATCAAAAACTGAAAACAAGATGATTCTATGTCTTCTAGTTTTTGAGAAAATTGAAAATTACTAAAACTACTACCGTACAAAACTCGAATGTTTGCTCGTTTTTTTTATGATCTAAGTGGGTATGCATACTTTGAACATTACAACTGCTTTGTATATGTTTCCTTAATCCAGATTCTTTAAATGCGAAAGAAACTTTGCATATACCCAACCTCGCACCTACCCCAAATCCTATAATGTGCCCAAGCAGGGGGGTTGCATACCACAGTGTTTATACGCCAGCCGTAATACGTAAGCAAGCAAAAAACAAACATCCCATACAAAAGTAGTTATAGTAATTATCAATTTTTTTCAAAAACTAGAAGACATAGAATCATCTAGTTTTCAGTTTTTGATTAAGAATTAATTAGAACAACGAATTTCAGAAAAAAAAATGATATATAATTTTAAAGTTTTGAGAAATTACACTTTAAACCTTTTTTTTATGTTTTTTTCTCGCAAATTTTGAGTTTAAAATTAATTTTTTCAAAAACCATGCATAGATTTCACTTGATTCAAAAACTGGCTGATAGAAAAGAGTATTGGCTTTAAAAGAAGGTATAATACCTTGTTATAAGTATTACCGTTATTTTTTAATATTTTTTTTTACATTTTTGGTACTGTTTTTATGAAATTGCCCCTCCCGCCCAAACGGGGTGAGATAGACTCCCCCTCCAATAGTAAAAAATGCTTGTATTGAACTGTTCTACAAAAAACCGTTATTATTTCTTGGCGCCTGAGTTATCGTACTCGTGCCAATTGTTTGAATAATTTTTAAATACAAAAAGCATACATTTAACCTTTAGAAACTTACATTATTTTGTTGGCTGTATATTCAAGAAGATATGTGCAAAATTTCAGCGTATTATCTCACAAGACAAAAAAGTTACAGATTTTTGAGACGCAAAACGTCACTTGGGCCCATAGTGCGACGGTATGTTTATCTTGCAGATAAGTTCCGGATAGTGTATCCTCCGCTCCCAAGCGCACCTTACTTAAGTAAAACTGACATTTAAATAGGAATGCCAAAAAGAGAAAGATGATAAATACATTATGGGTGTGTTCCACTTTTTTCGGTACGGAAAGCAACTTTTCGTTGGTTTTTGACATTAGCTTCAGTGCCCTTCCGACTCTTATAAGGCGTTTTTCTTTTTTAGCTCCGAGCATAGCAGCACTGAGCTGGGCTCAACTTTCCTTTACGACATCCCGAATTTTGACACGCGGATAGTCTCATTTGATAGATATTCACTAAAAAACACCAAATATCACAATTTTAGGGTGAGGAAACATTTATAAGTATTTTTAATTAATTTTTAGAGTTCCACTTTTTCCATACAAAATGCATGGAAAATAAATAAAGAAGACCAAGATGGAATGCTAAGTGTTGCCAGATGTACACTTTGGTTTTGGGATATTTTTTTCCGATTTCTGGGATTTCACGCCCAAAATTTTAATCCATGTTCTTTAAATGCAAAAGAAACTTTGCATACACCAAACCTTGCCCCACCCCAAATCCTATAATGAGCCCAAGCAGGGGGGTTGCATACATACCTCACTGTTTATACGCAGAATACTGGGCGTTAGTACTGTATTTTCATAAGCGAAATTTTAAACAATTATTTTACTTCATTAAAATGTATTTCAAAATGAGGTTAAATAAATAGCTTGAAATTTCGCGCGATATTTTCTATTAATCCATGGTCTTTAACTGCAAAAGAAACTTAGCATACACCAAACTTTGCCCCACCCCAAATCCTATATCGAGTCCAAGCAGAGGGGTTGCAGGGGGGCAGCATGGCCCCCCATACATACCTCACTGTTTATGCGTAGTAATGCTGGATGCTAGCATTGTATTTATACAAGCAAGTTTTAAATTTCCCAAAATAAAAATACAAGGGAAAATAAGTACCTACGTGTCTGGCAGTACTAAACAGACCATATGACATTTCTTTGATTTGTAATTGAAATGGAGTATTATTTTCAAATCCATTATTTTTACAAAACAAAAAGTTCTAAAATTAATTTAAAATACTTACAAATGTATCCTATCTTCCTACTCTTTCTAACTAGTGCCGTGCAATTCAGGTTGCATTTAAAAGACCTTAGGTCTTACAGGCATATAGTTAAAATTATTATTAAAAAAAAAAAAAAAAAAAATGTTACAAATTTAGATATTTAGTGTTTTCTAGTGATAATCTATCGATTGAGAACATCCGCGATACCGAATTCCGGGTGTAAATAGGGCAATTCGGTAAAATTCGAAATCGGGATGTCATGTCGTAAAGGAAAGTCGCCCCCTGAGCTGTCAAAAAAGATGTTTCTTTTTTAGCTCCGAGCACTCAGAGCGCTCAACTTGTGTTTCTTTTTTAAATCGGAGCATTGAATATCCAATCTATAGTATTCTCATGAAACACGATTTTGTAGGTAGACATTTGGTCGATAGGTTCGCTGTGATCGCCTTACCGAGATCCCTTAACAAAAATTAGTATTACATTTGGACGCATAGATGGCCACGAGCTTTTTTTCTTCATGAGAATACTATAGAATTTATATACAATGATCGGAGCTAGCTCGGAATACGCTCCATGAGCTCAGAATAAAAAGACCGAGCGAATAGGCGTTTTTCTTTTTTAATTCAGAAAAGAGCTCTGAACAGAGTCCGATCATGTCGAGCATGTTCTGAATATCATCTGAGCAAGTTTATTCTGAGCACCCTGACTGAACCATTTTTGAAATACACCTGAACACTAGCTGTCAAATGCTATGCACGAAAAAAGAAATACAAATTTTTAGCTCTGAACGCTCAGAGCTAAAAAAGAAACACAACTTTTGGTTTGACAGTTCAGGCTCTGCTCTGAATTAAAAAAGAAAAACCCCTAATGGAGCAAATAGCTGAGCGCAGCCAACTTCACTCTTTTTTTCACTCACTTTAAGTGGCCGCGTTCGACACATCAATTTGGAAATTTTTCGAGTTTTTGATTGGCCAGCTGTCTGATGAAAATTAAGTCATTACTTAATTTTGGTGAGTTGAACGCATCGCAATCGTATGACAGTTCAGAGCTCGAATGTGTTTCAAAAATATATCGGAGAGCTCTGATCATACTCTACTCAGAGCTAACTCCGATAGCTCGAGCTCTACTCCATGCTCTGCTCAGAGCTAAAAAAGAACGCCTATAGTTCTACCTTAATGAGTAAAAGCCTGGCCCGCTTTGCGGGTTCTCAGGATTTTAACTCCCTTTTTGGGTCTTCTGTCCCGCTCTCGCGACTCCGTCGCACCGCTTAGGTTATGTTCAATCGCCTGGCAGGCGCCTATGTCAACAGTTTTTTGGACAAAGGTTCATTTTGTATGAAAAATGAAAACTTAAAAAATTAATAATATTACGATATTTATTACTCTAAAGGATAAATCTAGCGAACAAAAGTATCCGCGTATGAAAATTCGTGCTACCGTAATGGAAAGTTGAGCCAATATTTTTCAAAATATGTAATGTAAAATATTGTTTGTTTGTTCTATCTATAATCTAATGTTAAGAAATCTATTGCGATTTAAGTTATTAAGCGATTAATTTGTATTAACTCCTTTTGCTTTGATTTATATGCACAAACTAATATCATTTCGAGTCTTTACAGAACGCGATTAGCAAACAGACTCGATAATAAAACGATTTTCGCAATCAAAGGTTTCAATTATGTTTTAAAATTATATTGATGTAGGTATGTAGTTATGTTCATTATGTTTGTGATCTTTTTAAACTATTTGTCTACCTGCTGCCTTTTAAAAATATTTAAGATTATTCCATACAACTACTATCTGTATATGAACTTAGTAAAGAAGATAAAAATTGAAGATAACACACCGACTCCACAGGAGATAATTTCTCTCCAACTAAATATCAGATATTTATATCTTGCATTGTCTTCTATCTTTGCTGGGCAAATCATGTTATGATATTTCATTCCATATCACGACAGCACGAGAGTTTGATGGCTGGTTTTTTGCGCACAAATAAAAAGAAACAAGCTATTTGACTGTGTTCGTTTTGGTTGCAAAGCGAATACCCATATTTTTCTTTTAGTAAAAAGTAGAATATTGAAAATATAAATCGTTTTTGTTGTTATTACTTTTAATGAGGTAATAATTACAGCATTTATTAATAAGACAATTAAAACATAAGACAGAGTTTTATCTCTTGCAAAAATTTGTTTTTGTTAGCACTGTAATTACCTACTAAATATAGATTTATTTGACTGCTTCAGGAGATTGTTAATTTATAAGAACACGCAATTTTCCGAAATTTGTCCAACAAATCACGAAAGCGAAACCGAATGAATATTAGTTTCCAAAAATATAAAAAATAAATTTCTATTTGTCGAAGAAAAAACTGTAAATGGATATGGACAGATATTCAGAATAATGAGAGCAAATGAGACAACAAGCAAAAAAATCTTCATCTGTCAAAATTCATGTCAGCGATCTCTGTCAAGATATAATCGCAGATAGATATCTCTGACATCCCAACAAGAGATGAAACGGAGTGACTCCATTGGATATCTACTGTCAAGATGGGCATCCTGATAGAAATTATCTCCTGTGGAGTCGGGGTGTAAGGGAATACTCGTCAAGGTTAAGGGAAAACATTATATGCGCATAAAACATAATAATGAATGTACATAATATACACACAATCCAGTTTCTTAAATACTTATAAATTTGTATTCTTATCATATAGCTAGTATGCCGGGCAGGCCTCAATTAGGTATTTGATAAGAAACATGAAAAACTAGTAAAGTGGTAGGTAAAGTGACAGGCATCTTGAATTTAATTTTTTCTGTTGAGTTCGCATTTTTTCAGCATTCTTATTTACAACTTCTTAAAATGCATTAAATAATTTGTTTGTTTTTTGTCTTCGTTTTTAGTTTTTAATTAAAAAAAGCTTCACCCCTTGAATTCATTTACAAATATAACAAAAAATCAACAATGAACTTTTCAATTAAAAGAAAAAAGCGGAAGGGGAAATTATAAACAGGTACAAAAAAAAAATTGCACGTACACACACACACGTACACTCAATCCAGAAAGTAAAAAAAAACGAGCCCACTCAACAAAGCCAAAAACAAAAAGTACTTTTTATCGAGCCACCACTGTTTGTAAGGAAAGGAAATTTCTATTTGAAAAAATGGCGGTTTATCCCAGGTTATTGGAAAATTTTCTTTGTTTAGTAAAATCCATTAATATTCAGCACAATTTCACCTAAATTCTCACTTAAATCTCTTAGATGAACTCTGAAAATATGTAAAAGCAACCTTTTTACTAATAAAAGCGTTTATTTAGGGGTTAAATACCGAACTACCCCAACAAGACGCCACCACTTCTGCTTGCTTTTATGCAACCAAACCGAAACCACCCAAAGGAAAAATTTTAAAACTACCGATAATATTTTATTTATAGTAGAAATATATAGTTTGTTTAGTTCTAACCTTTTACTGAGTTATGAATTTTATCCTTTAATTTACTTTATTAACACAAAAACACGATCAATATTAACAACTATTGACAATTAAAGAAAATATTTTTGTATGCTACTCTCAAAATACACAAACAAGGCAACGGGCCGACGATTTCAACTGAACTAAACGCAACGCACGAAAAGGAGAAGGCAACATAAAAAAACGAAGCATACTTATTATAGGGAATTTTTCCTATAAAATAACGAAGTTCACGTTATGAATTTTTGAAAAGGAAATTCATCAACGGATGAATTATTAAGGATGAGTATGCATTTTAACAAAACCAACTAACCCTTTTCACACTAAATTTTTGTCTCTAAACTATTATTTTAAAGTAATGTGATTAAAGAAAATTGCCGTAGTCAACGACGTGAAGAGATTAGCTTGCATTCCTTATCAAACTCTGACTTAATTTACTGTCATTCCCAACAGTAGCCGCATTTTATTATCCACATGATCTGATCCGGATCAATTTCTAACACGTGATTACAAAAACAATATGGGATCCTGCTTTTTATCTGGATCTATTTCATGATCCAAATATTACAATAGTGAATGTGTCTCAATAGTGCCAAGATGAGAGGCAACAGAAACGAGAAAAATAAACAAACATAAGGCAAAAAGAGACGGGTATATAACTAAGATCCTGTCTGTTTTATTTATCATGATCTATTCCGGATCAGATCATGAGGATGAATGAATTAATCAAGACTTATAAAACTTATCATTCCGAATAATTTTGTGAGGGGCTTTACATATTTAAAAGGAAACTTCAAAGAATTTCCCACGAGATGATTTCCTATGTGTAATGCCGGATTTACACGATTGGAAAACTGCCAGTATAATGACAAAAGCAACAACAAAAGAATGGACAGTTTCATTCTTTTTGTCATTATACTGGCAGCTTTCCATTCGTGTAAATCCGGCATAAGATAAAAGAGATTTAAGACAGAATTTCGTTTCGGGTTTTGTTTTAATAATTTGAAGTGAAGTTAGCATCCCATTTCTCAAAATCGATTTTTGTTGGTGAAATTGAACAGAACTATCTTGGAAAACTATCAGAAACTATAGACCTCAGATGCATGCGACAAGAACTCCAAAAAAAATTGATATGCTGACATTTGATATGCTATCCGCTTGATAGAAGCGATATATTAATGTTTCTTTAATCTCTCTATATTGCTCTTATTAAATGACGGCAGAGCTTTCGCTTCTATAGTCATCCTGTAAAATTATTATACAATCTCTATTGCTTATGTATTGGTACGCTTAAGTGCAGCCAAAAATCATTTCTGCTATACTAGTGAAAACACAAACCACGGTACTAAAGAGTGTACCTATAGCCACAAGCCAGAAGTGTGGAGAAAGTGCATAAGTTCTTTTTCATCGTAAATATATTCTTCCATAGCTGAGCGGCTAGCGTGGTGGACTTTCAGTGCGAGAGGATCGATGGTTCGAATTCCACAGAAACCTTGTAATTTTTATAACTTAAATTTTTTACTCCATGGAGTATTATGCAATGCTTTTATGTGTAGGGAAGAATGAAAACGAAAAGCATCTATGGATGAATATAGAGGCAAAATCGTTAGTTGGCTAGTTATCAATAAAAATAAAATTATAGGAAAAAATAATGCCAGTTATTTTGAGTTTTATTGTTCTTCTTGCTTACGTTGAATTCCCACATCCAAAACATTCATACATCCATAGGAAATTTCAAATTAGTTTTTCATAGGTTTAGCATTCGTATAAGAGAAGGTTCTACATACATTTCTGATTTTGTTCATACTTTAATTTTTAAGAAAATAGCGGTTACAGTTTTTGACTTCATTTCTACAAATTATACCACAGTCCAAATATATAATTCAAACTTCGTATAACGTATTTCTCAAAAATAAATTAACGAAATTATTTTATAACCTTAAGCCTAGTACGCAGATTGAGCTAAAATTTCGCTCCCACATTTTTCTCCAAACACCAGCTAATATCCAAGCTAAATTTTGACATAAGATTTTTGTGGAGATTACATCACAGAAAACAGCTGTTCTCTGAAAAGAAATTTTATTCAATAATTTCATAGAATTTTGTTTTCAATATTTCAAGTGAATCTAATCAAATAACATAGATTTTTCCCTTTGGCATTGATAAATCGTTTGTCCTTGAATATTTCTCGTTCTCAATTTTGATTTCCACAAAGTAAAATTCACACAAATCTAACAAAAAAAAGAACCTGTCACAATTTAGCTCGAAAATTAATGTGCCGAACAATTATTTCACGCGCTAAATTTTGACAGATAAGAGCTGTACAGTAAGAAATGAAAATTTGATTTTTTAGCTGGAGCTGCGTACCTCTCGGCTAAAATGCTTGGCTAAATTTTAGCTTGGCTAAATTTTGGAGAGAATTTTGTATGGGAGCGAAATTTTAGCTCGATCTGCGTACTATGCGTACTATTTTTGTTTCTTACTGAACGCACTCATGTCAAAATTTAGGGCGTGAAATAATTGTTCCGCACATTAATTCTCGAGCTAAATTGCGGCAGGTTCATTTATTTGTGAGATTATGTGAGTTTTACATTGCGAAAATGAAAATTGAGAACGAGAAATATTCAAGGACAAACGATTTAGCAATGCCAAAAGGAAAAATCTATTTCATTTGATTATTTTTACTTGAAATATTGAAAGAAAATTCTTTGAAATTGTTGAATAAATTTTTTTTTCAGAGAACAGCTGTTTTCTGTAATGTATCCTCCACAAAAATCTTGTGTCAAAATTTAGCCAGGACTTTAGCTGGTGCTTGGAGAGAAATGTGGGAGCGGAATTTTAGCTCGATCTGCGTACTAGGCTTATAGATATGTTCATAAAGAGGTCAAGGTTACACATGTACGTATTGCTTCATCGTAAGTTACTTATGGAAGAAACTTTTGATTAAATTATAAGTGTTATCAGCTCTGTAAGTGACTTGCAGTAAATTAATCAACTTTACGTAAACTGCAACTTTAGAGAAAAGATAAAAAGTAGAAATACGTTTCCCAACTTACGGAACTCTCACCAGCTTACTCAAACCGCAGTGATAAGTTTTCAAACTAACGAAAGCATTTCTTTTGTTGGATTTACACGATTGGAAAACTGGCAGTTTAATGACAAAAACAACAACAAAGAATGGATAAATTTATTCTTTTTGTGATTATACTGACAGCTTTCCACCCGTGTAAATCCGGGATTAATGTAAGTTCGTCTATAAAAGGCTCTTTAAAGTTGCTCCTGTAGGACTACCTTTAAGTGGTAAGTAAAACATACATGTGTAATCTTGGCCTAATGTAAATCCACCCACTGATCTCTATATATAACTGGATAGTGTATTCAATAGAAAGTATAACAGTTTTTTTGACTCCAATTGAAGATGACATTTGTTAGGCAAGACCACTTTTTGAACATCTGCTGAGCACAAAAAAAAAGTAATTTGAAGTAAGATTTTTACTGTCCAAACAAAATAAAACTTGTTTATTTTTTAGTTCTGTAACGAAAATCCTCTCGATAATTCCTCGAGAACTGGGATTTGCAAGTGTCTTACGTGCTCTAGGAAGTGGTCGGTCTTCAGTTCGAGGAGGAACATATTTTCTTCGTCAGGAATAAATTTTCAACTGGACGCCAACGTATGTTTTGCCTGTTTTGTTGAATAATCCAATCAAACTATGCAAACTTTTATAAAATAATTTAACTATTATCACTCAAAACTACCATGCCTTTCTTCAAAAATAAGAAAAAACAAAATAACTAGATATCGCAAGTCACAGTACACATATTAATATATTAATATGTGAACTGTGATCGCAAGTATTCCTCTTTGAGTATGACAATGGTAAGTTTTAACAGAAACAAGTTTTTCAACTAACAAATTTCCAGACAAAATAGCCAAAGGATGCCGAAAACAAATACACCAAGTGGGCACAGCGAAGAACAACCAATTCAATTGGAGACCCCAAATATCATGGAGATACTATCACCACCAAATGGTACTGATAATCTTCATTTAGGCCATGCTCCTATGGCAACTATTCAAGATGTTATTTGCCGACATAAGAGACAAAAGGGCAACGAAGTTCAATGGATACCCGGGACAGATCATGCTGGCATTGCGACTCAGGTTGTTGTTGAGAAAAAAATCCTAAAAGAAAGAAGACTTTCTCGACATGACTTGGGGCGCACTGAGTTCTTGAATGAAGTGTGCAAATGGAAAAACGAGAAGGGTGGCTCTATAGTTGATGATCTCAGCGACTCGGTTGCTCTTTAAATTAGACTAATGAATATTTCAAAATGGATATGGTAAGAATTTTATCTGTATCATCCATTACTGGAGGTTACAGGGTTTCATTGTAGAAGCAAGTAAGGTCTGTGAATCTCGCATTCGTTCGTCTCTTCGGCGAAGGTCTAATCAAACGCAAAAAAGCTCTAGTCAACTGGTCAACTGACCAAGAAATGTTTACAAAACAGCCAAAACAAGAATATCCTTGGTTGAGAGAGAACCAAGACGACGAAGAGTATCTTGAAAATGAATCTCTTTTCCTGCAAGGAAGGTAAGAAAAAGTTTATTTTTTGTTTTTTATTCATAAAAATTAATACTCTTTGTTTTTGGTAGGTTGGTTCCAATGAGTGAATATGAAGAAAAAGAATTATATAACAAGCTGCGTAACATATTAAAATTAGAGCAGCAGTGTAAGCTCGAAGTTCCAACTTACGTAAGACGATTCTATCGTTAATTAGTTGTAAGAGAAATGAGAAGAGCCTACTCAAAGACCCTGTTTAATGTAGACGCTTGTATACAAAGCAAAAATGAGCTTGAACCTGCCTTAAAAACTCACATATTGGATCGATATCAAGTATGCTTTTTTCGGTAATAACTATTTTGAACGATCACTTTAAATTTTGTTATGTTTTCCTCAATTCCATTAGATTATTTCGACTTCAAATCAAACGCCAATGACTTCTTTCCATGCTAAAATAGCAGGACTCTCACTATGAAGTTTTTGAATCGCTCTACACTTCGCGCATTCTACATCCGTTCATCTATCGCAATACGAAATGTTTCCCCCCATGGATGAAACTTATGTGTGAGTTGGAACATAGTGTCACTGGAAAAATTCCGAAACGGTCGACTGTGTATTTCTGCTATATGTTCGTCCCAATCATATTGCTGCTGTGAATGCTTTGTTGCAGTTTTAATTCTGGCCTGGAATTGACAGTTAGGTGGCTTTTATAATATTCAATTCCATAACTGATAGTTAACGTTTTATTTTTTAACAGTGTCCGAGTGTCTAAGTTATCCAGACTTTAGTGTAGTTGCTCTGTATAAAAAACTAGTTGTAGGATGCGCGTTCTTAGTACCAGATGTTGGCTTCAACGAAGTCTACATATCTTTTATGGCTCTTCGTCCTGGTCGGCAGCGATGTGAAATTGACAGTTTTATGCTGTATCATTTGATTCAGACGTGTATGAGGAAAGATATAACCTTACATGTATCTGCAACTAATCCAGCTGTATGTCTGTATCAAAATTTCGGTTTTAAGATTGCAGAAGTGATTTTGGGTTTCTATGAAAATTATTTGCCAATTGATTAAAAATATAGTCGGCATGCATTCTTTTTACGCTTAATGCGATAGGTACAAAGTTGATATACATATTTATTTCACTGAACTGAGTATTGTAATATACATATAAACAAATTTACTGATCCAAAATAAAACAAATGAAGTAAAAAAGAAAATCTGAAATATAAAATAGGCTATACTACGAATATATGATTCGGCAAATAGGCTGTTTCGCGTGTGTCTAATGTAAATGGCTATAAATTATAATTTGAATAAGTTTGAATTGAAAAAGGTTTTAAGAACCATTAAGAGAACTTAAATTCAAACTCGGAAACGTTCAAATCATCCAAAAGGACCAAATATTTTGGAAATGAGAGCTTGGTTTATCCATCAATTTCAAGAAATTTCTAAAAATTCGTAGAAATTTCTTGATATTGATAGATAGACCAAGCTCCCATTTCCAAACTATTTGCTTTATTTGAATGATTGGAACGCATTTAAGTCTCTATTTAAGTACTCTAACTAGAATCAAAAACCATTTTCAATTCGAAAAAATATTTCAAAAAATTTGCATATAAAAGTAGTATCATCATTTTTCCACCTTCAAGAAACTCATGAAATGTGTTTTGTATGCAAATTTTTCGAAATAAAAGTTTGAATTGAAAATGGTCTTAAGAACCATTTAAAGGACTTAAATTCAAACTCAGAAACGTTCCAATCATCCAAAAGGACAAAATATTTTGGAAATGAGAGCTTGGGCTATCCATCAATTTCAAGAAATTTCTTAAAATTCGTAGAAATTTCTTGATATTGATACATAGACCAAGCTCCCATTTCCAAACTATTTGCTGTATTTGAATGATTGGAACGCATTTAAGTCTCTATTTAAGTACTCTAACTAGAATCAAAAACCATTTTCAATTCGAAAAAGGATTTCAAAAAATTTGCATATAAAAGTAGTATTTCTAAAATTTTTTAAATTAAAAATTTGTAGAAATTTCTTGAAATTGATGGATAGCCCAAGTTCTTATTTCCAAAATATTTGGTCCTTTTGGATGATTGGAACGTTTCTGAGTTTGAATTTAAGTCCTCTTAATGGTTCTTAAAACCTTTTTCAATTCAAACTTATATTTCGAAAAATTTGCATACAAAACACATTTCATGAGTTTCTTGAAGGTGGAAAAATGATGATACTACTTTTATATGCAAATTTTTTTAAATCCTTTTTCGAATTGAAAATGGTTTTTGATTCTAGTTAGAGTACTTAAATAGAGACTTAAATGCGTTCCAATCATTCAAATAAAGCAAATAGTTTGGAAATGGGAGCTTGGTCTATCTATCAATATCAAGGATTCAGCAGCCCTAAAACATAAGCCAAAAAAATTTAAAAAAAACCCACAATTAGATATGTTACAGAATAGAATTTTAGTAATAAATTATTTGATGAATGAAAAACTTAACAATAAAACATATTTCTGAGATCTTAGAAGTCTCCACATTCTCGTAAATAAAAACACATTTTCTCAGCAAAAACTTATTTAATTCTTTACATTGACAGTCCACCATATAATAAGGGACGATTCAATAAGTGGAACAGTTGATTTAGCTATGTATACCTTTAGAGTTATGTCGGGTCGATCAATACTGGCATAGACAACTCACTGTTGGGCAAAAATCTCACAGTACGTCCTCCGTATTCGTGGATTTGTTTAATATCTGCTGGTCCACTAAAATGCAATACAACATTGCTTAGCATCTAACGATATCTAGAACAAAAACAAGACAGACTAACCATGTCCTACGAAGGTCCCAGGTGATGACATCTCCCCCAGCCAATGCCGTCGTAAACAAACGATTGTGTAACGACCAGTCAGCACTCATTAGAGGAACTTTCGGTGACTCCAAAGACATTATGTCTTGTTGAGAGCGGACGTTGTACAAATGTATTATTCCTTTCTTTTCGGCCACCAGCACTTTGCCAGGTTCGTCTCGATGCCAGCGCACTGACATACCAGCCTAAGACAGGCAGAAGGTTGTAACAGTTTCAAAACTGTGAGCTGAACTCCAAATCTTACACGAATGATCGTCACTAACTGAGGCAAGGAACTCTTCGTCATGCTCCCAGGCCACATCGTTGACGTAATTCGTGTGTCCTTTAAGAATGAATTTATTAAAAGCCATAAATTTGTTCGGAAAAGTTTACCACATGAGATGGATCAGTTTTAGTTCGCATTTTTAATAAAGTTTTAGAATTCTCTTGAATATTAATTTTAATCTCGGAAAAGTTAAACCTTTTTGTTTTTTTTTCACTTTTTGACGTTTGAAGATGTCAGTTTTCACTTTTTATGTTATACTTTCATACAGTATAACAAAAAAAAATAGGCAGCGCCACTTATAACAGTTCTTCAAATGGAGTCAACTTTTTTGTATGGATACGCTATCCAGTTATATATAGAGATCAGTGATATTAATATATTAATATGTGTACTGTGATCGCAAGTATTCCTCTTTGAGTATGACAATGGTAAGTTTTAACAGAAACAAGTTTTTCAACTAACAAATTTCCAGACAAAATAGCCAAAGGATGCCGAAAACAAATACACCAAGTGGGCACAGCGAAGAACAACCAATTCAATTGGAGACCCCAAATATCATGGAGATACTATCACCACCAAATGGTACTGATAATCTTCATTTAGGCCATGCTCCTATGGCAACTATTCAAGATGTTATTTGCCGACATAAGAGACAAAAGGGCAACGAAGTTCAATGGATACCCGGGACAGATCATGCTGGCATTGCGACTCAGGTTGTTGTTGAGAAAAAAATCCTAAAAGAAAGAAGACTTTCTCGACATGACTTGGGGCGCACTGAGTTCTTGAATGAAGTGTGCAAATGGAAAAACGAGAAGGGTGGCTCTATAGTTGATGATCTCAGCGACTCGGTTGCTCTTTAAATTAGACTAATGAATATTTCAAAATGGATATGGTAAGAATTTTATCTGTATCATCCATTACTGGAGGTTACAGGGTTTCATTGTAGAAGCAAGTAAGGTCTGTGAATCTCGCATTCGTTCGTCTCTTCGGCGAAGGTCTAATCAAACGCAAAAAAGCTCTAGTCAACTGGTCAACTGACCAAGAAATGTTTACAAAACAGCCAAAACAAGAATATCCTTGGTTGAGAGAGAACCAAGACGACGAAGAGTATCTTGAAAATGAATCTCTTTTCCTGCAAGGAAGGTAAGAAAAAGTTTATTTTTTGTTTTTTATTCATAAAAATTAATACTCTTTGTTTTTGGTAGGTTGGTTCCAATGAGTGAATATGAAGAAAAAGAATTATATAACAAGCTGCGTAACATATTAAAATTAGAGCAGCAGTGTAAGCTCGAAGTTCCAACTTACGTAAGACGATTCTATCGTTAATTAGTTGTAAGAGAAATGAGAAGAGCCTACTCAAAGACCCTGTTTAATGTAGACGCTTGTATACAAAGCAAAAATGAGCTTGAACCTGCCTTAAAAACTCACATATTGGATCGATATCAAGTATGCTTTTTTCGGTAATAACTATTTTGAACGATCACTTTAAATTTTGTTATGTTTTCCTCAATTCCATTAGATTATTTCGACTTCAAATCAAACGCCAATGACTTCTTTCCATGCTAAAATAGCAGGACTCTCACTATGAAGTTTTTGAATCGCTCTACACTTCGCGCATTCTACATCCGTTCATCTATCGCAATACGAAATGTTTCCCCCCATGGATGAAACTTATGTGTGAGTTGGAACATAGTGTCACTGGAAAAATTCCGAAACGGTCGACTGTGTATTTCTGCTATATGTTCGTCCCAATCATATTGCTGCTGTGAATGCTTTGTTGCAGTTTTAATTCTGGCCTGGAATTGACAGTTAGGTGGCTTTTATAATATTCAATTCCATAACTGATAGTTAACGTTTTATTTTTTAACAGTGTCCGAGTGTCTAAGTTATCCAGACTTTAGTGTAGTTGCTCTGTATAAAAAACTAGTTGTAGGATGCGCGTTCTTAGTACCAGATGTTGGCTTCAACGAAGTCTACATATCTTTTATGGCTCTTCGTCCTGGTCGGCAGCGATGTGAAATTGACAGTTTTATGCTGTATCATTTGATTCAGACGTGTATGAGGAAAGATATAACCTTACATGTATCTGCAACTAATCCAGCTGTATGTCTGTATCAAAATTTCGGTTTTAAGATTGCAGAAGTGATTTTGGGTTTCTATGAAAATTATTTGCCAATTGATTAAAAATATAGTCGGCATGCATTCTTTTTACGCTTAATGCGATAGGTACAAAGTTGATATACATATTTATTTCACTGAACTGAGTATTGTAATATACATATAAACAAATTTACTGATCCAAAATAAAACAAATGAAGTAAAAAAGAAAATCTGAAATATAAAATAGGCTATACTACGAATATATGATTCGGCAAATAGGCTGTTTCGCGTGTGTCTAATGTAAATGGCTATAAATTATAATTTGAATAAGTTTGAATTGAAAAAGGTTTTAAGAACCATTAAGAGGACTTAAATTCAAACTCGGAAACGTTCAAATCATCCAAAAGGACCAAATATTTTGGAAATGAGAGCTTGGTTTATCCATCAATTTCAAGAAATTTCTAAAAATTCGTAGAAATTTCTTGATATTGATAGATAGACCAAGCTCCCATTTCCAAACTATTTGCTTTATTTGAATGATTGGAACGCATTTAAGTCTCTATTTAAGTACTCTAACTAGAATCAAAAACCATTTTCAATTCGAAAAAGTATTTCAAAAAATTTGCATATAAAAGTAGTATCATCATTTTTCCACCTTCAAGAAACTCATGAAATGTGTTTTGTATGCAAATTTTTCGAAATAAAAGTTTGAATTGAAAATGGTCTTAAGAACCATTTAAAGGACTTAAATTCAAACTCAGAAACGTTCCAATCATCCAAAAGGACAAAATATTTTGGAAATGAGAGCTTGGGCTATCCATCAATTTCAAGAAATTTCTTAAAATTCGTAGAAATTTCTTGATATTGATACATAGACCAAGCTCCCATTTCCAAACTATTTGCTGTATTTGAATGATTGGAACGCATTTAAGTCTCTATTTAAGTACTCTAACTAGAATCAAAAACCATTTTCAATTCGAAAAAGGATTTCAAAAAATTTGCATATAAAAGCAGTATTTCTAAAATTTTTTAAATTAAAAATTTGTAGAAATTTCTTGAAATTGATGGATAGCCCAAGTTCTTATTTCCAAAATATTTGGTCCTTTTGGATGATTGGAACGTTTCTGAGTTTGAATTTAAGTCCTCTTAATGGTTCTTAAAACCTTTTTCAATTCAAACTTATATTTCGAAAAATTTGCATACAAAACACATTTCATGAGTTTCTTGAAGGTGGAAAAATGATGATACTACTTTTATATGCAAATTTTTTTAAATCCTTTTTCGAATTGAAAATGGTTTTTGATTCTAGTTAGAGTACTTAAAAAGAGACTTAAATGCGTTCCAATCATTCAAATAAAGCAAATAGTTTGGTAATGGGAGCTTGGTCTATCTATCAATATCAAGAAATTTCTACGAATTTTTAGAAATTTCTTGAAATTGATGGATAAACCAAGCTCTCATTTCCCAAATATTTGGTCCTTTTGGATGATTGGAACGTTTCTAAATTTGAATTTAAGTCCTTTAAATGGTTCTTAAAACCATTTTCAATTCAAACTTATATTTCGAAAAATTTGCATACAAAACACATTTCATGAGTTTCTTGAAGGTGGAAAAATGATGATACTACTTTTATATGCAAATTTTTTTAAATCCTTTTTCGAATTGAAAATGGTTTTTGATTCTAGTTAGAGTACTTAAAAAGAGACTTAAATGCGTTCCAATCATTCAAATAAAGCAAATAGTTTGGAAATGGGAGCTTGGTCTATCTATCAATATCAAGAAATTTCTACGAATTTTTAGAAATTTCTTGAAATTGATGGATAAACCAAGCTCTCATTTCCCAAATATTTGGTCCTTTTGGATGATTGGAACGTTTCTAAATTTGAATTTAAGTCCTTTAAATGGTTCTTAAAACCATTTTCAATTCAAACTTATATTTCGAAAAATTTGCATACAAAACACATTTCATGAGTTTCTTGAAGGTGGAAAAATGATGATACTACTTTTATATGCAAATTTTTTTAAATCCTTTTTCGAATTGAAAATGGTTTTTGATTCTAGTTAGAGTACTTAAAAAGAGACTTAAATGCGTTCCAATCATTCAAATAAAGCAAATAGTTTGGAAATGGGAGCTTGGTCTATCTATCAACATCAAGAAATTTCTACGAATTTTAAGAAAGTTCTTGAAATTGATGGATAGCCCAAGCTCTCATTTCCAAAATATTTTGTCCTTTTGGATGATTGGAACATTTCTGAGTTTGAATTTAAGTCCTTTAAATGGTTCTTAAGACCATTTTCAATTCAAACTTTTATTTCGAAAAATTTGCATACAAAACACATTTCATGAGTTTATTGAAGGTGGAAAAATGATGATACTACTTTTATATGCAAATTTTGAAATCCTTTTTTGAATTGAAAATGGTTTTTGATTCTAGTTAGAGTACTTAAATAGAGACTTAAATGCGTTCCAATCATTCAAATAAAGCAAATAGTTTGGAAATGGGAGCTTGGTCTATCTATCAATATCAAGGATTCAGCAGCCCTAAAACATAAGCCAAAAAAATTAAAAAAAAACCCACAATTAGATATGTTACAGAATAGAATTTTATTAATAAATTATTTGATGAATGAAAAACTTAACAATAAAACATATTTCTGAGATCTTAGAAGTCTCCACATTCTCGTAAATAAAAACACATTTTCTCAGCAAAAACTTATTTAATTCTTTACATTGACAGTCCACCATATAATAATGGACGATTCAATAAGTGGAACAGTTGATTTAGCTATGTATACCTTTAGAGTTATGTCGGGTCGATCAATACTGGCATAGACAACTCACTGTTGGGCAAAAATCTCACAGTACGTCCTCCGTATTCGTGGATTTGTTTAATATCTGCTGGTCCACTAAAATGCAATACAACATTGCTTAGCATCTAACGATATCTAGAACAAAAACAAGACAGACTAACCATGTCCTACGAAGGTCCCAGGTGATGACATCTCCCCCAGCCAATGCCGTCGTAAACAAACGATTGTGTAACGACCAGTCAGCACTCATTAGAGGAACTTTCGGTGACTCCAAAGACATTCAGTTGTATTTATTAGATTTTCTTAGAACACGCTTGGGCAGCTGTCCAGCTAGTCAATGCCCAAATAGTTTAGGCAACTTGTTATTTATAAACGCATTCCAACGATTGTCCAAATGTGACCTCATTTATTCAGTGACATGCCTGTATTTATTCATTTTTGAATGAATTAATGAATTTTAGTACGCTTTGGGACACGTTCAACTAGCTTTTCATTTATTTCAAAACTAGAAAATTAGAAAACCAGAAATATTTGCCTACCTTATTCATTAAATGTGTCTTCTTTGAAATAAGATTTGGACAACCAATTTCAGTGGCTAAGTTAGCCAATCGGTGCTAAATGTTTATAAATAACATTTTGGAGTTAGACAGGTGTCTAAAGTTAGACATTGCTTGGAATGGGTTTATAAATACCACTGATTATGTCTTGTTGAGAGCGGACGTTGTACAAATGTATTATTCCTTTCTTTTCGGCCACCAGCA
The DNA here is from genome assembly GCA_963921185.1 of Dasysyrphus tricinctus. NCBI lineage: Eukaryota > Metazoa > Arthropoda > Insecta > Diptera > Syrphidae > Dasysyrphus > Dasysyrphus tricinctus. The sequence goes on along the minus strand of OY992530.1, from coordinate 101,770,039 downwards.
CTTTGCCAGGTTCGTCTCGATGCCAGCGCACTGACATACCAGCCTAAGACAGGCAGAAGGTTGTAACAGTTTCAAAACTGTGAGCTGAACTCCAAATCTTACACGAATGATCGTCACTAACTGAGGCAAGGAACTCTTCGTCATGCTCCCAGGCCACATCGTTGACGTAATTCGTGTGTCCTTTAAGAATGAATTTATAAAAAGCCATAAATTTGTTCGGAAAAGTTTACCACATGAGATGGATCAGTTTTAGTTCGCATTTTTAATAAAGTTTTAGAATTCTCTTGAATATTAATTTTAATCTCGGAAAAGTTAAACCTTTTTGTTTTTTTTTCACTTTTTGACGTTTGAATATGTCAGTTTTCACTTTTTATGTTATACTTTCATACAGTATAACAAAAAAAAATAGGCAGCGCCACTTATAACAGTTCTTCAAATGGAGTCAACTTTTTTGTATGGTTACGCTATCCAGTTATATATAGAGATCAGTGAATCCACCATATTCGTTGCGAATTTTCTTGTTGGTTTGGGAGAGACCTTACCATAATTTTATCAAAAATTACCCATGTAGCGCTTTCGATATGAATTCTATAAAAAAGAAACCATCATTTTAACTTAACGAATGAATATACTTTCGAGACACTCCCCAATGAATTTTCCCATTCCAATATTGAAAAAACTTCCCACTTGTACTCAAACTTTATAAATTAGTCATTTCCAGTTGGTTGGTTCTGTGCTGTCAAAAAAATAAGAAGTACAAAAAGTTCTTATTTCTTCTCTCGTGTAATAGCAATTAATTTTTATTAAGCACATAAATCACAAAAGTATTAATTAAAATATAGGTAAGTAACTTAAAATCACAACTTTACATCGATAACTATTGAACAAACCATGAATTTCATCAATGACACTAGCAATTTATGCGAAAAAAGTCAAAAACATTTCATGTGTTTCTCTTCATTTGTAGGGCTTTTTTTTATAAAACAACTTGCCGCACCTACACGATTGATTTTGATTCCCTGCAGGCAAATTTTATTTTACATATTCGCCAGCTTAAAATACGAAATTTGGAATACACGTTTTAAGTTGAACCATGGCTCATATACTAGAGAATCAGCTTATGAATGCCGCTCAGCACATCGAACAGCAATTGGACCAGCAGTTGGATCGTTTGGAGAGTCTTGGAACCGATGATCTGCAGATGATTCGTGAACAACGTATCAAAGAAATGAAGGAGCAAACTAAAAAGAAACAAGAATGGTTGGCTAATGTAAGTTAACAGTCTTTTTTAAAATAATCTTAATTATTTTGGCTATGATATGGGCTCTTTAAATTTTATTGCGACTCCGTTGCTACAGGAAATCTTTGATGGGTTATTTTGGTGTGAGGTAAAGATTGTTGTAACGGCAAATAAGAAGAGGTATGTAATGTTGGTGTTGTTAAAACATGTCCAAATACATCGCAAGACACTTAAAAGGAAAATCAATTTCTATTGATTAGTCTATACGAATGAGTACGTACATACTTAGTCAGTTTTATACGTCTGCTTTGGAAAGTGCTGTATGTAGTTATAGTATATGTACATCCTGCTTTGGGTCTACCATTATATTTGTTTGTAAACTGTGTTCACGCAACTTAAATTATTGAAAGATCTAATTAACAACCCCTTTTAAATAGGTACGGAACCAACAATTATATTTATGTGTTAAGTTTTTATTTTGACGCTGATACACATTCATTTAGTCACAAGGGAACGAACGACATATTTTTCACGTGAAAACAGACAGCAGAATCCCACTCGTGAGCTTAAAGAAGAATATCTCGTTTTTCTTTGAACTTATAAGTTTCCCTGCAAACTTTGTACGAAGTTTGCAAATATTTATTTGTACATATTCAGCTGTAAATATGGACATATTACGGAAACACAGACTTTACGCCGTTGCATGAATACCCGTATTAATTCTTTAGATTAGAATAAAATAAATTATTTTTTCTAGTAAATACCTACATAATTCAATACCTATTACAATGGTTGTTTACATTGGGCTCGTGAGTATAAAAGTTATTTTGGCACCATACCATGCTATGAAATTTTTGTATTCATCGTAAACCTAGTCATACACGACCAAGTGTTTCCGAAAAAAAAGTAGTTTTCATAATTTTCAATTTTCTCAAAAACTAGAAACCCTACAACCGTCTGGTTTTCAGCATTCGACTCAAGGTTAACAGCAAGATTTAATGATAAAAGACAATTTACTACTTTATATTGTAGAATGCAAAATCATTTCAAAACATTTTTCAATTTTTTTTTTTAATAATTTTGATTTTTCAAACGAATTTTTCTAAAGTTGTTAACTTGGTTTGACTATAAATAAAAGAATCTGTTTTAAGCTTTTAAAAAAGATGTAGCACAATATTGTAAGTATTTCCGTTGTTTTTAAATAGCTATTTTTCTATTTTCAGCCAATGTTTAGGGAATTTGTCCCCCTTATAGAAAGGAGGGGGAAATACACCTCCCCTTCTAAAGAATTTATTTCTTAGGATATGTCCAAAAATGATTTCATAAAGTATTGGCCTGTAACTTGGAAATATTCTGTGTACTTCTTGCCTTTCTCATATAAAAATAAACACTGTATCAAAAAAAAAAATAAATAAGGACATTTTAAACACAGCCAGCTTCTGTACACGTCAACTTGCTCTCATGACGTCACTGAAATGACCATGAATCAGTATATACGTACTTTTCCTGTTATTTCTGGGTTAATTGATCAAAAACCATTGATATTGTAAGACGATAACATTGTTTTTCAATATTTTTCACCATAAAATATAAATTTTTTTTCAAAATATTCCCGAAAAATTACAAAAGGGGACCTGGCTATAGCTCGCGGCCTTGAGCTGGGGACTTTTAGTATGTTATACCTGGGGGTCACCCCTACCACATTAAATAATTACCTAGAGAGCATGATTTATCGCATTTATTTTATAATTTGAGTCTTCTTGACTAAAAGTATTTGCAAAACCTCAAAAAAAATTAACTTCTACTTAAAGATTCTGATCAACGTTATCCACACTTCCCGAAATTCCGTTATTGGCTTTTTGCAAAATTCGATTTAAATGCGGGGGAGAGAAGATGTAGGTGGAAATTAATAAAACTGAAATATTTATTTTGTCACGACCAAACATGACAACTGTACATTTTACCTCTTATTTCTAGAAATGCAGACCTAGCAATAAACATTTCGAAATATTTGAATGATGTTCATTATGATCATTTCAAAAGAACCGACTAAGAGCGAAGGGCAAAAAATTTGTTTTAACTTTTTTTAATTCAACTGATGCTTTAGCAGTTAAAAGGTTTCATACAATATAAACACTATTCCAGTATTGGTCGAACTAAGTAATAAGTCAAATAAAATAAAGACTAATGAGTATGGATCCATATACTCAAGAGAATTTCTTTTCAAAAAGCAAAGTGCTGAGCTACGGTCGGTCCCAGAAGTACCCGACCTAACAAGAAAAACACTAAAATTCTCACAAAATGAATGTTAAAGTTATCAATTTAAGTGAAAGTCCCCAAGTACAAGAAACAAAAAAATTTAATAAAGAACTTGATTAAACAAAGGTTTTATTAGGAATAATAATAAACAGAAAATATTTTATATTTTCTGTTTGATATATTAAAAACTGAAATTATGTTAACAAAAGTGTAAGTGTTTTTGAACAAAGTGATATATTTAATAAATATTTCTAACACTCCCACTTTTATTAAATGTGATTTAACAATATCAAACTATATGAGTACTTATATCTTTCATACCAATAAGTTCTCTTAAGAGTTGAAAACGTGCACGAGGTAAACTTTTAGTAAATAAATCAGCTAGTTGTTCATTGCTGGATACGTACTCTAGCTCGAATACACCATCTTCAAATTTGTCACGTATAAAATGATGCCTTACATCTATATGCTTGGTACGTTTATGAAATTCTGGGTTGCGAATAAGTTTTATTGCACTTTGGTTATCAACCAAAAGTTTTGTAACGAAAATGCTAGTTGAAGAGAAACCAGCCATCAACTCCTTCATCCAGATTAATTGTTTCACTGCATGACAAGCCGCAACATATTCTGACTCAGTTGTGGACAATGCTACAATTTGCTGTCGTTGTGAACACCATGCAATAGATCCAGAACCATTCTGAAAAATATAACCAGAAGTGGATTTTCGAGTTATAACATCACCTGCATAGTCAGCATCGCTATAAGCTTTCATTTCCGTTATTTTGTTTCCAAATTTGTATACAAGGCCGTAATCTTCAGTTCCTTTTAAATATCTTAGAATTCTTTTTACTGCATTCCAATGTATTTTTGTATTATTTTCAAGGTATCTGCTTACGTAACCCACAGCAAAAGAAATATCTGGCCGAGTTCCTATGGCTAAGTACATCAGGCTGCCAACTACTTCTCGATATGGAACCTTTTCCAACAAAACATTGGCGTTTCCTGGATGGTCAGCTAAGTTTAATGATGCGTTTACGTCACATGGTGTAGACACTGGATTTGCGTTATCCATTTTGAACTTCTTTAATATTCTTCTTGTGTATGATGATTGACTAACCAAAATCGATTCATTAACATCCCGATAAATTTCCAGTCCAAGATAACATTTTACATCTCCAAACGTTATCAGAAAATGCTCTTGCAGATAACTTAATAACTCCTTGGCATAGTCCTCATCAGTTGCAGCAATCAATCCATCATCAATATAAATAGCTAGAATTATTTTCTTATTGCCCTTCTGACTAGTAAAAACGCATGAATCGGCTTTGTTGACTTCAAGTCCATATAGTTTTAGAAAATGAGAAAATTTTTGGTTCCAGCATCGCGAAGCTTGTTTTAAACCGTAAAGACTTTTTTGCAATTTACATACCCTGCTTGTTCCGTCTTGATATCCTTCAGGTTGTTGCATATATATTTCAGAATCTAAGTCACCGTATAAAAAAGCAGTTTTCACATCAAATTGCTTTAGTATAAGTTTTTCCGACGCAGCAATACTCAGAATTGTTCTGATAGAATCAAACTTTACAGTTGGACTAAAAGTCTCGTTGTAATCAATACCATTCTTTTGCAAATAACCTTTGGCAACCAATCTTGCTTTGAACCTTTCGATTTTCCACCAATCCCATATTTGATTTTAAAAATCCAACGATTATTTATTGGAAATTTACCTTCTGGAAGTTCGGTTAGATCCCAAGTTTTATTTTTCTTAAGTGATTGAATTTCATCATCCATCGCCTCTTGCCACTTGTTAGAGTCTTGACTTTTGATTGCTTCCAAGTACGATGTCGGTTCAGAAACTGTAGCAGTAAAAGCATCTCCCGTTACGTAGTCGTTGAACTTGATGGGTGGCCGAATAGATCTTCTATCTCGAAGAGCATACCTTCTTTCAGTTCCAGCACCGATTTCTATTTCTTGTTCGCCGTTTTCAGTTACATCAGGTATAGAAATATTGTTTACATTTTGTTGATCGACTTCAGCAACTGGTTCTGCTTCTATACTTTGATTTTCCGGAATCTGCTCAACAATTTCAAAGTTTTGATCGATTTCAGCAACCGTTTCTTCTTCTATAATTTGGTTTTCCTGAAGTTTCTCAACAGTTTTGAAGCTTTGGAAGTTAACAACAGCCTGGTTGTTGTCACTATTTGTCCTTGTTTGACTATCAGCAATGTCATCCTCTATGAAAACAACGTCGCGACTGATTTCTATTGTATTTTCTCCCTTTATCCAGATTCTATATCCTTTTGTGTTGTCACAATATCCTACGAAAATGCCTTGCTTAGACTTCCTGTCCCATTTTCTTCTTTTTTGTTTTGCTATATGAACAAAAGCCTTCGATCCGAAAACCCTTAAATGATCATTCTTTGGATTTTTGCCACACCACAACTCAAAAGGAGATTTTTCTGGATTACTGCTTTTCCCAGTTCTATTTAGGATATATACTGCCGTGTTAACTGCTTCTGCCCATAATTCTAGATCCAAATTTTTCGCATGAAGCATAGTACGCGCTGCCTCAACAATTGTTCGCATTTCTCGTTCCGCACATCCGTTTTGCTCAGGAGTATATGCCACTGTTCGTTGATGCTGAATTTTTACTCTTTTCAAAATTTCAGCAACATCCTTGTTCACATATTCAGTGCCATTATCAGTTCGTATTGTTCTTACACTAAATCCTGTTTCAATTTCCATGTCATTAATAAATCGAGAAAGTACTTCCTTTACTTCGGACTTTTGTTTCAGGAAATAAACTTTTCGATAGTGCGAGAAATGATCTTTAAACAATACGAAGTATTTGGCACTGCCGATACTTAATTTTTCCATCGGACCGCACAAATCTGAATGAATCAACTCTCCTGGATGTTGAACCTTGGTTTCGCTCTGTCCAAAAGGAAGACGGTGTTGCTTCCCAAAAACACAGGCATCACAGAAAAAATTTGCCTTCGAGTCTGAGATTCGAATATCCATTTTGTTTAAATTTCTGATAACTTGAGGAATATTTTGGTGTCCCATTCTTTCATGCCAAAGCTTCAGGTTGTCACTTGTAGATACATTTACCACTGCATGTTCCGGAGGCATGTAATCGCTTTCGACCTTAAACTTCATTTCAAACATTTTACCACACCTTTCTCCCACTGCAACGATAGTGTTCTCCAAGTAAAATCGACAAGAAGTTTTATCAGATTTTAAAGTTAACCCTTTATCCAATGCTGTTCCTTGTGAGAAAAGATTCAAACGTAGCCTTGGAACAAATAAAACATCCTTTAGTACAAATGCACACCAAGTATTATCAGCATATGCCAAAATGTTTATATCTCCTCTTCCTTGAGCATAGACTAGATGACCATCACCTATTCGGACTGGTATTGGATGCTTCAGCTGGTTATAGTTTTTGAACCACTCCTTGTGAATCGCCATATGATCACTTGCTCCGGAGTCTAAAAACCACTTAGAGCTGCCATTCACTTCAGCCACCATGACCTCGCTTACGAACGCTGTACGTTTTGAATTAACAGAGCCCTCATTACTGTTTGCATTTCTGGATGGACAATCCCTCTTGAAATGTCCTCGTTCATGGCACAAAAAACATTTGTAGGTCGACTTTTTGTTAAAAGCTGGTCGAAGATTTGAATGATTCACTCCCTTTTTTGCTACAAAAGCTGCTCCCTTTGCATCTTCTTGCTGAACCTTCAGTCTCGATTCTTCCATCATAAGTCTAGCCGTTAGATTTGATAATGTCTTCCTCTCATCACTGGTTGACTCCCACGCACTAAAGAAGTGGTTGTATCGTTCCGGAAGTGTCATCAAGATTTTGGTAACAATCATTGATTCAGACACGATTTCACCAGCTTCTTTTAGTCGCTGAGCCATTTCTTCGACTTTGGATATATGACACGCTAAATCTTTTGAAGAGTCGAGAGAAAGACTATAAAATTGTTGTTGTAAAAGGTGTAGGCTTGTTGATGACTTCTGTTCATACACTGAATGCAACTTGTCCCACATTTCTTTGGCCGATCCGCAATGCATAATGTGTGACATAGCTTGTTGGCCAACTGTAGTCGCAATAACTTTTTGACCTTGGCTGTCCAACTTCTTCCAAGCTGTAAGTTCCATCTTGTGTCTTGCTGCAGACTGTTCTACGGTTTCAGATCCCATCGTGGATAAAATAGGTTTCATAATTTCCCCGGTCACCACATCAAAAGTATCAGATGCGTTCAGAAGGACCTTTACTTGAAACTTCCAGACGGCCCAACCTTCACCTCCTTGAAGCTTGTTAATTCTAATTAATTCGCTGTCCATTCCTATTTCGCGAAAAGTTTGAGTAGTACGTCTATGACCCGCACTTCCTTCTCAAGCGACTATATCTGCTGCTGTTTGTTTATTTTGTTTTTAAAAAGTTTGTCTTCTTTGAAAAGTTTCTTTGGTACGTTTTTCAGAACCCCTTTTCTAGAATTTTCTTTCAGAAAACAAAATTCGTTGCAACTGTACCTTTATTTTCTTGTACTTATTTTTTTAATTGTGGACTGGGCCCATAACCTGTTAAAGTTATCAATTTAAGTGAAAGTCCCCAAGTACAAGAAACAAAAAAATTTAATAAAGAACTTGATTAAACAAAGGTTTTATTAGGAATAATAATAAACAGAAAATATTTTATATTTTCTGTTTGATATATTAAAAACTGAAATTATGTTAACAAAAGTGTAAGTGTTTTTGAACAAAGTGATATATTTAATAAATATTTCTAACACTCCCACTTTTATTAAATGTGATTTAACAATATCAAACTATATGAGTACTTATATCTTTCATACCAATAAGTTCTCTTAAGAGTTGAAAACGTGCACGAGGTAAACTTTTAGTAAATAAATCAGCTAGTTGTTCATTGCTGGATACGTACTCTAGCTCGAATACACCATCTTCAAATTTGTCACGTATAAAATGATGCCTTACATCTATATGCTTGGTACGTTTATGAAATTCTGGGTTGCGAATAAGTTTTATTGCACTTTGGTTATCAACCAAAAGTTTTGTAACGAAAATGCTAGTTGAAGAGAAACCAGCCATCAACTCCTTCATCCAGATTAATTGTTTCACTGCATGACAAGCCGCAACATATTCTGACTCAGTTGTGGACAATGCTACAATTTGCTGTCGTTGTGAACACCATGCAATAGATCCAGAACCATTCTGAAAAATATAACCAGAAGTGGATTTTCGAGTTATAACATCACCTGCATAGTCAGCATCGCTATAAGCTTTCATTTCCGTTATTTTGTTTCCAAATTTGTATACAAGGCCGTAATCTTCAGTTCCTTTTAAATATCTTAGAATTCTTTTTACTGCATTCCAATGTATTTTTGTATTATTTTCAAGGTATCTGCTTACGTAACCCACAGCAAAAGAAATATCTGGCCGAGTTCCTATGGCTAAGTACATCAGGCTGCCAACTACTTCTCGATATGGAACCTTTTCCAACAAAACATTGGCGTTTCCTGGATGGTCAGCTAAGTTTAATGATGCGTTTACGTCACATGGTGTAGACACTGGATTTGCGTTATCCATTTTGAACTTCTTTAATATTCTTCTTGTGTATGATGATTGACTAACCAAAATCGATTCATTAACATCCCGATAAATTTCCAGTCCAAGATAACATTTTACATCTCCAAACGTTATCAGAAAATGCTCTTGCAGATAACTTAATAACTCCTTGGCATAGTCCTCATCAGTTGCAGCAATCAATCCATCATCAATATAAATAGCTAGAATTATTTTCTTATTGCCCTTCTGACTAGTAAAAACGCATGAATCGGCTTTGTTGACTTCAAGTCCATATAGTTTTAGAAAATGAGAAAATTTTTGGTTCCAGCATCGCGAAGCTTGTTTTAAACCGTAAAGACTTTTTTGCAATTTACATACCCTGCTTGTTCCGTCTTGATATCCTTCAGGTTGTTGCATATATATTTCAGAATCTAAGTCACCGTATAAAAAAGCAGTTTTCACATCAAATTGCTTTAGTATAAGTTTTTCCGACGCAGCAATACTCAGAATTGTTCTGATAGAATCAAACTTTACAGTTGGACTAAAAGTCTCGTTGTAATCAATACCATTCTTTTGCAAATAACCTTTGGCAACCAATCTTGCTTTGAACCTTTCGATTTTCCACCAATCCCATATTTGATTTTAAAAATCCAACGATTATTTATTGGAAATTTACCTTCTGGAAGTTCGGTTAGATCCCAAGTTTTATTTTTCTTAAGTGATTGAATTTCATCATCCATCGCCTCTTGCCACTTGTTAGAGTCTTGACTTTTGATTGCTTCCAAGTACGATGTCGGTTCAGAAACTGTAGCAGTAAAAGCATCTCCCGTTACGTAGTCGTTGAACTTGATGGGTGGCCGAATAGATCTTCTATCTCGAAGAGCATACCTTCTTTCAGTTCCAGCACCGATTTCTATTTCTTGTTCGCCGTTTTCAGTTACATCAGGTATAGAAATATTGTTTACATTTTGTTGATCGACTTCAGCAACTGGTTCTGCTTCTATACTTTGATTTTCCGGAATCTGCTCAACAATTTCAAAGTTTTGATCGATTTCAGCAACCGTTTCTTCTTCTATAATTTGGTTTTCCTGAAGTTTCTCAACAGTTTTGAAGCTTTGGAAGTTAACAACAGCCTGGTTGTTGTCACTATTTGTCCTTGTTTGACTATCAGCAATGTCATCCTCTATGAAAACAACGTCGCGACTGATTTCTATTGTATTTTCTCCCTTTATCCAGATTCTATATCCTTTTGTGTTGTCACAATATCCTACGAAAATGCCTTGCTTAGACTTCCTGTCCCATTTTCTTCTTTTTTGTTTTGCTATATGAACAAAAGCCTTCGATCCGAAAACCCTTAAATGATCATTCTTTGGATTTTTGCCACACCACAACTCAAAAGGAGATTTTTCTGGATTACTGCTTTTCCCAGTTCTATTTAGGATATATACTGCCGTGTTAACTGCTTCTGCCCATAATTCTAGATCCAAATTTTTCGCATGAAGCATAGTACGCGCTGCCTCAACAATTGTTCGCATTTCTCGTTCCGCACATCCGTTTTGCTCAGGAGTATATGCCACTGTTCGTTGATGCTGAATTTTTACTCTTTTCAAAATTTCAGCAACATCCTTGTTCACATATTCAGTGCCATTATCAGTTCGTATTGTTCTTACACTAAATCCTGTTTCAATTTCCATGTCATTAATAAATCGAGAAAGTACTTCCTTTACTTCGGACTTTTGTTTCAGGAAATAAACTTTTCGATAGTGCGAGAAATGATCTTTAAACAATACGAAGTATTTGGCACTGCCGATACTTAATTTTTCCATCGGACCGCACAAATCTGAATGAATCAACTCTCCTGGATGTTGAACCTTGGTTTCGCTCTGTCCAAAAGGAAGACGGTGTTGCTTCCCAAAAACACAGGCATCACAGAAAAAATTTGCCTTCGAGTCTGAGATTCGAATATCCATTTTGTTTAAATTTCTGATAACTTGAGGAATATTTTGGTGTCCCATTCTTTCATGCCAAAGCTTCAGGTTGTCACTTGTAGATACATTTACCACTGCATGTTCCGGAGGCATGTAATCGCTTTCGACCTTAAACTTCATTTCAAACATTTTACCACACCTTTCTCCCACTGCAACGATAGTGTTCTCCAAGTAAAATCGACAAGAAGTTTTATCAGATTTTAAAGTTAACCCTTTATCCAATGCTGTTCCTTGTGAGAAAAGATTCAAACGTAGCCTTGGAACAAATAAAACATCCTTTAGTACAAATGCACACCAAGTATTATCAGCATATGCCAAAATGTTTATATCTCCTCTTCCTTGAGCATAGACTAGATGACCATCACCTATTCGGACTGGTATTGGATGCTTCAGCTGGTTATAGTTTTTGAACCACTCCTTGTGAATCGCCATATGATCACTTGCTCCGGAGTCTAAAAACCACTTAGAGCTGCCATTCACTTCAGCCACCATGACCTCGCTTACGAACGCTGTACGTTTTGAATTAACAGAGCCCTCATTACTGTTTGCATTTCTGGATGGACAATCCCTCTTGAAATGTCCTCGTTCATGGCACAAAAAACATTTGTAGGTCGACTTTTTGTTAAAAGCTGGTCGAAGATTTGAATGATTCACTCCCTTTTTTGCTACAAAAGCTGCTCCCTTTGCATCTTCTTGCTGAACCTTCAGTCTCGATTCTTCCATCATAAGTCTAGCCGTTAGATTTGATAATGTCTTCCTCTCATCACTGGTTGACTCCCACGCACTAAAGAAGTGGTTGTATCGTTCCGGAAGTGTCATCAAGATTTTGGTAACAATCATTGATTCAGACACGATTTCACCAGCTTCTTTTAGTCGCTGAGCCATTTCTTCGACTTTGGATATATGACACGCTAAATCTTTTGAAGAGTCGAGAGAAAGACTATAAAATTGTTGTTGTAAAAGGTGTAGGCTTGTTGATGACTTCTGTTCATACACTGAATGCAACTTGTCCCACATTTCTTTGGCCGATCCGCAATGCATAATGTGTGACATAGCTTGTTGGCCAACTGTAGTCGCAATAACTTTTTGACCTTGGCTGTCCAACTTCTTCCAAGCTGTAAGTTCCATCTTGTGTCTTGCTGCAGACTGTTCTACGGTTTCAGATCCCATCGTGGATAAAATAGGTTTCATAATTTCCCCGGTCACCACATCAAAAGTATCAGATGCGTTCAGAAGGACCTTTACTTGAAACTTCCAGACGGCCCAACCTTCACCTCCTTGAAGCTTGTTAATTCTAATTAATTCGCTGTCCATTCCTATTTCGCGAAAAGTTTGAGTAGTACGTCTATGACCCGCACTTCCTTCTCAAGCGACTATATCTGCTGCTGTTTGTTTATTTTGTTTTTAAAAAGTTTGTCTTCTTTGAAAAGTTTCTTTGGTACGTTTTTCAGAACCCCTTTTCTAGAATTTTCTTTCAGAAAACAAAATTCGTTGCAACTGTACCTTTATTTTCTTGTACTTATTTTTTTAATTGTGGACTGGGCCCATAACCTGTTAAAGTTATCAATTTAAGTGAAAGTCCCCAAGTACAAGAAACAAAAAAATTTAATAAAGAACTTGATTAAACAAAGGTTTTATTAGGAATAATAATAAACAGAAAATATTTTATATTTTCTGTTTGATATATTAAAAACTGAAATTATGTTAACAAAAGTGTAAGTGTTTTTGAACAAAGTGATATATTTAATAAATATTTCTAACAATGAAACTTTATTTCTCTATATAATCCTCTTTTAGTCCAATACGTTTTTTTCACCGATGTGCAATCGTTTCGATACCCTCTTTATTATTAAGAAGCGTTGAACTCCTCAAAATAGTGATCAAATGCAGACTCAACATCTTCATTGTTGGCAAATCTCTTACCACTTGGCCATTTTTGATAAGTTTTGAAAGAGAAAATAATCTGAAGGGGCTAAATATGGTGGATAAGGTTTGTGATGACGCAATTCAAACTTCAATTCATGGACTTTTACCATCACGATAGAACACGTGTAAACTGGTGTGCGTTTTGCTGAAACAAAACATTATGATTCGTGAAATGCGGCCGTTGCTTTCTTTATTTCATCATCAAATCACTGCATTTTTGCATGGTCTGCGCCTTTTTCGGAGCAAATTCTCCCCTCACAGTCCATTATTTTGACTGCAGCTTGGTCTCAGGACCCATGTTTCATCCATGGTAAGAAGGGACGCAAGAATTCGAGGGTTTATTTCGATGAAACTTCGCCAAATACTCCGTTGAATAATTTTGTTTGATTTGTTTAAAAAAAATATGTTGTGTCAGCTTCAGCTCCACTATAAATCGAAAGTTTTGTGAAAAAAGGAAAAGTTATCAAAGTAAAAATAAACATAAGCGAATAGTGATGTTTACTTCAATGCAAATTTTCTATTGTGGCGAAGAACGAGAAATGAAGAAAATGACTACAAAAAAGATCAAATATTGCTCAGAATCAACTTAAAGAATAAATCAAATATTCTGGAACTCCCTATCCCAATGTACCTACAAGATTTTCTGTGGATATTTATTTATGTTATTTTTAACATAAAATATATAATTTTAGCGATCACTTTACGCAGAACAAAGAAAAGTTGATAATCAAAATTGACAATCAAAACAGTGACAGTCAAATTCTGAAATTTTGGGTTATTATTTCATTGTTTGGGGCCTTTTTTCATTATTTTTAAGGGCCTAATTTCATAATGAAATAAGAAAGTTGATAATCAAAATTGACAATCAAAACAGTGACAGTCAACTGTTTTTGTTCGTTTGTGAGTAATCGCGGTAGCCATCCTGCGCACAACTTTACCAGTTAAAAATAAACTGTTAATATGCGATGAACAGCATTTTTGTAAATGCTTGACATGTCTGCTAGCGCCCGCACCTTCATTCAGGGGTCGTTCATTACCACTTTATGGACTTTTTCAACCATTTCCGGATTGCTCACTTTACTTGTTCAACCGCTGCGATGTTGATTTTGGCGGTTCGTACAACCTCGTTTAAGTTCTGTCACCCAGTTGTAAACGATAGAGCACACTCTTCCAGAATAGAATCCATCTCCACTACGTTATTGGTTGGACTAAACCCTTTCAAATACAAATATTCTATCACATAACGATAACCAATTTTATTCATGTTTACTAATCTACTGATAGCGTTCACTTTAAATAACTGCAATACAAACAATGAACAACAAGCTGCCATGAAACTCTGAACTTAAGCTTTTTATGGTGGTTATTTTCAAACATACTGGGGCCCGAGAGAAAAATGTTTGCTGAGGTGGTTTCAAGCTGTAACCATCGGGCAACAAAGGGTTACCATAAAAATTCGTGTCGTTAAGTTTCCGACCTGATGTAAAAAATTCCCATACAAATTTACATAACTTTCAAAAACTGTACGTCAGTTTTACGACATTGAATGAATACCCTTATATATATTCCATCTTATTTTGACAAAAAATAGTACAAACAAACCAAAGAAGAGCACCAAGGGGCTCACCTCAATCAATAACTTATAACTTTGATCTTTTCGGGCGCTCTATTTAAACTGTAATTACTTATTATTTACTAATCGGCCTAAAACCACTGCAGTGATTTTTTCAATGCAATTGAAGACATTTCTTATGAAGATATCTCGTCAAATCTATATAATTAAATGTTTTTTTTTTTGACTAGGCACAATTATTGTAAAATGAAAAAACTGGCAACTTTTCCATTAAAGTTTTAACACATTTAAAAACAGAATTATTTTCAATTCATAATTTTCAATAATATTGTTTTGTTTTCAGGGCCATGGTGTATATTCAGAGCTAGCCGACGAAAAGGAATTCTTTGAAGTTTCAAAAAAATCACCAAATATTGTTTGCCATTTCTATAGAGACTCAACCGAACGATGTCGTATAGTTGATATGCATTTGAAAATCCTCGCTGCCAAGCATGTCGAAGCAAAATTCTGCAAAGTAAATGCTGAAAAATCTCCATTCCTCACTCAGAGACTGAGAATCAAAATTATCCCCACTATCGCTTTAGTTAAGGATAGTAAAACAAAAGACTTTATTGTGGGCTTCACAGATTTGGGCAACTGCGATGATTTCTCTACAGATATGCTTGAATGGAGAATAGCACAATCGGGAGCAATTGATTATAAGGTTTGAATTATTTTTTGTTTGAATATTGTGTGAAAATCTTAGTAGGAGTATTTTAAATGTATTTGTATGTATGTATTAGGGAGACCTGATAAATCCACCGGATTCAAAGAAGTCAACCAAGAGCTTTATCAATCGACCAAAAAAGGCGATTCGTGGTGGTTATGACTCGGATGATTCTGACATCGACTTTGATGACTAGCGGCAGATATTGTAAGCGTGTACGGTGTCCTTTCCTAACACGTCAACTTAGCGATATAGATACAATCTTTTCGATTTCTTTTATAAACAAGTATACATGCTGGAAATTATTAGTAAGAAAAAATAATAAAAATAATCGTGTCTCACACAATAGTTTGTAAAAGTAATGAGAGATAGAAACTAAAACACAAAACAATTTAGAATAAATTAAACAACAAAACCTAACAAAATCTTCTAAAAAAAGTGCACAAAATTTTCTTTAATTTCTCTCTGATCACAAACAAACGAAAAAACATACAAATTTAAAAAGACATGACAAATTTAATTTCTTTATTTTTGTTTACGTTTTAATTAGCAATATAGAATTTTTATATTTCGTTGGTAAGAATGTGCGTGTAGCATTTGTTTATATGGCAATGCCAGCGTCTATAGTATTTGTTGTTTTATAAACAAAAAAAATAATAATAAAATTATTATGTAATAATACTCTTTTGTGTAAATTATTTTATTATTTTCGTTTAACAATTATATATTAACTACATATTATTTTATTATTAATATTTTTTTTTAATACATACATAATAATTCTTCTTAATGATTTTTTCACATTCAATTTAAGTTCTCTGCATATTTCTTTGAATTTTGTAGCCAATATTTTTTACACTGACTAAAGTTTAAATAAAAAATAAAAATAAAAATAAAACGTATCCGCTTCGAGCTTCTTTTTTACAAGTTATATAATCATACAAAAATCGAACTCGATACAGAATAAAAGAGAAGACCAATAGAATTGCCCGTTCAATTCAGTCAATTTAAGTAGAACTTAAGGCTCCGCGAAATTAGTTCCCAGGAAATAAGGCCCCAAAGATAAAATGATGGCAACAACAACGGAAATTCTCAAATTTTGGGGTATTATTTCATTGGGGGCTATCGTGAATAAAATTTCCCACGGAATTTTTCCCATCGTCGAAAATTTGGAACGTGAATTGTAGTCGCAGTTTCTCTCGGAATTTATTGGCATCGAAAATGAATATTCCATGGCCACTGGGCTACCATTTTGATCGACCAAATTTGAACCTGCAAGGAACAGTTGAATATTGTTGGCATTTCCAATTTTAGAAGATGGGAGAAATTCCGTGGGAAATTTTATCCACGATAGCCCCCATTGTTTGGGGCCTTTTTTCATTATTTTTTAGGGCCTAATTTCATAATCAGAGTTATTATGAGTTTCACGTGAACAACATTCCACCCGGAAAAATTGACATTTCACTTTCCGCCTATTGTGAGTTTCACCCGAAAAATAAAAATTCCCCTTTTTTGTGAGTACTAATTTCGCACAAAATGTAGCGTAATTAAGATTTTAAATTATCACTTATCTTTTGGAGGTGAACAAAAGATAAACAGGTGGCACTGGTGCGCTTTGCGCATGTTTTTTGTTTATTTTAAGCCAGGAGAAGTTCAGGCGAAACTCATAATAGCTTTAAAAATTCCGGGGGAACAAATATTTTTCGGGCGAAATATTTTCCGGGCGAAACTCATAATAAGGCTGAATGAAATAAGACCTGAAGATTAATTTTAGGGCTTAATTTAATTTTATTTTAAAAAATCATTTGGGCCTTATTTCCTTTAGCAAAAAACAGGTAATCGAGGACTCCTATTGTGGACCCATCTGCTACTTGCTGAGGACTTTCAACATGACTTGCATTGAAAAGCATCAGTTAATAAGTAACAGAATACATGTATTCAACGCGATTCTTATATGAGGCCGTGAGCCTCAAACTGTATGTTTGAAGAATTTTAAAACTTCAAGCGTTTGAAAGTAGGTTATGTTCCTTATTTTTGCTCTACTGAAAATAATGAAAAAATGCAGGTAGGCCACTATTGCACCCAGGGCCTGATACTTGGTGATGGCATTAGAAATCAGAATATCTGACAAAAATCGCGACCAGGAGCAACAGAATAGTTGTCAAAAATCGCGCGAATAGCTGAAAAAACGCGCGATTTATGTAAGCTCTGTTACTCCTTGACTTAACACGTACATAGCTATTCTGTTACTCGCTGATGGCTTTCAAAACGACGTGTTAAAAGTCAAGGAGTAACAACGTTATTGCGGTAGGTACAGGGAAAGTTTTTCAGGCAGATATTGTTGCCTTGTTAGGGCCAGTTGTGTAGTTATTTAACCTCAGTAATTCCGCCGAAATCAGCCAATAACAATAATTGTTGAACTTTTGTACAACTGGTCCTTAGCATTTAAAAATTTGTTCTGAACGCAAGTCGGCCTTTAAAGGCTCTCACAAACCAATGCGAAACATTCGCCAACGACTATTTTTTGTTGTTGTTTGGCGTTGTGTTTTTGTCATATTTTGTGCTATTGTGAATGATTCGCTGCGAATTCGCGTTGGTTTGGAAGAGCCTTTATTGTGAATGATTTCGCGTCGTCGGCGAATGTTTTCGAACAGAGAATATCAAATATTTGATTTGATATTTTTAACTGGTCCAATGTTTGCGAAAATTATTAACCACTCAATGATAGCAGGAAGTTTCCCGGATACAGTCAATAGTCACTCCCATTGAAAAAGTAAAAGGAATAGACAAATCGCCGCCTGAGTACTTAAATGCCCCATAGACCACTTTTTCGGGAAACTGAGTTAATGATGCAGTTATACTATTTCGAATTTTCTCTATCGTTTGCTGCTATCCACGTTGCTCTATCTCTATTATTAAGGAAGTTACAGAAACCCAGTTTGCTCCATAGACCACTAATTTGTGGGTCCTCTTAGTGCTTATTTGCCGCACATTCAAAATTTGTACTATGTGGGGCAGTCTTTGTAGAAGAGTTCTTAAAACATTCATTCAATGCTTAAGTGCCCCATACCAAAGGGCCATGGATATAGAGCGTTTAATTATATCTGGGTCTGGGCCGGGGTTATCTTCTAGCATGCAAGAACAACATATGGGATCCATGCTTCTATCGGAGGTTATTTCAATAACGCAAAAGTAAGTTTTCACTTCGATGATGGTAAAGAAAAAAGACAACATAAAGGTTGAAAAATAACCAACCATGAGGTAAATAGATGGATTCAAAGCACTGTTTTCATATTAGTCCGCAATGCGGTTATGAGTAAAAATAAAAAATGGCTAATACTTATTTAGATAAGTTCATTTACGTACCTTAATGTTCCCAAACTTCAAAACTGCATTTAATGCAGCCTTGTAGGTTTTTTAACGATTTAATTTAGGCATGTTTTTTTTTTATTTTTTACTAAAGTGGATAAAATCAAAAAAGGTAAAAAAAAAAAATAAATTTGAAAAAAAACTTTTAAAAACAATTAAAACTTTATACAATGTAATGTTGACGAATTTTTATAAATTATTCCCAACTAAAAAAGACGTATTTTTCAGGAAAGTTTTAAGGACCAAAGTTAGTTTTAAGTATTTTTCATAATTAAGTATTAAAATACTTAAGCATTTTCATACTTATTTTGTTGACTTAGAAATAATCCAATAAGAGTTTTAGTAAGGTATAGCCACTAAATTGATAGTGTTTTTTGTTTTATGTTCTTATCAATTAAAATGAAATTATAAAAAATAAATAATACCAGTGCTTTTGAATTTTTTTGTTCTTCTTGCTAACATTGAATTCCCTCCTTTCAGTGCACAAAAGTCCTATATCCATAGGAAATTTTCAATTTGGTTTTCATCGATTTCGCATTCGTATGGGAGAGGGTTCTATATCCATTTCTGACTTTTTTCATACTTTTATTTTTGTTTAAATAACCGTTACAGCTTTTGACGTCACGTCTTCAAATTACAACAAAGATATTTTCAAACAATGTATATAAAAATTCAAACATCATATTTCTCAAGGAGAAAGTAAGGAAATTATTTTTCAAACCTTAAAATTCGTTTTCTGGGGAATAATTTTTTTTGGATATGGGGCATTTAAGTACTCAGGCGGCGAAATGTGAAAACTTTCGTCCAATCAACGCTCCTCCTGTTTACGAAAAGGTAATCCTGTTTACGAAAAGGTAATCAAAAAAATTGTGCATACCCAACTCGAAGAATATTTCGATGAAAATAATCTATTGCTCGAAAACCAATCTGGATTTCGAAAAAAACATTCATGCGAATCCGCACTAAATAATGTGCTAATTAGTTGGAAAGAGGAGGTAGCTGAAAAAAAGGTCGTAGTCGCTGTATTTCTCGATTTAAAAAGAGCTTTCGAGACAGTAGATCGAAGAATACTTTTAGAAAAGCTTAGTGGTTATGGTGTAAGAGGGGAGGAACAAAACTGGTTTGCGTCATATCTGCAGATAGAACCCAAAAGACATCAGTGAATGGAATAATGTCAAACAGCGTCGAAACAAAACACGGAGTTCCCCAGGGATCCATTCTTGGGCCGCTTTTATTTATTACTTATATCAACGACATTAAGCAAGTTCTCAGGCATTCCCAAGTTGTACTTTTTGCAGATGATGCACTTATTTTTATATCTGGAAAGAATGCAGATGACTGCGAGAATTTTCTACAAGAAGACCTCATAAGAGTCGGGGAGTGGCTGAAAGCAAATAAATTAAAGCTGAACGTTGCTAAATCGAAGTGCATGGCCCTCAAACATAATATTAACTTGAATCTGGAGATGGAGAACCAAAAAATTGAACAAGTAGAAACTATTAAATATTTAGGTATCGTTATTGATGATAAATTAAAATTTAATTTGCATGTTGATTATTTAGTCAAAAAAAAATTCTAAAAAAAATGGTTTCTTTAACAGAGTAAGAAATAAATTGTCAGTAATGTGTGCAATTAACATTTATAATATCATGATAAAACCACACTTTGAGTTTTCTTCATCAATTTTATACTTTTGTTCTAATACTGAATTGTTAAAACTACAACGTCTTCAAAATAAATCGATGCGTATTATACTGAAATGTAACCGTCTTATGCTACATTTCCACCTAGCGCTAATCTGAGATTTAATGAGATTAACCTTAAATCTCCTTTAAATCTCGTAGATTTACCATACAAATTTATTTCGTAAATCTTGAAGATTAGAAATTAATCTTGTTAAATCTTCCTAGGACTAATAGTTTTACAAATCGAACTAACCTATTTTTACATGGTGCTGAACGATTCATTCGAGACTCGCGTTCAGTTCTTCATTGTTTCACACGAATCAAACATTCTGTCTCATTCGCACTTCATAAGAAAAACTGGAACGCCATTTGTATTTTTGAAGGTGCTGTCAAATTTAATCTTTTTTAAATCTTTTTGTGCGGTGGAAACACCAAAAAGATTTATTAAATCTAATCTGAGATAAACCTTTGGTGGAAACATAGCATTACTCCGATAAGAACAATGCTAGACATGCTCCAATGGATGAATGTAAAACAAAGAATCTTTGTTAATGTATTATGTTTTGTTTTCAAAATTAAAAATAACTTATTACCTAAATTTTTAAGTAAATATTTGAGATATGTGGGTGAATCACAGCCTTATAATCTACGAAATAGAGATGATTTCAGACTTCCTAACTACATTGCAAACCTTACTCCTCAAAATAGTATATTATCACCCCTGTTCTGATTTCCGCTCGGAATCAAATCCGCTTACGAAATTGATTTCCGTAAGTGCCCTATTACACGACGACTTTAGAGTAATGACTTTTTTCGAAATTCAATGAGTGCGAACGAGAAAAAACTTCCGCAATAGTCGATATTCATTTTTTTTTTCGAAATCCGTAAAAAGAAAATTCGAAACGTCAAATATATTAAAAAAAATTGTATAAATAAATTAAATTTAAAAATAACATCAAAAATGTAATTGATATCGTGGTCCGTGGCCTTCTAGTGAAAATCTAGTGCTGTGTCTGCCCGTATTTGCAACAAAAAGTAAGTTTTTTAAAGTGTTTAAATTCAAGAAAAGATTAAACTTCAAATCAATTCAAAATGTCAAGCTAGTTTTCAATCCACCTGAAAATCAAAACAAACTCATTCCGCAAGTATTGAAAACGAAAAGAATTTCAAAACACCGAGAGTTTGAAAACGAAAGGACTTTTTAAGTAATCGGAATTCAGAACAGGGGTGTATATAAAGGATGTAGAGAAAACTAAAAGGCGGAAGCTTATACTACGTTTTCATTAGAGCTGAAATGAGCTAATTTCGCAAATCACAGAAAAAGTGTTTTCATTTGTAATTTGGTAATTTCGTTTGACAGCTCATTTCATTTTTGAATTTCAACTGGCTGTTAAGGCTCTCCCAAACCAACGCTAGTTCGTAGCGAATCATTCGCAAAGGCGATTTTTTGTTGTTGTGTAGCATTATCTTTCATATTTTGTATTATTGTGAATGATAATCGATTTTTGTTGTTGTTTTCTTTTGTCTCCTTCCATTGCGCACATTTTCATACAAAACCAACTCAGAGCTCTTCAAACTGTGGCTAATTGGGTGTGTTCGTTAGGTTTTGACTTATACTACGTTTTCATTAGAGCTGAAATGAGGTAATTTCGCAAATTACAGAAAAAGTGTTTTCATTTGTAATTTGGTAATTTCGTTTGACAACTCATTTCATTTTTGAATTTCAACTGGCTGTTAATCGCTTTTTGTTGTTGTTTTCTTTTGTCTCCTTCCATTGCGCTTTGACATTTTCATACAAAACCAATTCAGAGCTCTTCAAACTGTGGCAAATTGGGTGTGTTCGTTAGGTTTTGACTTAATTTCCAACCTGATTTCGTGCAAATTTGGTTGAAATTATCTCATTTCGAAATGTGAATTTGTATGGGAAATGAGATGATTTCGTATCGCATTTGGAAATTTTCAACGAAATTACCTCATTTGGCCTAATGAAAACGCAGTATTAATTTCAAACCTAATTTCGTGCAAATTTGGTTGAAATTAGCTGTATTTTATTTTCCCCAAGATCTGATCTGGATTGGATTTGCATACGAAAATACAAGTATTACAAAAACAACACAAAATCCAATTTTGATTTTGGATTTCGATTTACAAATCCATCCTGACTACACAACCTTAGCATTTTCTTGCGAAAATTAGTTTTTTCTCTGACGTATAGATGGCTTTTTTGTTTTGAAAATAGGGAGAAAATGGAGAAACAGTAGACAAAAAATACAGAAGCAAAAGGATAAACAGAGATAGGTATATAACACTCATGTCGCAGTGGGATCCTGTTTGTTTTATTATGAAAATCTAATCCGGATCAGATTTGGGGGATAATAAAATACAGCTATTATCTCATTTCGAAATATGAATTTGTATGAGAAATGAGAAGATTTCGTATCGCATTTGGAAATCTTAAACGAAATTACCTCATTTGGCCTAGTGCAAACGCAGTATAAGCTTCTGCCTTTTATAATTTTCTCTTTTTTTCTATTTGTTCGGACTAAAGATAGAGCCGGAATCCTCAGGGTGCACGGCGGGTTGGAAGACCAAGAACAACATGGAAATCAACTGTCTTAGTGGAAGCAGAATCCCAGAGAAAGACGTGGCCACAGCTATAGTACCTAGCAGCAGACCGTGAAGGATGAAGACGTTTTGTTGACGCCCTATGCCCCAGCTGGGGTTACAGGACACGATGATGATGATGAAAGATAGAGCTGTAGAACTATCATAATCCAGAAGGTCACTGCAGTAGTCGCCATAAACCAATGAAAATAATGTTTTGGTATCGTCAAAAGGGAAAGACAACCATACTGTACTTTATCACCGTACTCTTTTTTTGTATTTCTATTTCACCAAAGAAATGAGAACGAACGCACACTTTTTCTGTTATGCTATGTTCCCACCAAAACGAAATCCGAGATTTCGGTTGAAAACTTTTCATATTTTGAACTGCTGGGAAAACAATTCATAGAAATTTAAACGAAATCTCAATAAAAACTCTGGATTTCAACGAAATCTCCAAGAAATTCTGCTCCACCCATTTGAAATCTCGAAATTTTTTAGCTGAAATCTCGGATTTCGTTTTGGTGGGAACATAGCATAACAGAAAAAGTAATCGAACATAGACAAAAAGTCAATTCAAAATCTTTCATTGAAACTTCAATTGAACAAATGTGGTTCCAAAATCCATACTGTAAAAAAAAATTCTTGTTGTATAAACTTCTATCAGATCATTGGACTAAAATTAGTAGAAATATGCAGTTTTGTGGAGTAATTTATAATTTATAAATTGTCAAAGAAAAAGTGGAAGCAGATGAAACGGATTGTCACAAAAAACCCACGGATTGAAAATAAAAATCATGTTTCACTTGTCCATGATCATGAAGTGGTAGTGAGATTAAAAATTGAGAAGTCAAATTTCCAGCTCCTAGAAAAATAAGTTTGATACTCGCTGTTTTATTTGCTATTGTGACTTCACCACATTTATTATGTACTTTTGTTGCTGGACCTGGACAAACGTCAAAGTGACAAAAACAAAAAAAAGTTCACCCTCGAGCTCGAGTTCGCTTTTGCACCACTTGTTCGTTTATTCTTCAACATTCGATCTGATTACTAGAATTAAAATCCATTGGTTACCATCGTGCCGTCGACCGGTGCTGAATATTCGAAATTATTTTGCTTTTGCACAAAAAATAAAAGTTTAACTGCGCAAGTTTATCAAAAAAACTACCAAAATCCAAAAGAACCAAATGTGTTACTACAATATCGCTGGTGAAACTTGAAAACTCAGAAAAAACAGGTCATCAACGTCATTCTTATTGAAGGTAGTCTGGTTTTCCGCGAAGTAATAAATTAATAGGTGTGTTCCATGCCGACTTTCAAACAGTTTGAAACCGCCAGATTTGGTCCGAAGTCGTTCCACACTTGAAAGTTTGTACTGTTTCGGACCAAAAAGAGCTGTCATAAAATTTCCCCTCCTTACCAGATTTGGTCCGAGAAATTTCTGGTGGCTGTTTTGTACTAGCTGTCAAATATGCCAAGTTGACGTAATTTAGACGTTTGTTGCATTCAAATTAAAAAAACCAAACCTTTATTAAGGGTTACCCAAGTGCAACTTTTATTTCTATTTTTATTTTCATTTTAATAAGTGTGTATATTCTTTAATTTTGTTTTTCTTTAAAATAATCAAATGATATTATTTATAAAATTATTGCACTTAGCAAAACTGTTTGAAAGAACACATTTGTAGTACTTTTTGGCAACTTAGTATTTCTTGTATATTTCAGTATTATTTCTTAAAAAGAGAAGAGATTTAAGCATTATGATTTACCACCGTGTAGGTAAGTATTTAGCACACTACTTTTTAAGCGAAGATAAAAATGCACTAAAAAACAGGGCTAAAGTAAGTATGCTCATTTTATACACTCAACATCTTGGGGTTTTGTGACGTCACAATCTTTATTAACCAACTTTTATTATTAATCAAACGATTGGTTTAAAAGGAGCAATCAAATTACTTTATTTTTTTGCTATTTTCCGAACAAAATCAGAGATGATTATGACGTCACACATCGTGACAAAAGCAAAAAACCATTGAATGTTTGCTTAAAAGAGATAAAGCGAAGCAACTGGATGCAGCATAATTATGAAAGATGAAAAGGTAGGCATAAATGAATTGTAAAAGATATGAAACAAAACTCCATTTTGGTTTGTGGTGCTCTTATGTTTTAAATGCAGAAATTTGTTCGTTTCATTAATATCCACGCCAGGGGTTTTGATGAATCATATTACAACTACATTTAAAAATCACAAATTTTTCCTTCACACTAAGGCAATTTATGAATATTTTTTGTTCTTTATTTTAATAAACTTGAAATTTTTATTAACTTTTATTTTTTGAGTTGTTATCCTTGAAAATGTTTTTTGAGATTTATGATTAATGTACGGCAACTCTAGCCGAGTATGTCGTTTGACGTTTAGTCCGAATTAGTGCAAACTAGTGCCCAAGCCGTTCCACACATTTTGACAGTTTTTCTCCTCTCTGAGAGGAGAATGTCAAAATTTGACATTTAGTCCGAAACAGTGCGAAGAATCCAAGGAACAAACCTAATATAAATTGCCGCCCCATTATTTGCCGCTGTTCATCATCAATTAATAAATTATAATCATTGATTGATGACGAATAAGTTATGTTTTTCTGTTAGTAATAATTTTTGTTTAAAAAAGTTGACATAGAAAATAAAGAGTTGATTACATCAAACTACCCCTGGAAATAGCATTTTTTTTATTATTCCACCTCCTCCAGCCTATCACCCCTCTAGTGATTGTGCAAAAAATCGAAACTTTTCTCGCTCGATATAAATTTAATTTCAAGACGATTTCATTTCTGTCGGACATAAACAAGAGTGCAATAAATTTCTTTTTTGTAAAAAAAAAAAGAATCTATAAAGTTTTTTGAAAAAAATAAAAATAGCAGTGTAGATACCTACCTATTAATAAGTATTGAAAAACATTTTAATTAAAAAACTCAGTATTCCGCAAATAAAAAAGAATAGAGCAAAAAACAAAAACCGGAAAATCATGTTTAGCAACCGCAGCTAGAAGGTGATTGATTATTTTTGTTCGCAGAGAATTTTCTTCTTTTTTTGTCGGTGTTCTAAAAGTGTTCCATTAAAAATATTTTGAAAGTAAGAAACTATACCTTTCTGGGGTTAAATTTATTATGAGCCAAGCTGAACATCGTCTGGAGGTACAAAACTCTCAGCAACAAACATCAGCCACTCCACCACCCCCAACAACTGGAACAAATATGTCTTCTAGCAACATGCTTTCGACTAGCACTCCCATTCGCATTGGTGGATCAGCTGGGGAGCCACCTTCGCCTGGAGCCAGTGGTGGTGTTGCTAATTCAAATGCAAATGTTATGGCAAGCAGTGTTCCTGCGGCAACCGGAAGTGGTTTGCAGAGTCAACATCAAAGTCTGCATCAAAGTGTCTCCAGTTCGTATGTGGGATCAGCAACGGCCGGAAGTCAGTCAGTTGGAGTTGGTGGAACACCACCTAGCAGCGCTGGGGGTAGACATTCAGCAGGTAAGCAAAATAATAAAATTTATTTCTGAAGGTTTTTTGTTTATCGTTGCGTTAGATTTATGAATTTTTATCAGTTAGATAAATTTAAAACTAAGGAAGTTGTTAGCTCCACAATCAAGTTTATTTTAATCTATTTGACTTAAAATTACCAACAAAACAGTTACCTACATTGAATTTATTATTATCATTTTTTTAGAAAATTTATTTTATTTATTTATTTTGGTTATTTGAAATACATAGGTAGGTACCTATCGTTGTAGTCAAATTCAGTATAAAAGATCCCAAATGGAAGATCCTATTTGAACTATATTGCCATACCTAAATTTTTTCATGGATTTTGTTACAGTTTCCTCTATTTTAATGAACTGGAAAGTTTACAATAAAAGATTTTTATTTAGGTACATAATGATATTATTAATTGTATAGGTAGTAAAAGTTAGGAAAAAGTATTTGCAAAATTGTTTTTATTGTTAAACAATTTCTGCAAAATATTACAAAAAGATGAAGTCAATCAAAAAAACTACTTGTAAGGTCAGTACAATTTTTAGAGCCATTTCAAAGACGATTTGCTTATAGTTAACGGTTGATCAGCTGTGGTCATCCAAAACTTTTCTGTGGGAAATTAAAAAAATTCTGTGCCAAGTTTGACTGAAATCGATCATATGTAATTTCAATTAAATATTTTTTGAGAATTCCTGTTTAACATCTAGGTACCTTACCTATGCTGTTAAGTCTATGATAAAAGATAAAACTAGATTATCTTATTAAAAAAAACGTAAAATCAGGAAAAAAAAAACATACCTACCTATTTAAATTAGGTACCTATAGAATGGTCAATTGATGGTAAAATTGTGGGTTTATCGAAATGGCTCTTAACTATTTTATTCAAACTTCATATAGGTACCTACAATGGCTCTCAGCTTATTTGATACAGTGTCTGTTTAGAAATATAGAGCCCTGTAACTTCAAAGGTAAGAACTGTGCCACCAAAATATTTATGCCGGTTTGTAAATGCACATTTCAGCGACAAACGGTGCAAAATTGGGTTCAAAAGAATATTCGTCTGCTTCCCGAAAGTGAGAAGTAGCAATTAAATAGCAAAAAACAGCTCACAGCTTATTTGATACAGCAACTTTGATACACATTAACATCATATTTTCGCATGGATTATGAGCGTTTTTTTTTTAATCACTTAGTATGTAATTTTAATTGTTTTAATTTAATTAAATATATTGATCAAGCAGACATAATGGTCAATAACCATTTTTTTGAAAAATGAGTTGTAATGCAACAGTTTTCAAAGTGTAGTGGTAAAACTTGAATGATACCTAATCCTCAAATTTGAATATGAAGCAAGAAAAGTACTCAACAAACTTCTCAACGCAGCTGACGAGTAATAAATTGCCAAGAAAACCTGAGTTAATCTAAAGTTGACGGGTCCAAAATTTGGTTCTAAGTTTTAATATGAATTATGAAAACTATATATTGCGGATACCATCCAGCTTTGCATCGCGAGTATGGTTCATTAGCAGCCATTTATAAGCTGAAAAGTATGTTTGAAAGAGGTCTGATTTCTTGAACTCAGTTATTTTTAAGAACGAGTTCAAATAGGTACAATATTTATAGTCCTATTGTATTTACCATTGAATGTCTGGCTTAAGGCAAATAATGCACTTAAGAAAGTTATCCTCCAAGTTATTGACAAAACAAGGAAGCGCGTACTATGCTGTTTTGGTATCATTTGTCAATATGCTCGCGTTAAAATTTCAGAGGTAATTGAGTGTATTGACTAGTGAAATATGTATGTACCTTAATGTAGGTAATCAAAAAAATTTCCATAAAAAGGTCGGACAATCTTTGTGTTAGGTACCGAAATATTTTAATTTTGTCAAAACGACGCCCAGAAGCACAAGTCTGGAAATGTACAAAACTGGAACATATTAGACTGCATCCACTTGATATTACTGCTAGTACAGTCACCTGATACAAACCTCATTGAAAATATGCATTTTTCGTTTGACCACAACCTTGGTAAACGCAAGATTTCAATCAAACAATATTTGAATTGAGCTATTCTGGACGAATGAACGACTTCACTTCATTTTTTACAATAACGGTATTAAATGAAATGCCAAAAAGACTAAAAGCTCTTGTAAAAGAAAGTATCTACCTTACGGAATATCAAAGTTATTAAAAAACCTTATAGCTACTAATTATTACAAGTAGGTATGCATTTAACTGTATCAAATAAGCTGTAAGCTGTATTTTGTTACTAAATTGCTTCTCCCCACATTGGAAAAGAAGAGGTGTATTTTTGTGGACCGAATTTTACATTTGTCCTTCAAATATATATTGACAAACGTGCATTTAAAGTTACAGAGCTCTGAATATTTCAAACAGACACTGTATCAAATAAGCTGAGAGCCACTGTATGTACCTACATCACAGTTGCAGAGTAGTGTCGTTTTTATTTGGACGTTCAGTATAAACAAAAATCTGAAACCATTCCATTGGCACAAAAATCCTGTTCTGACGGTTCCGAGAAGAGAATTTCTCTTCTCGATTTCAAATCAGAATCATCAAGAAGAACTCAAATTGGGTGTTCCAACAAGAGGTTTCATTTTAAATAATTCAAAAACGCATATGTATTTGTTTTTTATTGGTACAAACTCTGCGGTTAATAATGGAATGCAATATGATGATTGACCGCCTAACCTCTGCCTACAAAGTGGGGATTTTCTGTTCGCATAATTGTGGTTATGTTTCGGCCGAACATTTCCAAATTTTGTCACTTGAGCTCCCTGAATTCTGAAGGCAAAATGTCTCTCGTTATTCCTGAGAAGTTTCAACACATTCTTTGTATCTTGTGTTTGATTGCAGTGACCATCGCCATGACCGCAATCAAAAGTGTTGGTCGTGTTACACCAACATTGTAGTCAAAAAGGCTGACGTTGATATTACCAAGCGTGCCGGAGAGTACTCCGATGAAGTGATTGACAAAATAGTCACCATCATCCAAAATCCAAGGCACTACAAAATTCCCAACTGGTTCCAGGCAAAATGTTCTGGGCGGCAAGTATCAGCAGTACACTCCCTCTTCATTGTTTTCAAAACTCCGTGATGATTTGGAGCGTTTGGAGAAGATCCGTACGCATCGTGGTATGCGACATTATTAGGGTCTCCGTGAGCATGTTTAACGCACCAAAACAACTGGTTCGTGGTCGCACTATTGGTGTATCCATCAAGAATAATTAAACATGAATAAAAATGACTTTGATATTCTTAGTTGTTATGGTGGCGCATTCAAATAATATGTGTGATTTTTTTAAGAAAATAAAAAGTATGATTTCCATAAAAAAAAATTAGTTTATCTTTTATATAATCCCAAAGAAAATTATCTAGTGGTGTTAAATCATACGTTCTATGCGGCCAATTTAAGTCATCACTTCGAGAGATCACAAATCTTGCTGAATATAAAAATCTCAAACAAACAAACGTCCAAAGCATTAATTTCAGTGAAAAAAGTGCTGTTGAATATGGAAATAAACACACCTGAGTTTTTAGCCACACAGCTACAGCGGCGATATTTCCACTAGACAACATCGAACGAACATTAGTTGGAGTCTTCACATAGGTACCCTACCTCACCTGCTCGAAACGTTCAAATTTATCGATTAAATTTAATATAGCTGGGCGAGACTTGTTCGTTATTTAACCTTAAGTTTTCCGGTACTGCGCTAAAAATATTTCTATTTTCGAACCCTTTGCTTTTGCTCAATTTAGATTCGTTGTCTTGCTAAGCAATACACGTGCCCTATGCTGGTAGGTATTTGTGAGGTTTGGTCTGATTGAATTACTCACCTGCGGGATCCCGCGGTATACCAAATCTACCCAAAACGTGTTTCATTACTTATTTTGAAACAAATGAATGTACCTACCTACTTTATTAAGCTTTAAAAGCCATTTAGAAACCAATTTCTCGTTTTTTTTTATTCAGTTCATCACTGTTTTGTTGTAGGTTATATATGCTTACAATTCATTAATTCGAACATTTTCATATAGGTAAATACCCTGCATAGTTTACTCATAAGTTCTGTTGTCAAATGGAATATTAAAAAATTACAACAACAACATCAAAAAGATTGAACCCAACATGTTTCCCGAACTTAATCCCAAAAGTAAGGAAACACACCTGAAATCAATAGGTACAATTTCTTGCAAAAACAATTTCTTTTTAATGACTTAACAGATTTTCTTAAATTTCTAAAATCGTACTTCTAGGAATTCAGTAAATCAAAAAAGTAATCAATTTTTGGGGTACTTCCTTATCACTTGTTTGACTGACTTCACTTGTAGAATACCTAGTCTTCATAATCAAATCTGTGAAAAAGTCATATTGAAATAATTTTTATCAATTTCGTTAGCGATATCGATTTAACGATATCTTATTATTTTTATTTTTTTTTTTGCTAACATTTCAAATAAAATTTAATTTCTAAAATTCACTTTATAATTATGTAGGTATTTCGAAAGGTAAACTTTTTGGTTAAATATATACAAATTTGATATAGGTAGTTATGCAGTAAAGCAAAAGTATATAAAATAATAATTAAAATCCATGAAGAATAACTGGTCTCTGAGGTAATATATTAATTTGACTTGATTTAATATTTTGGGATATATTTTGCACATTGATTATTTTAATTTTAATTGAAATAAGTTGAAAGTTTTCAATAAATGTTTTTAACTGGTTAGGTATTATCTTTTATTTGAATTTGTATTGGAGCTTAATATTATTTTGTTTGATTGATTGAGTAAAATTAATAGACTTCTAGGACATGAACGGTTCTTAACTTGAGATCAAGCAAACCATGTGGATACCTACTTACACTTTTTAAAATTGGGACACTAAAAAAATGTCATAGTCCTTTTTAAGTAGAAGTGACTGTGAATGTGTATTCCGTATGGACAAATTTTACCTAATAAAAAACTGTCGTCCTAAGAAAAAATGGCGAAAATGCCAAAATTTTGTTGAGAACCGTTTTACAGTGTCTTATTTTGTTGTGAAGGCTTAAAATCAGAACGCAGATTTTATTGCAAACTTTAAGCAAGTTGCTGCTTTTGAAATCTTAAAAATACACTCGAATGGTGATTAGAAATAGGTACCCCCAATTAAATTGACATTGAGGATAAATCTTTAATGAAGATAAGACATTTTCGCAGCTTTCTATACCAGATTATTTACGCAGTGAATTTGTGTTTGAAAGATTCATGATGGTTGCTTTGTTATATCTCAAAGTGTTATTTTTTTTTGCCATTATTAATTTTATAAAATAGCAACATAACATTAAATTAACAATAATAATAATAATAATTGAATTTATTTCATCATACAATTTGATTACAATTTTTTTTGACAACAATTCATTAAGCAATGGTTAAAGCTGTCAGCCAGATTGACAGTTAAGATGAACTTTGATTTTAGTTTAAGATAAAAATTAATAAACTAGCAAGATATAAAACAAAACAAAAATACCTTAGGATACCTAGTTGAAACTTCAAAGTACAGCAACTCTTGAAATGTAGCTTGAAGTGTTCCACAAGTTAGATTTAGACGCTATTGTTTCCAGGCAATTTGAAATGATTTTTAGCATAAAATATTTTTTTTTAAATTTTTGTTTCCTTTCAATTGGCGTTGGTTGTCAATTTTGATGATTTGAAACATAAAACAATGTAGGTTTTTTCTCTCGATGATTAGCAATTTTGATGATTTGCAACATAAAACTTCTTTTTTTTTACCTTTGTATAGTTGCGGTGGTTGTCAATTTTAATGATTTGAAACATAAAAGAAGGTTAGCTTTTATACTTGATGGTTAACAATTTTAATGATTTGCAACATAAAATTCGACTTCTTTAGTCTTCAATATACTGGATTCTATAGGCAAAAGCATCTGAGACATATTTGCAAAGAGTTTTCCAGTTCGCTCCGTTCAGTTAGTCCACTACTTCTTCTATTGTTAAAAAAGATTTGTTCCAATGAAATCTTCTAATTTCCTGAAGAATCGGGCATTTTCCTATCAAGTGGTATACATCTTCCTTTTCCCTTAGGTTACACAATTAACAATGAACTTACTTACTTGGAAAATCCGTCCTTTCTGCCCCATCTTTTTTAATAAAAACGATCAAATTTATTATTTCATAAAATGCTAAATGACATAAGTGAGACAAGTGGTTTAATATGAATCCCCTTATTTAAAATACCTGTTAAACCAAATTCATGATATTTATTACCCATTTTCAATAACAACTGATAAACATTTCAATTAAGTAATAATACAAAAATAGAACAGCGAGCGTTGATAAAAAGATCATATCATTTAATTAATAAAAATGTGGTTCATATGCCATTATCTAAAAAAAAATAATAAAATGCACGACTGCACATTTAAAGCTATAAGTGGCGAAGCATTGAAGAAGCATGGTCATTATGTAGTTTATTGTAGTAAATTTATATTGTTAAAGAGAGATAATGAAAAAAGTCAAAAGTATAAAAAAGTGGATTTACATTATTCTTATAGCTTCAGTAATTTTTAAATTACAATACTGGAAAACATCCAAATATTCTTGAATAACACACAAATAAGGAATTTTATTTTTGAAAACAAAATTGTTAGAGCTGCCAGTTTAATAGGAAATTCTGGAACCTAAAATAGATGTATAAACAAATCATACAAAATATGAGCCTTATCAGAAATTTACAAGCACATTATGAAACATACCCTTACAGAGCTATATCGTACGCACATACAAAAATAGCTTTGCGTGGCAGGTTTTAGATTTTTGAGACAAAATGTGTACAAAGTAACGTTATCACACAGCGGTGAGATATCACATTTTATTCAAATGTCTTTTAGGTTTTTGAGACGAAAACCGTGAAGACCTTTCTAGTGAAAACTCAGAGCCAGTTTTTCAGTGCGAAATCATCCTAGTCTCGGAGTTAAACCTGATTTAACTACATAAATGTTTTTTTTCAGTCAGCTGAAATCTTAAGTTAACTCACCTAATTTGGTGAGTATATTCAGGGAACAAATTTAGTTGTGGGGCCATCTCGATTTTGAAAGCGAAAGTTATTCACATTGCAATTCCGTTGTGGCGCCATCTGATGCGTGTAAAGCGTAGATGGGTGATATCCATAGTGTCGCACATCGATGACAATAGATTTTTTAGAAAAATTGTTCCTGATTTAACTCGGGGTTAATTTATTTTAAGGATTAGCCAACTCTGATTCAACTCAGAGTAAGAGTTAACCCTGAACTGAAAAAGTGGCCCTAAGTTTATTCCGAATTAACTCACATAATTTTGTGAGTTAACTGAGGGACCTAATTGAGCACAGTAGACATATTAGGTATTAGATAAGTGTATTGTGCTAATTGAAGTCCTTTTCAGTTGTGGCGCCATCTTGATTTCGATAGTGAAAGTTACCAACAACGGTGCAATTTCTGTTGTGACGCCATCTCTATTTAGATAGTGGAGCGTAGAAGGGTGATATTTATACTAACCCTGTTCCTTGGTTAGTCCCAAACAGTTTCAGACCGCCAGATTTGGTGCGGACCAGTACAATTTTTCAAGTGTAGAACGGGTTTGCATTAAATCTGGTGGTTTCAAACTGTTTGAAACTCGGGAAGGAAACCTACTGTCGCACATCGATTTCAATAGGTTTTTGACAACTGAAAGATAAAGTTAATCTTCAACTGAAGAATTGTTCCTAAGTAAACTCGGGGGTTGATTTAACAAAAACATACAATAGTATACAAAATTAAAGTTATTGCAAACTAGCCGAGTAGTTAGCGTAAAGGCCAAATTTTTTTTTAGTTCTGATTCTTGGGGCACCCTTAAGAACTTCAGTAGTTACCCTTGCAAGACTTTCTAGGGCCTAGTTAAAAACTAGAATTTGTATTATAAAACCTTCTTATATAAAAACTATGTTGTTTTTCCAGGTGGTTGAGCAAAGATTATCATAATATTAATGCTTTGCATTGATTTGAAGTGATAACTAGTTTGCCAAACAGTTTGAATACGGTATTGCAAACCTGCACAATCTCCCCCTCTTATGTAAAAAATACTGGTATTGTGTACCACTGTAATATTGGAAACTTTGTAATGCTGTATTTTAGACATTTTTTTTGTTACAATATACAAAAATGTAGGAAATTTATTGCTCTATATAAAACTTTTAAAGTATTTTTTTAAGTTCAGATGTCACAGAAATTGTGGTAGTTTGTCAATCATGA
This sequence comes from Dasysyrphus tricinctus, assembly GCA_963921185.1. Taxonomy (NCBI): domain Eukaryota; kingdom Metazoa; phylum Arthropoda; class Insecta; order Diptera; family Syrphidae; genus Dasysyrphus; species Dasysyrphus tricinctus. The sequence continues at coordinate 101,735,276 of OY992530.1, read as the reverse complement.
ATAAATCCGAAATTAGATTTCGAATTTACCTGGGGTGACAGTGAAAAGCACTTCTTTCTTAAGATTGTCATAAAAAATCCTTGAAATGAAAACTTTACTGCAAACGTATCAATCTGCTTGATATGCTTTGATTTAATTTCTTTTTTTTTCCTTCTTTGTTCGAAAGTTTAAAACTTTTCATCTCTTTTCCAGCCACATAGGTTAACATTCCATTCCTATTCATATTTCACAACGGTAAAACCTTTTGCTTTTGATAAAAGTTTTCCATAAGTTTTATGAAATACCTACCTAGAAATGTAAGAGCAATCCTACCTAATTTCTTCCATTTTTTTTTATTAGAAAAGAAAGTTCATAATGCCTGAAGCACATTTTAAATTAAATACTTTTCCAACTTTTCATTTGTCACTCTTGTAGATAGTTTTATTATTATGATGCTTTATTCATATTGGCCCTATATATGAAAGGTATGCAGATGAACTTTGTTGCATAAGCTTTTTGGTATTTTCAAACAAACTAAAATGCACGACTTGGTTAAACGTATTTGCTGTTATGGTTGGTTGAAGTTTCAGCAGTAATGTTGGGTTTATTTCTTTTATGAATTAAATGGCGTAGTTAAAGAGAAAGTTTGAAAAAATCAAAAGATCTGAAAAGGTTTTTTTTCGAAAAAAAATCCTTTGGACATATTTTGCTTTACAATTCTACAGTCATGAAGTACTGAAAAGATTTGAACAAATTAACGGGAAATATACATTAACTAACTTTTCTTTATGTTGATTAAAATCCAAAAACCTGAAGCACAGTTTGGATGAAAACTTAAGAGTTTGATTAAATCTCGTTTTTTTTTTTTACATGCAACCAATACTTTCCCTATAAAGAATAAGTGAAAAATCGTTTGAATGTAAGGTTTTGTTCTAAATGGGAACTAAGAACTATCCAACAGTTGAAGGTTGACTGAAAACAGCAAAAAACAAGGTCAGAAATAAAATATTACCAACTTTTTTAATGCTATCAACAGTTTCCGTAATCAAAATTGACATGACCTTGCCTATACAAGAACTGTCTCTCTCTCTTTTTGCGATTTTTCAATAGAAAATGAAAATGATACCGTAGCTACCACTATGAACCGCCCCACTCACAATACGTTGCCGTTGGTTTGCATTAGGGAGGCTAATCAATTATTCAAAGCTGGTGTCTCTGTTCAATTAGTTAATTTACTTAATTGATATTGTATACCGTACCGGCACAATTCCCCAACCGAAATATACATACCATGGTAGAAGGTAGGTACCTACAATTTACAGTACCTACAATTTACAGTGACTCAAAATCTCTAGGATATATTAAATTACCAGTTATATGCATGTGTAGAATTTTGTGCTAAACAAGTCTCGTAATAAAATGTTCAAATAAAAACCTAAAATAAAAAATATATAGCTCAAGACAAAACCACACCCTTTCAGATTAGTGCAGTCAAATGGAATCAAAGGCTTCGGTCTTTCGTTTTCCACTCCCATGATAGTGCTGTAAGTCTTTTTCTCTCATCAATGGCCACTTTATCGATAGCTAGGCTGTGGCCTTTGTTTCAGTGCTAACTATTTACTTCCATTAATTAAACTGCATTGTCTAGCTGTCAAGCATTTTATTTTTAATAAATTACAGTTGGGTAAGAATTTATTAATTTGCTTGCTTTGTGAACTGGTTTTAGAGGTTGATTGTAGAAAAAGTGATGTCAGATAATCAAGTCAGCTAGACAAATTAGTGTCATAATTAATCTTATTTTTTGCATGGGAACATTGGGAACATATAACCTTGAGAGAGTTGAATTAAAAATTATCTCTACACTGTTTATTTGAAATGCGGTGAGAAAATTCAATTACTACATTATTCATAAATAAATTTTTGAATTAACAAACTTGCTATAAAATTAGCTTTAGTAACCGAAATTTAGTCTGTTCATAGGTCTACATCTAAAGCCGCAATTAATTTTAAACTTGATAGGTACCTATTCAAAGATGTTAGAAACTTACATAGGGGTGTTTTAGAATTTCAATAAAATGTCGACTCCTGTCACACTACTTTCTTGATTTTAATCAGACCTAATACTACGATAGGGGTACCTAGTACTATGTTCTGAATATGAAGGTTCTGATAAAACTAAGTTCTGAAAAGACAAAGTTTTGAATAGGCGAACTATTTTGGCACAGGGCCATAAATCCTATTAGGGTGAAAAATATATACAAATGGCCTCAAAAATGTATGTCTCGACAGTCGTTTAAAACATTGGCCGCTTTCAAATTTCACTAGATACTCAATGTGGGATGGCTTGTATGTACATATTATGTTTCTGAACGCCATCGCCAGTCAGCTGTTATGTTGACATTTCTCATAGGATAGCTTCGTATCCTAAAATTTTTTGAATAGCTTGGGAAATCTTTTCTGCCAACAGCTGTTTTACCATGAGCTGTGTTTTAATAAGGGATTACAACAACACAAACCTAGCCAAATCGCTTTGATATTAAAGAAATTTGAGAGAAAGCTAAATTTTGGTCCATAGACTCCTATGGATATTTTTAAAAAACTGTAAAACCTCCCGACCGATATGAATGGGGATTACAATTTTAAAGGGAGGTCAAGCCCACAAAAGCAGCTCTTCAGCAATAAAAACAAATTTTGCTGCATAGCTTTCTTTTCAAATCTGTTTTTTTTTTCCAGAACTTTGTCATTCAGAACTTAGTCGTTAAAAACTTATGTTTTCGGAACATCGATACCATTTCAGCACAAGAAATTAAGACCAACCCTGTTTTCTTCTTATATTTCCCGTTCTATTTTGTACAGAACAGATTCATTAAACACATCTAAAGAGAGCCATAAGGTAACGTGGATATTAGTTTTCATTATTTGAAATTTTCTAAATTTATTCTGACAGATATCAAGTACGAAAAAGACAGTTTTAGTCATGCCAGCGTTTGCGGAAAAAGAATAGGGGTGGAATCGGCTTAGGTGATTTGTGATAGTTGACAGTCACAACACAATAGCCAAACTATGGTAATGTGACTGTCAACTATCACAAACCACCTTAGCCGATTCCACCCCAGCTTTTTTGTTATTTAAAGCATAGTTTACAGTTCACATGCGAAAAAAAATCAAAATGATCAAAAAAGATGTTTGCCTTGGCCCAATCACCCCATTGAGTCATAAATGTACTCTTAATTAATAAAATAAGGGTGTCCCGGACTAGAGTGGAATTATTTAAGGGGGTGGCTCTTGGGGTTATTCTAAGAAAAAAATTGTATAGGGGGAAAGTTGTAGGTATCTCCCCTCCCTGAGGCATAGGGGGCAGTTTCTGAAACATTGACTTTAAATGCAAAAAAAAACATTAAAAATCAACGAAAACACATCTAATAATGTGCTTAAGTTTTTTTGAAAGCTAATACTCCATTCTTGCATTTGGTTTCTAAATCAAGTTGTTTAAGCGAATAGTTTTCGAGAAATTAAATTTCAAATTCAAAACTAAAAAAAAAAATCGTGATTTCTTTGTCGATATTTTTCAAAATTTTACGTTATTAAGGGCCTGTTTCACATTCTCTGAGTAAAGTTCTGATTAGTTATTCGACGAATAAATTCTGAGGCAGGGTCATATGTTCACAAATAAAAAAATATTTATGAATTTATAACTTAATCAGGTGGGTCTTAAGACAATAATTGTGAATTTTTCATCTGTGGACTTATTACCCTGTGCTAATATTTATGTGTCGAATATCTAATCAGAACTTTATTCAAACATTGTGAAACAAACCCTAAGTATTTTTTTTGTGTTCAATATTCAATGCCCTCATTATTTTTAAGTCCATTTTTGAGAAATTAAGAAAAAACAAAAGGTACCTTTACCAAAGAAGCCCGAAAAAAGAGTTAGATTACTAGGCTTAAGCCTAGTTAACAGTTCCCGTGCGCAAAAATAAATCTGCAAATATCCTCGCATGTCAAAAATAATTGAGGTGAAATGTAAAATTAATTGTTTGCATGATTGGTTCACAGTTTCATGAAAAAAAAAACTGCTGTCATGGAATGTCATGCAAAACAATGGACCGGCAATTGATTTGCATGCAAAAAAGTGTGGTGAATAAAAGATTTTCGGTCGGTTTATACTTCCCAAAAAAAAATGTATTCACCTCAAGGCATTATTTGCATGCAAATGGTTTTAGCATCCAAAATTAATAATTTTCCATTTTTAGGCCTATAGCTTGTCAATTAAGGGTAAATTAATGACTCAATGGGTGGCTTAGGCCAAAGCAAACGTTTTTCGCCTTGAATATTATTCAACTTGGTGCGCAGAATAGGTGGAAAATCGTTTTGAAAATTTTGATTTTTTTTCGCATCGGAACTGTAAACTATGCTTTAAGCAAAGTATACACTTCCTCAATGAAAAAAAACCTCTGTACATGTATTTTTGCCCTTAAAAAAATGTTTGACGTTTAATTTCTTTTTATTAAGTTTTTTTTTTTTTTATTCAGTTTTCCTGCCAATTTTGTATTGTTTGCATGATTGGCTTACAGTTTCATGCAAAAAAAAACATAGCTGTCATGAAATGTCATGTAAAACAATGGACTGGCAATTGTTTTGCACGCAAAAAAGTGGCGGATAAAATATCCTAGTTTACACTTGCAAAAAAAAAAAAATATATTTTCACCTCAAGGTATTATTAGCATGCAAATGATTTTTGCATCCAAAAATAATTGTTTTCCATTTTTAGGACTATTATTAATGACTCAATGGGTGGTTTAGGCCAAGGCAAACATTTTTCGCCTTGGATATTATACAATATGCAGCATAGAAAGGTGGAAAAATTGTTTTAAGAATTTTGATTTTTTTTTCGCCATGTCATTAGAATATGACATGTGTTTGCTTTTGCACAGAGCAGTCTCATTCAGATTTTTTTTGCAAACTGTAAGCTGCCGATGACTAAAAAAAATTTGTTTAAATCGAGGACATTTTTTCTTTGACGATTGATGAACATTTTTATTTCTCCCAGAAAAGGTTTTTCTTTTTGCGACTGCATGCTTAATTTATTGAAGCCTCCATTCGTCGTTTTAAGTGGACGGAAAACACGAAATAATGGTTCTACCAACACATCGCCTAGCTCGTGAATAAACTATAACTGTCGGGTTGCTACTAGACTTGGGCATTCCCAAAGAACAGTAGTACCTCATGGCATGATTGTTAGTGCGTAGGACTGTCATGCCGGAGGTGTGGGTTCGATTCCCAGCCGTGCCATCTAAAAACAAATGTCTTATCTGTGTTACGCCACTTGCCAGGAACTGACAAATCCCCCAAGAGTATACTTGTCAAACATGAAAAAGTGCTTCTCATTTAGCCGTTCGGTCTCAGCAAAAAACTGTAAGTCGCATCCATTCCTGCTAACAACACGCACAAAGGAATGGATGAGAGCTCTAATTCAATAGGCCCAAGTTCTCCACGAGCTGTTGCGCCACCCAATTTATTTATTTATTATTCCCAAAGAACATAAAATTAATTATCTTCCACCTCTTCGTCCTGTAACCCTCTTTAGATAAGTCAGCTGGGGGCTTCTGCCCTTAGCTAGGTAAGCTTTAAAGGAAAGTTACATATCTGAAGTGTAAATGACCAAGATCAAGCTTATTTTAACCCCGCACACCACCAAAGGCTAAGAAAAAAAACCTACCAGACTTTTGTATTGGATATCAAGATGCACCTATAAACCTTCATACTAAGATTTTGGTATCCACTCCGAAAATCTGCTATAGGCTCTTGTACTACTCGGGCAGGTAAAAACCAGATAAGATAGTAAAATCAGATCGTTACCCCGAGAATTCACTTAAAATTTATTAATTTCTTCAAAGAATCATTAAGTACATTCATTGTTTCTTTTCATATGTGAGAACAAAAATAAACAATGTACATACAAATTGAAATAAAATAAAATGCACGACTGGGTCGCACGTACTTGCTCTTATGTTCAAGACACTGCGAGTTTAAGAAAATTGTATATACAAACATGGAAATTATGAGAGAAAAATGTAGAGAAGCATGAAATACGACATTTAAATTAGCTAAAACAACTCTTTTGACAGTTTGAGGTGCAAAAAAAGTATGCCATCTTAATTCATGATGGAATATGATTGTACGGGAAAAAAAATTTTAAAATCGTTGGAGCGGTTTTTTTTAAATTAATTTTTTATATATAAAATTCTTAAAACATTTTTAAGAATAAATTTTGGTATGCAGATTTAAACTATATATTTATGTGTATATAAAAACAAAATTTGAAAAAAAATTGTCAACCCGTTTTTGAGATATCGAATTTTCAAAAAAAAAGTTTGAAAATTTTTTTTAAAAATCCAAAAACTTTTTTTTGAAAATTTTGATATGCAATATTATTAAATCCTATCTGAAATTTGTATATAAAAAAATCATTTAAATCTGTTAAGCTGATAACGAGAAAACTCAAAATAAAAAAATACGTTCTATGACAGGTACTACTAATAGTTGGTATGTGTAAAATTTAATAATTTTTGATGGTAGATCGTACTAATTTTAGTATATGAAAAAAGTTTAATCAAAATCGTAGGAGTCGTTTTCAAGCAAAAAAATATTTTCTTTTGCGGTTTTTTCACTTTTGTATGGAAGGTACCGTTATTTTTTCATAAATGTAAAATTTTTTCTAAAAATATCTTAGAGAGTACTAAAAAAGTCTTAAATATCGAGTTTCAAAAAAATCTATGATGCCGTTTTCGAAATATTTGATTTTCCAAAAAAAAATTTGAAATATTTTTTAAAAATCCAAAAAATATTTTTTCAAAAATATTGGTACACAAAACAATTAACATTTCTTGGAAGCTTTTGTATAAAAAAAATATTTGAAATCGGTCATACCATTTTGAAGAAAATAAAAAATTAAAAAAATGGTTCCTTGGGAGGTACCATTAATAACCATTTTTGAAAAATGGTTTTCCACCCAAAGAAAGCTTTTACTAAAATAAATTTATTAAATTTTTTTTTAGAAAAGTTGTCGAGCCGTTTTTGAGATAAATACGATTATGTAAATTTGCCAAAAAAAAATGTTTGACAGGTACCATTGTTTTTGGTTCTAAAAAAAAAATGAAAAAAACGTGTCGGCAGAATCACCAAAAACCACTATGTACCAAGTTTGAAGAAAATCGATCGAGCCGTTTAGGCTGTAGACGAACAGACAGACAGACAGACAGACAGACAGACAGACAGACAGACAGACAGACAGACAGAATTTTGCCACCCACTTTTTTGGTGTTCTCTATCATCGTAATATCATGTTTGATTGTTATCTCAAATTTTTTTTTTGCACGAATCCAAAACTTGCCTTATAGTACCTATAATCGCAAGTAAAAACAATTAAAAAACTGGCCTTTGGAGCTCAGGAAAAAGGTCAACACTTAAATAAGTTCAACAATGTTTAATTTAATCGATTTATAATTTAGATATAGCAACTGGGTACCTACTAGGTCTATAGACTTTTCTGACTAATCAAAAAAATCTTGTTGCTTTTATTTGAAGTTATTACAAATCACATTCACAAATACACTTTCACACCCAATCCGAACGTTTTGTGGGTCATTTTTCTAAAATAAAAGAAAAGTTAAGTTCTCGTACAAATGTACCTAGCTAACTAGCTTATATAAACGTCTCTAGACTCCATCAGGTGTCAAACGCATTCATCAGATAAAATTGTTCTAATTGTTTGTGTATGCTTAGATAACACTTATACAATATTGTTATCTTTTATAATTTTATATTCGAAACAAATTTTCAGAGTAAGCAGTGAGATATTATTTGTAGATATGCAATGGTGCTGCATAGGTATCCGAATGTTTTTTGATTCGATATTATTTTTTCTAAAACAAGTATAGTGCAGGTTTATTGTTCAGATTGAGGTGTTTAAATATTATTTTATTATAATAATTGTGGTTATATTTTTATATTTTATAATGACAAATATAACGAGATTTTGGAGCAATTCATTCGGAAAGATATGTGAGTTCTTATAATCTGTTGGATTTTTCTAATATATAGGTAGATCTATTCAATGTTCGGAGGAAATAAATGCCAGTTTAGCAATTTAAAATGTCGTTTTTCATTGAAATGTGAATGATTTGATTTTAAAATCTAGAATTTCTGTCTTGAATGAAACATCAGGGAATATTTTTGAGTAGATTCAGTTTACACACATAACATACATACACGCTTGCACTAAAAATGTCGTATGACGTCGGCAAAAATAATACAAAACAAAAAAATTGGCCTATTTCGATTCGTCGTTTTACAAGACAATGTTTGCATGTATGGGAGGATGCAGATAAAACCTCTCAAACTAGAAAGATCGCATCTTTCGTCTTAAGATCTCATCTTTTCTGCTATAAAACATGAACAAATGGAAAAAGTGCAAATCTTTTCACAAAAAGATCAAAACTTTTCAATAATAAAAAATGATATAAGTTTACTTTTTAACAAAAAAAGATTTTGTGCATCTGACTGATGACGTGAAATGAAATATGAAAAATCTTTTGTTTTTGTGTGGAAAATGACATTTGACTTTTATTCGATTCTTCATGTGATTTTTATGATTTTGTTTTTCGTAAAATATCGTTCGCGAATGAGTCATACGGATCTTTACAATTCTCAATCGACCTTCTCACGAACCATACAAAATTTAAGTTTAGTTAGTTTTAGTTAGAACGATAAAAATTTCGATCTATACAAATTTATAGTTTTCTCACGAACAAACTTAATACTTTTTTTTTGTATTTCTCGTTCGTGAGAGATCGAAAAAAAAAATAAAATCAGGTCGATTATAGTTCACTCAAGATAAGGATCCGAAAAGATCCTTAAAACGAATCATTCACCATATATAAGCCATTTACTACGCTTGCGAAGGTGATTTTAGACCAATTCCTTAACATTTGTTTATTTTGAAAACAGGTTATTTCAAAAATATGTCAACATATTGCAACTTCGTTGTTCCCTGAGTAAATTCAATAAAATTGACACAGATGATAGCTGATAGAAAAGTAATAAAATGCACGACTGGATCGCACGTACTTGCTCTTATGTTCAAATTGTGTGGGACTTAAGGAATTTAAAAAATATTCAAATAATTATAGAAAAAGTATAAAAAGCATTTAAATCGTTCTTTTAATTGTATAAACAGTGATAAATAACTTAGAGCTCAAAAAAAGTATGTCATTTGATTACTTGAAAAAATATGAATATATGCAAAAGAAAAATTTAAAATCGTTGGATCCGTTTTCTTAAAAATTAATTTTGTATGTATACAATTTTTTGTAATATTTTTGAAAAAAAAATTTTGGTATGCCAATTTTGAGTAACTTAAAACTGAAAACTAAAATTACAAAACAATACATCAACCCGTTGCAACTTCGTTGTTCCCTGAGTAAATTCAATAAAATTGACACAGATGATAGCTGATAGAAAAGTAATAAAATGCACGACTGGATCGCACGTACTTGCTCTTATGTTCAAATTGTGTGGGACTTAAGGAATTTAAAAAATATTCAAATAATTATAGAAAAAGTATAAAAAGCATTTAAATCGTTCTTTTAATTGTATAAACAGTGATAAATAACTTAGAGCTCAAAAAAAGTATGTCATTTGATTACTTGAAAAAATATGAATATATGCAAAAGAAAAATTTAAAATCGTTGGATCCGTTTTCTTAAAAATTAATTTTGTATGTATACAATTTTTTGTAATATTTTTGAAAAAAAAATTTTGGTATGCCAATTTTGAGTAACTTAAAACTGAAAACTAAAATTACAAAACAATACATCAACCCGTTTTCGGAATATTGAATTTTCAAAACAAAATTTGGAATCTTTTTTTAAAAACAAACATTTATTTTTTCCAAAATTTTGGTATGCAGTATTATTTATGTTCTAACAAAGCTTTTTTGCAAAAATTTTTATTGAAATCGGATGAGCGGTTAATGAGAAAACCGAAAATCAAAGAAACCGTTATATGGCAGGTACCATTAATAAATGTTTTTGGTGATGTACACGCTGTCTACAATAATACACTGATTTTTTTTTTTATCAAAATCGTTGGAGCCGTTTTTGAGATAAATAAGCTTTTCCTTAATGGTTGTATGGCAAGTAGCTACCGTTATTTTTTGAGCTAAAAAAAATTTCAATTGCCCCTCTGGAGAGTTACAAAAAAACCTTAAGTTCAAAGTTTGAAGAAAATCGCTTCAGTGGTTTAGGCTGTAGGTTGAGGTACGGACAGACAGACAGACAGAATTGCGCCACCCACTTTTTTCGTGTTCTCTATCATCGTAATGTCATGTTTGAATGTTATCCCGAAAAAATTGTTTTTTGCACGAATCCAAAACTTGCCCATAGTAGGTACCTATGTATATCGCAAGTAAAAAAGAAAAAAAAATATTTGGACAGGTGTTTAAAAAAAAAAACGTCACGATCGTGTTAAACGCTGATTATGAGCAGCCTGTCTGCCCGAAACGCATTCGATATTTTGTTAAATTTTTGACGAATAAAAATTGAATTTTGTTAAAAGTTATATTTTGGTTGTTTTTTTAATAAATTCATAAATTTTGTGGTCAAAAAAGGAACTTTGTTTTAAAAAACAATATTATGTTCTTCAAATCTTACCGGTCTACCAATTTTCATCTTTCTACAACAATCGAAAGTGCCCCATTTAATTGATAACAATTTTGGTGGATTCCACGCCCCATGAATAGAAAATCAAAAATTTTCGATTTTTTTATAATTAACACGCATTCAAGGGATTATGAATACCCTTTAACTGTTATACTTAACACAGTGCGAGCGTTTAGGAAGTAGTAAGAAGATTAAGTAGGAGATAACGACGCACATTTGCCTTAAACGTGTGAATATCAAAATGGGAAGGAAAACTAGAGCTGGGTAAGGAATTTCATATTCGTTTAGTACGGTTGAAAAAAGAATCTCTATATTTAACGGTTTGTATATGCACCAGGCAACCGTTAGCGTTGTGCAAAATTTCAAAATTCGACTTCCGTTGCGTGCATTTGCATTCGTGCATTTAACATCTCTCTCTCTCTCTCTCTCTCTCAAAAATGTTTAGCTTTTCCCTAAATCAAGGACAGTTTCCTCGGATATGGAAATCATCTTTCATAACTCCTGTACACAAAAAGGGTCCGAAGAGCGATGTTAACAACTATCGTCCCATTGCTAAGCTTTCACACATACCCAAACCTTTCGAAAGTATTTTGTATGAAACCTTAAATTTCCACTGCAAATCTCTCATCTCCTCCTCACAACATGGCTTTCTCAAGTGCCGGTCTACAACCACTAACCTTGTTCAATTTGTGTCCTACACCCTCTCAGCCTTAGAGGAAGGCTACGAAGTTGATGCTATCTCAGCAGATTTCAGCAAAGCCTTCGACAAAATTTCCCATCAGCTTATTCTCTTCAAACTATCCACTATAGGGTTAGAACTATCTTTGTTAAAATGGGTTTGTTCTTACCTTGAAAACCGTTATTACAGCGTTCGATTCAGATCTACCACCTCTTGCCCTTTCTTAGCTACCTCCGGTGTCCCCCAAGGTAGCCACCTAGTCCCACTTTTATTTATTTTCGCTATTAACGATATTGAAAGGGTCATCAAACATTCTTCTATCTCTCTGTACGCCGATGATACCAAATTCTTCAAGACCATTTCCTCAAAAAATGTCTCTTTCCTTATTTAACAGGATCTTAACAGTTTTTCAGTTTGGTGTCTTAAAAATAGCTTGGAGCTAAACGTCGCCAAATGCCAATCAATCATTTTTTCACGCAAACGTATCAAATCTCCTCCCCGTCTTTACTTGCTCCATAATCAACCCATACCCATAGTTGATAATATTCGTGACCTTGGCATTTTATGTGACCCAGAGCTTAATTTTCTGACTCACATAGACGAAATCATTCTCAAAGCAAACTCAGCGCTCGGCTTCGTCAAAAGATGGTCCGAAGAATTCTCCTACCCCTATGTTACCCGGTCCTTATATATATCATTTGTTAGTCCTCTCTTAGAATACGCCTCTCAAGTTTGGTCCCCTTACCAACTTACTCACATTTCAATAATTGAGAGCATCCAGTGTTGTTTCTTACGATTTGCTCTTCGAGCTCTATCGTGGAACAATCCTCTGATACTGCCTCCCTATCTAGTTCGCCTTAAACTAATAAACTTGAATTCGTTTGAAGAACGAAGAGAAATATCAGACATTCTCTTCATTCATTGACTTCTCTCTGGTTCCGTTGACTGCATATCGCTCTACAACTCTGTCTATTTTAATACTAACCCTCGTTATACACGTAATCTTCGTCTCTTTTATATACCCCCCCACCGAACCTCTTACGGCTCCAAAGAACCAATCTCTCGTATGCTGCGGGCTGTTGATTCAAACATGTGCTCCTTCGACTTTAACCTAAGTAGGTACTCCTTCCTTAAAAAATCGACATCTGAGCCGCTCAACGCCTCACGAAACTTAGCTTAAGTTTTTAGTTTTTAAGTTAGATTAAGAATTAGCTTGTATTAAGCCGAATAAATGTGGGTTTTTGCCCCCACCAAAAATTCAATATCGCGCATTCCTCATCGAAATATTTTCTTTCCGTCATTCCTGATCCTATCCATCGTATCTCCTGAATCGCCGTAATGTATCCCTTGTACCGCGAGAGGATAGATTCAAGATTTTGAGTAGCACCTGGCGTATAGAGTGTATCCGGCGGTTACTAACGTGGAGGTTATGTAAGCACTTGATGTGTAGGGAAAGATACAGCTCGTGGCCCACAGTTCCTACAACATCTAACCACCGTGCGCTTATGTCGCCACTAACAAGGCATCTTGAGAAAAACTAACCACATTGTGAATTCTGGAACATGGTCAAGGAACAACGAGGCAACCTTTAAGCCTTAATTCACACAACACCTTTAACATAAATAGTGTAATAGAATACTAAAAAAAGAACTAATTAAATTAAATATTTTATCTTTTTAGTTGGTATAGTACTAACTCCAGATGACACTTAGACATTAACAAACGTCAAAAAGGTGTGTTTGGTTAATATTTTGCACGAACTGTAAAGTAATCAAATAAATAAAGTAACATCATACAACCTTAGCATTCGGTTGTTTAAAATTTAGCGCAAATAAGTCTTAACTGGTCATATTATTACCTTAACACCTTATTTCGCAATTGGGGTTGAACCGGTGCGGTGGCGGTGGTGAGTGGAATCATCCAATACAAATCTGTTCTACCACTGGTCTCGTAAATAAGATGAGTTTGGCATATTATTGCGTGTTCGAGATAATAAGTTTCCTTTTGGAAAGAATTCTCCATTACATTCGCAGATTTAAACCTTTTTGTGTTTCATCTTACAAAGTAAACAACCTAAATAAAAAAACAAACGTTTCTCTGAAAGATGCGAACATATCTATACATAGCTAAATCTATCACTATAATTGAACAGATTCCTGAAGTCTTGATGTATTCTCGTACGTTTTCATTCTCGTCGGTTGTTGTGTCAAAATCTACGCAATTGTGACGCAAACTTAAGCAAACTTTAAATTCTTGAGATGAATAAAGATATAGCTATAATTCTCAATTGAGAATAGATTGAAAACTTAAAAAGTAGGTCGATGGAATTGACATGAGGCTCGTTGTTATATGGTGAACCAGGCGAAATAACATTGAAACTTTTATGAAGTTTAAAGTAGATTTTTTTGTTACTTTAAGTTTTATATTGTCGATGACTTAAGAGTTGGAATATTTTTTTTAGATATTTTTTTTTATGGACTTGAAATAACTTCTACGGCCTTGTGCAACTCATATATTATTATGAGAAATTAAGGCTCCAAGTCATGCTCATTAATTCTCACCAAATACAAATTCGTGACTTGTCTTTTATTATATGAGTGTTTGCGTTTATATGAAAACTTAATACATTTCTATTCGTTTTGTATACATAAACTTTGCAAAATACTGCAAAATTGAAATTAAACTTCAAACCTCACCCACAAAGCTAACAGTTTATTCTTGATGATGTAATTCTGAGAGAGAAATTTAGTACGATTAGGTAATCAAACCGAATTTATTTTATAGTCAACATCAAATATATACTCGTTCACATGATGGTGTTGTTTGAGTTGAGAAAATCAATACCTAATACTTATAGTATTTTGCTTGCTATATTCGTATCATTGAGGAACAAACAAAAGAAGTAAAATGTGTTCATTAAGGGTCGATTACATCATCATCATCATTGCAACAACATCCACACTTTTGTGCTGTATGCAAGATTATAATAAAAACTGATATCTAGCCATCTTCATCGTTAATTATTATTCAAAGGGATGCGTTTCTGTCGCCAAACACAACACAAAATCTTCATTTTCTTGTTCAGATTTTCCTGTTCGATAACAACAATAGCTTAAACAACCAAACATGGAAATTTTTTTTTTCATTTTCTACTCAAGTGGATAGGATAGGATATACGTAAGTACATGTGATGGTAAAAGGCAGATCTGCAAGAATCATCAAGAAAACTTAACAAGGACCTTTATTATAGAAAAAAAGTGAATAATGTTACCAATAAACATATGACATTTTACTCTTGAGAAAACAATCAGCACATTTTTCGAAATCATGTTGGTTAAAGCACAATTTTTCGCTTGGCGGAGGAGTTATCGAAGGTATCTAAAATCACAAAGTATAGTACCTATGCCTGTTGGGTAACGTGAAATGTTCACCAAGTTTTCCTAACTTGGGCTTTTTCTCATTCTGATAGGAAATATAGATATAACAGAAATATTTGCATTTCTCGAACACCACCGCAATGTTTCATACTTACTTATCCAGCTCCCAATCCATGAAGGGTCGTAGCCTGAGACACGACAGCCTTCCATCCTCTACGATACTGAGCATGCTGCTTCTAGTAATCTAGAAGTCTTTTAAACCGGAGGTTCGGTCTTCTACGTTCTCTCGAACCTGGGGGCTGGTATTTAATATTGTTAACGCTCAAAAATGGAGTTTATCATTTTAAAGTAGTTAAAAAAATACTTCGCGAAGGGTGGCAACACCCAACCATATACCAACATTTTTGCACCCGCAAAACCTATTCTATGACATCAGAAATAGTTGAATCGGTTATCGTGCTCTGTAGTTAGAAGCGATTTTTAATATTTTTAACGCTCAAAAATGGATGTTGTTATTTAAAAGTAGTAAAAAATACATACTTCCCGAAGGCTGGCAACACTCAACCCTATATCAAAATTTGCGCATACTCAAAACGATACGAATCGGTTGAATCGGTTTCGGTTACCGTGTTCAGGAGTTAGAAGCTGTTTTTAAAGACTCTTCGCCGAAGCCTTACTGTCCATGTCCATTCTCTCGATGTGGCCGAGTCAATGTAGTCGACCTGTTTTGATTTTCTGGACTTCATCCACATTCCACATCTTGATAAAGCTCATAGAGTTCGTGGTTTTATGTTCTCCATTGGCCCTACTCTTACATAGGACTTAATATCTGTCGAAGAATTATTGTTTCGAAGGAGCCCAGTACCAGCTCTCCTTTTTTGCTTAGCGCCCAACACTCGGCGCAATAAAGCAGAACTGGCGGGTGTTAGGGTTTTATAAAGCATGCACTTTGTCTTTTGTGTGAGGAGTTTCGAACCCATCTGTTGCGCCAAATCGAAGTAGCACCAATTTGCTAGGGTAATTCTCCGTTGGATCTCCATTAAGATGTCGTTTGAGGGACTTATTTTTACTCTGAAGTAGATGAACTCCTTAACTACTTCGAAGTTGTTGCTATCAATAGTGACATTTTGTCCTAACTGGTTGACAGATCTTTCATTGTTTGTTGATAGCATGTACATATTTGGTCTTGTCCTCGTTCACAAGTTTAACCTAATCTTCAACTGCCGGGAAAACCTCTACAAGGGCCTGTTGGGAGCGGCCGATGATGTCGATATCATCAGAAGTAGAAAATGGACAGACCTGTTGAAAATATCGCCTTCAGTCTTAACGCCTGCACTGCGCACTGTTAGTTCCAGAACGAGATTACAGAAGTCACATGATAGCATTTGTTTGGAGTAGTTCGGAAGAGCTTTTCCCTAGTTGCATATTGCATCGTGTATTTTCCAATGTCACGCAACACAACTGGGGTCCCAAGTTCAGCCATTTCCATATATAGCTCCTAACGATGAATGACATCATATGCAGCTTTAAAGTCTATGAATAGATGGTGAGCCTGGACTTGAAATTCGTTGGTCTTTTCCGAGACTGGTTATTGCCTGACAGTGAATATTTGGTCTATGGTCGATCTGCCTGGCTGGAAGCAGAACGGGCTAAGACGCTCACATATTAGGTACGTTGGATAGGATCTTGTATGCGACGTTTATCAGGGATATGCCTCGATAGTTCTTGCAGGACATATGATTACATTTTTTGTAAATGGGACATATGGGGCTGATGGACCAGTCATCGAGCATGCTTCCTTCCACCCAAACTTGGTTCATGCACCCTTTCAAAGCATCCCATCCGTGCTTGAAGAGCTCCGCTGGTAAACCATTAGATCCGGCAGCCTTGTTGCTCTTGAAATTCTTTATAGCTAAGTCTAGATCTACTTGGGTGGTAGTACTAGGTCTTCATTGACTGGAGTTTGGTTCTCTTCTTGTTCTATTTCTCGCTCTATCTGGATGCTCATTCGGAAGCTGCTGGAAATGCTCCCTAGATACATCTACTATTCCCTGTGCTTTGGTGACTAAAGGTTACTCCGCTGTTTCGAAGAGCCTGCGTTCCGGTTTTAAGGCCAACAGCCAGTTGCTTGGATTTTTTATAAAACTTCCGGGTATTGTTTCGATCGCAATATTTTTCGATCTCCTTGAGCTGGGAACGCTGTGTACGCCCACTTCTTTCTACGCAGGATCGTCTTCTCCTCCCTACTCCTTGTTCGATACTCTTCTGCATGTGCATCTTCTGTCACCTTTTTAGCTGTACGCAATCATCATCATACCATGCGTTCTTTTTCGGTGGTGGTTGGAAACTTTTTGTGGTTTCGGCTGCCTCCTTGATGATATCGGGATACTAGGACCACTAATTGTTGGCGTAAATGCACATCGGAGAGGTTCTTGCTCAGACGCTCACTTAAGGCTCTGGTGACTCCAGGTATGTTAAGGCGACCAAAGTCAAATTTCTTCTTTCGGGTGAATTGTAGTTTCTTTTCATTTGACAGTCGAGCTCTTAACCTTGCCGCAACAAGGAAATGATCAGAGTCGATGTTTGACCCTCGAAAAGTACGCACGTCTAGATATTCCGTCCATTATCACATGCTTGATTTGGTTGGTGTATTGACCATTTGGGGAGCCCTGAAAACTTTGTGCTACTTATCACCGTATTAAGAGCTTTCGAAAAGTCTATTAATTAGAAGCTTTTATAATTTTTTTCTTCGGGGAGGCTATGTCTACCAACTAATCCGCCGAAGGTGTCTTCCTTTCCAATTTGACCATTGAGGTCTCCGAGCAAAATTTTAACATATAACTCCGTTAACTTCATCCTTTCAAGAGCTTTCAACTACATTGTGAAAGACGTGTGCACCTATAAGGCTTATATTTTCGAAAGTGGCTTTGCTTCTTAACCGATTTCCCACGAAGAATCCGCATCCTTACAGGTGTAGTCTTTCATCACAGCTTTAATAAATGTCGCAATCTTTTCATTTCTTAATACCTGATCCTATGTATCGCACCTCATGGATTGCGGTAATGTCTGCCTCATACCGCGTGAGACCAGACTCAAGTTTTTGAGTTGCACTTTTAGAGTGTAAAGGGTTCTCACATTCCAAGTACATATCTATATCTATCTATCGTTATCCGTTGACGTGTCTTGTTGCCATTTGACGGTTATCATTATCTATCTATCTCATAACCAAATTTGTTGTACGTCGTAGGGAAGTAAACTCAACGACACAAGCCACAAACCTGCAGGACCAGGTCCTTGTTAAGCCTTAGGGCAGCAAGCTGTATAATACCATACTAGTATAGCCCACTACGGGGGTACGAGCGCTGCCGTTGCGTTTGCCCTTTAAGAGCTCAGCCGCCACCATGCACCATGGCAATAACTGAAAATCCTTACCGACCTTAACTCTTAGTATGCTAGAGTAGCTCGTGTTAGATCTCTGTCTTCCAGACTGTTGGTGACAATGACACCGTTGATTCTCTATGTTAAATTCATTCGCTGCACACCATACTTCTGATAAGCTCATTCCGATAAAAGATTATAGTGTTGCTATTTTTGACTTTTGTTCAACACTCGCGCTTATCAGTTAAGCAAGTCAATTCCAGATGAACAAGACCAGTATCCGATGGTTTTCACATGGAGGTAAAATAAGCACAGTAAAACCAATAACTGACTACCCGCTTATACTACAAGGCCCAACCATGAGATTGGAACCCTCCAAAATTTGGAAATACAAATCTTCTTTAAATTATGTTGTATACAAAAATTTTGGTTTAACTGCATATCAGCCCTTGAATGAAAAGATATTTATACAATATGCTTTGTAGGGCATTTCTTTCGCATACACACATAATGTAGATGCTCAAGCTCTATATGCAACTCCCTATTTATATTCCTTCTTTCGATTTTGTTGGTTTACCGGAAGGTAAGACAACAACTATGACGCCGACGTTGAATAATAGAAGACCCATATTTACTATTTGTATAATAGGATTCTTTGTTATCTTATGAATAATCAATTATGTTAATCAAAATAAGCAAAAAGCGCGTTCAGTTGAATAATGAACTAACTAAGATTGATTTTGAGCTTATAATGAAAAATGTCAGCCTTAGTTCGCGTTGCGTTGCGTCGTTTGGTCATTGACCGTAAAAATTAAAAAATATAAAATTGATAAAGGTATTTGAGTCATATCTATGGTATGGTAAGAAAGTCGAATAAAGTGTTTGATACGTCTTGACTTAAAGTATAGGTAGTAATTCAAACTTTCTTAACTGTTATACTTAAAATAAACTAAATATAATTCATCAGATAAGACCTGTCAAAAGCAAACTGGAGTTTCCAATTTTCCATACAATCTATCGATAACCAGTACGTATGTAATTCGTGTCGATAGCAAAGTTTTTCTTCGGGGTTAAGTTAAGCGCTGAGAATTCTCTTACCTAACTCCGAAAGGGATAAGAACCTAGTTTTTGTATTTAACATATATAAATTATTTAGCACCAACATTTTTTTTTGAAGAATTCTCTCCGGATTTGAACAAAACACGCCTCATATTTCTGTTTGGTAACTTTGTTACTGTTCATAAACTGTCAAAAATTCTTTTTGGTTTTGAAAGCAAGTTGTGCAACGCTGCCATACGAGCTCGAACGAAGTTTCAAATAAACAACCAGACACAATAGGTCTGTTTGTTTACTTCTCAAATCTGCCAATTTCTACGAATTTTAGTTCAAAGTTCTGTTGAAGTTCATATAGAAAAATAAAATTGACAGCACTTAGGACTAAAATGTCCAGTTTTGGGAAGTAAACGAACAAGGGTAATGAATCAGAGCCTGATTACACGATTCTTCTGTCGTTTCATGTTTCGTCTTTTTGACACATTGAGTGAGGGGTGTAGAAATGTAAAGAGAATGAAATAACGAAAGATTTTTTCCGGTTGAACTTTGACGTTTATGAATTGACAATCGAATTGAGGCGGGGATGCTTATAAACTTTGAATAATGAGCTTTAAAATAGTTTTTCATAATGAAATAGGTAAATTTGAACAAGAAGTGATTTAATAATATTTTAAAGGATTACACCGGGCAACAAATTTTGGCTTTGTTGCTGAATTAAAAAATCTGCATGAAAAAAGTTTCTGAAAAAAATGATTTATGAAGTTTTTTTTTCCAAAATATAAAAAAAGTAAAAAAATAATGTTAACTATTTTTTTATTTTAATTTCAAAAAATGACCCTCCCTCATAATCGGGGGAGATACGCCCCTTCCAATACAATTTTTCTGGTTTTGACAACACACGCTCGATTATTTTATTGATGCATCTTATGGAAACTCTGCAAATCAAAGTGTGAGTTATGAGAACATGTAACTAAACTAACCGTTGAATCTCGAAAAACTGAACTAAGATATAGGTACTGTGAGCGTCAAAAAAAAGTGTACAGCTGTGAACTGCGTTTTCGTAACTCTGTTGAAGAAAATAGATTCGATCTTTTAGGAAAATACTTATTTTGTTTTTTGAAGCGGTTAATCTTCAATGAATTGGCATAAAAAACTTAACAAAAAATATTATAATAAAAATTCAATAAAAAATAACTAAAAATACTTAATTTTTATGGCGTCAAAAGAAAGTGTACACTATTCAATTAAAGCGAAAAACTGTAAACCAATACTTCGTCTGCTTCCCTTTTGTCCTTAGGACGGCTTCTATGCTGGGTTTTGACTCTACTAGCTTCCTGTCAATTCAGCTGGCATTTTTTGCCACTCTTCAAACAAAATTGAATTTTGTGCCTTTTTGCTAAATAATTTCCTCTTTTGGATCTGTTTGTACAGATAATCTCACAAATTCTCAATGAGGTCAAGGCCTGGGTATCGCGGAAGGTCTGCTAGTTGCTTAGAAGTACCATGGAGTAACCATTCCTTGACCAATTTCGATGTATGCTTGAGGTCGTTGTCTTGTTGGAAGACCCATGAATCAGTTAACCCCAGTTTTGCAACACTAAACGGCAAATTGTCCCTTAAAATATTAAGGCAATCTTCAGTCCTCATTGTATTATCAATAAAGACAAGGTTTCTAACTCCAGAAGACGTCATTCATCCCCTGACCATTACCAAACCTCCCCCGTGCTTTTTGCAAGAAACCTGTTTAATTCAGTGTTTTTCAGTTGCCATATTTTTGGTGGCTGTTTTGAGCCAAAAATAGCAATTTTAATCTCGTCCACTAACAAGATCATTTTCCAGAATGATGAACCGTAATTTTTATATTTCTTGGCATAAAAAAGTTTTCACTTTCGATTTTTTTCGGAAAGGTATGGCTATACGGCAATGTTTTTGAGATGGTTCGGTAATGGTCTAGGGATTTCTGAGACGGTTCGGTAATGGTCTGGGGATGTATGGCGTCATCTGGAGTTGGAACCCTTGTATTTATTGACAGTACGATGAGGACTGAAGATTGCCTTAATATTTTAAGAGACAATTTGCCGTTTAGTGTTGTAAAACTAGGGTAAACTGATTCATGGGTCTTCCAACAAGAGAACGACCTCAAGCATACATCGAAATTGGTCAAGGAATGGTTACTCCATGGTACTTCTAAGCAACTAGCACACCTTCCGCGATCCCCAGGCCTTGACCTCATTGAGAATTTGTGAGATTATCTGTACATACAGATCCAAAAGAGGAAATTATTTAGCAAAGAGGCACAAAATTCAATTTTGTTAGAAGAGTGGCAAAAAATTCCAGCTGAATTGACAGGGAAGCTAGCAGAGTCAATACCCAGACGCATAGAAGCTGTCCTAAAGGTGAAAGGGAAGCAGACAAAGTATTGGTTTTAAGTTTTTCGCTTTAATTGAATAGTGTACACTTTCTTTTGACGCCATAAAAATGCAGTTTTTTTTTTTTTTTTTTATTGAATTTTTACTATAATATTTTTTGTTAAGTTTTATATGCCAATTCATTGAAAATTAACCGCTTCAAAAAATAAGATAAGTATTTTCCTAAAAGATCGAATCTATATTCTTCAACAGAGTTACAAAAACGCAGTTCATAACTGTACACTTTTTTTTAACGTTCACTGTAGGTCTTACGCATATTTCTGTATTCAAGATGACTAGACGCGTAAAAATTTGTTGAAATTGTTCATGATACTTTTTCACTGTTGCCCAGTGTTATAACTATACATTTTACTATTTTCCAATAAATGAACCTCAAATTTTTCGAACGTCAAAAATACGAATGGAATTTTTTCTTTCTATGTAATCACGAAGGTACGTACCTGTCAAAAAGACGAAAGACGAAACGAACGTAAAAAAAAAAGTGCAATCAGGCCCTTAGATGAAAGAAGATAGACTGAGGTTAACTTCGATTACTACAACTGTCAAATTTTAGGTTCGTTAAGTTGATGAGTCGCGTTCAGATATTGGTGAATGTTATGTTATGTTTCCACCATAGGTTTATCTCATTTCAGATTTTATTAATCTTTTTGGTGTTTTTACCGCACAAAAAAACTTTAATTTGTTTTTAACTTTTTGAAGTTTGATGGATATGGAGAGTTAAACAAGGTTTATAAATACAACAATATACTTATGTATCTTGGGAAATATGAAACGAAATCATCAAGGTTTTGCATTTCAATGATTTAAATGACGATTGAGAGTTTTTTTTCTCATTGCAATACACTTAATTGGTATTAATGTTCTCCTACTTCAATACTCATGTACAAATTGCAACTTTCCTAAAAAAAATTTTTTTTTTTTTTTTTCAATTCGATTAATATTTTTTCAATATTTTGGTTGCGCTGCCATAGGAAATGAATGGACTGAAAAAAAAAGAAAGTTCTTATCACACCAACAAAACTATTTAATTTATCTAACCTTATCAAGTTTAAAAACTTCTAAACACCTGGCCTTAATAAAATAACTTAGAAGTCCATAATCTTTATTGGTCTAGGCTCACTTTAACCACTAGTCTATTTTTTCTCCCGCTTATCGATTCTGAAATAAATTGCATTTTCCATTCAATAAATCACGTCACCTGAGGAAAAACAATAATTTATTCCCTCAAAGTACTTTCAGTTTTGTTAATTTAAATCTATTTATTTTCATTTCAAGTCAATAAAGCAATAAATCACCTAGAAAGTCTTTGTAATAGATGTATAATCAGATATTGTCTATTCGTTTACATGCAGACTTTTGTCCGCATTTTTTTTTTTTAACAAGTGACAGGTGTTTTGAAGTCGCTAGGTCAGTAAAGGAGCAAAACAATATGTATGTCGCATCATTTGGTTTTTCGTTTACATAGCTAGTCCTTGATAAAATATTTTATTTGACAAATAAAATGGCGAAAGATCATACTTCGAAAATGGAATGGAACTCAAGCGATGATAGAGAAGACGAAAGAAGTGGTTCCAGAAACTCTGTCTGTTTCTTCAGCTATATACAGCATAAACATCTTGGGTGTTTATTTTTTAACTTAGCGTCTATTGGTTTTGGAACTTTCTCCATATTTATTTCTGTCATTATTGTGTTGTTGCAAGATAAAGTTTGCTACAAGAAGAAAGGCTTGGTTGACGCAACTTCTAAGAAGCCGACACACTTAGGCCATAAATTAGTCCATTGTCTGCTATAACACGATGAAACTAGATGCATGCGCCTTCTTCGAATTCTTCTATGTTTTTTCGTCCGCTGATTCAAGCGCTATTACACGTTGAAACCAGATTCATGAAACCAATTTGACAGTTCTCTTTATTTTTCATTTCCGAGTTTGACTGTGGCAGGGTTGCCACTTTACTGCAATTGCAGTAGATCTTCTGCATTTTTTTTTCAGAGTAAATTTACTGCCTTAAAAAAATCTGCTGCGCTTTATTATTCGAACAATAATTAGCAGGTACATAAAGTGAAAATCTGATACATCATGTCTGTTCGTTTACTTCCCTAAACTACAAATTTTATTACAATTTAACTATATGAACTTTGACAGAACTTACGGGCTAAATTCGTAGAAATTCTTAGTTTTGGGAAGTACGCGAACAGGTATATTATTTTAAATCATTGAGTATTTTTATAATTGAATAATTTTTCCGTCTCATCTTTTCGATTCTTTTTTCTCTTTTGCACTTATGGTGTTCGAAAAGTTGCACGCGTCTAGTTTCATCGTGCAAAAGCAGACATTCTGATATCATATGAAACTGAGATACTTCAGTAATTTTCGAAAACGTCTTGCGTTTGAACATATATTCTTAAACGCACACTGTAAAAGTTTTTTTTTTTTATTCGAAAACGCAATTATACGAATTTAACAGCATTAGCATTGTGTTCCTTTGCTAAAACCATCATATGTTCGAAAACATCATCTGCTATTTGCCCTATTACACGACGAATTTTGAGTCATGCCTTTTTTCGAAATTAAATGAGTGATGTTTTTCCTCGTTTTCACTTGTTGAATTTCGAAAAAAGGAACGACTCCAAAAGTGTTCGTATATAACCAAATTGTGCAAATCATTTCTGATACAAAATTTGACAGTTTATTCACCAAATGATAAACTTAACCAAATCGTAAACTTATCTAGTGTTTTACGAACTTACATGAATAACCTTATTATAACTTTTTAAGCTTTAATTAATAACTTAAATAAATTTCACCCAGAATAATCTCATTTCTTTAAATTCTTTCAACAAAAACCTCAACAAAAGGCCACTCGAAATCCTTCCGAAGACGTACTGTTCTTAAATGTCATCTGAATAAGCCATCTCAATATAATCAGCAGGAAACCTTTTAAGGTTATGAATTGTAATATCGATCAATATTAGGTAGTGTAGGAAGAGTAGAAAAAAAAATCCATATACATCAATGCAACAAGAGAATTTCATTACAACCCCGCAGGGAATTTTTGTCATTATTTTTATTTGGTGTTGTTAGTTGGTGTCGTATTACTTAACTTGAATACTAGAATACTATTTAAAAAGAACAATAAATGTAAGCTGAAAATAATAATAAAAAAAATTAATAATAAAAATCAATAATTCCTGCAAATAACGAAGGAAACACGAGGCATACACCTATTATAGTCAAATGTAGTTCAAAAATACACTATGGATTTACATTAAGTGTTTCGCACACTAGGTGTTCATTTGAAACTATAATATAATGACCATTGAGTACGTTTCAGCTGCAGTAAAATGACACATGTTGTGCAAACTTAATGGTGACCGAGTTGGAATCAGTTTCTAACCAGTCACAAGAAACTACATGCGAGGTGACTTTGGAATGAGGTAGATAGACAAAGAACTAAGTTGATGTACCTCATTATTAGAGCTGGGATTTTCATGTGCTTTAATGAAAATATGTTTGGTTTTGACTCTTCTGATGTTGATCTACTTGTGTTTTTAACAGCGCGTTCAATTTTAAATATATCTGGATTATAGAGATAATATTGTTGAAATTGGAACTCATGAAGTCCTCACTGTCGACATTTTATCTTAAAATAATAAACTTTTTTGAAGTGAATTGAAAACAAAAAACATTATTTTAATTTTAAGTTATACGTTTGATTTCCCTTGTGAAAACACAGCTGATGATAAAACAGTTGTTGGCAAAAAATAGATCCCAAGCTATCCTAAAAATTTCAAAATTTCTATTAGAAATTTCAACAACAGCTGACTGGCGTTCAGAAACATAGAAACAAAGCTATGTTGACATTTATATGACCCGATTTTCCCAGTTCGATTTTTGTTTTTTGTTGGTAAAGGGCATTGGAGGAAATTCAAAATGAAGATCAGCAGCAACAAAAAGGTCGTCATTGGAAAAATCGGGTCATGTAAATGCCGACTAACCTATAGAGATAGAGCCTGATTACAAGATTCGTTTTTTTGTTCGTTTCGTTTTTCGTCTTTTTGACAGGTACTACGTACCTTCATGATTACAGACAACGAAAAAAATCCATACGTGATTTTGACGTTCAACAAATTTGAGGTTTATTTATTGGAAAATAGGCAGTAATAAGAATCAAAAATATTTTTAAATCACTTCTGGTTCAAATTTATACCTATTTAATTTTGAAAATCAATTCTCATTATTCTAATTTTATAAGCATTCCCCACCTCTAATCATTTATCAAATCATAAACGTCAAGGTTCAACCGGAAAAAATCTTAAAATTTTCATAAGTGCTTTCGTTACTTCATTCCCCCTACATTTCTACACCCCTCACCCAATGTGTCAAAAAACCGAAACACGAAACGACCGAAAAAATGAATCGTGTAATCAGGCTCATAGACTATCCAGTGAAACATGAACGCAGCTAATGACAGTGTTCACATTGGACTGACTCCTCCGACTAATTTTGACATTCATCCAACTTCTTTTGTTCAGACACAAACTAATGTGAACACCAACAGACTCACTTTGAAGTTGAGAAGTCATTTAAAGAAAACACAAATCCGAGCTCGTTGAGGGATTAATTAATTTGTTTTTCGTTCCAAAACTTTAATTTCATTTATTTAAAATATTTTCCAATGAAATAAAATTGAATTGTGTAGTATTTGTCTGCCAAAGAAAAAGTACAGAGAGATAAAGCAGTTGTCACAAAAGAAAACGTCAAAAAAATCCATTGATTTTCAAAAAATTTAAAATATTCTGCCTGTCCTTCCCATCTCTTTCTCACCATCAAGTGAGAGTGAGATAAAGTACAGAGACGTCAAAAAAAAGTCGGAGGAGTCAGTCCAATGTGAACACCGTCAATGACTTTGAAATAATCTGACAGCTGGAATTGTGCTAAGTGCTACCAAGTATTTTATGGAAAATTAAATCAAATAACTTATGGAACGTACGCACTTTTGTTAAATAAAATTCTAAAGGATGAACTGCGTCCAAAAAGACATATACATATGCATTTTAAGAACAATATGAAAAATAAAATGTAATGAAAACTACATGATTTGAAAAAATTATCCTATTCGTTTCCTTCTTCTACGTTACAGAAATAAAAAAAAAAACTCACGATGCATGAAGCAAAAAAAAATATTTTCAGTCGTTTTAGTTACAGTAATTTACAACCTTTACCTTGAAGATACAAAACCTATTATTGTAACTTATTTCTACTTCTGTTTCTACTACTCTTTTAATTGAAACTCCTTTTTTGGTGGTGATAGTTCCATAACTTTTGCACTTCAAAAATAAAAAAAAAAATCACCAACGTTAATACTAATTTTCACTCCCTTTTCTCTCTTCTTATGTCAAAATAGGGCACAAATCGTATGAAAAAGTAACAGTTAAACCTGCCTTCATAATGATGTTTCACGGTTTTATGGAAATCGTGAACCAAAACATAAAATAAATATTTAATAAACTTTTTCACAATTGTAATTACAAAATGACGCCCAAGAAACTATCTTCTTATCATCAAACAGTCGCGTGGAAAATTTCATAAACCGATTATACAACCATTTTAAAATAGGTAAGTTGTTTGAAATTGAAACCACAAAGTCGCGACTCATGTCCATTTAGGCCTTGCTTAAGATCATAAATGGTATACAAAGTCACAAAACAATAAAGTTGTTAAAATGCTCACGTAATAGGGCATTCCAAAGCTTATCAGAAATCTATATCTTACAAAAGAAATTGTGAGACACCAATTTCTATATCTAGGAATGAAGTAAGTAAGACATTTAGGTAACTTTATGGGAATTAGGTGAATTTAAGAAAAAATAGAATAGCCGACAAAAATGTTCATAAATAAATAAATAAAGAAATTGGGTGGCGCAACAGCTCGTGAAGAACCAGGGCCCAGTGACTTACAACTCACAACCATTCCTGTGAGCGTGTTGTTGGCAGGAATGGAGGGGACCTACAGTTTTTTTTTCCGAGTCCGAACGTCTAAATGAAAAGCACTTTTTCATGACAAGTATACTCTTGGAGGATTTGTCAGTTCCTCACAAGAGGCAGTACCTCGGATAAATCATTTCTGTTCTTTGGTGGCACGGCTGGGAATCAAACCTACACCTTCAACATGATAGTCCTACTCACTAATTATTATGCCACGAGGTACTACAAAAATGTTCATGTCTTGCCTTTAATAATGGGTGTTTTTTTTTAGAGGAATATAACTTTAAATCGGCAACACTATTTTAACTGGCGGCCATTTTGTCAGCTGTCAAGTGGTTTGGCATTTCAATATGAATTGACTGACGCCTGAACAACGCTTCCAAATTGTGAAAATTTATTTTGCAAATCATGGTTCTGTTCGAAATTTTCATAAGCGAATTTTGTTTTGCGATGAAGCTCACTTTTGGTTGAATGGATACGTCAATAAACAAAACTACCGTATTTGGAGTGATGATAATCCGCAAGTGTATGTTGAGGCACCGTTACATCCACAAAAACTGACTGTTTGGTGTGCTCTATGGGTTGGTCAGAACATTACAGTCAATGGTGACAACTAGAGCCATGATTACTGACTTTTTCGTTCATCAATTGAACAACCATGATGTGCCGAAGCTGTGGTTTCAACAAGACGGCGCAACATGTCACACAGCTCGTGTCACAATTGATTTATTAAAGGAAACGTATAGTTTCACGTTACGGACCCGTGAATAGGTCTTCAAGATCTTGCGATTTAACGCCGCTTGACTATTTTCTGTGGGGATATGTGAAGTCGCTAGTCTACACCGAAAAGCCCGAAACGATTGACCACTAAGAGGAGAAAATTCACCGCTTTATTGCCGAAATACGGCCACAAATATTGGAAAGAGTCATCGAAAATTGGACCTCCATATTAGACTACGCCTGAGCCAGCCGTGGCGGTCATATGCCAGAAATGATATTTAAATTATAGTCAGAAGATTATCTTTCGAATAAAGTAAATTTCATGTCAATTTAAAAATATCATCTTTGTTTTATTCCATTTCAAAGTTCTATACCTCTAAAAAATTTGTTAAGTATACTTTTTATATACTAGATGAGTTCTAAAACTATGGTAGCGACTTTTTCTGGAGCTGTTTCACAACACTTTAGCTTTTACCTACTTTTACCTTTTTTCTCTTCTCTTCTATTTTTTCTCTTCTGTTAATCTTTTTTTAAATTCTTGGAAAAAGATATAGAAGAGGTGTGCCTCGGTGCAATTAAGCGATATGAGATAGATAATTAAACTATGCACTTAAGTGTTTATTTTTATAGTTGTATATCCAGGATAATTATACCGTTTTACACCATGAAATAACCTTATTGCATCACTTATCCGTGTTTTACTTTATCCATTTTACCTCACTGAATTTTTATCTGCCTTTCGTTTTGCTAACATTAAACGGAATATTTAAAATTGTGTATTTAATTCAATCAATTTCGTTCAGTTATCTTTTCCATTTTTGATTCAATTTTAAATGCACAGTACAAGTGTTAAGCTATAAAGCAATTTAACCATCACCATCATCGCGAATCATTTTATTGATTTCAAGTGTAGAATGACAAATTGGCTTCAGATTTATGCATTAAGAAATTTTCGCAGAAGCATTTCCAATTACGCAATGAAGTGATGGAATAAATAGATGGATTGAAAAAATATTTTACTAAGAAGACGAAATGAGATGGAAAAAAATCAAATTGCTAACAATATTCATGCCGATTAGTCAATTCGCATACTACTCCCCCGGAGTTGACGAAAATCAAACTGGATTCGCATTGGCGTTTTTTCTCAATTAGTGAACTCTTCGAATGAACTATAATATCGATTCCTGAACTTCCCTACCATTTTTCGAACTATATTATCGCTTTTGTCATTTATTGACATTTCAAACGTGACACGCTATCTCAATTGGTGTTCAGACAGTCCTCACGTCAAAATGAGTCGCCTCATATGAAGCCTGTCCAAACACAATCCTAAAATTGTAATCAATTTATTTCTTCAAAAAGAATGTTAAATACTAATTGATGTTAAACACTTTACTTTAACTAAATTATACTTTTAAATTCAGAATTATGAGTCCAAATTTACATTTCTGTGTTATTCATTATGATTTTCTGGCAAATTAAGAAAATCAATAGCAGATTCGCGACAAAATTTGCGCGGTGTAAAATAGAAAAGTTTGTATGGAGAGCGAATGGTTTGCGGTTCCAATAATATCAAATTTGTTGAACAAAATGTCGGTGGTGCAGATAATGTTACCGACAGTCGCTCAATTTTCTATCTCAAATTCACTAATTGCTAAAATCTCGAAAATGAGTTGAATCGTGGCAAAAGCTCATTCGCCGAATTCACTAAGGCTAGGACCGCACTTGGATTTTCAGTCGGTGCGATTAAAAAATCGGTGTCGCAACAAATAATTGCCATGCATCTATCGCGCGATTTTTTAGTCGCAAGAAATAGAACATAAAGCTTTTAATGTGAATGTACGCACATGCATCTATTTAATTTTGCGACAGAAAAAACGCTCAAAAAATAGATCTGGTTCCATTTTTTTAATCGCTGCGATTTTAAAGTTGCGTATGTGTACATTCACATTTAAAACCATGTGTCTCATTTCTTGCGGCTAAATAATCGGTATTTTAAATCGCAAGTGTGAGCACAACCACCTAAGTCCATTTGTTTCATTTTAACTTTCGACAATCGCATCGCCAGAAAAATGGAACAAATTTTCGACTTTTAATCGTCGCGATTTCTAGGTCGCATGTGCGTTGCGCGATTGAAATCGCAAGTGCGGTCCTAGCCTAATAGAGGTGATTATGCTTTGGTTTGTTTTCGAGAAAAAATGTGTATTCTTGAAAAACAGTTCATTCGATATTTATCTCTGCATTAAATAATGGTGAGGAAAAAGTACCTAATTTCATAATAGCTGTTCAATCTGCAAACAATTACTATATCTGTCACTAATTTTTGACTAATTCCTGTTCCACACTAATGTAAAATAGCTGCCATTTTTTTGTATAAATATAACAAAAATTGGGCTCTGTTTTCATGGAACGTTGATGACATCAAGTTGAAAAATGATATATGTATATGGGTCAAATGATCACATCCTGAGTTGATGTACATTTGTGTCCGTTCTACGGCATTTTGATGATTCTTTGCATCTGATTCTTTTTTAAAAATTTAATGTTTCCTAATGTGAAATCCCCTAAGGCGGTAATAGGGGACTTATCCGCAAAACATCAATTGGTCATTTCGTCTTCAACTAATTCTCTCTCTATCAACAGCATGCTTATCAAAGCAGAGTGACACTAAGTGTCTCTTCACACATGAAAAAATTCAAACAATTTTTGTAATTTGTGATGATGAGCGTGGTAGCTTGCAGAAAAGTGAGGGAGATGTTTTTTTTTTTAAATGTTTTAAAACATTCGAGAAGAAAATTGAGGTTCTCTTTTGTGCCCCTTGACCTATCTAATCCAACCAACCATTAGTTCCTTTGTAGGGCGCTCGCTGGTATGGATTCAAATTAAATTTTATTTCCGCCATTTTGAAATTACGAAAAACATAATGAGGAAAGAAAACCCAATCTGTAAACAAATTGCTTGACATTTGAACTCTTTCGTTGTTCACATTAGAGCAAGCACATTCCATTCCAATAATGCACATAATGACATTACTTTTACATCCCCTCTTGTTGTTTGTCGCAAAACATCTAGCTCCAAATTAGTGAGTCTTCATCTTCTTCAACTAATTAATATCATTGTCAGCTGCTTTTGACATTTCTCATGGGATAGCTTCGTGTAAACATTTTTAGTATAGTTTGAGATTTATTTTTGGCAACAGCCGTTTTATATCATGTTTTCACGAGGAATAACAACAACACAAATGGATCTAGGTTGCTTTAGATACAAATCTGAACACGACCATTTTCTATCTGTTTACAACACAACACATCTGTCTTCAGCACAATGACATTTGATGCCATTTGCAAAAATTGTGGCACATTCACATTGACTCTGTTCGTTAATTTTCCAAAACTGCCCATTCTAGTTTGATTTTTGAAGGTATATGAAATTTAACAGAACTGTGGGATAAAATTAGAAGGAATTGAAAATTTTCTGAAGTAATCGAACAGACCTATTATGACATTAATTATTAAGCTTTTGAAAACACAAAGCTATTCCCAGCTACGAAATTTTGACAACTTATCATCATCGTGTCCTGTATCCCCGGCTGGGGCATAGGGCGTCAACAAAACGTCTCCATCCTTCACGGTCTGCTGCAAGGTACTTAAGCTGTGGCCACGTCTTTCTCTGGGATTCTGCTTCCGCTAAGACAGTTGATTTCCATGTTGTTCTTGGTCTTCCAACCCGCCGTGCACCCTGAGGATTCCATTCAAAGGACTGCTTTGCAATTTCATCGTTTGGTTTCCTCAGTGTGTGACCAATCTAACGCCATTTACGCTTTCTTATGTCGACGTCCAGCCGCTCTTGACTTGTCCTGCGCCACAATTCCTCATTTGATATTATTTGTGGCCAGCGAATCTTTAGGATGTGGCGAAGACAGCGATTCACAAAAGCCTGCAATTTCTTCGAAATGGTAGACGTGACTTTCCAGGTTTCACAAGCATATAACAGCACGGATTTGACATTGGATTCGAAGAATCTCAACTTAGTGCGTAAGGAGATTTGACTGGATTTCCAAATTGGGGACAGAGTACCGAAGGCAGCACGAGCTTTATTTATTCTACTTTTAACGTCCAGATCCGTACCACCGTTTGCAGAAACAATACTGCCAAGGTAGTTAAATTGTTCCACTACTTCAACTGGCGTCTCCTGTAAAATAATACGCTGCTGTGTGGAGCGGCCTGTGAGCATTATTTTTGTCTTTTTGCTGTTAATTCTTAGACCACTCGACTCTCCCTTCACTTGCAGTGCTTGGCACATCCCGTTCAGCCCACTGATGTTATTTGCCAGCAGACATATGTCATCGGCATAGTCTAAATGACTGAGCCTTTCGAACGGTCTCCATTGAATGCCCTGTCGCTCAGCTGTACCAACACTGGCCGTCAATACGTCGTCCATCGCCAGCAGGAAGAGAATTGGCGATAGAACATCCCCTTGTCTCACACCCTGTTGCACTACGAAGGAGTCGGATAGCTGCCCATTGTGCAAAACAAAACACCTCGCGTTGTTGTAGGACTCTTTAATAATGGCAACAATTTTTGGTGGAATTCCTCTACCAAGCAACGATCTCCATATACATTCTCGGTTAACTCGATCAAAGGCCTTTTCAAAATCTACGAACATGAGGTAAAGCGGTGATTGATATTCCATCGACTGCTCGAGGACGATACGCAGGGTGTTGATATGGTCGACACACGATCGACCACTGCGGAAGCCAGCTTGATGCCTCTTGAGTGTAGACTCGATTCTATCCTTTATTCGCTCGAGGTATGATTGTTGCCACTAGTTTTGGGAAAACGGATAAAACGGTGATACCAAGCAAATTGTTGCAATTCTTTAAGTCACCTTTCTTTGGCAACTTAACAATCACACCATCCTTCCAGTCCCTGGGATAGCTTTCGTTTTCCCAAATGTTTTGTATCAGCGGATGTAAAATACTAGCCGCTGCTACGGGATCGGCTTTCAGGAATTCAGCTGGTATTCCGTCCAGTCCAGCTGCCTTGTTGTTTTTGAGGAGATTTATTGATGTACGAATTTCCGATTCTGACGGGGGTTCGATGTCAATACCCCTATAGGACCTGCGCATCTCGTTTAGTTGGGGCACTTCAGCACTCTGCTCAACTGAATCCTCATTTAGCAGGGCACAAAAATGGTCCTTCCATCTACGAAGCTGATCCTCAATTGATACCAAAAGTGTGCCATCCACATCCATTACAGGTTGATTGGTGTTACTTTTTTTCCCGATAACATCTTTGGCTATTTGGTACAATTCCCGGATATCTCCTCTTCTGGCAGCGCTTTCCGCATTATCTGCGAGTCCATCCAACTTCACCCTCTTGTCACGTCTCACACAGCGGTAGACCATCTTATGTGCAATGCGGTACTCTCTTCGCAAGTCAGCCTTTCGTTGAACATCAGCTTCGGCATTTATTTGGATTTTCAACGATTTGCGAAGTTCGATCTTATCCCAGGTGTCTTGGGATATCCAAGAGTCTCTACGTCTCGTTCGCTTGGGTACAGTTTCGGATCCAGCCTCCATAAAAACACTTTTAATTTCACCCCACATCTCATCAATTGTTGAATTCTGGATTCCATTTAATGACGAGGCTCTGTCGTTAAGGGTGGTGACATAGTTTCGACATATGTTGGGGTCATTTAAAGCATTAGTAATGAATTTTGTGCTCCTTGCTGCATCCTGCGCTGGTTTTTGTACGGCAGCGGTTCGTAGTTTGAGACTCATCAGAACCAAATGGTGGTCGCTTCCCACATCGGCATTTCTTATACTCCGGACATCACACATAGACTTCCTCCATCGCTGCTGAATCATGATATGATCAATTTGGTTTTCGGTTTGACCATCCGGATGCACCCAGGTAATTTTGTTGCACGTCTTATGCTTAAATACAGTCCCACCTATCACAAGACGATTCGCGTTACAAAAGTCGACAAGCAAGTCACCATTTTCATTCCGTGACCCCACGCCATTTCTTCCCATCACGCGTTCCAGTCCGTAATTGTCTGAACCGACTTGGGCATTAAGGTCTCCCATAACGACTATGATGTCGGCTCTCGGAACACTACTGTAAACCGAGTTAAGATGAGTGTAGAACGCGGTTTTGTCTTCCTCGGTCGCTTCATTTGTGGGGGCGTAGCACTGAATAATTGTGACGTTACGAATTTTTGAACGAAACCTTGCTGTCATTAATCTCGCAGAAATGGGCGCCCATGAGATCAAACTACGCGTCGCTTCTTCGTTCAACATAATTCCGACACCATGCAGTCTTTGGCCACCCTCTCTTTCATCTTCGCCGGAATACAGCATTCTCGTCTGTCCAGTGTCTGATCTGTATTCAGCTCTTCCTCTCCACTTAGTTTCGCTTATGCCCAGGATACTGATCTTTAGGCGAAGCATTTCACGCTCAACCTGCTCGTATCTACCATCGCTGTACAAGGATCGAACGTTCCATGCTCCGATTTTCGTACGTATGCGGTAGCCAAAAGTAACATTTGCGCTTCTTGAAAGACTTCTTCTATTTGTCAACGATTCATTTATTATTATGGCGTCTTGATTGACGCTCATACATGAAGGATGCCGCACCCCCAAATCCGATGTGCGGTTTACTGCAGCCGAAGCTACAGAAGGATTTTCTATAAAAAGATTACCTCTTGGGGACTCATTTCCATTTGTTGTCATAATTTATGTATTTGCATATATCCTTCCACCATGGTGTTTTCCGAGATATGATTAATAACATACATAAGCTCAGATTTGACAGGCACACCCGCCTTTTGTATGGTCAAACACATAACTGCTCGAGGCCGCCCACTATGGGAAAACAGACGCCTTTTGTAGCCGCCCAATATGGGTTACAGACGCTACCTGCTGCTGCCGTTGGCCTATTACCAAAAACAGCTCCTCCGCCACCAGACTATCATGCCGTTGACCGCCACCTGCAGTTCATCCGCCTTAAGGGGGCTTTTAACCATCCCGAGGACAAGTTTGTGCCCTGACCAGCATAGCTGGGTTGTCTGCTTATCCCGGCATCCATTCGGTCCCCCTGCACGTTAGCGTTACCCGCCCTCTACCACAGGGAGGTGTGCATAGGGATTTTCCTATCATTGAGCCTAGGGCCATATGGCGTCCTAGCACTCTCAAGTACTTTTAGAGGGCAACTTAACGGTGTATAAATAGTCGACTCAATCAACCGCAAATCGTACAAAATGTCTCGACTTATCGATATCGATTTTCGATATATAGGCTTAACCTGTTTAGAAAAGACTTAACCTCATCAGAAACAACAAGGGAAACTCCACAAATGAATGTTATGAGCTCTTATTTTTATTTTACTCAATCAATTAAATAAAAGCAACTTTCAACACCTGAATAAGCAATGTGTTTTTTTTTTTACTGTTATAAACTTTTTTATTCTGTTTTTTTTTTTTTTTCTATTTTACTGCTACTTTTTATATTAAATCCCTATCTGTTTGAATTTTTTAGCTACTCTTTTTTTACATATACCTACATTAAAATATGATCACAAGCTAACATGTCCACTTTTACTATATTTAAAAAAAAAATAAAACACATCTTTTTATCTGAGTAGTTTTGACATTTCACTGGAGTCCAATTATAAATAATATCTGTATGTATATAAATATATATAATTATTATAAAAAATACATAAATATATAATCAATCATTTATTTTTAATTTACTATAATTTTCTTTTTTTTTAATTTTTTTTTTGTGTATGCTATATAACTTCTAAAAAAACAAAAATCTTTTTTCCCTATAAAAAAACACATCTGTCATTAAATCTGCGACAACAAAACGAATAAAATAACTTTAGCCGACGAGAAAATACTTCGACGAACATCAATGCAAGTTCTTTTGCCAAAACGTCCTTCAACTGATAGTTTAAGCAACAGTCCAGGTCCTTCATCGCCAGGTGATAATGAAATAGTAGTTGGCTTTTTCTAAAAAAAAAAACAATGTATAAATATATTTAATTTCTAATGTACATAAATTATCGGATTTATTTTTTAATGTTTTGTTTTTATTGTTTATATTTTGCCTGGTAGATGTACGTAATATTTTTAACACCAGTTTGTGTGAAAAAAAAAAAAACAAATAATGTGTGCAGAACTTTAAATAAGAAAAAAAAAAAGAATTAAACCCACAATATGCCCACACAAAAAATAAATAATGAAACCATTCAGAGAGATACAGAAGGGAGAAATGTTAAGACACATCAACAACATAACATAGCAATTATGTCTGCCATATGTGCGTTGCTGATGCACAAAAAGAAAAGTTTTCGCTATCGTTGTTGGTATTATGTTTTGTTTTGTTTTATTTTTCTCGTTTTTCTGTGTTTATATTTTTGCTATTATTCACTATTGTTTTGGTATTTATTGTGTTCTATTCTTTATATTTTCTGTTGATAATTGTCATGGTGGTTAATTTTTTGTTTAAATGTTAGTCTTAAATGTCATTTTTATATGATTATTGAATAGGTACGAAATTGAAAATATCAAACGGTAAGTACCTACCTCTTTTAAATTTTTCATATAATCGTACATACATATTACATATGTATATTATAAATGTCAAGTTCCATGGCGAGCTTACGTCATAAATAACAAAATAAATTTTTTAACCCAAATACATTCACTTAACCTTTTCTAATTGTTGGATATAGAATTTATGGAAGGGTTTCTTTTTATTGTCATTTCTTAGTAATTTAAACGTTCTGTACGAAAATAGCACTTGATAGAAAGAGAGCCCGTTACCATTAGCAATTTTTGCATTGGAATTGTTTTTATTAAGTCAAGCTGCTTATTTTGAATTGCTGATTTTTAAGAAAAGTATGTATGTTCCCACTGAGAATTCGAAACTACGAAATTCCGAGAGTCAAAATGACCCGAAGTGCCTACATTATTGTCGTTTTCGATTTTAAGTTCGGAGTACTCCATTTTCACTTTTATAAAAGCCATTTCGATTGGCCGTTCGGAGTTTTATTTTCAGTCTTTTTCTGTCCCCATTTAAAAAAAAAAGGAGCAGAATTAAAACACACGCATACATGTACAGTTTTTCGTTGGACTACTTGTCAAAATTGATTAGTGCTTGAAGAGACAATTTTGTGTAATGGCGTTATGTTGCAGTGTGTGTGTAAATTTGACAACACGATGTTTTGATATTCGATTGGAATCAACAAGGAGT
The DNA here is from genome assembly GCA_963921185.1 of Dasysyrphus tricinctus. Taxonomy (NCBI): domain Eukaryota; kingdom Metazoa; phylum Arthropoda; class Insecta; order Diptera; family Syrphidae; genus Dasysyrphus; species Dasysyrphus tricinctus. Next base: position 101,697,690 of record OY992530.1, on the reverse strand, counting down.
AGAACAGTAAGAAAATCCAATCGATGACGACATAATGTATAAGTGAAACAATTTTGTTTGACGTCTGCCGTAACAGCAAGGGGTGTTGTTTGGATGTCTTCCAACCCGAACAGCGAAGACAGCGTCAAAGCAAATTACTCTGATATTTTGCGAGAAATATTTAAGTTGCTTTGTTAACACTTTATTTACATTGTTCAGAACAAAAATACAAAAACAAACGCCAAATTAAAATAACTTTGAAAGGTAAACACAATCTGACAGCAAATATTTGCTCACAGTTTCGCTAGGTCTGCTTTGTTTACTTTCAATTAAATTGAGGTTATTTTGAAGCAATTCAATGTATGCTTTGTTACAATTTAGTGAAACAGATTACATTAGTCGCATTTTCTTATCCACATGATCTGATTCGGATTAATTTTTTAACACGTTATTGCAGAAACAACATAGGATCCAGCTTTTATTAGGATCTATTTCAATGATCCAAAATTAGTTTGAATAAGAAGCTATTTGCTATTGTGAATAGTCTCAAAAGTGCAAAGAAAAACTGTAAACTGCACCTTCTGCAAGTGTGCTATTGACATTCGGAATGACAGTTGTTCACCTGAAAAGAAGAGATATCAATTCTGGATTTGATTTTAGAATTGAAATCAAAATTTCTCACACATTCAAACACACAAGTTGTCAAACTGTTGTCAATTGCAACTAAAACTAAATTTTAGCTAAAAATAAGAAAATTTCATATGCTTTACTATTTTTTAGAACAATTTTCGTTGCTTTTCAAATAATTTTCTCAGTTTTCTTCATATTTGTGTCCGCCATGTTTACAAATGTGAAACACATTTCGACATTTGCATGCGAAGATGAAAACATACAGTGATATGAAAACTTTAGAATCAAATAGCATGCGCTTGTTTGTTTTATTGGCGTTCCGGATCGGAGAGTTCTTCCGAATTGACAATCGAAAAAACCCTTACAATCATGGAAAAAAGTATTGAGTAAGCTTGAAAAATCAATGCAAACGATAACTACATAGCTATCGTCTCAACGCTATTATTTTGACGACTGTCGACTTATTACGTGAAGCAAATATTTGATTGTTAAACTTTATTGCCCAAACGATAGTCATTTTCAATTTTTAGAATGCAAGACTATCGTCAAAACGTTATCGTAGGGTGATAATGAAAGTGATAGTGGCTTTCGTTTTTATAATAATTCTTAAGGTAGAACTATAATTGTCGGAGGCACATTTCAAAGCTAATGTTCCCGATTTCAAGATAGAGTAGATTTGGAAAATACGCATACGGGCAGGTTTTTGTCGCACTACTTTCCAAAAGTGACAAATGCTTGAAGAAGCCATTTTATAAAATGGCGTCGTTCAGTAATGTGTGTAAATTTGACAACACGATGTTTTTATATTCGGTTGGAATCAAACAAGAGTAGAGCATTTTAAACTTATTTGAACTTTTCGGAACTTACCGCGTTAATTATTAAGAATTATTTATAAATTCTTCTTCCCGACGTTTCGAAGAAATTTCACTCTTCGTGGTCACGGGATTGGACTGACGTTTGATTGATATTGAACAGAGATCAGGTTAAATAAATTTATTTGGTGTGTCCACCGCACAAAATGATTTAAAGAAAAATTACTTTCACAGCACCTTTCAAAATGCAAATGGTGTTTCATTGTTTGTTATGAAGCGCAAGTGATATAGACGGTGTTCACATTGGACTGACTCCTCCGACTTATTTTGACATCCATCCAACTTCTTTTGTTCAGACACAAACTAATGTGAACACCCACAGACTCACTTTGAAGTTGAGAAGTCGTTTAGAGAAAAGACAAATCTGAGCTCGGTGAGGGATTAATAAATTTTTTTTTCATTCCAAAACTTTAATTTCATTTATTTAAAATATTTTCAATTGAATTGTGTAGTATTTGTTTGCAAAAGAAAAAGTACAGAGAGAGAAAGCAGTTGTCACAAAAGAAAACGTCAAAAAAAATCCATAAATCTGTCTGTCCTTCCCATCTCCTTCTCACCATGAAGTGCGAGTGAGATGTACAGAGACGTCAAAAAAAGTCGGAGGAGTCAGTCCAATGTGAACACCGTCATAGAATGTTTCATTTGTGTCAAACTATTGAGAACTGAATGCAACCTCGAATTAATCCTTAAGCGCCATATAAGAATGGGTTAGTTCGATTTATAAAACTATTTGTCTTAGAATTTCTAATCTTGTAGATTTAAGAAATAAATTTGTTTGATAAATCTCTGAGATTTGAAAAAGATTTGAGGTAAATCTTTATTAAATCTCATATACATATGTTTTAGATAGATATTTATAATATAATGCTCTGAATTAACTGAATCTTAGTCTAATTTAAGATTAAATAGATCTGTGTAGTGTTTCCTAGTAATGTTTCTAAACAAGTATATTAAATTTGACAGCATGAGCCTGATTACACGATTCATTTTTTCTGTCGTTTTGTTTTTCGTCTTTTTGACACAGCTTAGAGATGTAGAGGTTGAACTTTGACGTTTATGATTTGACAAATGGGTAGAGGCAGGGGATGCTTATAAACTTTAAACAATGAGATTAAAAACTGTTTTTCATAATTAAATTGAGTATACATTTTAACAAAAAGTGAATTAATAATATTTTTGACTTCAAAATTTTTGAACATCAAAATCACGACGCTGGCGCTGTGTGTAATCATGAAGGAAAAAGACGAAAGACGAAACGAACGAAAATACCAATCATGTAATAAGACTCCATCTTATGTAATGAAAATTTTGTTTTCTTTTGTATAATGTTATTATTTTGACATCTCAGATCCATATCTTTCTTCCACCTGATGGGGAGAAAGAGACACTTGGTCGAAAAATTTCATTACCCAATGAATGCGTTCAGCGTGCCATGAGTATATTTAGTTGGTGTTATTTTTGTTCTGATTTTCACATTTAATGGAGTTATTCTACGAAAATCGACTAGCTCGCGATTTCGATGATTAACAACTCAAATAATCGATTCTTTGCTCTTTGGACAACTATTATATTCGACATAATACTCTTGGTGTAAAAATCACAGATTGAATTCATAATTATTGGTGATTGGAAATTGGCATAACCAGGGTAGATTCTACGTTTATGAACAAACATTTTAGTGTGTGTGAAAAAATATCAAACCCAATTAATTCTTGCTTTTCTCTCTTAAAACTCTGCCCTAGGGAAAATTTCTATCAATCCATTAAACATTTTTGAAAATATATTCTTCACCTAAATTTACAATTCAATATGTATTATGCATCTAGCATTATTTTTAACCACCTTATTCTACTATGTACAAGCAACACCCTAAATTTATCTGTGTTTTTTTTTTTCTTCGAGTTTTTTTTTTGTGCTGTGCTAGTTTTTTCTTTCACATGGTTTACTCAAAACAAAACGCAGATTTATCTCTTCCGCAGCAAAAAACTTTTGTGAAGGTGAAATTGTGTGAAATATTCAACCTACTTTGTATTGGCGATTTTAGATTGCTGACAGCTTTTGTACATGATTTTTTTTTTTGTTTCTCCAAAGGACCATGCATAATGCATGTGAGTCCTTGATAATAAATTCAAATTTCACAGCTATATAAAAAAGGGTATTCATACCGTGATGGCAGGTGTGTAGAATTTCTTGAAATATAACACTGTTCACTGTACCTACAGTGCTTTTTAAGTAAAGTTTGAATTAAAAAAAAAAGAAAAATTGAGCAAAAATGAGCTTAAAAGAAAACCATTAGATAGAAAATATGTGCTTGAAAAATGAAATAGTCAGTATCTAATTTAATTTGACTATTTGTTAGGTACAAGAAAATCTCCGCCTACCGATAAAAAACTTTTTGTCTCCAAGAATGCTGGCCAGAAGTCCTCTTTTAAGAGGTCATGTCATCTTTTTGCTTACGAAAATGTCCAGCATCTTAAAAAAAAACAAGCAATTTGTCCTCTTTTTTGGTGTTCTCAGTTAACTAAATTTTTCGACTTCACAAGACTACAAAAAGTTTTTTCAATCCTTAATCAAAAATTTTATTCGTCTTTCTAGTGTGAACACGACCTGCAATATTTTGTTCCTGAACTCATTCAGTTCTGAACACAACGCCATCTTTTTTTTTGTCAAACAGTAGTTTGAACACTCATTTGACAGTTCAGTCCATACCTCTTTTTTTCTGTTTGATTTTAATACAACGCAACGGTTTGTTTTGCTTTGTTTGTCGTGAATGCTTTTTTTTATGTAAAAAGAAATTAACTAAGAAATAAAATGCCAAAGCATAAATGTACGTTTAACGAAGAACTACAGAAAAAATATCCCATTTTAAGACAAACAAATGTAAATACGACAGTTATAATATTTTTTCAATTTTTCATTTGAAATTTTTGAAGGTGTACTCTTTTTCATGGACTTGGATCTGGTCACCCAACCTCCAGGGAGTTTAAACAAGTTATGATTATGTATTATGTATATATTGTTGGAATAGTGTCGTTCTGTCACAAAATCGAGTTCTAGAGCAATTCTTTTACTAAAGAGTTTTTAAAAAGCCTTCTTCTGGTGCAGGGGTTTCAGTTTAGTTTTATCTAGGGTATGCTTTCAGTACCAACCATCCACTTTAAGGCTGGGCTAATCTCTTTTCTTTACGACAGAATGCACACATGAATGGTGGAGAGAGAGAGAATTGTTAGTCCCTAGCTTAGACCCTGGTTCTTCACGAGGTGTCGCGCCACCATATATGTATGTTTTATTTATTTATTGGGACTGTCACCAATATATTAAGGGCATTCATGCAACAGCGTAAAGTCGTTGTATACATATGTAGTTAAAGTTGTAAACTTCGTAAACCTGTCTAATTTTTCATACAAATTGTGACAGATTTACGAAGTTTGAAAGTTTACTACGTTTACAACAGCTTTACGCTGTTGCATGAATAACCTTATTATATTCCTCTCTCGCAAAGGTTAATTAAAATCTTCAGTTTGTTGAGACTGACGTTTTGTTGGCATGATTCTTATTGATGAATATCGGTATTTCAAATTGCATTGTGAGATAAACTTCCCAAAACTGCCTATTTCTTTCCATTTTAGTCCAAAGTTCTATCAAAGCTCAAAAAAATGAAATTGACAGAACTTTGGACTAAAATGGGCTGTTTTGGAAAGTACACGAACAGTGGTAATATAAAATTCTATACAAACATAAAGATAAAAAACGGTTTTTTTCATATTTCTATGTTCAATTAATGTAATAGCTGTCGATTTGACATTGACACATTCTAACAACTGACATTTGGTGAAATGGAAATACTTACAAAAATATACAACGAAATGAAGTGTTATACTACGTTTTCATTATGCCAAATGAAGTAATTTCGTTGAAAATTTCCAAATTCGACACGAAATCATCTCATTTCCAATACACAATCACATTTCGAAATGAGATAATTGCAACCAAATTTTCAGGAAAGTAGGTTGGAATTAAGTCAAAACGTAACGAACACACCCAATACGACACATTTTGAAGAGCTCTGAATAGATTAAGTATGAAAATGTCAATGCTCAATGGAAGTTAAAAAAAAAAACAACAATAGGTGCGTTTTATTGGTATTTATAGCTAGCGCAGCAATGCAAGCACCAATAAAACGCTATACTCACTTTTATATTCACTTTGTATTTTTCTGAAGGTTGGCAGACATGCCACTTAATGTCAAAACTATGCGCCATTAAAATTTCGAACAAATCTGTACATAAAAGTAAAGGCTACCAACCTTCAAGTAATGAATATTTGTTTATAACTTAGTTCAGCGCCGCCTTAGTTTCAACTTTACGAAACTTTACTTACCTTTACTTTATCCGGCTCCCGATCCATGAAGGGTCTCTGCCTGAAATATTGCGGTCTTCCATCTGTTGCGGTCCCTCGCACGCTCCCTCCAGTCGTCGAGACCAAGCGCTCTTGCGTCTGTGACCGCCTGGTCCCTATAGCGGAGGTTCGGTCTTCCTGGTCGTCTCGAACCTGGGGGCTGGGATTCGAAGATTTTCTTGGCTGGAGCGTTGTTGTCCATTCGCTCGATGTGGCCGAGCCAATGTAGTCGACGTGTTTTGGCTCTTTGGACTACATCCACATCTTGGTACAGCTCGTACAGTTCACGATTGAATCTTCTCCTCCAATCGCCCTCTTCGCATATTTTTTTTTTTTTTTTTTTTTTTTTTACGAAACTTTATCTCAACTTTTATATTCACTTTTATACTGCCTTATTTATCGACACTTTTGGGGGTTGTTGTTGTTTCATCATCATCGTGTCCTGTAACCCCGGCTGGGGCATAGGGCGTCAACAAAACGTCTCCATCCTTCACGGTCTGCTGCAAGGTACTTTAACTGTGGCCACGTCTTTCTCTGGGATTCTGCTTCCGCTAAGGCAGTTAGTTGATTTCCATGTTGTTCTTGGTCTTCCAACCCGCCGTGCACCCTGAGGATTCCATTCAAAGGAATGCTTTGCGATTTCATCGTTTGGTTTCCTCAGTGTGTGACCAATCCAACGCCATTTACGCTTTCTTATGTCGACGTCCAGCCGCTCTTGACTTGTCCTGCGCCACAATTCCTCATTTGATATTATTTGTGGCCATGTGTTGTTTACCGAGGGAAATTTTACTGTGCTAGCTATAGTTTTTTCCAATAAAACACGCCTAATAAAAAGTGATTAACAGTCAGTTGAAATTCAAAAATGTATTGAGCTGTCAAACAAAATAACCTTATTACAGATGAAAACACTTTTTCTGTGATTTGCGAAATAACCTCATTTCGGATTACTTTTATTTATTAATAATTTCATCTACGAGCTTTATAGCTTAACAGATTACATATCGGTAAAAAATAGATAGTATAAATTTATAAAATTACTTAAAAATAGATAACAAATACTTAATATCTTAAGAATAAATAGTATAATACATTCTTAAATTTTTCTCTGGAGAGATATAAGTCAACATGATCATAAATTTTATTGAACTCTCTAATTGACCTTGAAATTGGTTCGTTACATCCGTAGTTCGTTCTATGAGTGGACTCAAAAAAAAGGGATCTTTCCCTCAACGGCCTCGTGGGAGCATATATACACATAAAGGAGAGTAACTCAGGACATCTAATGTGGTAGCAAAGAATATCCCGCACAAAAACAATATCGTGAGTTGTTCTTCTGGCTTTCAGAGATTGTAAGCCCAAAAAGCTTTGCCTGGCTTGGGAACATGGATGGAAGTTCCAGCGCATTTTGTAAAACACATATCTTGTGAAGCGATTCTGAACTCTCTGTATTCTATCCGATAAAAATTGTTGACAAGGATTCCAGATAACATCCGCATATTCAAGATTTGGCCTAACTAGAGAAGTATATAATGATACAAGGGTGTATGGATCGGAAAAATCAGTGGAGTTCCTTTTAATGAACCCTAACATTGAGTTAGCTTTCGCAACAATAGCGTCAATATGAAGAGAAAATGAAAATTTAGAGTCAAAAAGAACTCCCAAATCTTTCACTTTTAATGTTCTCTGAAGAGGCTTGGATTCAAGAGAATATATAAACTCATAAGTAAGAAGTTTTCTAGAGAGGGAAATTATGAAACATTTTTTTATATTTAGATTTAAATGGTTTAAGTTACACCAGTGAGATATATTATCCAGATCCTTTTGCAGCTTGAGACAGTCATCTGCACAAGTTATTTTTGAAAATAATTTGAGATCATCAGCATAAATGAGACATTTGCTAAAGTTGATATGGTTGACAATATCATCAATGAATATTATAAATAGCAATGGGCCAAGGTGACTACCCTGAGGAACACCAGACGTACACTTAATTGATCTTGAAGTATATTCTTGAATCTTAACTTTTTGAACCCTGCCAGTTAAAAATGAAGAAATCCATTTGAGTAAGGTCGAATGGATTCCAAAAGCATCAAGTTTAAGAAGCAAAATGCTGTGGTTTACCGAATCAAAAGCTTTGCTGAAGTCAGTATATATAGCATCGACTTGACTTTTATTTTCTATAGCATCAACAACAAACGATGAGAAACAAGTCAAGTTTGTTATAGTTGACCTACCCGAAAGAAACCCATGTTGAGCACTATTTATATGTTCTTTCACAAGAAAATCAAGTTTGGATTTAACTAAACTCTCAAAAAGCTTGGGAATTGCGGACAACTTGCAAATACCCCTATAATTTTCAACACTATTTTTAGAACCCGATTTAAAGATGGGGATTAGGAAAGAAGATTTCCAGTCATCTAAAAATATCCCAGATGACAAAGATCGTTCAAAAATTGTAAGCAAAGGTGCACAAAGAGACTCAGAACATCTTTTTAATATTATGGCAGGGATGCTATCAACACCTGGATTAGAATTTGGCTTAAGAGAGTTAAGTCCGCTTAAAACATCAGAGTATTCCAAATGTATAGATCCAATATCTACCTTAGGGCCGTTCCGAGGAGGTTGAGGAAAGTTTGGATTTAAATTAGAATACACCGATTCAAAAAACTGAGCAAAAAACTCCAGAGTTTTATGAACATCAGTGGATTCATCGCTATTGAAATTCATAGAATTTGGAATTCCAAGAGATTTACGTTTAGAGTTTATGAACGACCAGAAACGTTTAGGATCACTCTTTAAGTCAAGCTCCAGATTCAAGATATAATTTCTGTGCGAGAATTTACTAAGCACCATAAAATCTTTACGAAATTTACAAAAAATATTTTTGTCGTCTGTACTATTTGATTTTTTAAAATTAGCAAAAGATTTATTTTTTAGATTTTTAAGATGAGCTAATTTCTTGTTATACCAAGGAGGTTTGGATCCATTCTTTTTGGTTCTACATGGCACAAATAAATAAAAAGCATTAGTCAAGATGTACACGAAATTATTAAAAGTATTCATCAAGTTTAAATTAAGAAACTCGGTATTCCAGTCAACATTTTCAAGGTAATTATTGAGTCCAATGAAATCAGTTTTTGCAAAATTAAATGAATCGGCAATGAAATGATCCACTTTTCTCAAATAACTGTAAAATTGTAGTTCAATATATAATTCTTTATGATGCATCGAGTTGTTTAACAATGAGAAAGGAACAATATCAGTAATTGATGCCTTTAATTCATCATGATGAATGAAAACTAAATCTAGAATTTTGAATAAATTATTAACAATTCTATTTACTTGATATAAATTAAGAGCATACAGGTGATCAATGAAGGAAATTTCAATATCTCTTTTTAAATTAGTAGGTATTACTTTTAGAAAAACACCGAGATGCTTTTTCTCTTTGTCATTTTAATCTTTCAACTCATATGTATGAACTCAACTCTTATCCAATTTGACATATAAACACGAATGATTTTCCAACACATCCCTTAACTTTTTCAAAAAGGATTTGGCTATAAGCAAATGTTTCATGTTTTATTTTGGATAGAGATAAATTTATTACAAAACAAAATAGTGGGAAACGGGAAAAAGGTTAACAAAAATAATTATATCAGCAAAAGCGTAATGAAAGCTGGACATCTCGGAATCTTAGTCGAATCAAATTCCTTTTTTGTATTCAAATAATTATTCTTTTTTTTTTGACAGTTAGCTCTGACGTAAATATGTAAGTGCTACGGATACAAACTTTGACTTTAAAATTGAGTACATAAATAAAAGAAGAATATGACGTTTAATTCGGACTGGATTAACAATTAAACGCGCCTAATGGCAACATAAAGACGGAAAATCTTCAGAAACATTTTTAAAGAATATAAAATACTTTAACCCTAAGTAAAAAATGTTGTTTCCCTGCGTGTCATTTATAATTTGTTTAAATTTATGTGATATTTAGATTGTACAAGCTCTCAAAATTGTTTTGCGTGTAGAAGGTAATTGTATTCAGTCAAAACTTAATATACCTACTTACGTACATTCATTATTTTTTTTTTTCTTGATTTAAATTGAATCATATAAGACTCAAAAAATTAGTCATGACTCATGTCATTTCAGCATTAAAAACAAATCACAAAATATAATTGTACATTGCGAAATATTATTGTTTATTTCATTTGGCGCCCGAGTTGTGATATATTATCGTCGGTCGGCTGGGCTGTATTACAGAATAGCGTCAATGGTTTTTTTTTTAATTAAAGGTTAACATTTTCTCTGCAGAGCAATTTGTTTGGTATAACAAACACTTCAGGCAAAATTGAGTTCTCATTTTGAATGAGAGTGTCATTTAGGACTCAGAACAGATTCTTTGCCAAACTGCTCTGCTAGTTCTGTTCACATTTTTAGTTTGTTTTTTAGTGATCAAACGTATATAAATATTATGTTTTTGATTCCTGAACTATTTTAAACTAAGACCGACCTAGTAGTTGTGATTAGATTGTGATGTTTTCGATATTTGTAATCTTCTGAAATGGGAAGATTAAATCACTTTAACATTAACATTATTTTTTGGCTTAGTACTATCACTTTTTCGGGTGGGGACTGGTCACAGTTCCTTCCAAAGAATCTTGCGACTTCATCATAATCTGCCACTAACAATGTCTTCGACCTACTTCAATTCAAATTAACGATAATCGAAAAATTAAAGCAACTTTAATTTGGCATCTGCATTAATTTTACGTTTCACAAATACGACGAAACACAAACTTCAGAATCGGAGAGTTCTTCCGTGTTACCAAACAAAAACACTTCTTTAAAGCTGGTCAATATCAATTTATGCACTTTCAAATATATTTACTTGTGTAAAAACCAGCGATCAGCTTTTATCGCTCAAAACTCAAAAGCTGACGTAATCGCGCGATATCCTTTAATACTTATTGTATTTGTTATTTAGGGCTTGGTACACACATGCGATTTTTTGTCGTTGCGATCAAAAATTATGATTGCAGCAAATGGTCAAACTGGCTTTTAATACAAATGCACGCACATGCTTCAAAGTAATCGCACTGATTTATAAATAATTTATATTCTGTTAATGATAAGCCTGTTCCCTTGCGATTTTCTATCATTGCGATTTAAAATAGGTATTGCAACGCACTCACTTAATGTTGCGTGTCGCAATTGCGTCCAATATTATTTCATTCCTTTTGAATAATTTATTTTTGCGAAAGCATTTTAAATCGCAAGTGTGAATAGAAACGTGTGAGGGTGCGTTTATGTTGGAGCTGCGAAAAATCGATCCGAGCAGTGCGAGCAACGTTGAATTCGAAGCTTTGAGTCACAGCTCTTATGTAGTGTTCATATTAGAGCTCTTTGACAAGCGAAATTTTCTAATACAAATAATTTGTTTTGTTTTTAATTATTTAATTGCATCATAAAATGCTCAGCATCTATCCTCGATAAGAGCTCCGAAAATATAATAGATGATTTTCTTTGCTAGGATTGCAGCGACAATCGTTCATCGAAGCTCCTACATTAACACTAATAGGGAAAACAATGTAAACAATTTCAAAGCTTTGGGCTGGAAACGCTAGTTTCTGTCAATACAATTTCTTGGTCGCATGTGCGTTCATTAACGTTGTGGTGCATGTGTTTTATTTTTTGCGATTATCGTGCTATTAAAATCGCAAGTGCGTTCCTAGCCTCTAAGGCTAGCTAGCGTTCCTAGCCGTATTTGGGTTTTTTTTGTGTCATGTGCGTCAATTCACATTTTTAGTCATGCGTTCCATTTTTTGTGACTGGATAATCGTTGAAAAAGAAAATCGCCTTAGGCTGTGAACGCACTTGCGATTTTCTGTCGCGCCATTATTAAGTCGCAAAAAAAAGAACACATGTGTTTAAATGTGAATGAACGCACATGAAACTAAAAAATCCTACTAAACTGCGATCACTTTTTTAGTCGCGGCCACAGAAAATCGCAAGTGCGTTCCTAGCCTAAGCTACGTACTTTTATTAGTCGCTGCGACAGAAAATCGCAAGTGCGTTTCAAGCCTAAGGGCATTTGATTTATTTAAACATGCGACAATCGCGTCGCCAGAAAAATTTTACAGATTTTAGCTTTTTAAGCATCGTGATTTCTTGTTATGTGTTTTATTCATTCATTGCATGTGTTATATTTCCGGCAACTGAACATTCACCGAAATCGCAAATGTGGTCTTTGCCTTTTAGCTATCTTATTGTACCGGCTTCTTCACATTTCAGTTCATGTGTTCTTTTTTTAATGACTAATTAATCGTGTGACTGAAATCGTATGCCTAGCCTAGCAAATTAATTAAAAGATTACGAGTGCACATGCGATTCCGGTCGCCCGATTAGGTATAAGGTCGCAGAAAATAAAACGTGTATATAGCACCAAGAAACCATATCTATTTTATTTAATTGCAACGGCTGAGCTTTAAATAATATGTGCTCTGTTTCAATCCAGATATTCCAAAAAAGTCTTACCAAAGTATTCCCATTTCTTTAAAAAACATTTTACAGCCACAAAAACCAAGTGGCTTAGTTTCCAACACTTAAACAAAATAATAGACAATTAAAACACTTGTGTTAAACTTAAACTATTTGAAGACGACAACGACGACGTTGACTACGGCATTCCAGAGTCATTAAAACATGTTAAAGGTCATTGTAATTTCAGTATACTGCTTTGCACATAAATCACTTATTTAATCTATAAAGCTTTTTATGGTTTTGTTGTGTACTCGCAACACTAGTAATGTTGTTACTATAATCCACTATTACCATTTAGTGTGCCAAGTGAGTGCTATTGACATTTTCACAAATTTAACAGACCTTCTTTTAAGTTTTTTATTTTCGTTTAATATTAAAATGGTATTTAAAATTGATAGCAGAGGTTAAGAAAATGCTTAATATATTTCTAGCATGTCACTTAATCCTGACTAGAAATGAAAAAAAAATCCTGTTAAAGAAATGAAATTTGTGATAAGTCATACATAAAGCAAAGTAGATGAAAAAGTCTTTAATATAATTTTATATTAAAAAAAAATCGTAGAAATTGCGTGATTTCAGGATGATTTATCACTATATTATCATAATACTCATAATACCTATAGCTATAGTTGCTTTGCATGTGTCTTTTGTCATCATTTTTTATTCATCATAATTCGTCTTTTAAAACCCCTATTCTCCTTGTTTATTCATCTTTTTTTATCACAGTCTATATCACAAGAAAAGTAAAGAAATGTTTTGTAACTTTCTCGAACCATTCGAAATTGAGCAATTTTGAACAATTTTTCGAAACCATCTTGGAAAAGATTGCATTGCGATGCAATTTCAAAATCATCACCTCAATTTTAATGAAATTGTGTTTTATTACAGTTTATTGGTACCATAAGCTCTGATAAAGTAAACAAAGAGAACTAATAAAACTATGAACAAATATTTTCTGTCAATTTGTGTTTATTTTTGAAAATAATTATCTTTGGCTTTGTTATTTGTATTTTTGTTTATCATAGCAGCATGAAAGAGACTCACAAAAACATCCCCTGCATTTATGTAAGATGGCAAACAAAGTTGTCTCATTTGTTCTGTTGGCTGTTTGGGTGATTTTGAAATTGAGTTATGCTACATTTCCACCTAACGCTAATCTGATATTTAATAAGTACAAAAATATTTCGTTAATCATGAAGATTAGAAATTAATCTTGTTAAATCTTCCAAGGACAAATACTTTTACAAATCGAATTAACCTATTCCTTCCTGTATGGCGCTGAAGCATTCATTCATGGCTGAATTCAGTTCTTCACAAAGGAAACATTCTATTTCACTTCTTCTTTATAATGCTATGCTTCCACCAAAGGTTTATGTCAGTTTAGATTAAATAAATCTTTTTGGTGTTTGCACCGCACAAAAAAATTTAAAAAAGATTAAGTTTGACAGCACCATCCAAAATGCAAATAATATTTCAATTTTTTCTTATGAAGTGCAAGTGAGATAGAATGTTTGATTCGTGTGAAACAATGAAGAACTGAATCGAGTCTCGAATGAATCGTTCAGCACCATATAAGAATAGGCTAGTTTGATTTGTAAAACTATTTGTCCAAGGGAGATTCAACAAGATTAAATTCTAATCTTCAAGATTAACGAAATAAATTTGTATGGTAAATCTTCGAGATTTAAAGGAGATTTGATGTAAATTTTATTAAATCTCAGATTACTGCTAGGTGGAAATGTAGTATGAGAAACAATAAAACACCATTTGCATTTTTAAAGTCGCTATCAAAGTAAATCTAATAATAACCATCAGGTCTATTACTTAGCCATTTGTACAGAAAATCAGATTATAAGAACTCATTAAGACCTGATGGAATGTCTGACACTTAGCAAAATCAGAGTTTTAGAATTCTAATAAACTATTGTAAGAAGGTGTTTATTATATTGGTAACCTTAAGCAAGCGCAACAATACAAGTGAAAATAAAACATGGTGCAACAGTTCGTTTCCGTTGCACCATATATCAAAGTCAGTTGTCACCAAAAAGAATAATTATTTAAATATTAAAACAGGAATTCTAATCGTTTAAAAATGTCGCTTTGTTCCAAGTTGTATTACACTTTTGCGTAGATTATTTGTGTTCCCTTGTTTGCCATTTCCCACTATTTTGTTTTGTAATCGGTTTATTTTTATCCAAAAAACAAAATATGAAATACCTCTATAACCAAATCACTTTTGGAAAAGTTAAAGGATATGTTGGAAAAGTATTCGTTTTTGTCAAGTTGAATAAGAGATGAAAGTAATGCTTCATGTAAGCTACTACGTTACTACGTTTTCATTAGAGCCGAAATAAAGTTATTTCGCAAATCACAGAAAAAGTGTTAACATGTGAAGGGTCCAGGGGAAAAACGGCTTAAGTCCACTTTAATTGATTCCGAGAAAAACGTAGTTGTAATAATATTACTAAAATAATGGATAATTTAAAGAAAAATAAATAAATATAACAATTTTTTTTTGTTGAGCACGAAGTGCTCAAGTAAGCAAACATATATTGATTTTAACATCTTGAATTTTTTGATTGATAAGCTGATATGAGTCAAAAAGACCTTCGATGTTTTAACCAAAATTTTGAATTTTTTGATTTGAAATTTTCTTCTGAAAGAACCGGACATGATAATTGGAAACGGTTTTTTGTTTTTTATTCAGACACCTCTAGATTTTCAAAATAGAATTTAAAAATAAAATAATTTTCACAAGCGTGACATTGGACCGTTTTTGCAATTCAATTTGTTAGACAGGACCTCGACCGGATGTAGTTAGAATATCTAATTTTTTTTTGTTTTAATTATTAACCTGACGTGTCGCTAGGTCTATTCACAAGTTTTTCTTTTTTTAATATCGCTTTGTTTAATTTTTGGAGCAAAAAAGATACTTTTGGAAAAAAGTTTTTTTAAAAAGTGTACTATTTTGCGAGCTTTCAAAATCCTATGTGAAGAGAGCTATACTACATCAGATAGTACCCATACAAATCTATAAGATGTCATCATTAGTTTAATTTTTTCAAAAAGTGGACTTGAGCCGTTTTTCCCCTGGACCCTTCATGTTATTTGGTCATTTCGTTTGAATTCGCTCATCCAATTTTTGAATTTCAACTCGCCGTAATAGCTTTTGTTGTTTTTTTTTTTCTTTCTACTTCTGTTTTCACACAATTCACATATACTGCGCATGTTGTCAAAACCCGGTTGCCAGATAAGATAGTGAACAAAAAAAAAAAACAATCTAATTCCTAGACCTTGTCAAATTGACAATAGGCGTTTTTTATTATCATCGGGATCTAGATCTGTATTAAATTTTAACATGTCTTACAAAAACAATTTTGAAAATTTGCCATTATTTTGTTTTTGTATTAAATAAATAAATAAATTAGGTGGCGCAACAGCTCGTGGAGAACCAGGGCCTAGTGACTTACAACTCACAACCATTCCTGTGTGCGTGTGTTTGTTGGCAGGAATGGAGGGGACCTACAGTTTTGTGCCGAGTCCGAACGGCTAAATGAGAAGCACTTTTTCATGACAAGTATACTCTTGGAGGATTTGTCAGTTCCTCGCAAGAGGCAGTACCTCGAATAAAACATTTCTGTTTTTAGGTGGCACGGCTGGGAATCGAACCCACACCTTCGGCATGACAGTCCTACGCACTAACCATCAAGCCACGAGGTACTACTGTTTTTGTATTACGTGTAAAGTTAATCCAGATCCAGAACTCGATAATGATAAAACACACCTAATGGGTACATTCAATGCCTCAATTTCAGTGCTGAATACTCAGATTTCTGAATTCTTGCCAATCAGATGTTTGAAAAATTGAGAAAGCTGAAAATCTAAATGTAAAACTTGAAAAGTGTTGAACATGCCACATCAGTACACAAACAATTAACTGACGACAGAGTACTCTGAGATTTTGACACATGCGCGAACTTGAACGAAAATCAAAATTCTCAAGATATTACCCTTAATATGTGTACTGCGTGTATTTCCAAATTCGATACGAAATCATCTATTTCCCATATAAATTCACATTTCGAAATGAGATAAATTCAACGAAATTTGTCAAGGTGGAATTTTTCCGAACCTAACGAACAGACCCAATTGGACACAGTTTGAAGTGCTCTGAAAAGAATTTGTATATAAATGTCAAGCTAAATTTATGGAAAATAGAAAAAATACAGTAAAACACCAAAACAATATTAATGGCCAGTTGAAATTCAAAAATGAAATGAGCTTTTAAACTAAATTACCAAATTATAGATTAAAACACTTTTTGTGATTTGCTAAATTACCTCAATGCGGCTCTTACCCTGAGGCCACACGAGCCAGTTCATATACATATTTTAATTGTCAAATCACTCGTCGCTCAACTCGCTTCTCAACTGACTTCAAAATACAAAAGCCAGTGATTTGCAAATGTTTCTATGTATAAGTAGCTCGCTAACGAGTTCTCCCTCGTGTGGCCTCCGGGTAGTGAAAACGTAGAAAAATCGTATCTTAATTTTCCAAATCACATTTTGTACTCAAGAAAAAACAAAGCGAACGAACACATCCTTTAATAAACAAAGGCTTCCAACCAGCGAATATCAAATAAAGAAGCCAATCCTCAGCTGTCAATTTGATTTGCCTACAAGCTGAAACGAGGAGTTTGGACTTGGCCGCAAACGAGGAAGGTTGTGCGCAGCACAACCTCTCACAGTTTTTTGTATTTTATATATTAAAACAGCAACTGTAATTATTATATATAATTAACCCGTTAGCCGTTTACCGATAAAACGGTACCCCGTTAACCGAGAAAACGGTCCACCAAGCAGTACCCAGTTCTGCTTAGCAACTGCATCAGCCTTTCAACTGGCTGAATACATCATTGTGTCTCCGACATGATATTCTTGTCTGCACCTTACATCTATACCGCTTCCGCGTAGATGTTGAATGGTGTCTAGGCAAAAACCGACAAAGGGTTTTAACCTGCAAAGTTCATACATCAAACGACAGTATCCCAGACGAGGGATGCTAAACCTACGAACCAGCAACAAAAGTGCAAACCAGTGTGTTTGTCTACCTGCAACCATCATTAAATGACAGCACCCCAGACGAGCGATACATGCCCAACAGAAGCAACAACGTGAAGTGCAATTCAATGTGTATTCATTTTATTAACTTAAATTATTTGTGTAATTTAATTTTCCCTTCTTTTTACATATCCTAACACGTGATAACTTAATTTTTATTCATTGCCAGTAACTGTAAAATGTCATACATTACATAAATGGAAAATTTTGTGAATTTATGTAAAAAGAAAAAAAATTGTATCTGTTTTTTGTCTCCTACAAAAAGAAAAAGATGTAACTCTTATAAAAGAAACCGTAACTTTTTTATATAGAGAACTCGCTCTAAGAAATAATATGATTTCTATTTCATTTAATAGCTGAATATAGCATGTTCGCTCTAACACACGTGATATCATGTATAACTATACTGTCAGGCGTTTTATAATCTCTAGTTTTAAGGTATTGTACATATTTATGAGACAACCGTCTCAAGTAACTTCATATATAATGCTTATGAGCAAAAGCAGTCAACTATATAACGTAACTATATAACAAATGTCCGCCATGAGGCTAATCATAAAAAAAAAAAAAATCGAAAAGAAGGCCATACATTACAGCCACTTTTGTACAACTTTAGTTATCGCTAGAATTAAGAAAAACATTGTAACTGATTTTAAAGTCTCAATAAAATTCAATTCAATTCAAAAAAGCTGAAACGAACAGCTGTGATGATTAGATTTGCAAAGTATTAGTGAAAAACGCACACATATAATCAACTCGTCATTCAGCACAGGTCTTGTTATTGTTGCTATTCACATCTATTCTTCGACACGACTTTAAATTACAAATACAACAATGTAAACAAATGGGGTTTTCTCTGCTTCCAACCTTCACTTCATTCTATTCCAGGCATTCCTATACTTTATTTGCACTTATAGGTCTGTTCGTCCATACTTCATTTTCATAAGAGCCAAAATGAGCTAATTTTGAAAATCATAGAAAAAGGTGTTTTCATTTGTTATTTGGTTATTTCGTTTACAGTTCATTTCATTTTTTAATTTTAAAAGACCGTTAATCGCTGTTTGCTGTTGTTTTTTTCTTTTTTTTTGTGCATTGAGCTTTGACATTTTCATACAAAATCTTTTCAGAGCTCTTCAAAATTTGTCCAATTGAATGTGTTCGATAAGTTTTCACCTAATTTCAGGCAAATTTGGTTGAATGATTTCATTTCGAAATGTTAATTCATATGGGGAACGATATGATTTCGTATTGAATTTGGAAATTTTCAACGAAATAGCCTCATTTGGTCCAATCAAGAGGTAGGATGAAAACCGAAAGTCTAAAAGCTGCTTTAAAATTTGTTCCCACGCATCCGTCGAACGTAAAAGCTGGGGATATTTCATGGGTGTCTTCAAAATTTAACTAGGATATACTTTTAAATGATTCCATCGCAAGATTTAACATTACTATTCTGCGAGAAATAAGTTAATTGGTTTTAAAACACTTTATTAATACTACGTTTCCCACCGAACACTAAACTGAGATTTAATAAGATTTACCTCAAATCTTCTTTAAATCTCCAAGATTTACCATAAGAATTGTTTTCGTTAATCTACAAGATTAAAAATTAATCTTGTTAAATCTCGCTGGAACAAATAGTTGAACAAATCAAACTAACCTATTCCTATATGGCGTTGAAGGATTCATTAGTAACTGGATTCAGTTCTCTAATGTTTGGCACAAAAAAAAAAAAAAACATTCTGTCTCACTTTCACTTCATAAGAAAAAATGAAACTCCTTTTGCTTTTGAAGTGTTCTGTCCGAGTTTATCTTCTTTCTAATCTTTTCAGCCGGCGAAAACACCACACAAATCTTTTTCTTTAAATCCAAGATTATCTTTTGGTGAAAACGTAGTATTGCATTGTTCTAAAGAAAAACAGAAATGTAAAAATAAAATAACTTCTAAAGGTAAACACAAACTGACAGTAAATATAAATACTTGTTTACCGTTTCGTTAGCTCTGTTTGTTTACTTTATTGAAACACGCCAGTATAAACTGTCATTAAACATAATTATTTTGTAAAAAAAAAAACTCATTACGTGCACATTTTCAATGTTTCATGTTTGGTAAGGATGGCATGACAATTTTTGATGGATGAGAATCATTAGCGCTCCATTTGCGGGTATGGCAATGGTACAGTGCTTTGACTGCTAAATTAGAGGTGTGGATTCGATCCACACTCTAAGCAGCTTTATTTGTTTTATTTCCTTAAGTTTGAACTGGATGAAACCCATGGGGTTTAAAGACATAGTAAACATACTATTTTCAATCCATTGTAGTATCTTTCTTATGCTACATTTCCACCTAACACTAATCTGAGATTAAACCAGATTTACCTCAAATCTTCTTCAAATCTCGAAGATTTATCATACAAATTTTGTTCGTGCATTTTGAAGATTAAAAAATTAATCTTGTTAAATCTTCCCAGGAAAAAAAAATAATTTACAACTTGAACTTATATGGCGCTGAATGATTCATTCGAGACTGAATTCAGTTCATCATTAGCTGTGTTTTTTTGCATGTACATATGGAGTTTGGCGAAAAAAACGACATCGGGACATTTCAACATTTGTTTACCTTTTGCAGTGGTCTGCCATTTTGTTTTTAATTATTTACCAACAATTATTTGACATTTCTATACAAATTATCGATAACACTACGACAATCGTAGTTTGGCATTACCGTTTTTATAGGGACAAAAATTAGCTCCAGTTAATTATCTGGACTTAGCTAACTCTATATGGACATAGTTGTTGTTGTATTTAACATTTAAGTTGTTTGGTTTGTTGTCTTTTTTTTCACACAATTTTATTTGGACATGCAAAAAAACACAACTATTGTTTGACATAATAAAACAAAACAGGATTTTAGTGACACGAGTGTTATATACACCTCTCTTTTTGCCTAACGTTTATTTATTTTTTATTTGTCTGTTATCTCTTTTCTTTGCACTACTGATGAGAATATTCACAATACTTAATAGCTTCCTACCCGAGTAAAATCTAATTTTTTGATCATTGAAATTAATCCAGATGTAATGCTACATTTCCACCTAACGCTAATCTGAGATTTAATAAGTTTACCTCAAATCTTCTTTAAATCTTGAAGATTTACCGTACAAATATATTTCTTTAATCTTGGAGATTAGAAATTAATCTTGTTAAATCTTCCTAGGACAAATTGTTTTACAAATCGAACTAACCTATTTTAACATGGTGCTGAACGATTCATTCGAGACTCGATTCAGTTCTTCATTGTTTGACACGAATAAAACATTCTGTCTCTTTCGCACTTCATACAAAAATTTAAGCGCCATTTGCATTTTTGAAAGTTTTGTCAGATTTAATCTTTTTTAAATCTTTTTGTGCGGTGGAAACACCAAAAAGATTTATTTAATCTAAACTGAGATAAACCTTAAGTGGAAACATAGCATAAGGAAGATCCCATGTTCTTTTTGAAAATATGTGTTTATTGTTGATCCGGATCAGATCATGGAGATAATAAAATGCAGCTATTGATACGGAACATAAGTTTAAAGTCACATTGCAGTGGCTTTAAGGCCACTTTAAAACCTTGAATCTTTAAATATGAGACAAACTTCAATTCTATATTTTATTATCTTAAGATCTGTTCGTGTTCTTCCCAAAACTGCAAATTTTGGAACGTGTTAAAAGTTAATCCAGATCCAGATCCCAATGATAATAAAATACGCCTACTGTCTTTGTGTTATCTATAATTTATATAGAAATGTCAAAAGTTTGTTGGTAAGATAGTTGAATAAAAAATGGTAGACCAAGGCAAAAGGTAAATAAATGTTGAAATGTCCCGATGTCGTTCTTTTCACCAAAGTCCATATGGACATGCAAAAAACACAGCTACTATGTGACACCCTTTTTGAAAAACAGACTGTAACACGCACGTTTTGGTTATATACATATTTATATTTGAATTGATGTGAACAAAATGTGGGATAAAAAGAAGAAGATCTGTTCCTTTTATCGTCCATTGGCCGTTATAACGACGACGCGACGACCCGACATACAGTGAGACGGACGCCGCGCGTCGTTGGTTGCCGACGACGTGATAGCTTCACTAAATGGGTGCGATACTTGAGTCTTCTGACATTCTATACTCTTGGCTGCTTAATCATGCGGCCATGACGTCAGATTTCTTTTCATCTCTGATTTTATTCATCTTTTTCCCGCATTAATATTTCAATTGCTCCCAGTTGTATTTTAAGAAGATTCCATTGTTGAATAAAAGTATGTACATTATATCTGTTCAGTGTATCTGAAAAATGACGGAATAATATTAAGTATGATAAAATGGCAAGCTGAAAAAGCATCAGCAGGAGGATTGCAGCGCACCGTAAAGAGAATACAAATTCCCATTCATAGTTTTTCATGCGCTATTTTTAAAATTTAAGGCGATTGTTTTACAAGTACTCGTGTGTGTAAGTTTAAGTTAATATGACACACAATAGATGTAAGCAATATGTTAAAATAAAAAATATATACAAAGTGGATAAGTACCACCATTACATTAAATTATTACTTTGTTACAAAGCACACTTTTCGTGTAAAGGAGCTTCAATTAAGTCGTTAAATCTGTAATAAATGTTTATCGTGTCCGATATCAAAAGCTATTAATTTTTATATATAGACTGTTAAGTGCTTGTTTTGCAAACAATTTAAGGTCGTGTTATTATTTTTAACAATTAATACCTACACCTAATGTTTTTCAATTTTATTCAAGATTAAAGATTGCCGTTGTTCAGTGCTTTTGTGTTCTTGCACCTGTTAACTAGAATTTATTTTAGCACCAGCTTGTAAAAATTTAATTTTTGAGAAGTAAAAGTAGTTTAGTGTAGTAGTTCATTTTTGATACATATTTAAATATAAACCTGTGTTAAGATATAGAATGCATAAAAATCAAATATGTACTGAGATCCATGGAAGCTCAAATTTAAGATAATGCTATGTGCGTGATAAACCGAGAGGCAACAACGACATAAACAGTCAAGTCATTTGCCTGAAGTTGGAAGTCGTATCAATGAAAAGCCTTTGAGATGTTGAACCAAGAACCACGCTTGCCTGCCTACCTTAACATGTTGTGTCAAACAGGTGTTAAATTTGAAGTACATTTTTAAAATCAATTTATTTCTATGTCTCTCCGCTGTTCCAACGCTGGGCCTCAAAACATTGACTATCGCCAGTAGAAAGAGAATAATTGGCGATAGAACATCCCCCTGTCTCACACCCTGTCGCACTTCGAAAGAGAGAGAGCTGCCCATTGTGTAAAACAAAACATCTTGCGTTGTTATACGATCGAAAGCCTTTTCAGACCCACGAACATGAGGTTAAGTGGGGATTGAAACTCCATCGACTGTTCAAGGACGACACGCAGGGTGTTGATATGGTCGGCTTACGATCGACCACTGCGGAAGCCACCTTAATGTCTCTTGAGTGTAGACTCCATTCTATCCTTTATCCGCTCGAAAATTATGGTTTCCATTAGTTTTGGGAAGACGGGAAAAACGGTGATACCACGCCAATAGTTGCAATTCTTAAGGCCACCTTTCTTTGACAGCTTAACAATCACACCATCCTTCCAGTCCTTTGGATAGCTTTCATTTTCCCAAATGATTTGTTGCAACGGTTGTAGAATACTTCCCGTTATTACGGGATCGGCTTTCAGGAGTTCAACTGGTATTCCACCAAGCGCAGCTGCCTTGTTGTTTTTGAGGAGATTTATTGATGTTTGGATTTCCGATACTCAAGGGGTTCACTGTCAACATCTCTATAGGACCTGCGCATCTAGTTAAGGTGGAGCACTTCAGCACTCTACTTAACGGAATCCTCATTTAGCAGGGCACAAAAATGGTTCTTCCATCTGCGGAGCTGATCCTCAGTTGATACTAAAAGTGTACCATCCACATCCATTACATTATGATTGGTGTTGCTTTTTGCCCAACAACATCTTTGGATATTTGGTGAAATTCCCGGATACCTCCTCTTCTTAGAGCGTTTTCCGCATTTTTTCGCGACTCAGTCTAACCTCACCTTCCTGTCACGCCTCACACAGCGATAAACCATCGTATGTGCTTCGCATTTCAGCCTTTCGTTGAAAATCTGCTTTGGCATTTATTTTTAACTTCAACGATTTGCGAAACTCGATTTTATACCAGGTGTCTTGGGATATCCAGGATTCTCTAGTTCTAGTCCGTTTGGGTCAGTTTCAGATCCAGCTTCCATAAAAGCACTTTTTGTGTCACACCACATCTTATCAATTATTGAATGTTGGTTGAATTCCGTTTAAAGACTTAAGCTAAGTATACACGATTGGAAGATCTTTCAATATTTGCAGACCTGTCAGAAGTCTTTCAATTGCTTCCAATACGCTTCCAATTGAAAATTTTCTATCAAGTGTAAATTGTCCGTTTACACGGTTGGTTAATTTTATCCAAAAATTAGCCAATTTTTTGTAATTGGTAAAAATTTTTAGTCTTTCAATTAAAAATTGGATGTTTACACGATTGGAAGACTTCTTACAGGGTCGCCAATATTGAAAGATCTTTCAATCGTGTATACTTACCTTCTTCCAATCGTGTAAACAGCCAATTAGTCTATCCTCGAAGACAAACAAAACGTATCTGCCAATTAAAAATTGGAACATGTTCTTCGCACGAACATCTTCCAATATCCAATTAGTTGGTCAATCGTCAAATTATCTGTCAAGTAGAAAAATTGTGTGTTTACACGTGTTCACACAATTTTAAGCATTCGGCCATTTTGTTATTAAAAAACTGTCAGACAATTGGCTGAAAATTTTGTTCTGTCATTTTTGGCAGATTGAATTGAATGTTTACATGGTTGATAGAAATTTGGTTAAAAATTTTTGTGAAAAATGTGTATCTTGTATACTTAGCTACCTATAGTTTCGACAAATGTTGGGGTCATTTAAACCATTCCTATTGAATTTTGAACTACTTGTTGCATCCTGCGCTTGTCTTTGTACGGCTGCGGTGTGTAGTGTGAGACATATGAGAACCAAAATGTGGTCGCTGATGTGGCATTTCTTATACTTCGGATATCACACATTGACTTCTTCCATCGCTGCTGAATCAAGGTAATGTCAATTTGGTTTTCAGTTTGACCATCCGGATGCGCCCAGGTGATTTTGTTGCACGTCTTATGTTTAAACGCAGTCCCACCCAGTACAAGACGATAAGCGTTACAAAAGTCGACCAACAAATCGCCATTTTCATTCCGTGACCCCAAGCCATTTTTTCCATCCCACGTTCCAGACCGTAGCTGTCTGATCCGACTTGGGCATTGAGATCTCCCATGACAATTATGATGTCAGCTCTCGAAACACCTCTGTAAACTGAGTTAAGATGAGTGTAGAACGCGGTTTTGTCTTCCTCGGTCGCTTCACTTGTGGGGGCGTAGCACTGAATTATTGTGACGTTACGAATTTTTGAACGGAACCTTGCTGTCCTTATTCTTGCAGAAATGGGCGCCCAGGAAATAAGACTACGCCTCGCTTCTTCGTTCAACATAATTCCGACACCATGCAGTCTTTGGCCACCCTCTCTTTCATCTTCCCCGGAATGCAGCATTCTCGTTTGTGCAGTGTCAGATCTGTATTCAGCTTCCTCTCGCTTATGCCCATCAGGATACTGATATTTAGGCGAAGCATTTCACGCTCGACCTGCTCGTATCTACCTTCGCTTTACAGGGATCAAACGTTCCATCATGCTCCGATTTTCGTACGTATGCGGTAGCCAAAAGTATAATTTGCTTTTCTTGCAAGACTTCCTCTATTTGTTCACGATTCATCAATTATTATGACGTTTTGATTTACGCTCGCAGATGAAAGATGCCACACCCCCAAATCCGATGTTCGGTTTACTGAAGCCATACACGCAGAAGGATTCTCCATTAAAAGGTTACTTCTTGGGGACTCATTTTCAGTTGTTGTCATTGTTCATGTATTAGCATCCTTCCACTATAGTGGTTTCCGAGAAACGATTAATTACATACATAAGCTCAGATTTGACAGGCACACCCGAGGATCGAGGCCACACACTATGGGAAAACAGACGACTTTTTTTAGCCGCCCAATATGGGATTACAGACGCTACTTGCTGCTGCCGTTGACCTTTCAAAATAGGCTCCTCCGACCACCACCACCACCAGACTATCATGCCGTTGACCGCTACCCGCAGTTCTTCCGCCTTCTGGGGGCTTTTAACCATTCCAAGTTCAATTTTGTATCCTTACCAGCACCGCTGGTTTGCCTGCTTATCCCGGCGGCCTTAGTTAACTCAGGAATAATTAATTAAGCTCAGAGTTAATTCAGAACTATAAAACTTACCCTTAGGTCAGTGTTCGTGATTAATTTTGTGTGTAAACTCTTCGGTGACGTCCCGATTAGCTTCCAAATGCTGAGTCCAAAATAATAGATCAGAACCAGTTCACGAGACCATTACACATAAATCAGTAGTTGCACTAAGGGATTTGTGCACCGAGCCAGAGTCTTGGCAAATGGACCGATTTGCTTCGAATTTTGTACAAAGCATTTGTATGTACATAACTCCCTAAAATTTGAATGTTTGCTTATTTTCATCTAGAATGGGTTACTCCCATATAATAGTTATGGCTTTTGTTAATTTTCTTAAGATCTTAAATAGAACTTGAACGATTTTGATTGAACTTCGTACCTGTGATGTCGTCCTTAATGAAAGAAATAAAAATGCTTTTCAGGTTTTTGGTGACAAATTCACATAACAGAAATATATGGTCTTAGGGACTTTTGAGATTATTGGCTTATTTTCTCATCAGATTATTCCCACACACATTATAAATGGATCATCAAATTTTGCACAAAGATACTCGCATTTCCAATAAGTACCTACACAAATACTATTGCATTTCAAAATTCGTCAATGTCTAACCACGCAACAAACTTGATCCCCAATATTTAAAAGCAACATTTTAAACCTATTTTGGTTGAATACGAACAAAAAAATAACAAACACAATTCAAATCAATAAATAAACTTCAAATATTCATATTCTATTCATAAATAATAATGCAGTTCAGCACACCTTTATAAATATTGATCCGAATTTCTTGGCCTTGCTTTCGCTATTAAAACATAACTCACACAACATAAAAATTATAATAAGCTTTTTATACAATTCAACAGTTTTAAAATTCTAAGCTTAAAAAGTACATAGCACCTTTGTCTCTATCCGTACGATATTTGTTTACTAATTTCCCTTAATGTTTAAAAAAAAATATACGAGGAAATAAGTTCAATATTAGTCATCAGAGCGTGCAAATCATTTTTAATTAGCTACCGAAGTTAATTTTACTTAATTTATTTTTATCAATCACTTCCATCATATTTAAATAAAGCTGCCAACGTCAACCTAACAACAAGCTGGCAGAAATTAAAGGTGTTCGTTCTCTCCGAATGACTGTGTTAACTAATTACAACTCAATCTACACTCACATTATCTATGATTGTTATCTTCGCTTTTTTGTTTATTTTTTTTGTTGTTCACCTCGTGTTCTTTTTATCATAAAAATCATTTTACAATCCAATCTGCTTCTTAAGTTTCTTAAAAAAGAAAAAAATAGAACAAAAACATAAGGAAAACCACTAAAGAAAATTAAATAAAAGCTACTTTGATGTATCTTCTAGTGCACTTGACCAAAATCACTAATAAACTACCCTAAGCCCCAAGAATTAGAAAAAAACCTTCTACAACAAGAAGGTATTGTGCACAGTGCTAGGGGTTTTATTTTTTGATATTTCCCTTAAATTATATGAAAAGTACTCAATAAAGTATGAAACTGTTTTATATGGATATTTTTTCTCACGGAGATGTTTTATAAAAATTAAAAATTATATAATTTCACAAAATATATGTATTATATGTATCGTGCGTTGCTTCAAAGCTTAAACTCACTTAGTACAGACACAATTATTGTTAGCAATAATGAAAACACACAAACTATAGATACTTCCGACTTATAAGCACTGCTATATTTGGAGGATTAATTGATTGTTTGTGGGAGAGTTATTTAAAACAAAAATTTCTGACCCCAGCCCACCGTGTGTTCGTAAGTGCTGAAACATTATTTGCGTTTATGACCCAGTTTTTCTTGCAGAATTCTCTTGCAGGAATAGTTTCGAGGCTTTAAAGGATTTAATCAGATCTAACAATACGATGACGGAGAAGTCTATCATATGCTAAATATTCTTCAACTTTGGAGCAGTTCTATGTGATTCCTTAGGAGAAGAAATTTTTTTTTCCAACAAACATCGGCTTTTTGTCAAAACTTCGCAAGTCTTTAAATGACATCGAATTCAAATAACAATGTTTTGTGACTGTGTCATGGTTCCTTTTTGTTCCATCAACCAGTTTTAAAACCTTTATCTGAGAATTCCATTTTATTACCTTTTAAATCGTTTTTTCGTATTTTCTAAGCAATTTTTAAAATTGGACTTACGAGGTTGTGACATAAAGCCGACGAACAATTTTTTTTTTATTTTATCAAAAAACGGCCTTAAGTTGAGTGTAAAATCTTATCAATAAATTAAAATTCAAGATGATAAACTAATTCACCAAAATAGGTACATTAAACGAGTAATTAAGTTAAAAATACTTCTGTCATTGTTGCCAAAAACTATAGATAAAAGGAAACAGACCTAGTGACACACATATTACTTACGACCTCAAATGAGAGAGTGTATGTGCAAAATCTCACATTTAGTGAGAAAGTATACGTGAATTTCAATAGTCTTTGGTAACAGCAGAGTTCTTGTTGATTGTAGTAGATTTTCGTTAAGATTTTGAACTTAACGTGGATTAGCAGTTTATATTTTTATTGATATGATCGATTTTTTAGTTAATTTTTGAATCGGAAGATATCTGAGCACTTTTTATTGATAGGGATATGTACTAAAATAAATAATTAGAGAAAAATGTTTAAAAACAATAAATTCGTTTTAAGCTTAAGCATATCTTTTAAAAGTTTGAACTTGGCCTGCAAAATATTAGGACTTATTATTGTGCAAATAAAAATTGAAACTTAAAAAAATGAATACACAAGGGGCACGTTCTTGCACATAAGAATTATTTATTCCAAAACAATTTTGAAAATCTTTGCAGCAATTAAAAATAAATTTTATGTATAAAATTATCAAAATATTTTATGCAGATTATGTATGCAAATTTTAAGTTTTTATTAATATGCAGATTGATATTGAATTGTCAAAAAAAAAGAAGTAATTTTTGAGAGAAAATGATGCTTTCTTCTATGGTTTTAACAGTTATATCTTTATAAGATATTTATAAAATTATTTAAAATGGTTAAATACTAGGTTAAAAAAAAATTATCGAGCATTTTCATAAAGAAAAATGTTGAAAATTTCGTTAAAAATCCAAAAATAGTTTCTTGAAAATTTTAATACAGAATACTATTCGAGATTCTTCATAAAAAATGATTAAAGTCAATCACAGTTTTCAAGAAAATTGAGTTTTGTAAATTGTAATATTTTGTAAAATTGCTAACAAAAATTGTATAGCTGGTACCGTTATTTTTATTTAAGAAAAATTAAAAAACGTAAGGGGGAATTACCACAACCCACTTTGTACCAAGTGTGAAAAAAAGTCGATCAAACCGTTTACCGTACCTCCAATATCGCAAGTAAAAATTTTAAACCCGGTTTTTTAACTTAAAAAAAAAACATTATTTAAACTTCTAAGAAGTTTTTGTATAACAAATTTAATATAAAGCCGAATGAATGAATGAGATTGTAATTCCAAAAAACGTTGTATGGGGCGTACTGGTAAAAGTTGCCTGATGTAAATTTTGAATATACTTTTATAGTAGATTGTAGGTATGTACATATTTTAGTACAGATTTTTTTTTTTACTGAGAAATGGAAGGTACCGTTATTTTTGCATAAAAGCATAATATTAACGTATTTTTAAAAATATTCTCAAACGTATTTAAAACCGTTAAGTATCAAGTAAAAAACAATTCGACGATGTCGTTTTCAATATATCGTTTTTTTGAAAAAAATAAAAATTTTGTTTAAAACCCAAAAATATATTTTTGAAAATTTTGGTACATATACAAAATTATCTTAACTTTTTGGAAGCTTCTCTATACAAAAAAATATTAAAATCTTCCATCAATGAACATTTTTCAAAAAAGGGGTTTTCACTAAAAATTGGGAAGTTTGCCGTTTTTTTTCAGACAAAAACTGCGAAAAATAATGATAAGAAATGGTAAAATTTGAATGGCTATTTACTCGTATCTCTGCCTGTTTTGAATAAAAACAACTTTTTGAACATCTTATATTAAAGGCTTAAGTTTTTTAATTTATTTCGTGTAAACATTTTTTGAGTCGTATCTTTGCTCCGAAAAAATTATGGGCAGTTTAGTAAAAAAATTAGAAACAAATTTACTTTTATGCAAAAATAACGGTACCTTCCATACAAAAGTTAAAAAACCGTTAAGGATAATATTTTTTTTCAATAACGGCTCCTACGATGTTCATTAAACTTTTTTCGTATGCTAAAAATAATGTGGTCTACTACAGAAAATTATAAAATTTTGCATTTAGTGATAGAATCGAATTAAAACTGCGAACTAATAATTATTATTAATAATTATAAACATTCAATCAGATTCAAAAAAGAACTTACTGACAAAACAGAATTATGTATATCACTTTTAATTTGACGACTTTGAGATACTAGATACTAGAAACATTTTTATGTAGCAAAGTGAATCACTAGACAAGTATTAATCTTAAATCTTAGCAACTATTTGTAGTTGTAGAAGTAGAATGCTTTCTTATTTTGAATTTTTTCATTAGCAGCCGAACGGATTTTGATTTTTGTATATTTCAAATAAGTTTAAATAATTTTGCATTTCAAAATCTCCGAAAAAGAATTTTTTGAATTGTTAAAAAAGTTTCAACATTTTTTTTGAAAATTCGATATCTCAAAAATGGGTTGATCATTTTTTTTTATTTTATTTTTATATGTACATAAATAAATACTTAAGATTTGCATACCAAAATTTTTCCTTAAAAATGTTTTAAGAATTTTATATTAAAAAAAAATTAATTTTTCAGAAAAACCGCTCCAACGATTTTAAACTTTTACTTCCATACAATTATATTTTATCAAGAATTGAGATGGCATTCTTTTTTTCTTCTCAAATTGTCTAGGGAGTTGTTTTAGCTAATTTAAGTATCGTATTTCATGCTTCTGAACATTTTTCTCCCATTTCCATGTTTTTATATACAATTTTCTCAACCCCTCAGCATCTTGAGCATAAGAACAATTACGTGCGACCCTATCGTGCATTTTATGTAAGTTGTTTTTTGTTAACTTTTGCTGTTAAAATTGCTATATTTTGTGTATACAATTTTTTAAACCTTCCATTTCGATAAGAAACAAAAAGTTTTAAGTGTTAAATTGTCAAATTTAGCTTAGTTTCCGAGTTATACCTGCCAAACATATTGAAAAGTGGCCGGTTCTCTCAGAAACGCAAGGGTGAGCTTAGTTGCATTTTCTATTTAAAGCATCCTACTTATGCAGATTTGTAAATAAAAATCCAACTAAATTTTGTCATGCGTTTTTTTCAAAATCCTTATATACGAAAAATGATTAACAAGTTTTTTAAGACCTTAAACTTGTAATTCCTTCAACTTGTTTTTCAATCAAGTCGACTCCTTTTTTTTTAATAGAAACCATTTTTTGTTTGTAAAAATGTATTCCAATAGAGCGCACCCAGAGCCACTCTTACTTTATTAACCCACTGTCGTTCATACATGTGTAGAGAATGGTAGGGGCAAAAAATTTCTTTCCTACTCAAAATCTCCAAAATCTAGTAAATAATTTAGTATTGTCTTTATCATTATGCCATATCTTTATAAACGATAATCCCCAAAAATGCTTAGGTTCATCAAAATGAAGCTTGTTGATTCTCCTTAATTTTAAGATTCAACGAGTTGAACTCAAGTTATATGCAATGTAACAACGAATGATTTGTTTCGAAAATTAAAACCCAACGTTTTGTTTGATGAAAATCCGTAAAGTAAGCGATTTAACTGTGTAAAAAAGTTTGACTTACAAAATTTTAACCAATCTTATATTTCATAGACAAATTTTTTATTTTACTTTTCACTATATTTGTTTGTAAAGCACTTTTCTCTTTAAAATTTGATATGAATTCTATTAAGACAAACAAAACAAAAAATCCATCAAGTTTTGCATTTTGCCTGTTTTTGGTGTCGTAAAATGGGACTTTTCCCTCAATCTTGCAATACTGGCTATACCTACCAATCGTACTTGACGACGTTGATTGGCTTTTCATATACATTTTTTTTTTAATTTTTAATGTTAGCATTTTGTTTTGCAAATTTTTTTTTTTCTTATAATTTATTGATATTCCCTGTTAGTACTGCGGTAGATAGACTCGCTGCTTGTTTAATTATTTTTATTGTTGTTTTTGTTTTTTTTTTCGATTTGCAATTTACAATTTGTTTTTTTATTTTTGTTTATTTACTCTCTTCAACTCATTGCGCTGTCTAATGTGTGTTTTTTATCTTTAACAAAAAAAAAAATTAATGTTGATATCGTACTTTTTGTTTCGGACTCTCTGTGATTAGTTTTCTTTTTGGCCAGAAAGTGGACAGTAGAATCTTTAGTGAACTTAATAAAAAAATTAAAGAACCAATTTAAAGTAGAAGAATAGAAACAAAATACAAAATAAATAAAAAAAAATTATACAATTATTTATAAATGTAAAAATAGAATGCGCATGTTTTTATATCTACCTTGAGATACATTTGCTCGTAGTGTCTTATATTTTTGAATTTTATGTTAATGAACAAAAACAAATTAGAAGAATAAATAGTTTTTTTTTCGTATTGTTGTTTTTTTTTTGTCGACACGGTGTTGTAATAGAGTGCAGCAAAATTTTGATCAAATGAATTTTTGATCTTTCAGTCCTTTGAATTTTGGCTAATTTCGTGCAATGAAATTCTTTCTAGGCATCGCCAATTGGGGTGACAGCAGCTCAAAGTTTGATGGCAGTTCGACAGATAAAGTGAGTTGTTGGTGTATTTTCTTAATTACAAGTAATTTTTTTATCAATTCAATTTCTTTTTTAATTTTTTTTTTGCAGCAGCAGCAGCCAACAGATACGTCGAAGCTCAATCGCAAAGAGTCATACAAAGCACAGAGGAAGAACTATCGTCGTGAGAAGAAGCGCGTTGCGTCTGAATTATTAAACTCATTGCAAGATCCAGCTGTCATTGTTCTCGCTGATTGGTTGAAGGTAATAATTTATTATTAAATTAAATTATTAAATACAAAAATTAGTTTGTGTGTGGACAAATATTATTTTCTTAACTCGAAGTATTTGAAGTTATTATTTGTTTCCGATTTCGATAACTTTGTGTGGTGGGAGGTATGAGTACCTACTAGTTATATTGTTGTTCCAATACTTGAGTCTGTTTATTGATATGAAATTTAAGATAATGTATTTTTATCTTAACTTTTAAATTAAATTATTGAATATATGTAGATAACTAAACTAGGTACTCTTGAACGAAATCATTGAAAAAAATGTTTTTACTTTTATCAATTTAATTTTATTGGATCAAAATGAGTACGCTGAATTTATAAAGTGTGGATGATCCAGTGGCGGGTTAATAGATGGGCAGTAGGCCGTAATGGCAAATTCTTTGCGAGATTTAATTTTGTTTGAATGGTATCCTTCAAAAAAAAAAAAAAATAGGTAGGTACTTGCTTTTAAAGCTCAAGTGGTCTGGAATTTTTAAGATGAATCCAGCTTCTATAGGTATTACCTTTCAAACGAGCACAGGGAATTTTATTGTTGAAGAATATAAGCTATACAGTCCAAAAATATTCTTCAGCCTTGGATGTGCCCATTCCAGGTTCGAGGAGTCATTTGCAACCATTTCCGTCCATTCGAAAGATAGAAGCTAAAAGGTCCCTATGCCCACCAACTTACACCGGACGTATAGCTGTAGCGTCTTAACAAAATAAGTTCTTTTTTCTTTAAATTGTTTCATTAAAAAAATACAAGTAAATAAGCATTTCTGTTGATTTCTATTTTTACTCCTAAAACATGCTCTCCAGCTAAATTCATTAGAAGTTCCTCTTGCGCTTGCCTTTGTATTGTTTTTCTTGTATTTGTTAATGGTATCCTACTATTGGGCTTTTGATTTGTTAGACAATGGTAGTATTGAAATGTAAAGGAAGGCTCAGAATTAACTGTTTTTCGTGGGACGTTGTTACTTTGGTTGTGTGGGGGGTTATTTTTTTTAAAGAAACTCAAAATTAGACTTTCACTTCAAAAAAATCTGAAAAGCTAATTTTTGGTGGAGCCTATAAGTTTGTCCTAAGCATTTCTTGAAAAGTATTCTTAATTAAGACTAAAGCTAACTTTTTTGAAGGAGTAAAAGAGTAGTATCAGGTGGCATAATGGTTAGAGCGTTGGACTGTCATAAGGTCTGGGTTCGATTACCAGCCGCTGCCACCAAACAGAAATGTTTTTCCCGAGATACTGCCTCTGGAGAGGAACTGACAAATCCTCCAAGAGTATACTTGTCATGTAAAGTGCTTCTCATTTAGCTGTTCGGCAAAAAACTGTAGATGCCCTCCATTCCTGCCAACAACATGCACACAGGAATGGTTGAGAGTTGTAACTAGGCCCTGGTTCTCCACGAACTGTTGCGCCACCAAATTATTTATTTTTAAAAGAGAAAACAATTCGGTTTTTTGAAAATTTCTCGAAATCGTAGCTTTTTTAAAAGATTTTTTTTTGGGCGAAAATTGTGGCTTATGAAATTTTGTAAAAAAAATTGAGCCGTCGCGGGACGCCTGGCAGATGTGAAACATTGGAACTCTTCTCTACATAAAATATGCATGCATAAATGGTTTTTAAATTAAAAGCCGCATTTTACTATCCACTTGATCTGATCCGGATCGGATCATGATAAATAAAACAAACAGGATCTTATGACGTCTCTTTCTGCCTTAAGTTTGTTTATTTTTCATGCACCTGCTGCCTCTTTTCTTTGCCCTACTGAAATAATTCACAATAGAAATTTTTGGATCATTGAAATAGATCCAGATGAAAAGCAGGATCCCGTGTTGTTTTTGCAATAACGTGTTAAAGATTGATCCAGATCAGCTCATGTGGATAATAAATTGCAGCTAATAACAAAATTAAATATGACATAGGTTTAGTTAGATACTGAAAGAGATATACGTTTATAATCCGAGGGAGACAGTAATATTATTTCTGCTATTTGCATACACATTTCAATATTGTGACTTTAAAAATCTATTACATACTGGAAAAAAGGAAGTCACAATTAAGGGCGTGTTCAAACATAGATCGGGCTAGTGGTGCAGACAAAAAAACTGCACACCGTCAAGGCTCCAGAAACGACAATAATTGTTGTTTGAATGCAAGTAAGAGTTAAGCGTTCTCTTCGCTCATCACTTTTTCTCACTTTTTCTCACACCAAGTGTCGCTTCTAGAGACTATCATTTTAGTAAAACGACTATCGTAAGGGTGAATTTTAATTTGACTGCCACCACCTTAAACAGAGAACGATGTGGCAAAAATCTACAACCTCAATTTGCCGGTGGTGTTCTTTTGCATACAACCGGACATTCCGAAACTTCTAATTGAGAAGACGCCCATAATAATAATTGTTTGTTCAATGTTTTCATAATCACTCACAAAGTAAAACTTCTTAATTATTTACAC
This sequence comes from Dasysyrphus tricinctus, assembly GCA_963921185.1. Taxonomy (NCBI): domain Eukaryota; kingdom Metazoa; phylum Arthropoda; class Insecta; order Diptera; family Syrphidae; genus Dasysyrphus; species Dasysyrphus tricinctus. Next base: position 101,662,253 of record OY992530.1, on the reverse strand, counting down.
TAAAATGCGATTCGATATAAATCAACTAAAATAGAATTTAAGATTTTACTCATTCAGCAAACGAAGAAAAAGTTGAGAAACTTGCAAGTGCCAAACTGATTTTTGAATTGTTGAACAGTAACGAAATCGCAATTTTAGTCACGTGACATGAATTCCTTTTAGGACCATTTGTACAAATATTTAACTTGTGGTTCAGCAATTTTAACTCACCGACTTCGGAGAATGGACTGAGGTTCACATACTTGAACCTTGAACCTTCGTTGAACCTCAGTGATTCCACCGAAATCAGCCAGTAAGAATATTTGAACCACGGATCAAAATTTGAACCACATTTGTACAACGGGTCCTAAGTCGATCGGTTTCTTACGACCATAGTGTATCCCTCCGACTGTTAAGGCTCCCTCAAACCAACGCGAAATCATAGCGAATCATTCGCAAAGACAGTTTTTTGTTGTTGTTTAGCATTGTATATCTTTCAAATTGTGTATTGTTGTGTATGATTTCCCGTCGGTCGTCGGCGAATGCTTCGCGTTGGTTTGGGAGAGCCTTTATAGTTGTACCATTGAATAAATATAAATAGAAGGTGACACCCGGCAAAATGTCCCCATAATTTTATGATAGCTCTGCTTTCGCTTTAAATATTATGATGAGGTTGGTGTATAACATAAAATTAATTTCCTTTATTATAAAAAGTTGGTGTATTCGAAAAGGAATTTTTCAATGATAGCATTGTTTGTTATTTTTGTTTATTATGAATTGCTATGGAAACGATGGGTGTCTGGACGATTGTAGTGTCTGCTTTGGATGTTAGTTGTGTTCTAATATGAAACTTAAATTTTCTTTAGAATTTGTAGTTTTGAATGATTTTCGTTGCCTTTTCAAATTAATTTTTTTTTTCAAAGCTTAGTATATAAATAATAAATGTACTGATTTTCTTCATACGAAAGCTGCATAGCATTGCTGAGGTATCCAACTTGAATTCAATTGATCTGATCATTTGGATAAAGTTTTTAATATACAGGAGATAAAATAAGCTACATATATTCTAGTACCACTTTTTTGAGATAGGCATGGGAGAAGAATATATGTTGGTAAGCAGAATTTCCAAACGCCAAAAACTTTTTATTAATGTTTAGAAAATCGTTCGATTTTATGATGAATATTTTAAAGATAAGAAGGTTTTTGTATACATAATACAAATTCTATAGGTATACTTCTGAAAAAATAATTCAACAAGTCCAATCCTTAATGCTTAGTCTTCTACTTGGCTGATTTATTTCAGTAGTACTATATAGAATTTGTATAGTAAAAAAAACCTTAAAGGAGCTATGCCTGGCCCCGGACAAAGAAACTTCCAGCTTAATGATTAGGAACTCTAATCTTGTTAGATATAGTTTACAGTGGTTTTTTGCCAAAAAGTTAAACTGAACTTAATACAAATTGCGTATGACAAAGGCCCGCACTATGTCACTGATGAGCCCAAGTGAGTAAGCCGGACGAAACGCCATTTTTTGAACTAAAGGCCATAAAAAGCTATTTTAAATATTCATATTCAAGTTGGATGCATCACCTAAATATGAATATAGGGGTCTGGTATGTGCGTTTTGATATCGAATTAATCGAAAATCGAGGAATTGAAAAATAGAGGTATAACAGACTAAGTTCTTGTACTACTTATATTACAATTTTGTTTATGACATCAGTGACGGTGCAGACGTGTTGTTTACACAAAATAATCAAATAGGTATCGGCGCGCGGTTGAAAACGAAATTAAAAACTTATTGGGGCATATTCATAGATGTAGTTTACGCATTATTACTAGACAAACCTGATGGAGATTATCTTATAGAGTTATAAGGTTTTGATTAGTAACAACTTATAATTTTTAGAAAACTTTTACTTTGTTTGAGACTGACAAAATTTTTTTGATTGACTAAATAATAATTGAAATAATGTGAATCTAAGATGTTATGGCCATAAAAAGAGAGGAGATCTCAAAATTAATACAACAACTACTGAGCAAGTAAAATCGTTTCGAACTTTGTATTAAGTTAATTAATTTCAACAAAATGTCGGAACTGTTACTAGCTCACTAATTTATATCAGGATAGTTCTTATTTTAATTATAACTCTTTCAGAACCATTACCATTTTTAATAAATTTGGCTGAACTTCGAATAATTTTGAATGAAAAACAACAACCTGTGTGTGTTACCACCAAGCTGTTTAGCATGGAGTTATAGCTATTTAACGAGTATTTCGTTTTGCTCATATTTATTGAAAAGCCCTTTGCCGTAATCTGGGAGAGATCCATGAATCAAGTGATTCAAAAGCCGATACACAACACACCGTGGCACTGAGGCCAGATGATTAGACCAATCCCAATGCAGGGCCCGTATAACGAATTACGATTATCGTTCAAAATCCATCGTTTTCGTTACATTGCGATTTAGTCCAGTCATATTGTGTTTTTAGCATTTATTTTATTTATTTAAATAGTGGAGAAGTTTTGATTTGTTCCCTGCTTTATGGTTTCGGGGGTGCTGAATCGGAATCTGAGGTTTTCGAATAAAATTTCGTGACGCAACGTGGACAAAAATGCAAAAAATGATGCAAAAGTGGATTTTTTGGGAGGTTTTTACTTATGGCTTGAAAACTATCCATTATTCGTGAATTACATCAGAGAGCAATTGAAAGTGTTATGCCGCGAAATAAAAGATTTGTCGAGCTTCGTTTTATTAAATAAAGAGATATCTTTATTGTTTGGAGTTTTACTTAAGACTAACTTACAAAATTAAATGTGGAAATATCAACCACAGATTTACTCTTATACATATGTACGTATAGATAAACAAATGCATCAAATATGAAATTCATATTGGATGCTTAAACGAGATAAAAAAGTGATGTGGTATGCATAAACATTCTGTCTTAAATCAAAATGAATTTAATGATGAGACGTTTTGGTCTCTACTTGAAATATAAACAAAATTGAAACAACACTTGAAAAGTATAGTGTTACTATGCAACATATACCAATCGAAGTACAAAGTCAACAGACAAGAGACTTTTAGACAATGGCTCTATAGCGATGATTTGAACAAAGAAACTTTATGATGAAGAATAAACATTCAAAATGCAGACTAATTAAAAACGAAATTTACTATCATGCTTATGCATAACAAAAGCATAAACAATTTCCAAAAAATCTCTGTTTTAGGTTTTTGTTCTGCGGCAACCCATTTGGACTCAAGCGCTAGTTGAAAATTGACGTGTTTTTACTGTTTCCGAAAATCCACTAGAAAACACTAATTTACTACTTTGCGTGACAACATTTGAATTTTTGTCTTTAACATGAACCGAGATATACTTTTTTTTGGTGGTTTTTGATGCGCTGATTTCGAATCTGGCCTAGAAATTGCTCTAGCACGTCACGTTTTTAAGATATTCAAATCTAAACATAAAAAAGGAATGCGTTTTGATGCAAATTGTTTTAAAAAAAACTCGCGGTAATTTCTTTTTTCGAATTAATGTTTATGGTCATTCTAAAGTATGAACATTTTGCTTCGAAATTCTTTTTGAATCTTCCAAATACCTTCATTCATCTTTGAGAAAATCATTAATTAGTTGTTAGCTTTCGTCTTAAACAAGATAGTATGAAAGTACGCTAAATTCTTACATTTTAATTAAGGATTTCTTAGAGAGAAAAAGGAATAGCCTAGGAAAATAAGACAAACAAATGGCAAAACTTCGAAAAAATTCCATCAAAGCTAAAATTCGGTGTAGAGCTTTGTTTTGACGTCTTCAGCATTTCCTTTAAAGTTCCGTAGATTTGGGCCGGCGTTTAATTTTTTAGGAGGGGCGGTAAAATTCAAATATTTCTTTATTTCACGAAAACTAGCAGTTTTTTTTTGAAAGAATGTGTAGCTTATGTAATCTTACACGAAAAAGATTAACATATTTTTTTCATACAATTAATAGATTCAGAGAAAATCGTGCAAGAACTTCATGGTGAAGCTAATTTTGTCAAAAAATGTATTAAAATTTCATTAATCGATGGGCAAATTTTTTTGTACAAATTATGTTTGGCTATATCTTCTCAATATAAAACCAAGTTTGTGGGTTGCCTGCCCGGGGTAAGGAGAAGGCCGTCATCTTGGAAAAGAAAGTTATTTGGTTTTTATTCAATAGCTCGATTGAATTTTATTTTACGACAAAATAATGACTGAATAACATTTAAGCATTTATCAAAGACTGATTTTTGAACACAGTGTATCGACTGTTATCAAGACCAAAACCAACGTCTATCTAGGTGTGGATCTGTCGATGCTTCATGACAAATCGCTTCAGGTCTGAATTCACCAACTAAAGCTTCATATGCGTGGATACTCACAGAGGAGAAACATTATGACATTAAGACATCAATAAGAGCTTCTGAGCAAGATGTTATAAGTAATGTCGTAGCAATGGACCTGTTGCACTTCTCATGGTTGAAGCCACGCACTTTAGCTTTCGAAAGGTGACAAAACGTTTTCAAAAACAAAGTGTTTATCTTGTTTAAAATATGACTTACTCTACTGAGCCAGTACATGCGTATGTACAGTACATATGTCGCTACATCCCTTATTAAAATCTAAGAGCAAAAACTATTTTTCGCAGAAATAATACAAGAAGCTAAACGAAAATGAACCCTCCACCCTGCATAAATAATCAAAATCAATAAGTCTCTAAGCTTCCCACATATATTTTTTTTTTATCTAAACACATTATGAAATAATAATAAGACTATCCTCAAATAATTTTGTTCTCTATTTCAATAAGAAAAATAAAATCTTCTGCTTAGCTTGAAAAATCATAGTCATGGCAACAAAAAAAAAAAAACAAAAACAACCAATACCAACATACCTTATAACACAAATTGTAAACAAAATTTAAATACAAAATAATAAATTGACCCATAATCGTCATGGAAACCAGTAATAAAGGAAATATTAAATAAATAAATATCCCTTTGAGAATTGGTTTGCGTACGCAAAAGTTTCATAATTTCTATTTATTTGTTTTTATTGGCCATACACCTTCTAGTAGCGCTTTGAGTAATGCGGTGTCACTTCTATTTATATTTATTCAATGGTTGTACCTTACCCTTAAATAAATAAAAAAAACGTCAACGTGAAGCTTTTCTGAACGCCATCAAAAGAAGTACCAGTAGTGCTTGTGTAACCCTTATCTATTGTACTAGATTTTTCATTGTGAATAAAAGAATACAAGAGTGCGAGTGATATGGATATACGCACATTTCTTCGACTTGGACTCTTCTAGTCGAAAAATCTAAACAAACAATTTTCCCTATTACAATTACAACTTTTTTAAGTGAGTGCGAGTATAAATAAATAAGAGATACAAAATATTTCCCCTTTTTCGTAACGCATTAAGCCACGCCCAAAATCGAGTTTACCCGCCGCGTTATATGTTTCACATCAAAAATTTACATTTTTTCGCAAGATCAAAATATTTTGAAAAAGATGTGGGATGTATACGTTGCAAATAACTTTTTTGTTCCAATGTTTGTGCATAATATTCTCGAAACCGACTGCCGTTGCAGAGTCACCGTTTTCAAAGCCAATTGAAATAATGATTTGAAGACGTTGAATCCAGTGTAACCGTCTATTTTGAACTTCTCAAAGTAAGTGATTCATAATTTAGATCAGAGTATAGTACCTAATTAAAAAAAGAGCATTGTCTTATTCTGAGGCTACACTGATGGCAAGCGAGTTGCTTACACGCATTAATTATCAAGTCACTCACCACTCTAATCGCTTCTAAACTGGCTTCGAAATAGACAAACCAGTTGACGAGCAACTTTCCCTAGCGAGTATGAGTATACTTGCTCGTGTGGTTTCAGGGTAAGTCAGGTTTATGTACATAGTCCGCAGTCATTAAAACTTTTGTCTTCGGAAAAAAATGTCGGAAAGCTGAATTTTGGTACATATATAGCCTCCTCCTGGCGTTCTTAGGAAAATGTAAAAAATCTCCATCGATATAAGCGCTGTTAAACGGTTTTTAATGAATATCTCCCGAACGGAAACTCTTAGAGTAAAATTTCTAGAACTAGGTTCTAGGTTGGCTACAAAAAATGTTAAGTAACTTTTTTTCATAAGAGTAACCGTTTTCGAAATAATTCAATCGGTAGAGTTACGGATTTTATGTTTCTATAAAATGTACTCTTTTACACCACCTTTGAGGTTGCGTAAGGTAAGTTTTTCTTTCGTAGTATCCCCCAGGAAAATTAGAAGAAGTACTAAAAAATATCTACAGGGATTTGCTTAAAGGTCTTGGGAATGAAAAGGCTATATACAAAAATCCAGCTTTTCGCCATTTTTTCCGGAGTTTTGCTAGTTTTGTGGCTAATACGACTGAACTAATATTAATACATACACACCCCTATTAGGACTATCAATTATCAACTTGATAGCTGATTAACCTTAAAAATTGGGGTTTTAAGCAAAATTTATTTAAAAACTTCACAACTATTCTTTTAATTTTTAATTTTTTTAATTTTCTTGTGTTTCGCAACGGTCTGTATCATTCCCAATACTCAAAACTTTTATCAGTTGCATTTTTAAACATCGATTTTAAAATTTATCAACTATCAAGTTAATAACAAATTGATAGTCGTAATAGAGGTGATAGGTCAAAATACTGCACTTATTTTTGAAGCTCCTATTTTGAAACGGAAAACATATGCAGGTAGTGACATTGAATTCAGCGTTTCCAAATTATAAAATGTACTGAGTTTCATTAATTTTCGCAAAGAATTGGCGCGGGAAATGATATTTGTCGTAAAATCAAACAAGAGAAAAATCGCCAGGTTTTGAAAAAATAAGCTCCGAAAAGAAAAAAAAAATTGTAAAATATTAATCCCTAGTTTCACAGTGGAAGTTTAAACCCCACTTTTGGTTTAAACTTTAGATCAGCCGAACAATTGAACTCAGTTCAAGGCTTTAACGAGACTGTGAAACTGGCCATAAATCATTCTTCAAATTTTCTTGCACTTTGTGGGCCTGAAACAGTCTTACTTACTTAAGGTGGCGCTACAGTCCAGGGTGGACCCAGGGCCTCAACCAGCAAGCTTCTTCTAGCCGGCTCGATTTATTGCTAGCTGTCTCCAGTTTCGCACGCCAAGTTGGTTGAGGTCCTCTCCCACTGGTGTGCGCCACCTGTTCCCCTGCCCACCGCCTGAAACTGAAATATTCACAAAGTTTGATTAATTCAAGTATTCGAAAGTGATACAAACCAATCTCCATTTTCATCTGAGGATGGTATTTTTAAAGCAAATGAAAAATAAGAGTGCAATTTGTTCTGCCATGAAAAAATCATAGTGTACGTTCAAAAGTTCAAAATAACAAAATTCGAAGAAAAAAGCTTTAAAATTCAATAAACTAAAAAAAAGTACGTATACGCCCGAGTGAAAAGTAAAATTCAGTTAATTGGTTTTATAACTTAACTTTTCCAAAAGATTTCTTTCAAGAGGTTCTTATAAAAATGTTTTACAAACACAAATTCTATAAACACAGGGCTTTCCAATAAGGGGCGGTTGGATGTTGAAATGGAATAAAACAATCTGTGGGTTACTTGCAATATAGGTAGATTCGTGCGAAAAACTTCGGGATATTAATTATTAAACTAAACGTTGCGATGTATAGGAGTACGATAAAAGTGCGTCCCACAATTCTGTCTGTCTTTATACCTCGACTACAGTCAAAACCATTGATACGATTTCCTTAAAATTTGGAATTTTAAGTTTTCTGGTATTTCCCTAGAAGGAGAATTGATTTTTTAGATCGAAATACATATAACGGTACTTGCCATATAGAACTGTCTATCTCAAGAACCCCTCCAACAATAGATGTTAGAAAAATGGCAAAGCTTCATTTCCGACTTTTTAAAAGCGAATTGAAGTGGTGTTGACAGTCTGTGCCGGAATTATTGGTTTGGTGTAGCGGCCCGGCCGGCGTCTGTCAAATCTATTGCTAATTATTCCTTCACTGTTGCTTAATCACCATGGCAACATACATGCAGGGCAGCACGTCCAAATGATAAAAAATTATTATTAAAATGAGTGTTCGACCAAAATATAAATTTAAAACCCACAAAAAATCTATACAAAAATAAAATAATAAAAAGAAAATTAATGAGTAAATCAAGTTTAAAATAATTTTACGCCGGCTAATATGAATCACTATAGAGAATGGGAAACATGATTACCCATATTAGCTGCAGCTATAACGAATGTAGGTATTAGTTTGGAAAGAAAATGATTAAGTTAAAATAATAAAGTTTCTAACATACTTTTTTGTATGTAAAAATAATTATGCAACTTAATTTTTTCATCTATGCATTGCGAAAATAGTGCACAAAAAAAAATATAACAATGGCAAAAGTACAGTGACCAAAAAAAGCCGACGGAAAGATTATTTTAATCACTTCCAGTCATCTTGTTTAATGGGGAAAAAAGCCGTATATTAACTGAGTAGTCCATTAAACCCAATCTTACCCTAAACTCACTGAAAGTACCTACAATTAAATCATGTCACAACTTTTGGATGCTGATAATTGTCTGTATTATAATATTTCCGTTGTCAAGTCAAGTAATTACCATATGGTCATCTGTTGGTGTTCCAATTAAATTTTAAATGAAATAAATGAAGTTTTGATGACAGTTGTAGAAAATCCGATAGAAAACACAATTACCAGACAAGAAACCCGAAAATGAAAGAGAAAATTGGACTCAAATAAGACGATATTTGGGGTAGTTTAATTGACGGAGAAGAAAGAGATCATTTAAGAATACATATTTACTCCTCGCTTTATATTGGAGAACTTAGAACCAATTATAAAATAATGACGGCAAAGCCACGGCTTTAATTCATTATAAACCTTTGTTAATGATGTATTAAGATATCAATAAATGAATACTTACTTACTTACTTATAGAGCGTATCGTAATATATATATATGGTGTTTTCAAAACTGAAGAATCTAATTTTGAAAACACCAGCTTATGATTCCTTCAAAAGAAGTTAAGCAGAAGAAATGTTTTTCCCGAGGTACTGCCTCTTCCGGGTTACTGCATTTAAGTAAACAAATATATAAATAATTTGTGTTTTGAGTAACTGAAAATAACAACATTAATTTATTAAAATAAAAAAACACGTTGAAAATCTCCACTATAATATTTTCGTATACTTACTTACTACCTATTCTTTAATTTTGAATATCCCACAAATGCGGAGCTAACCAGGTGCGTACGCAAAAGAGGGCAGGGGTGGGCACTTACTCTCCCTCCTAATTAAGATACCTAGATGTCACACATTTTATACCTACAATTTGTCTTCTTTCGAATGCATCTCAATGATAGATTTCTATACTCTATACTAATACTAATTTTTTAATGAATCTGCCGTCTCCTAATCGACATCCTTCATACGCCCTTGGTGCTTACACCCTCTAACGGTGTCCTTGGCAGAAAAAAAACCTTCAAAAAAGCCCGAAAAAAGGGTTAAATTATGAATGCCTAATTCATGAATAAATTAATTTTTTCAGGCTATTTTGGTAAAAGAAGATTTTGTTGTTCCTTTAATTCTCGAAAACTAAGAAAGATTTTTTCGGTAAGACTTAAAACTAATGAGGGCATTGAATATTGAACACAAAAAAAAAGCACTTAATTACGTAAAATTTTGAAAAATATCGACTTAAGAAAAAAAAATCACAATTTTTTTTTTAATTTTGACTTTGAAATTTAATCTCTCAAAAACTATTCGTTTAAAAAACTTGATTTAAAAACCAAATGCAAGAATGGAGTACATATTAGCTTTCAAAAGAATTATAGCACATTACACTAGGTAGTTTACAAAATTTTGGGTCATGGTAGGGTCCTTAGAAAAATATATGTATTTTCTAGACTAATTTTGGGTCACTGAACACGAAAATCAAAATTATTTTTTTTTTTTCAAAGAAGCATTTTCGAGATATCCGCAAAAATCATTTTCTCAGCTATTTTTTCAGATATTGCCATAAATCTCGCTAACGGCTTAGCTAATTTACATAAAATGTGTATTTTCTAAATCATCTGATCTGTCTCCTTCCGACGATGTACTGCTTGTATAAGTCGGACTGAAACTTTCCATACAAAAGAGAATTGGACACACCAAACTCCAAGACCAATAATGACGTGATATACCTATATCGTGGGAAAGATATTTTTATGAACTAAAATAGTTACTCAAAGAAATCATTTCAAATCTCTATGTGAAAAAAGTTATTCGCTAGTTAAGGGTAGCTTTTTCACACCAAAATGCGCTGAAACACAATTTTCACCAGCGAATATGGAAGAGAGAATGGCCTAAGAGGCACCGATTTATCACATTTTTTGGTGAAAGCCTTTATTTTAGGGCATAGAATTTTGATTTAAGGGGTTTCTGACTTTAAAAAATGATTTTAGGAAATAACTTTGATTTTTAATGTTTTTTTTTGCATTTAAAGTCAATGTTTCAGAAACTGCCCCCTTCCTCAGGGAGGGGAGATACAACTTTCCCCCCATAAAATTTTTTTCTTAGAATAACTCCAAGAACCACACCCTAAAATATTTCCACTCAGGTCCGGAACACCCTGTATACATAGGTAAACCTACTTTTTTTTCTTAAAAAAAAAAACAACCAATTAATTAATAATGCATACCTATGCAGGGTGATGTCTTGCTAGGTCAGCCACCTCTTTATAAAAAAACAGCATAAATAGTAACGGCTTTGTCTTACTTTCGGAAAAAAAATATTTTTTAAAAGCCTTACTATTCTTTTATACCTATGTATGCAAAATTCTGGCTAAATTCGGCTGATGGTTTTCTGTTTAAAAATTTAAGTTTGCTTCAAGTTTGTAAACTATTTGAATGTGACGGTTTTTACAACAAAAAAAGTTAGTGGAAGTGCCTTTTGTAATGGTCTCAAATAACTAAAATACTGAAGAGAGGTCCATTATGTAGTTATTGTTTTTGTGTTTTTTAAAGTCTATTTTACTTGTTTTTGCAAGAGAATATGAAATTTTCCAACTTATAAATATTTCGAAGGGGGGCTGGCCTTAGGAGACAAATTTTGTTCAAGTCTTTCGGTACCCCCCCCCCCCCCCCCCCGGCTGACTACTGAAGACTACACTTTTTATTTTTTTATTAGGTACACTGAGTATGAAAATTGAATGGACCTTTAATTCTCTCTTCATTTCTGTTAAAATAATTTTAAAAAAATCCCTATTTTCAGTAGTCAGTCGCCTGTTTACAAAATGAAATAAAATGCACGACTGGATCGCACGTACTTGCTCTTATGTTCAAGTTGTGTGGAACTTAAGAACTTTAAAAAATATTCAAGTAATTAAAGAAAAAGTATAAAAAAGCACTTAAATCGTTCTTTTAATTGTTTAAACAGCCTGATAAATAACTTAGAGCGCAAAAAAAAGTATGCCATTTGATTACTTAAAAAAATATCAATATATGCAAAAAAAAAATTTAAAATCGTTGGAGCCGTTTTTTTAAAAATTAATTTTTTATATATAAAATTTTTGTAACATTTTTCAAAAAAAAATTTGGTATGCCAATTTTGAGTATATATTAATATACATTAAAAACTAAAATTTCAAAATAATTCATCGACCCGTTTTTGAAATATTGAATTTTCAAAAAAAAATTTTGAATCTTTTTTTAAAAATCCAAAATTTATTTTTTCAAAAATTTTGGTATGCAGTATTATTTATATTCTAACAAAGCTTTTGTGCAAAAAATTTTATTGAAATCGGATGAGCGGTTAATGAGAAAACCAAAAATAAAAAAAACCGTTATATGACAGGTACCGTTAATAAATGTTTTTGGTGATTTTTTTTCTTACTAAAAGGTATATCATATCTACAATAATACACTGATTTTTTTTATCAAAATCGTTGGAGCCGTTTTTGAGATAAATAAGCTTTTCCTTAACGGTTGTATGGCAAGTACCGTTATTTTTTGAGCTAAAAAAAAATTTCAATTTCCCCTCTGGAGAGTTACAAAAAAACCTTATGTTCAAAATTTGAAGAAAATCGCTTCAGTGGTTTAGGCTGTAGGTTGAGGTACGGACAGACAGACAGACAGACAGACAGACAGACAGACAGAATTGTGCCACCCACTTTTTTCGTGTTCTCTATCATCGTAATGTCATGTTTGATTGTTATCTCAAATTTTTTTTTTTGCACGAATCCAAAACTTGCCCTATAGTACCTATATCGCAAGTAAAAATGGGGGCTGACTGCAGGAGAAACATATAAAAAAGTGTGCCCCTATAGTCGGTCCCCATTTTTCATTTTGTTAATAGGGGGCTGACTACTGGCGAACTAAGGTGGCCGACTTCTGGATCTAAAGTGGACGACCTCACAAGAATCGTACTCACAGCTCAATTTGTTAACAACTTATTTATGTTAACAAATCAACTATATCCGCCTATAATTTAATAACCTGCACTTTTCAAGCAATCAGATAAAGTTAACACTCTATTCAACAATTTGAATATAGGATTTCTGAGGCCCATAACAACATAAACATAAACATAACATAAAAATAAAGTAAAAGGGCTGAATACTAGTGCCATCACCCTAGATGTAATTGTTCAGGTTCAGCTTCACATTGAATCCCTATTTACCTAATATTTTATAATCTTCCAAATTTCAACATTACTCCGAACTAGAGCTACACATGCTCTATGCACTGCACATGTACCCCTCAGACAAAGCAATAAATAAAAATAAGTAATCATTATGTAGGTAGGTAGGTATATCACATAGGATGTACCTAGCTACCTACTTTTACTACCTAGATCTCCACACAAACCAAATGCTTCCCTTCTAATAATTGCATTGAGCGTATAGGTATCTACCTACAATGTAAGAAATTTAAATTCGATTTTTTTACGAATCCAAAACGTATGCCTAGATCGCAAGTACATATGTACATTTCAAGGTCAACATCATTAGATATTTAAAATTTCGTATTTAATTATAAACTGTCTGATTTTATTATCAACCATAAATTCTTCCAATCCGATCGTCGCCGCGCCGTGCGTCGTCGCTGTGGCTGTCGCTACGTTTGTCGTCGCAACTCGCCATCACCAGACTTAATCGAGTACATTTAACATGATCACAATTATTTGCAAGAGGCAAACCACCCTCTTTGCCTATATTTTTGTTTCCATTTGTGTTGTGATCGTATTCGTATGGTTCGCTCGCGTGCTATTATTCTCGTAACCACAAACAATAATAAATAATTCTATTCTAGTATTCTACGTTTTACCCATAACCATATGCCACATAAAGATAATAATAATCATAATACCTACGAAATTTCGAAATGGTATCCAAATCCAATTCGATCGCATGGTGATAATTTTTGTTTTACTTTTAGAGCCATTTCACACATAGCCGGCAACCGGGTACCCGGTACCGGCTAACCGGTCGTTGAGTTAAAGATCTTATGGAAGCTTTCACACGTGCCGGAACCGGTTAGCCGGCAGCCGGCAGAAGAAATGCTGCCGGCTTCGCTCACTGCAATTGCCGGCTGCCGGGACCGGTTAACCGGTTCTCAAATCAGCAGTGGATACAGAATATCAAATTGCGCTTTCACACACGCCCGGTAGCCGGCTAGCCGATTTTTAGTTGTTGTGTGCTGTTGAGTGAACAAGTTCGGTTTCGTTGTGCTCTCGTGCTCTGCATAGCATTGTATTACTTAATTAATTTTGGGATAAGACATTGAACGAGTACAAAGACCGCAATGCAACCAGAAATGCTTGGGAGGATATATATAAGGAGTTAAATAACGATTATGGACGATAAGAACAAAAAGAACTACGATAAGCTTTTTTTTTTTTTTATTTTTGTAGTTTCAAGGGATGAAATGTCTGGTGGATGGTCGTAGGCAATGGTCCAAGCTGGTTATTCCAATACAAGTTTTTGGTTTTTCGATCAATTTAAAATCCAGATTGTGGCACTTCTATAGCACGTAGGATTATAAAAGAGGTATCTAAATAACGGTAATTTTATTGATATGTGAAATAAGAAAAACTAAATTAATCCATACATGCACTGAAGAGATATGAGTTCTTATGTGAAAGCGCTCAAATATTGCCGTTAACTCCGTTTAACGGTACTCTGGGATTCTAATTTTTTGTATCTATATTTAAATTCATAAATTCTATCATCTATCAAAATGTCAGCTTTTTAACCTTACCCCTTAAAAAGATATAAATCAAATACTACCCAAATTCAAACAAAAATAAAAAATTCACATTATACTGCCGGCTGCCGGTTGTGTGTGAAAACATACTCATTTGTTGAGAAACCGGGTAACCGATACCGGCTAACCGGCTGCCGGGCATGTGTGAAATGGGCCTTACTTGGTATAATCGGCAAGTGATCATTTTGTGTTTGTTTTTTTATAGTTCACATTTACTTTTTACCATAAAAGTTACTAGAATAGGAGTGAAAACAGCATTAAGCATACTTACCTGGCGTAGGGGTTACCGTGATCATGAAGGCGGTTCCCCCGGAGTGAGACTTGGCCATTGCACATTCGGTTAGGTTGACCTCCGCGATTATTCCTAATGCGAGTAACTCGTGCGTGTAATTTTTGGTAGCCGGGGATGGCGTTCGCGCCGCCCCGACATTATAAACAATTAAAACGAAAATAATAATTAGGTAATAGATAAACAATAAGAATTAAAAAATGAGGAATTGTTCCTAGTACTGCCTGTAGTTATCTTTGTTTATAAAGTAAAATTCTTATCAATTTATCATCATATCAGGAAGGAGTGGTTCTGTGTGAGCTCTGAGCTGTGTGTGTCTGCTATGGCTGCAAGCTAGTTTGGAATTTATTCAGAAGACGATAGTGGACTGGGATTTAAAGGGGGTATTCTGTACTGTATTTCAGTTTTAATGGAGACCAAAAATTTTGTATACAAGACTTTTGTCGCACGTAGGCACTTTCTTTAGTAATTCAATTTAAAGTTACAATAATTTTGAAGAAGTAAACAAGTTGTGTTAGTCATTCGTCGCCCTCCGTCGCTCTTACTCATGAAAAGATTTGTTTCAATTTTCAAATGTGGTAGATTAGATAGCATTAGCAGAGTAGGTACCTACGTACTTTCTAAATAAATTACTAGGTAGGTACATACCTATAAGATGCAATGCAGGAACAGCTTTCAGAGTTAAGGTAGAACTAGAATAGGCGGAAGCTGTCGGAAGCTTATGTCAAAACCGACCGAAAAGTAGCTTTCCAAAACGTCAATTTCACAAGTGACCCATAATGAACTACAGTGGTTGGAAGTGAAAAAAATAAATAAATAATTGTTTATTCAATATTTATTTTCTCATACTTATTCACAGCACAAAGTGATATGCTTTTATTTATTTATTTTGCGAAACCACTAAAATTCGATGTGATATGAATTAATTAAAAGAAAATTGATTTGACTTCACTCATTCATTCATCAAACAGAAAATAAGAAGTTGAAAACTATGCACCAAGCGCCAAGTTCTTGGTAGTTTGCTTCCACCATTTTGATTTTGCATTTGCCCACTTACGAAAGAGCGGTCGTTGAGCGCTCTCACGTCCGACCGCAAAAGTTAACGAAAACTAAACGAAAAGTTCCACTTCGCAATTATGTGTGCCTCATATAAATTTCTTGTTTTCGCTCGGTTTCGTAGGTACGACCACTTAAGTTGGCTTCCGACTATTCTAGTTCTACCTTTAATTATTTAATTCTTGCTTACAACATTGGGTTATTGGTGTGCGTTTGATTATGATTTTTTCGATTTTTTCCTGAGAAAAATTGAACAACCAAACAGGGCCACAGGAGTTGCATTTGCAATGAAGTGAAGTCAAAAATAATTAAGATTGAAGATCAACTAAACGCTTGTCAAATTAAAAAGCAGTTGTAGATAAATACATTTTTTGGCTTATTAAAATTATTCTTTGTTATTGTCCATACTTAAAAAAGTAAGCATACGCCCGAGCTCACATACTGAAATAAAATAAAATAAAATAAAATAAAACAAAATAAAATAAAATAAAATAAAATAATGGAATTATGAACAGAAATTAACAGATGGAAAAGGAAGCGAAATAGCAAGGGAATGTTTAGAGGAGATGAAAGAGAGACAGAGAGATGGACGGGGAAGAGGGTCACTATGGGAACAAGGGAGAGAAAAAATAAAAGGAAAAGAAGACAGTGTAAATGGATACGAGGGAGTAGAAAGAGAAGATAGAGCAAAAGAAGGAAAGAAGTGAACGAATAATGCCTTAAACAGATGTGCAGCAGGTCTGCACTCAAGACACATGTGCATACACTTAAATATTTATCATACAAAAGACTCCATCAGCCTTTTAGTATGAAATTTTTCGGTATTTCTAAATAATTTGTATACACAAATGTGTAGTTTTGTCTTTTCACTTTATTAAAATATCCTAATCTGATAGATCCAAGCATTAGAAGCAAAGTTATAATTTTTTTAAGCTACGCAAATCGAAGTTTTTTTTTTAATTTTGTTATTTTTTTTGGATTAAAATCAATTTTAGTGTTGAACATTTAGATAAGTGGCCCTGCCGCCTCTCACGTTGGATTTAACTAGTTATAAAAAACTATTTACATATTTGTAGAGGAGGATTGAGGCAATAACTTTTTAAACATAATTTTTCAAAATTGTGTAATTTTTCATTCACATTTGCATTTTGAAAAGTGAAAATCAAACCGATGTAGGACTCAATCTGCTTTCTAGTATGAAATAAATTAAGTATTCTAAAAACAAATTATACAAAAATGTAGCCTGACATTTATCCTTTCTATAAAAGCCTTAACTTTGAAGATCATACAATCAAAACCGAAGTTATAAGCTTTCCAATCGATCAACTTGAAGGCTATTTGTGCACAACGGAACTTTTCTCCACTGAACCTGGTCAGCGGTCGACAAACAACCACTTATTGCTGCGGAGCTGCGCAGCAAATTTAGAAATAGAGACATCGTGCAGCTCTGAGCTGCATGCAGCTCTTGAGTTTTTCTGCTCCCATAAGAACCTGTGTTATTTTATTTCGCTGCATGAAAAAGGCTGCACGTGTGTTTAAGCCATAAGAGAATCCAGTTACAACAGGTGGTATAAAGAAGTAATGACAGAAGGGATTCCACTATATTTAAAAAGCGGGTTGTAAGACAGAAAAACCAAGGAGAATTGCAAGAGTCAGGCTAGGGAATGAGGTGAGAGAAAGATGGTACTGGAAACGGGAAGAGGAGAGAATGTGCAGAATATGTGAGGGTGAACAAGAGACATGGGAATATGTATTAGAAAGATGCAGATCTGGCGGAGATGAAGGAAAATCAATAGGGGAAAGGATTAGGGAAATAATGGACGAAACCGGGAAGGGGGAAGAGTGGATAAAGGAACTGGAAGCAGTGAGAAAAGATAAGGTGCTAGAGAGGGGAGGAGAGGGAGCAGAGTAGGGAAGCGGGAGCCTTGTAACCCTTAGGGGAGTCAAAAAAAATCGATAGAATAAAATAAAATAAAATAAAATAAAATAAAATAAAATAAAATAAAATAAAATAAAGTGCAGTAAAATTTTATTAAATAAAATAAAGTTAAATAGAAGTTAATTTCGGGAAAAAATGGATAAAAGCATACTCTTGTTGCATTGAAAATTGTATATTCGCATTAAAGGATGGATTTAAGAAAAACCAAACTGCACGACTTCGTCGTACATACTTGCTCTTATGTTCAAGAGGCTGAGGGTTCAAGAAAATTGCATAGGTATAAAGACAGAAACTATGAGAGAAAAATTTTTAAAAGCTAAAACAACTCTTTTGATTGTTTGAAGTGAAAAAAAGAACGTCATTTTAATTCTTGATTTAATATGATTGTATGGACAAAAAAGTCTATTGTATACACCGGAAAATGAGGGGTATAAAGGAACAATTACAGTTTTTTTTTTATTATTTAATATGTTTGTTTGGCTTATTAGCTTGCTTATAAAACCGAAAATGCTACTAAATTCACACATGACTTCTGAGAGAATTCTTTCAATATTTTTGATTAACTTGAAAACTAAGCCGAATTTGACATTTTTACGTTTAAAACTTTTTGTTCAAAATTAAATTTTCTTTTGAAATGGATAGTTTAAAAAATTTCATAAAAAAATTTAAGCAACAAATATTTGAGTTTGCATTAACATTTTTTTTTGTAATGCAAAATATTTTCACATTGCATTAAAATTTTATTTTTAATAGTTAATGCAAACAAAAATGCAGTAAAAAACATGCAACTAAAAAAATGCATTTTTACAACCCTGCTCATAATCCACGAGTAGGTATTCACCGATGACTAAATAACCTCATTAAATGCAATTCTCCATGTAGGGCCTACAAAATTTAAACATTCATACTAACTGTAATTCTGATTGATCAATTTGCAGAAGAGATTTATTTTTTTCTCTCAGTGATAAGTGATTTTTATTGAAAATGATAACAAATGAGAGTTATTGAAGAACATTTCAAAAGGTTGAGTTTTATTTTTGATCTCTGTTCAAATCTATTCGAAAGTTGTTTCCAATATTCGAAAGTTATTTCAACTGCCAATATGTATGAAAAAAAATCAAATGTAATTTTCATTTTTTGCCACAGAATTTCCAATTAGCGCTTTTATATTTAAATATTTTAGTGCTTACTTAAAAAATTAGCGAGTTGAGACTGCGTATTGAACATTTTTATTGTTCAATCGAATAACATAATTGGTCCCCATCAGCCGAAAAGTTGTCCTTGAATCTTCCAATCTTCTTACTAATAAATTTCAATTATTGAATAGGTAAGAAAAAAAAAATTCATTCCAATATTTGTTACCCCATATTACCATAACTTTTAAAATATCTTATCTTAAAAGATACTCTTAGTTCTCTCTTCCTCTATATCCTCTTAATTTCTACCGTGCAAATACAAAAATAATTTAATTTAATAATAATAGCATTTCTGTTTTCACCCTATTTCACCTTTTAGCTATTTTTTTTTTAAATGGCTAGCCTTATACCATTCTCTTAATATAAATTTTCAAATAAAAAAACGATTTAAAAAAACCGGACATTATGTATGGTCTCGGAGATTAACCCGAAAAAAAAACGTAGGATATCCGAATTGATTAATAGGTATCGCAATCACCTATCCCATTTCAATATTTACTATTCCACATCATTCTTCCTCATTGTTGCCAGCTCAAATCCCCGGAAAAAAAACTCGTTTACGTAAATTTTTGCTTGCGAGGATGTGTGGAGTGATCACTTGTTTTTTTGTATATTAACGTTGAACGGTTCCCGATTACTTTATTATGAACCACTTAGTGCTCAAATACTGGGGACATTACCGATTGAATCGCCTGAACTTCTAATTCAAGCATAAAACATGACTAGGTATTGAAGAAAGTATCATTTCTTCAAAACAATTACATACTTACAGGAAAAAGTATGAAAAAGTAGTAAAAAATATTTTTTTTATATAATTTTTATATAATTGCATGTTATAAGTACCTAAATGTTCAACTATTTAAAATTATTCTAACCTTAAAAGTATGTATGTATGTACATTGTACATACGCCCTAACCCATATTACTTTTTCTAAATTAAAATGTTTATTTTTATTTCAGGTCCGTGGTACATTAAAGTCATGGACAAAATTGTGGTGTGTCTTGAAGCCTGGCCTTCTTCTTCTCTATAAAAGTCCAAAGGTAAAAAGCAGCCATTGGGTAGGAACAATTTTGCTTAATTCTTGTCAAGTCATCGAGCGACCCAGCAAGAAGGATGGTTTCTGTTTCAAATTATTCCATCCACTTGAGCAATCAATATGGGCACCACGAGGACCAGACAAGGAGACCCTAGGTTGGCTAACAAAAATAATCCTTTTAGAAAAATAATATATTTAAAAAAAATTATATAAATTAATCAATACTCATCTAAATTTTATCTTAACTATACAGGTGCAGTCGTCCAACCTTTACCAACTGCTTACCTAATCTTTCGAGCTCCAAGCCAGGCTGCTGGTAAATGTTGGATGGATGCCCTTGAGCTCTCCTTGCGCTGTTCGGCATTGCTATTACGTTCGAACAGTAACTCAGGTGGTGGAACAAATGCGACAACTGATGGAAATGTATCGGCACAGAGTTCCCATGAGACACAGTGGTCCGAAGCAGATTACGAGAAGCATTTCAATGATCAGGGTAGGTATTTTTGTTTTTATTTATTTCTTTAAATTATTTTATTTTATTTTAATTGATAAACAAAAAATTAATATTAATTAAAGAACAAGGAATAGGGTCTAGGAATAGGAACCGCGTCGAAAAACAACATTCTTTTGGAAATTTTTTAACTGTAGAAAGTGCTGCAAAGCTAACATCGAGCTCATTGAGCTTGGCTAGATCACCAACACCAATATTTCAACAATTATACGTCACAATGACCAATTGGGAACGAATGATGGCCAATACGCCTGATTTCCCTAAAATACGAAAATTTCGAAGACATCGACATCTTTCGATTAAAGATGCTGGCGATATGAGTGATGTGTCAAGTGGGGTCGAATTCAGTCCTCAAAGAATATGCGTTCTAAAAAAATCTGTGTCGATGCAATCATTTGGCCGGACAAGTCAAACAAGTGACGAGGAAGACTCACCTAGACGTCTTAGTACACCGGGTGTATTTTTGAATCCGTTTACTAGCGGTATAGGTACAGCCTTATCAGATTTTTTTTATTTTAAAATATAATTCTCAGTATAAGAATAATTTGATTTAGTAGGCAGACGGTAAAATTGTTTTTTTCTTCATTCTAATGTAGAATGAGTCGATTTTGTAAGTTATTTTTCACATTGAGCTAAGTATAAAAATTGCAACAAGAACAAGAAGTGTAATTTAGAATTTTGCTTTTCACTCAAATAAGTCAAATATCAATGCCACATTAGATATTACGCAATATCAATCTAAATAAAATTAATTTTAAGATAATTTCGAAGTATGTAATTTAAATGCTTAATTTGAAATCATAAGAGTTTGTATGAAGTTGAATCCATTTCGAAGTTAATTAAGGAACTAATAACAATTTTTTTGTTTAATCATCCACTCAAAACTGCCCTATCAGGAAAGCATCCTTCTACTTTAAAAGAACTCTTTAGACAAGTGAACCAATTGGGCAGACCGGTGTGGTTGGGTGTCAACCCTCATAAAACAGAACTTGTTCTATTCTCAAGGAAATATAAAATCCCTCATGTAGAACCTCCTTCTAATACGGGTATTCCATTAACATTCACTGATCAAGCAAAATATTTGGGTCTTATTTTAGATAAAAAGTTAAGCTGGAAACCTTATATACAAGAAAGAGTTAAATAGGACACAATGGCACTCTTCTCATGCAAAAAAAGCCGTAGGTATTAAATGGGGCCTTCAACCTCGTATTACTCACTGGCTATATACTTCGGTGATTAGACCGATTCTCACTTATGGTGTTGCAGTATGGTGGACTACTCTAGATAAAGCGGTAAACTGCGACAAACTATACCGCTCTAGACGTTCTGCTATATCTGACGCCCCTCGATATTTTTAGCAAGCAGGTGGCTGCAAATACATCATACAGCCATACGCCTACAGCTTCCTCACAACGGACCATCAATAATACTGGCCATTCTATCATTCTGAATTCATTCGGTTCACTACCTAGACACATTGACTACACTTTCCCAAAACTACAATTCGGTTCAAACTTTCAAGTCACCATTCCTTCTAGAACCCTCTGGGAGGATATGGCTTTCTTGGATGATGAATCGGTCCATATCTACACAGACGGATCGAAAACTGATGAAGGGGTGGGTGGCGGCGTGTACTCGGAAAGACTAAAATTAAGTCTCTCGTTCCGTCTTCCTAATCATTGTAGAGTGTTCCGGATGGAACTTATGGTAATTAAATAAAGGAACCTTATGTTGGCTGACAAAAAAAACGTGATATCAACTACAGATATCCGCATCTTCTCGGATAGTCAAGCAGCTTTAACATCCATAAAATCGGTCTCTACAAACTCTAACAGCCCTAAATTGCCGTTCATCTCTGCTGGATATGTCGCAGCAGTTTAACATTCACCTGTGTTGGGTGCCGGGGCATAGAGACATCCCGGGTAATTGCAAGGCCGATGAACTCGCTAAAAGTTCAACAACTCTACCTAGTAAGGTAGATATAGGTATAACCATCGGTACATGTAAACTTATGCTAAAGCAAAACGCATTAGAGAGAACAAACCTTAGGAGGAAAAATATCACCACTTGTTTGGCAACAAAACAAATCTGGCCAGTAAT
Organism: Dasysyrphus tricinctus; assembly: GCA_963921185.1. NCBI lineage: Eukaryota > Metazoa > Arthropoda > Insecta > Diptera > Syrphidae > Dasysyrphus > Dasysyrphus tricinctus. Next base: position 101,639,821 of record OY992530.1, on the reverse strand, counting down.
GGACTAAAAACTCCATGATTGCTGTTGTAACCGGACACTGTCTTATAGGCAAACACAACGAGTCTTGGCGTATTCAATAACGATTTTTGCAGGAGCTGAGGAAGAGATAGAATCGATTCCTCACCTTCTATGCACATGTCCTGCTCTATCTCATAGACAAAGCCTTCACCTTGTTGTTTTTTACTTTAACGATCCTTAGACATAGGCAGTCTGATACGCTTCATAAGAAGCTTCAAATGGTTCACCGAGTAAGGAAAAGGTTTTCCTAGATTCATGTGGTATCACAGTGGACCAACTCATGGTCTAAGTGTGTCAGTCTTCACGACTGGCAGCCACTTCAACATAAATGTTTTCGACTTAAAAAGTTCGATCGCAAAACCTCTAAACAACAAAAATATTAATTTAATAATAATAATGTAATAATTTGAGAGAAATTCTGTTCTTTAGTAGTGAACTTGAAAGACTCAACTCAAAACTCAAAAACCAGCTATTGCTATTAATTTCTTATTTCATATTCAATTCTTTATTAACCTAAGACTTTAAATAATATTTTATATCAAACTCAAATCTACCTAAGATTTAAACCGATAGGTATTCGAAATCAAACTTCATTTCCAATACACAATCTGTAGCGAAAAAAAGTTCAAAACACAGTGAGTTTAAACTTTTGGTTTAAACTGTGAAATTGGCCATTAATTTTTACTTCAATACTGAATGACCTTTCAAAACTTTGAATATCAAACTCCAGCTTAACGCATTTGAATTCACATTCGATTATTTTATATACAACTTAAACTTAACCTCGGATTTGAACTGACATTTGAACTCAAACCTAAACACTCCAACTCAGTCTGTAGCTTAAAAAAAAAATAAATTTTGAAATAAAACTCTAGTTAAACTCTAGGTCTCAATCTTGAAATATGTTCATAGATACCTACTTAATTTCAAACTTTAAAACTTAATTTCAAACTTAAACTTATGGACAAACATTTTCAAATCAAACTGAAACTTCCAATCGAATTGAAACTTGTTGCTTCCACTTTCTTACCTTCTACGTGCCGTTGCCAGACTCTCAAAACACAACCATGTATGCTTTCAAACATTACCTGATTTTAAAACTGCTAGATTGTGGTTCTTTGTAAAAGTACATCTGTAACATTTTAAATCATCTGTAATTTTGATATAATTTAAAAAAATTGTTAGTAGCCATAGTTTCTTACCAAACAAATTCCAAAAACAAAACAATAATCGTTTATTTAAACAAATTTCCATTCTAGATCTTGACGCTGACAGCCAAAATGAAGGAGCTGCGGCTGTTATGTCAGGACCAGATTCTGAATCTGATTCTGACCTTGGTGAAGGTCCTGACCAAATGATTGATGATCCCCCAGAAACACCATATGTTCCATGTCCAGAAGAAGAATTTGGAGATGTAAGTTAAAATATTTTTTTTTTTAAATTTTAGTCTGGAACCTAATCAATTTTTTTTGCCAGGCTGGAGAACAAGTTGAAGAACTTGCAGATGAGCATAAAAGTCTTATTTGGTTTCTAATGAAGCAGGTCCGTCCTGGAATGGATTTAAGTAAAGTAGTCTTGCCGACATTTATCCTAGAGCCAAGGTCTTTTCTAGACAAACTTGCCGATTCTTACTATCATGCTGATATTCTTTCAGAGTAATATACATAAATTTTCTTTATCTCAATATATATATAACCTAGAAATAAAATGATAACACTCACTTAATTTCAGAGCTGTTCTCGAAGATGATCCTTTTACCCGAATGAAAAAAGTCGTTCAGTGGTATCTGTCGGGTTTTTATAAAAAACCAAAAGGTCTAAAGAAACCCTACAATCCGATAATAGGAGAAACTTTTCGCTGTTATTGGCAACACCCGAATGGTAGCCGGACTTATTACATTGCCGAACAGGTGTCCCATCATCCACCGGTGTCGGCGTTGTATGTTACCAATCGTCAAGATGGTTTTTGCATTACATGTAGCATTTTGGCTAAATCTAAGTTCTATGGTAATAGTACTTCAGCAATGCTTGAGGGAGTTGCCACTTTGACACTCTTGCCACGTGGTGAAAGTTATACGCTTACAACACCGTATGCCCACTGCAAGGGTATCCTTATGGGAACTCTGTCAATGGAACTGGGTGGAAAGATTTGCATTGAATGCGAGAATACTGGCTACAAGACCGAAATCGAATTCAAACTGAAACCATTTTTGGGTGGATCAGAGTATACGAATTTGGTCACAGGAAAGGTTAAATTGGGTAAAGAGACTTTGGCAAACATCAACGGACATTGGGATACGGAAATTCGTATTAAAGACGCTAAATCGTCAGATGAAACAATTTTATTTAGTGCTACACCAGAGACAAAACAAAAACGGCTAATGCGATATTGTGTTCCTATTGACGCCCAGGAACCAATGGAATCTGAGCGGTTATGGCAATTAGTTTCGGCTGCCATTCGGCGCGATGATCAAGTAGCTGCTACAGAAGAGAAAACTGTGTTAGAAGAGATGCAACGAAATGCCGCCAAAGAAAGGAAAGCTCTATGCACAGATTGGATACCAACGCATTTTCAACAGGATTTAATAACTGGTCAGGTGAGTTGGTTTAATGGTGAACTAGTAGTATTTTGTAATTTTTGTTGATAAAATACAGTCGTTTATGAAAATATCGATTTTTTCAAATTCTGATAGGGATTTTATTATTTTTAAATTCAAATTCATTTCATTTTTGTAAGCTCTTGAGATTCTGTTTAGTAAAAATACCTCATAATGTCAAACCCAAAAAGTCTCTTAAGCATCTGTAATGCTTAAAGATAGCCCGATAACTACCCTTCTATACTTATGTTTTCGAATACTAGCTCAGATGATCCCCAAAATAGTTAGGTCCTTACTTATTTGCCCAATCCTTTAGTCAACATTTTTACATTAGCGCAATACATTAATTAAAATTACATTTCATGCTGCGAAATGTAACTTTTGACTATTGTCATTCTTTCGACTATCGCTGATGGAAAGACTATCAAGTGCATGGATGAATAAATTGGCCGTCCTGATTGTTTACCTTTATAAATATCGAAAAAATAACTCTACGCACCTAGTGAAGCTCTTGACTGTTTCGTTCCGAGTCTCAATTTCCTGGCTATTGGAAAACTCTTATACTATTCCGATGCATAAAAGAAACTTTAAAAAAGATGTTCTAATTATCGTCCGATCGCTAAACTCTCGTTATTTATTTATTATTTCCTTTGATTTTTGTACGCATAATTCGTGACATTATGCTTTTCCATTAGTGGTAGATCAATTACCACAAACAAAAGGCATTTAAAAAGTCGATGTAATGACTGAATTTTTACAAAATTTCGCATATTCCGAGTCTCGTTAACATAGAGCACTTCGCTTCAACCTTACTATTTAGATCTCAAATTAGGTCAGCATTATTGGTTGCTAAAATGAATATCAAAGGGCCGAATACTAGGATTTCTTTTTTATGGCAACGGTAAATAAAATTTACGATGCATCTTTGTCCCTACCCATAAAATAATCTAAGCAGGTTGTTCTACCCGTTACTGAAAAAACTTTCTTAAGCTTAACTGTATTAATTGTCAAGCTCAAGTACTCAACTCTCCGCGTTCAAACATACTTCATCAATGATGAACCTGCTTCCCAAATAGCTTCTTTGTGTGATCTAGGAGCTTAGTGCAATTAGGAGCTGAACTTTTCGATGTCAAATCACTACTTTTATTAATGGAGCTAACTTTGTACTAGTTTTCGTAAAACTTAAGTAAAGAAAATCTCTTAGTTAGTCAAATCTCTTAACTTCATATTTGTTATGGCCCATCTCAAATATTCTAGCCAAGTTTGATCAGATCTTAACGTTGCTCACTTCCTGAAGGATTTCCTTTCCCGAAAAGTAACAAAGTATTCTGAATAAACCATTGAAATGCACTTACCTTTTTTTTTTTTATTCAGGTCTTTTAAAAGAAAGGTATGTAAACTTACTTATGCGTATATTGAAGTTGGGTGTTGGGCCTTAAGAACTTAACACTCTTTCTGAATGGAAGCCGTTTAACTTAGATTCCTCAGATTCGCTTTTTGCGGGCTACTTGTCGCTGATTGGTTTAACCTCTCACCTGTTTTAAGTTAATCGACATCCCAGCAAACATTTCCCTTCAGAAATGATTTATAAATGATTCACAGAAGTGAAATAAACCTTCACATTTGAATTCATTCATAAACCGGTCTGGATCAGATTTACTGGGTAGCATTACTTCGAAAAAAAGTAAATCTTCACTTATGTGAATGTAAATAGGATGCTTAGTTTATTCAGTCTACTGAACAATTCATGATTCATTTTTGAAAAATTTAAATGGGACAGATATGATTCATAAGAATGAAGATAAATTGAGTTTTTCACATTCAGTTGAGTGAATTCAAATTGAATCATATTTAAATCATTACAAGAACTCATTAATAAACCGAATGTATACCATATAACTGAGTTTTAATATAAGTCCAGAATCGTTATACAAAATAATGCCTTGAAAAGATAAATTCTTTATAAACAGTTTGATTTGCATTGCACGTACAGTACATACTTGCAAGAAAAGAACATTCACTTTATTAAGATGTATTTATGCGAATAAAAATGGATGCAACGAAGTTAAGATATACCTCTTTCGATAATTACTTGTGCATACTAACTTGTATTCATATTATGTAAAAGTAAATTCATTTCATACGAACCCAAAAAATCCAACCCAAGAAATCTATTACGAAGTCAACTTTCAACCACTAACTATGGGTGCAATGAACCTGTGACACTCATGCTGCGTAGAACTAATTGCATGCACAATTCTTTCCACTCTTCCAAAAATTCTCTCAAAATCTCTCCCTATAAACACTTTTTTAACACATTCGGTCTCTTTACTTTTTCTTTTTCTTTTAAGAATATAATTTTCAAGCTTTATTTTTGTAAACCACGTCGTAAGTTATTTTTAAGTGTTTGCTTTCACTAAGCCAATAACGTAAAATAAATACCTGGGACCGGAAGAAGACCTATCCCTTGTGGAGGTAAGTTGAGTATGGCAAATTTACATTTAATGGACAGGGAACAAATCGGGGTTTCGTATTGAATCATCATCGTGATTTTATCTGTGAAAGTACAAACATTTTTAAATGGCATTTAAAAAAAAAAATAGTTTCTCCGTATATCAAAGTTGACCGCTAGATAGTCTAATGACATTAGATAAACATTCGATAATTTGTATTCAATCGATAACTTTGGCTTTATTTAAATGAAATAAAAATAGTATTCTGAAATATAAATTTCTAAAACATTATTATTATTATTATCTTTAAAGTGGATCTACAAATACGCCGACCTTCGCCCATGGGACCCACGTAACGATGTTAAACAATACGAATCAGAATATCAAGTATTAACAAAAACCTGTCATAAGGCACCAATGGTTCGTACCGGTAGCATTGTAAGCTCAGATCCACTGCATGTTATACGTGCTGAATCAAGACAATCGCTATGTGCTTTAAAACCACCCAAACGTAACGCTATACTTGCAAGCAAATCAATCACTCAACTATCGCACGATCGAATGAACATTCATTCTGATTCTAGTCAATCAAATGAGGAATGTGTAAAGAAAGTCATGACTGGAAAATCTATAAAAAAGTAAGATCACTTTGAATACGTATATATCATATGATGCAATTTATTATAAAATTTAATATTATTTGTATATTGTTTCTCTTCACAGCATTATGACTTCAGTTGAGCAAGTTAATAGAACTCTAGAAGAACACTCGAGACAGCTAAAGAAGATACAAGCGACATTAGAGCGTGTACAATATGCGCCAGTACAACGTCCTTCATCACTTATGCCTAGCTCAATATCGCAATCAACGGTAATTAAGTGCCTGGTGTATTCATTTGTGGGAATCGCAGTTAGTGTTTTTCTTAAATGGTTATTTAAGTAGGTTATAGATGTTTAATTAGAAAATCTTTTGTGTGTAGTTTCTTTCTTATAAAATTGGCTTCTTCCAAAACTTTTTATATTTATATTGATTTAGTATTTGTTATTTTTTGTATAGTGTACATTCTATATGGTACATTTTATAGGTATTAAAACAGGGTAGTTCAGTATACTTAAATTTTTTATTTCTATCAGAGAAAAAAGGAAATAATTTGTAAAATTGTTTTTAAAACAGAAACGCAGATGTATTAAGGCTTCTTAAAATGGCCCTGATAACAAATTCAATGCACGACAAAGTCACTTTTCACAATAATTTTAATATTAGTTCTGTTTGTTTTCTTTATCGAAAAACTGATAAAATACTACGGAAGAGGCTGGAAAATATTCCAAAAGCGCAATTTTGTGAGAAATTTCGTTGTGAGAATATAATTAGCTTTATCGAAAATAAACTCTCCCCGGATTTTTCCCCCGTGTGATACTCTCCAGTCATAAAAAAAAACATTCCTAGGAAAAAAGTATATATGTATCGCCAAATTGTTTTCCGAAGGAAAATTAGTGATTTTTCTCTGGAAATAATTTACTTTAGTTTAGCTGGAAGATTTTGAAAATATAATACGAAAGTTATACTGTTGTTTTTTTTCTATTTCCAGTTTTGTCTGTTTATTTGAACATATTTTATCTTCCGTGTTCAAATTGATATATTTAGGGCAGATTTCTCTCTAAAAAATTTCTTAAAATTCTGCCAAGACTTCACTGAAGCTTGATTGGGACACCTTTTTGGTAGCCACCTTCTGCTAAATAAACGCAAGTATGATTAAGTTTGACGATAGAAGGAATGCCGAATGCTTTTTTGGATGGTGGTGGTACTGAATTTATTTAAATATCCAGTAAATATTTGAAAGCTGGATTACTAACACGGTTTAATGTTGCTTGAATCTGCAACAAAATTAATTTAAAAAAAATTATAGTTTTAAAAACTAAAAACACGCTTTTAGAGTTAATCAAACTAAAAAGTAAAAAATAATTCTTAGCATGAGAGTAAAATTACTGACGAGAAAATTAATGTCACTGTTCTAAAAGCGTGGGGTGCCTTTGTTGACATATATTTAAACTAACTCTGCATTTCGGAATGAAACAAATGAAAAATTATAACGATTGATACCGAGCTCTAAATTTCAATATCGCCATTTTTAACTTATCAGGAAAATGGGGAAAGAAAGGATAGAGGAAAGGGGGGGACCTACTTAGTAGGTAATTTTTGGTAACCGAAAAAACAATTCAGACAGCCCAGGCTGGGAATCAAACCCAGATCTATCCGAGACGTGTAACGGAGCCAAATCAGGGTAATCGTATATTTTGATCGAAATATTGTATTGTCATCGGGCTTCGACAAGTGTGCAAAGTTTGAATCAAATCTGACCGTTTGAAGTAGGTCAAAATCACGTCCAAAGATTCCGTTACATACATACATAAATACAGCCGAAACTAATAAAAGCGTGTTAAAAACTATTTTTTAAATAATGTAAACCTATACCTACTTACAATGCCTATGATAGTTCTAATGGATTTTGAAAAATCCCTTGAGTTTATTCGGATTCTGTTTTGGTTTCTCCGATCTCTTCCTCTTCCGCTATCTCCCTCGGAAGTGGCGATAAAGCTGAAAATTTGACTTCGCAAGAAGTTTCGCCCAAGTTCAATGTTCAATGAATGAGTTAAATTTTACTTTATTCTTTGAAAAGTTTTGTTGAAAGTAAATACGTGAAAACCGATTTCCGTTACAATTTCCTTTCTGTTTGAAGATAAAAATTAAGTTAAAAAAAAAAAAAACAAAATCAAAAAATAGCTGAAGATTTTTTTTTAATTTGAACGGTCGGTACCGGTTTTTTAGCATAGAAGTAAAATATTTTTAACTATTCTTAAAAGTGTCAAATAAAAACCATAAGGTACAAAGTTTTTAAAAAAATTACCGTGTCGTTTTTTAAATATTGACTTTTCAAAAATGAAAACAAAAAATAAATATTTTTTTAAAAATCCACAAAATAATAAAAATTTTTTGAAAGCTTCTACATACAAAGAATGATGAAAAGCGGTCTCACCATTTTAAAGAGAATCAAAAGTCAAAATCATGTTTCTTTGTAACTCAAACTCAAACGTAGTCTACTATGGGCCGTTTTGAGAAAAAATTGATTTCGTTAAGAAAATTGTATAGCAGGTATACTGACCGTTATTTTTAGTTCCTAAAAAATGAAAAAAAAATGTGTGACGAGAATGACCAAAAACCGCTATTATACTAACCCCCAGTTTCACAGTGGAAGTTTGAACTTCACTCTTGGTTTAAACTTTAGTTCAGCAGAACAATTGAACTCAGTTCAAGTTTTAAACGAGACTGTGAAACTGGCCATCAGCTTAAGAAAAATTGATCCAGCTGCTTAGGCTATATCCGAACAGACAGACAGAATTATTTGACCCACTGTTTTCGTCTTCCGTATTATCAGGGGCTCATTGTTGGGGTCTATTTTAATCGCACTTCAAGTCGAATAGACTTAAAGCCGGTAATCAGTATTACGAGTTTCTTTCAGTTAATATTTTACTATTTGATTACAATGTATTTTTCTTTTTGATAGACATTTCAAATCATTCCTAATCTTTTATCTATTATAGAGTAAGATCCCAGGACCGCCAGACATACGTCATTTTATCATAGCTGAATTTTGTTCTGTGAATGCACACTAGGGTAGGTATGAACGAATGGATAGTACGAACCTTGAACCCGGGTGCGTTTAGGAGGTATTAAGTGCTAAAAGTGCATAAAATTGATGCAAAATGACGTTATTTTATCAAAGCTGGTTTTTTGATATGTTTTAAAGAAAGTTATGATTAACTTATTTTGAAACTTACCAGACACCTACATGGGTGCACAATGTCAGCCAGACACCATTAAAGGTGCCAACAAAAATCGTGAAATTTCATTATAATATCAAAGCTGAATTTAATATATGTTCTTCGGGAAACTGTTACAATATATTTCCCAAGCTGCCCAAGGAACATATTATGCAATATAAAACTTAACTTTGATATTATAACGTAAAATATACGATTATTTTGACAACTTTGGGGTGTCCAGTGAATCCAAAGCCCCATTGCAGGTGCCTGGTCGCTTGAGAAATATTGTGAAATAGTTTTCTGAAGTGCATGAAACGTTTGCTTTGACACTAAAACGTAAACTAAAATATTTGTTTGAAAACGTCAAAGGTGTCTGGCTGATATTTGGTCCCTCTGTAGGTGTCTTGCAGCTTAGGAAATGTATTGTTACAGTTTCCCGAAGAACATATATAAATTTCGGCTTTGATATTATAATCAAATTTCACGATTTTTTTTGGCACCTTTAATGGTGTCTGGCTGACATTGTGCACCCATGTAGGTGTCTGGTAAGTTTCAAAATAAGTTAATCATAACTTTCTTTAAAACATATCAAAAAACCAGCTTTGATAAAATAACGTAATTTTGCATCAATTTTATGCACTTTTAGCACTTAATACCTCCTAAACGCACCCGGGTTCAAGGTTCGTACTATCCATTCGTTCATACCTACCCTAGTGTGCATTCACAGAAAAAAATTCAGCTATGATAAAATGACGTATGTCTGGCGGCCCTGGGATCTTGGTCTATTAGAAACAAAATTCAAATAGATTCAAGGCCATAAATTTGTATAAAAATCTCGCATTCGACTTTCTTTTACGAATGCATAACTTGGTTTATAGTATGAACATATACATGTATATCGCATAATAGAATCTTAGAGTACCGTTTAGCAAAGATAAAGACAGTATTGGAGCGCATGTCAATAAAACTACGTAGAAACGTAGGCACTTTCGAAGCGTCAAAAAAACCTTGATTTTCAAGTAAGTGAAAATTCGGAACGAAATTGGTTGCCATTATCCACTAGTGAGGTATTACCGTTATCTCATTCTCATTCTTATTTCCTATAAATATATCTCTTGGGAAGTAGGTTGAACGCAATACTACCAAAATATGAAATCTCAGTTTTCTCACCTGATGCCGTTAAAAGGGCTATGGATTTGACTCGCCGTGCAGAAATACGATAAAAAACTTGTTTTCTCGTTTAAAAAAAAAAAAAAAATAATTTGGTATTCGTCACTTTCTATTCTGCTCTCAACTTTATTATCTTTGAATAAACGTAAAATCTGTACGCTAGCGGTCGGAGAATCGCCATAAAAAGAACAGTTTTTAAAAGATTCCAAAAATTAATAGTTCGAAATGCAGTGAAACGTAATTTATACCAAAGTCGATCCAAATGGACGACAGAAAAAGTAAGTCGCCAAATTCATATAGAATTTCCTTTTTAACTGATAGATTTGGAGAATTAAAATAAAAGAAGTATTTGATCTACTATCTCCCTCATTCTTAACAATCTGATTTACATAAATGCCCTTAGAACTTAGAAATCTTCCACATAATTGAGCTTTGTGGTGCTACGGTGGTGAAGATTTGAATTGCGTATGCCCTTTCCAATTGGTGTCAGAATGACAGGTTTTATATGAATAGAAGGAGCAAATGGATCAAAACCAAAAGCATTTTAAGATTACCAATTGTAAAAGGCCATTAAACTAACACACTTTGAGACTCGAGTATTCAAAACCTTGATTACAATTCAAAGAGAAAATATTTGTTAGTTTGTGAGTGTCTTATTGTTGTTAAAATTCATGTTCAATTCAATATTCTCACCATGGAATAGAACTTAGTTTATTGGTTAATAAATCGAGCTTTCGCGCATTCTGTATTTTACAAATCCTTGATATCTAAATTATTAAGATTAATTAATAAATAATTTTTGAAATAAAAATAAAAAAATGTCTAATTTGTTTAAAGTGAAGCGCAAAGAATTTAATAAGCGTAATAATTCAAATAAAACTCAAATCGTCATAAAAATGCTTTACTAAAAAAGATAAAAGAAATATATTATTATATAAATAATTACAAATTATAATAATCACGTTTCTATATACATACATACACATTAATGTTATTTAAAAAATAAAAGCGAGTACCTCTCTCCATTTGTCCCAAGCTTTACATTAAAAAAAAATAAAATTTAAAATAAAAATCAAATATTATAAATGACGTCTAATATAAACGTATAAACTTATTTTAGTAATTTTTACTTGTCTCGATTCAATCAATTTTTTCGCAATTTTATGTAATTCTTAATAAAATGGTTATTAAAAAAAATATTCTTATAGCTAGGAAAAATATAAATGCTATTATTAAATGTTAAATAAATAAAATAAATATAAAAAAAAGAATAAAAGAAACACCAACGAATTGTCGAAGAAGAAAGCTAATTATAATACGGTTCAACTGTAGTCATGTCTGTATAACGGTGATATTAATAAATCGACATTTTGTTCAAAGTTTTTTGTATTTGTTAATTTTTTTCGGTAATTTTAGCGGGCACTAGATCAACATCATTACATTTGAAGACCTTAGAATCTTTGTTTTTGGAAATAAAGAGTTTAAAAATGATTATCTTAACAAATTTTAAGTCAAGTCATACTTATTTGAATTGTAACTTACATTTAGTGAAATAAGAGTACCAAAAAGAGAAAGATAGAAAGACCTGTTGTGTTCCCCTTTGGTTTTTGACATTAGCTTCATTGCGCTTCCGACCATTATAGTTATATCTTTATCATTTAACGATTTAACTCAAGCTGACTAAAAAAATGTCAATTATAATGGCCTTCTCGATTGGGGACAGAATGACAGTTCTTGTTCTGAAAAGAAGAAAAAATTGTTCTGAATTTGATTTCAGAAACGAAATGAGAAGCGTTCACACGAATCGAATCGATCTTTCGGATTGCCAATCGAAAAAGGACGGCCGTGCCTCAGAGGGCAGTTTTTTCAAGAGACCTGAAGGGTATTTAGCCAGTTTATATTTCTGAGACCTCAGAGGACTCAGAGGTCTCAGATTGCTCAGAAATATAAACAGGGGCCCAATTACGCAAGAGTGAGTATTTTCTGTGTGCACAGAAAATCGGGTACACATCGATTTTTGCAATTCCGCAAGAGTGAGTTTAAAATTTATGACAGATAACATGTGCACTATCAGTCAAATTTATTCACACTTGCTTTGAACGTGAATAGAGTGTGTACACAGAATATCATTCACGCTTGCGGATTTGGGCAAGCATCCCAAAAACCTTTGTAACTTTTTTCTATTCTTTCTAAAACTTGGTGAAGTCGCTCTCCTTGCTCATCACAATATATTGAAAAATGCAACTGAGGATTTCTCAAAAAGTAAAAGATTTATTGGAATTATTAATGCTGAATTTTGAAGACAAAGATTTAGTACCATTAGAAATAGTATATACTTTTAAAAAAAGCAATCAATTCGCATAGTTACATAACCCCAAAAAATGGCGAAAAAGGGTTTTTTGCACTTTCTAACGGTAATATCTCGAAAACCAGAGCTGATAGCGAAAAACGGATCACAATCACAACAAAAACATAATTGTTAAGAAAGAGCCAAGTTCTTATATGTACAAGAAACCTGTGCATAAAAAGTCAGCCAGGAAAAGTAATGAGATCTAAAATATATGCCAAGTTTTAAGTTCATGAAGTTTAATATCAAATATCTTAAGTAGAGTTATATCGAAACAATTCCAAATCCTGACAGAAATCTGGTATTTAATGATTACTGATTAAAGTTTGGTGGATTCACTGGTCAAGTTTTTATACATTTTAAATTTCTGATTAAGTATTAAAGAGAAAACTTGCCAAGTAAATCCACCAAATTTTAATCAGTAATCATTTAAATATCAAATTTCTGTCATGATTTGGAATTGCTTTGATATTACTCTACTTGGCATATGTTTTAGATTTCATTACTTTTTTTGGCTGACTTTTTATGCACAGGTTTCTTGTGCATATAAAAACTTTTCTCTTCTCTCTTTCTTAACAACTATGTTTTTGTTGTGATTTCACTCCTTTTTGCAAAGATTTATTTTGCCAGGTGAAAATCAAGCCCTACCGCTCTACAAAGTTTCATAATTCTACGACAACCGAAAGTGCTCCATATAAATAATAGCAATTCTAGTAAAGTGGGTGGATGGCACGTCCCCTGAATGGAAAACTCCAAATTTTCGTTTTTTTTCTTTCTAACTACTTCAAGCCCTACCAACCTACCAATTTTCATCGTTCTACAACAATTTGAAGTGCTCCATATAATTTATAAGAATTTTGAAGAATGTGGGTGGATGCCACGCCCCCTGAAAGGGAAATTCCAATTTTTCAATTTTCTTCTTTCTAAGTAGGTACTTCAAGCCCTACCGCTTTACCAATTTCCATCGTTCTACAACAATCAGAAGTGCTTCATATTATTTATAAGAATTTTTGAAAGTGTGGGTGAATGTCACGCCCTCTGAACTAAAACTTCAAATTTATCGATTTTTTTTCTTTCAAAGTACTTCAAGCCCTACTGACCTACCAATTTTCATCGTTCTACAACAATTGGAAGTGCTCCATATAATTTATAAGAATTTTGAAGAATATGGGTGGATGCCACGCCCCCTGAATGGAAAATACTAATTTTTCAATTTTTTTCTTTCTAAGTACTTCAAGCCCTACCGCTTTACCAATATTGATCGTTCTACAACAATCGGAAGTGCTCCATATAATTTATAAGAATATTAAAGAAAGTGGGTGGATGCCACACAGCCTGAGTAGAAAATTGCAGATTTTCGATATTTTCCTTTGTATGCACCACAAGACTTACCGTTGTGCGAAATTTCAAGCTTCTACGATGTCGGGAAGTGCTCCATAATTTTGACGATCTGTCAGTGAGTCAGTCAGTTACGGTTTTTGCGGTTTTTGAAGTCCTATATCTCGGGATTACTAATGCTAAAGAGTTGAAATTTGGTGAGTCACCTGCACCTGTGTTTGATCCTCAGCAAATACTGCGAATTTGAAGTTTCTGACTTTATTGGTACTGAAGTTAGAAGGGGGTTCAAAATCGCCTGAGTTTGTTCCTGTAAAAAGGGTGTAGTGCCACGAACTTGGCTGGGCACTACCGTGCCCTTTGATAACGGATTTCAGTTCAGCGTAAAAAATTACCCTTAGAACGACTCTTACTTTCACGTGTCGAAAAGTTAACCGATATTTGTAAACAGTTAATAATAGCTGCGTTTTTTTGTATGTCCATATGGAGTTTGGCGAAAAAAACGACATTGGGACATTTCAACATTTGCCTTGGTCTGTCATTTTGTTCTGAACTATCTTACCAACAAACATTTGACATTTCTATACAAATTATCGATAACAAAACGACAATGGTAGTCTGGCAATACCGTTTTTATCGGGACAAAAGTTAACTCCAGTAAATTATCTGGGCTTAGCTAACTCTATATGACATAAGGCGTTTTCCTTTGGAGGTGGCGAAGTACTTGCAAGTACTTTGCCAGCTTTTTTCAATGGAACACATCAAACTGCTCTCCCATGTAAAATGTATCTACTCGCGCATGAGAGCATGTGCAGTTGGTAGTACTAGATTAGGGTTTTCATCTACTCGTAAGTACTTCGCCACCTCCAAAGGAAAACGGCTATAGTTGTTGTTGTATTTAACATGTAAATTGTTTTGCTTTGTTGTCGTTTTTTTCACACAATTTTATTTGGACATGCAAAAAAACACAGCTAATAACAACGTTTTTATTTGTAAACTGCCTCAGCTCTGAAACTTCTCAAAAATATGTACAGATGTTTCATTCAAGACAGCAGTCCTGTGCCGAGATTCAGATTTCATTATTACTCGCCGACTCATCTCACTTCACTCGCAAAAGTGATTCAGCTATTTAAGTGAAATGAGTAAGTTCGAATTTATTTTCGGACATGAGACAAAGAATAAATATAAAAGAACCAAATTCAACCTCCTTGTCACACTCGTACGTTTGATATTCTGTATCACATCACCACTAATGGACGCGAAATGAAATAACAAATACAACAATGTAAACATTGAAATATTAATAATGAATTAGGTATCTTTTGTATCATTTTTTTTTGTCGTAATTAAAGTTGAATGTGAGTTTTCACCCTTGATAAATGTAATTTTATTTAATATACATAATGTGCATATGATAATAAAATAAGATTTTACAATCAATAAAAGGGTAGTTGTTTGTATCTACGTTGTTGTTTTTTATTTCATTTCCTATCCATGAATAGGAATTCTTGAGAAAAGCACACATACTTATCCAAAACTGGAAATTTAACAACATATACACCAATTCATTACTCAAATATCTGGCAAGTAATCTGACATTTCATTTCACTCGCTCACTCACTCACTTTTGCTAACTAAATCGATTTTCGACGAAAAGTGACTCATCTCACTCACTCCCTACGGTTTTGAATTAGCTGAATCTCGGCACTGGAGTTTAAAATCAAATCTTTCAGATTTCTATTAAAAACGACATTAAAGTTTCATCGTGTTATGAGCAACAAAGTTTCGTGAGCGATTCGGATTAATTTAAAGTCGCCAGAAACACAATTGGCCAGTTTATATTTCTGAGATCTCAGAGGGCTCAGAGGACTCTGAAATATAAACACGATTCCTCACAAAAATTCCTCACATTTCCCCTTAAAAACTGAGACTGAAATTTTTTGGATTCGCTTGCTCAATTATATTTTGTCGCAGTTAATTACACAAGAAGAAAAGAAAAAGAGAGATGTTTTGACTTCTATTTGAGGAATCCTGTTTATATTTTATCCTCCGGCTCTGTCAAAGAAAGGAGAAAAATTACTGAGCGCTCAAGAAATATAAACTGGCTAAATTATGTCTGGTGGGCGCTCTCCTTTGAACATGAGCTGCGACCAAAAAATGCGAATAAATTTTGTTTAAGTGATTCCAAGGGCAAATATCAACTAATTTTTGGTTTTAAAGGCTCTTCCAAACCGAGGTGAAAAATTCGCTGACGATAGTTTTTGTCGTTAGGTAGCATTAGCCGCGTTTTATTATCGCTCATAACCCAAATGGTTCACCTCTTGAAAATAAAACGATGAGGGTTAGTGTAAAAACGGTGCTGTATATCAGTCTCTTTTTTTCTTGTGTTTATTTGTTTTTCATGTAAACACTTGTCTCTTTTCCTCTCTATTCCTATCACTGCTGGCAAATCACTGACATCATTCACAATGGTAAATAGACCTCTGCCGATCAGAGTGAAAACCTCTAGATAGATATATAATTAGGGTATTCATACAACAGCGTAAACTCGTCGTAAACGTGGTAAAGATTTTAACTTCGTAAATCTGTCAAATTTTCCATAAAAATTGTGACAGAATTACGTAGTTTTAAACTTTGCAAAAAAAAAACTTACGCTGTTGTATGAATACCCATAATATTTTTTATCGTTGCGACTGATTCGTTACGACTTGGCGTTGGTTTGGGAGAGCGTAAACTTTTTGACAAAATGAATAAGCGATTCTATTTAGAACTTTAAATATAAAACACGCCTTAAATTTGTTTTAATAGAAAAGTTTAGCATTATTAAAAATTCCTACAGGTAACCACCTTTTCAAGCAGTTTAACTCATTCATTACGAAATTTTGTTGCTGAGCACACTCCTGGAAAACATAGTCAATCACCAGGATTATCCAAATTTAGTCGTTGGCGAAGTGAGACGAACGTGTCTAGAAGAAAAACATTTTCAATTGAAGAAATTCTTAAATGAATTATCTGCCTTTTTATTATTTAAAACTGCGTGTTTTTAAAATATGTTTGTTGGTGTACTCCCCAAAACAACGAATTTCTACGAATTTTTTTTTTATATGAGCTTTGACAGAACTTTCGTAGTTTTGAGATGTAAGCGAACAGAATTTTCTGCGAAATTCATAGTTTACTAGTCACAGCTCATATACGAGCACTTAACTTTATATACCTATACCTACTTGAATCTGAAGCAACTAAAAATTTCTTGTGCGACCAAACACAAATTTGTATAGTCGGTGCTACCCCTAACTTAAGAGAATCTACTACAATTGGATCTATTTGTGACTCTCTTTTTGAACACACCCGTTTAATAGAAATGTCAAATGTCAATGAAATGTCATATTTATCGTATTTTTTTTGGATTAGACGAAAAAATTAAATAAAATTATAAACACGGCTCTTCCTACGAAATTAATAACAATTTCTCGTCGTTTGTTGTCCCTAGATTTTCGTTTTCCTTTGCCAATCATAATGGATAAGGAAAAACTTCAAGAACGTTTGAATGGTAAGCAATTTATTTGGTGAATGCAAGTGGATGGAAACTTGATTGATTTTGTTATGGGCTCGTATGAAAAGAGCACTTGAAACAACAACTACCTACCACTTGCAAGAATGTCCCTTAATAGGTAACCACATTTCTTATTGGTTTTCATTTTAGTCGAACCAACCGTCGATGCAATACAAAAGTTCTTTGCCGAGAAATTGAGATTCACCAGCTCATCCGATGAACAGGTTTGTTGAATTTTGTATCCAAATTTTGTATCCAAATTTTGTGTCTCTATTGTCGTGTTTTCAGGAAAAAGTTATCGAAGATCTAACATTCGAAGGTCTAACGAAGCATTGGAAAGATAAAGGCTTCAAAAACATCATCACTATGGTTGGAGCTGGCATATCAACCTGTACGCTAACAACTTTCGTCTTTTCATTTTTTAAACTATAATTATTATTTTTTTCTTACTGTAGCTGCAGGAATTCCAGATTTTCGTTCGCCTGGCTCTGGGCTCTATGATAATCTGCAAAAATACAACCTCCCTCACCCAACTGCAATATTCGATATGGACTATTTCATGGATAATCCTCAGCCATTCTTCGCTCTGGCCAAGGAACTCTATCCGGGTACGTTTAACCCGACCCCATCGCATTATTTTGTTCGGCTACTGCACGATAAGGGTCTTCTCCTTAGGCATTACACCCAAAATATTGACACTCTAGAAAGAATCGCCGGAATACCCGAATCGAAACTGGTAGAGGCACATGGTACATTTTATACCAGCCATTGCTTGGGCTGCCGGAAGGAACACTCAATGGAATGGATGAAGGAGCAGATATTCGCCGACACAGTGCCAACTTGTGCTAAATGCAATGGTGTGGTGAAGCCGGACATTGTTTTCTTCGGGGAGAATTTACCGGAGAAATTCTACGTAGCCCCGGAGAAAGATTTCAAGAAATGCGATTTGCTCATCATAATGGGAACTTCACTGGAGGTACAACCATTTGCAGGTCTTATCGATAGGCCAGGTTCGAACTGCATGCGATTGCTGATTAACAGGGATAAGGTTGGGCGTGGAGGTGGAAGTTTTTGGCATTCCTTTGGACCTGGATTGTTGTACGGCAAGGACGACAATAAAAGAGATGTGGCGTACATTGGAGACTGTGATGAAGGTGTCTATGCTGTCGCTGATGCGTTAGAATGGGGCGATGAGTTGAGGGAATTGGTGGAGTCAGAACATAAACGATTGGCTGTTGAGAATAGTTCAGGTGAAAACTCTGATTTAGTCGAAGGGGGAGTAAGTGCAATAGAGTCTAAGAAGGAATCTGTAAATGTTAGTTCAGGACAGATTCCATCGAACAAGGATAATGACAAAAATAATAAAGCCAAATAAATTATAGCTTTCTTAGGGTAGATAGCTAAAATGGATGGGTAAGATTAATTTACATGGAATGGCTTTTTATCGATGTGATTATTTTATCTTTAAGATCTTCAATAAAATATTGTGAACATTTATCACAAAGCGGAACACATTACCTACATTGAATTTAGTTTGAAGATTTCTCAGAGAGTATGGAAAGATCTAAACTAATTTTTGACGAATAATATAAGCACTTTCAAGATTCGTTGCTAACAATTGATATCGAATACAAAAGTCTGGCAGGATTTTCTTGGCGGTGATGAAAAAATGTTCAAAATAGCGTTTTTTACAATTTTTGTGTGAGGGATACAACCACTTCAATTCATTTATTAAAAGTGGAAAATGATGCTCTGTCATTTTCCCTAAGCCCAAAGATTTTTATTATTATTATTATTATTATTATTTATTAACATAAAATTACAAATTATATGCTAATAGTATGTAGAGCACTAGCTACATAAGCTTTCCACTCAAAGATAAATTATTCTAGTTTAGATAAGTAACTTATTTCTATGAAGGTAACTATCAATCTTTAAAATATTCTCGACATTAATTGTATTTAAAAATGAGTAAATTTTTTGGTTAGTATTTAAGAGAAGGTTTATTTTTTTGGAGATTTCGCATGATGATAGGCCAAGTAAATGTGACATATTTATAACGTTATTGCAGCTTGGGCAAAGAGGTGGATTTTCTTTCCTTAGAAGGTGTTGGTGGGTTAAGATGCTGTGTCCTAAACGAAGACGGATAAAATTGGATATTGATGCTCTGGAAATTGATGAAGGATAGACAGGAGCGCATCGTTCGATGTTAATCTTAGCATACTGATGTTCGTTACTTTGCCAATTAAGAATCTTATTTTGTTTAAGCATTTGGTCAACGTATCTTTGAAGGTCACTCTTTGAGAATATATCAAAAGTAAAAACTGGTGATTGGTTGCAGAGCTTTGCAGCTTTATCGGCATACTCATTTCCTGATATGCCGATATGACCAGGGACCCACATCAGTTTCAACTTTTTTGGATACTTTATGAGCAGATCTCTAATTTTGTTGATTAGCTTGGTGTTGTTGTTTGGGTTGAGAACGCATTTGATCACAGATAGACTGTCGGAGCATATTACTAGCTTGGACGTGAGCTGCAGTACCATTTTAGCAGCTTCTAGAATGGCTAAGGCTTCAGTAGTAAAAATTGATGAGTATTCCCATAAAACGCCAGCCCTTAACAAGGTACCATTCTCTTCAGTGACAGCGAATGAGGTATTATAAGCTGATTTGGACCCATCCGTGAAGACAGGTATCCAGCCTTCTAGTTTTAGGTTGTCCATAATTTCGAGATAAGTACAATAGTATATTCTACTGTTTGTGTTGCCTTTATTGTGTTTTGATAGAGTAAGCTCAAATGACTTTGGATTAATGTTCCACGGTGGGATGCTAGAAGTCATATTTCCTTTCACACGTTTATAGGGTAAACCCATTTGTTTTGCAGTTGACAAAACTTTGGCGATAGTGGATGGAAGGCGCATATTTGTTTTTAAGTTGCTCGTTGAGTCAATATCTTTATCTATGATAGAGTTGTTGGAAAATAGAAGTTTGGCTAGGATTTTTATTGAACTCTCAGATTGACGTTGTTCCAGCGTAGGAAGTCCAGCCTCTACCATGATGTTATCGATTCTAGTTGTGCGATAAGCGTTAATACTCCTTCTTGCTGATTGATGGTACGTTGATTTGAGAACATTTAATGTTGAGCTTGGGCATTTACCATAAATATAAAAACCGTAATCAATTTTGCTTAAGACTAATGATTTAGTTATATTGCAAAGAGTATTAACGTGAACATTTAGTTTTTTACTAGACAAATAACTTATAATATTGCTTCTTGCAGCTAGGCTCTTTTTAAGATTCATACAGTGTGGTTTCCAATTATACTTATTATTAAATCTTAATCCTAAGACATCTAAATTTTCTACGCTTTCAATATTTACATTGTTTATTGCTAATTCAAGTTTAGGACATGACAATTTACGACATATGTGCAAGAGCTTACATTTATTAAGAGAAAGTTTAGCACCTGATTTATTGCACCATTCCACAATATCTTTTACAATACTTGAAAAGGTATTCTTTGCTTTTTCTAAATCATTGAGCTTACACATGATGTAAATGTCATCAGCGTAAACACAATGATCAAGAAGGTTGTTTTTTTCAATCATTACACTGATATCGTTGAAGGACATCAAGAAAAGTACTACGGATAGTGGCGATCCTTGTGGAATGCCATTGTTTAGTGAGTAGGTGGAAGAAAAAGAATTGTTGACCTTAACCGATATTTTCCTGTTTGTAAGGAATGATTTAATAAATCCATACATTTTGGGACCGATTATAAATTTAAATTTCAAGATCTTATTTATTAGCAACTGACATCACTGTCTCTCTTTAGAAAAAAATTAAAGTCGTTTTAAGGTTAAACCCGCGTTTATTAATCCATAATCTGAATATGTATAACAAAAAAACAAAAAAAAAAGTTCGGAACGAACTTTTGATAAGGAAGGAAGGAAGGACCTGTTCATACACGAAGGTTCCGACTATCATTATCTTTCATGAATAAGATTTATTTATTGTTGTTGTTTTCCAGAAAAGTCTAGAAGCGTCCGGTAGTCTTCTGAACCATTCTATTGGCACAAAAATCCTCTTCTGACGATTCTGAGAAGTATTCGGAATCTGAAAGCGTTTTATAAAAAATTATTTCTGGGATCATTCTCAGAAAAAAAAAATTATATAGGGAAAAATCCTGTTTGCCCTCCCTGAGGCGGGGGAGCCAATTTCTGAAAATTTGTCTTGAAATGGAAACAAAATTATTAAATTCACATACAAAGGAGAATGCCCAAAAATATGACGAATAACATATAGACTAAGAGCCCACAGCAGATTTTGGGTGTGAACGATAGCAAAAAAAAAAGTATAGGCGTCTAAGTAAAAAACGTTTTTTTTTTTTAAAGTCTGGCAGGGGGAATTAAACACTCAAATGATCTCAAATTCCTTGATATGGGATCCGCGGAGCTTATCTAGGGAGGGGTGAAAACCAATTTCGGCTAACACGATTTTCCTCGAAGTTGCATTCATATTTTTTTTTCGATGCACTGTTTCTCGCAAAGGCCCAGTTGTGGACTGCAAGACTTTGATTTTTTTAATAGTTTTTAATGAAGCTTTCGACGCCTATACTTCTTTTTTTGCTATCGTTCACACCTAAAATCTGCTGTGAGCTCTCGGTCTACTAGAGTCGATTAAAATGAAACATGATTGAAAGGGTATCAACAACTGTAAATTACTTAAAAAATTATCCCCTACGGCTATGACAATTTTTTTATTTTTAATAAGAAAGTGTTTTACATGAAAACAAAAGCTGCGTTTTATCACAGTACAAAAATCTAAGTTATACTGCGCAGCTTGTCAAAACGTGTCAGAAATAAAAAATGGCTGTGAACGTGATGACTTAAATACACGTAAAACAACAACAAATATTGACATTTGACACAAATTTTGATATATGCGTAGAACTGAACAAAAATCAAAACTCTACCTTTATTTTTTGGTATTTTCTTTTTGGGCTTAAAACAATTTTGGATGTTCTTATTTTGACCGCCTAAGTCGACAAAATACTCCTATGTACATCGCACCATTGTCAAAAGCCGCTACACATAGTCTCCTAGTCCTTAACTGATAGTCAAAAATCTTAAAAATTTGAATCGGTGTCCCTTATAAATAAGTAAGTATTCGCCACAGTACACAAATCTAAGGTATGTAATATATTACGTAAGTAGGTTATAAAAATCGAAAGTGTCAGTAACGAAAAACGAGAGTCTATCAAATGACACGTTAACACAACAACAAAATGAAAAAATGAAAACAAAAATTCCCTAATTTTTTGAGATTTTTATGTTCATCCCCTATAGTGGCTGTAGCGGTTAATTAAATTTCCCTTGTTTTTGCATACTTGGTGATTCGCGTAACATATTCCGAAAAATAAGACTATGTAGGTTGGAAGTAGACAAGAAAAACATTCTATGGGAGGGGGTAATATTTCCCTCCGCTTGGAAAGGAGAGGGAAAACTTAAAAAAAAATTACATTAAATAGACAAAAAATAACTAAAAAACAACGGCAACCTAGGCTCACCCGGCAATGCATGGCAAACGTACAAACGTTCGTGTGAAAGGTTCTATGTAGAATGTATTTATATATGTATATGATACTGCTCATTTACACGGATTTACATTGCAAACAACGTGTGGTGCATTGCCGTTTGAACTAGACCTTACAGTATTGTTTTGTAGTTTTTTGGAAAAATAGAAATTCATTCTTATTGTTTATTTCCAAATAAAATTTTTTTCTATAAAAGGTTTTCGCCGAAAATTGTTTTCAAACTAAACTTTTTTAATTTGTTTTGTAAATTATTTTTTCAAAAGTAATAAACACTTTATTTAAAAAGCATATTTGAGAATAAATTTTTTGGCTTTAAAACAAGCTATCGAGTGACATTGCAAGTTTTATCGTTGTTTTTATATATGTTTTTTGTTTTTATTAAGAGCCAACTTTTTTCGAAAAATAGTTATTTATGGTAGAAACATTTTTTTGATTTTCAATTTTCTTGAAAACTTGGTTTAACTAATTTTGATAAGTTTTTAATGCACCAAGTTCTCAAAAAGTTTGAATAGTATTGCATACCAAAATTTTGTAAAAAAATATATTTTTAGATTCAAAAAATAGATTTTTTTAAATTTAATATTTCGGAAATGACATGGTCGGTTCAGTTAAAATTTGGCACGCAACTATTTAAAATTTTTTGTATACTTTTATGAACAATAGCAGCACCTTGGGAAAATGTAATTATCTTGAAAACGACTTCTACGAGTTTGAAAAAATGCTTTCTATGCGCTCTACTATAAAGTATAAAATCCTTTACTTTACTATATTAACAGTTACCTACCCTAGAACAATATTTTTGATTTTTATTTTTTTTTATTATAGGCTGTTCGGATTTAAGTAATTAACCTACTGATATTGAAACTGTGTACAAATTATGTGAATTAACGGTTTCAATGTGAATAATCACGAACAAGTAAAAACATCATCTGCAGGACCTTTATTTTAATGTTAACCATTCGTATGAAATTTTGAATGACTTTCAATTAGAATCGGAATTTGACAATATATTCCCCACTAAAAGAAATCTAGATTTTTCCAGCCACTGTTATAACAACTGAAGCTTTTGTGTGTAGAGCTTCCATTTTTTTTTTTTTTGAAATCTGTTTTCGTTTTTCGCGCTTGTTCATCAATGAATTGGTAGTTTTTTGGTCCATTTTGATTTGCTGTAGTTAATTAAGAGATGTTTCCGTTGACAATACAATATCATTTCGGTAGACATATGTACATATATGTACATGTACGATGTACGTTTTTAGTACCTATTTTGTTTTCAAATAAAACATGCTAGGATTCGGGTCATTTTTAATTATATATTTTTTTTAATCAACTTTCCTACATGAATGCTGTAAACTTCAAAGAATGAATACTGCATGTATCAATATACATATATATTGATTGATAGATTAATTAATTGTTACCAATATCAATATCATTTCAATTGAACTAAAAATAAATAAAAAATTTTTATTTTTTTTACCAATATCAATATCATTTCAATTGAACTAGCCCTTAAAAACTCTTCACAAATAGGGACATTATTATTTTTTTTTTAACTTTATCGATATTCCCAGTTGTTGGAACTGAATTAAAAAGAGAACTAGGACATTTAATTTAGGTAATCTTATATCATTAAATTTTTTGCTATTTTATTAACTTAAAAAAATTGAGGAATTAAATAAACTTTAATGTACATACATACATTAATTTATGTACATTTTATTATGTTTGTATTGTTTTAGTATGTTTGTATCAGGAACGTGGAGTGAATTTGTTTATAATATAATAAAATGAACCCGCACGTAGAATTCACCATTCGGGTTCGACTTTCGCAGAAAAAAATTACTGATATATTTTATACTTTTTTACTGAACAAACAGCCGATTTCTGAAGGGTCACTCGCAGTTTTGGGAGAATCGCTATAGCTAAGGTCGCTTTTTAACAGTGCCGTTTTTAGGTGTAAGTGCACCTGGGGCAAGTGCATTGAAGCCGCCTTATCCTATAAAAAAATGTTAAAATAATAAATCATGGACCCAGTGGTTCGTCACTGTTACCGTATCTACCACCTTTCAAGGCAAGGCGACTGGGGAAACTGACCCTATCCCCTCCCTAGACAAAAAGATAAGCTGGAAGCCTTATAGAAGTTAGGTAATGACAAGTGGAAAGGTGAAAGGGGGAGGAGTTTTCCAACTTAAGGCACTTCTCCTTTATCCAGGTCCAGGCGGCAATGGAAGAATTTCTAAGATGGAATCAACGGTGGCCTCTACAGTTCCAGTAAGGCTGAACTACTTAGGTTAGGTTAGGTTAGAATGGGTAATGATACGGCAAGCCGAAACATCTCACACGGATCTCAATGGATCCATTGTGCTCCCCAGGATGTGAGAAATGTAGGAATAGGAGGGAAAGAGGAGGGATTTAGTGGAATTTTTGGAAACGGGGTGCCTCCCTGAACCATCCTGTGCTTTGAATGAATTTCAGGATGTTTTTTAGTGGCAAAAGAGAGACGTCTCCGAGGGCTGCTTTTCTTGTTATAGCTAGGCTGGGGCATTCACAGTGGAAGTGAGATGAGCCCTCCTCCACCTCTTCTTCCTGACACCCTCTGCATAAGTCAGATGTGCCGATGCCCATTTTGCTCATGTGGGTTTGGGTTCCCATTGAGTTGTGTTGTGACCCGTAAGGATTCAAACCAAGAGAGACAATTGAGGTCAGCTTAGCTTAAGTAAGTACTCCGGTTGTTCTTTGAAATATCTGGCCAAAGATTGCTTGAAACCTGACAGGTGTCAATTATTGAACATCCATCGTTAGCGACCTTGAGGAAGCTTTGGTGAACTCTAATGTTTTCTTGCTCCAGTGGCATAAGTACAGTTTGGCTTGGTTCAAGTAGTGAACCGTTTTTGGTCAATTCATCAGCCATCTCATTACCATAAATGTCACGGTGACCAGGGACCCATCGAAGAGTGATTGAATTCGTTTCGCCGAGCAATCTCAATTCACTACGGCAGTGATCAACAAGTTTTGACTTCGTGACAATTGACTGTCTATGAAGATATCAATGTTTTTGTTTGTCAGTTCACATGTTGATAGGTATTTGCAGCCTTGCAAAGTGCAAACACTTCCGCTTGGAAGACGCTGCAGAAGTTTGGGAACTTCAATGACCTATTTATGGGTGGATTGTCTGAGAAGATGCCTGACCCTACCCCTGTGTCTGTTTTGGAACCGTCAGTAAAGACCGATACATGATTTGCGTTAAGGACCCGGTTTTCCTTCCATAATTCCTTTGTCGGGATATCTGTTAGTGCGACTGCGTTAAAATCTATGTACGGTGAAATATAGTCCGTTTGAATGTCTATGTCAGTGAGTTCATTATAGTTCTGTGACCATAGTGGCCCTTTTTCCAATTTGTACACTCTTTAAGTCGAAGAGCACTTTTGGCTGCCAACTCCTTCGTGAACAGATTGAGTGGGACTGCGGTTGGCGTGGTTCTCATGTCACTAGTTGTGCCTATACATGCCAGTCTCTGAATTTATGTCATGGCCTTAAGATTGGTTGCCTTTTCCAAGGCTGGCCACCAAACCAAACACGCGGACGTCAGGATAGGCCTTACAATGGCTTTGTACATCCAATGAAGGGTTTTGGGGCTGGGTCACCATCTCTTGCCAAAAATTCTACTGCATGTGTTGAAGGCTATTGCAGGTTTTTTTCTCTTTCTTTTATGTTCTCTTTCCAGTTATGTTTACGATCGATAATTAAACCAAGATATTTACCAGTACCATTTATATGGAGCGGCGTCCCATTTATGGTGGTGGAATTTATATTTAATATTTCGTTTTCTCGTAAACAGAATCAGTTCCTTTTTTAGTGGGTTGACAATGACGCAGCTACTGGCCCAATTACTGAGCTTGTCAAGGGCTGTTTGTAGGAGCTCACACAGAGTGGGAACATATCTTCCTGATGCCATTATAGCTATATCATCACGGTACGCCATGACCTTGACGCCGCTTTGCCGTAATTTAACTAAGATCTGGCTTACGACAAGAAGCCAGAGCAGGGGAGATAAGACTCCTCCCTGTGGCGTACATCTACACGTACTAACCTTAAGCTTACTATTACCCATTTCTGCATTAACAATTCTAGTGTGAAACATGAAGTCAATCCCGTTTGACAACATAGCTGAAGTACTTACTACGGGCTATTACGACATAGTCGGAGCTCAGACATATAAGGAGCGGTTAATCCGGCTCCCCGGTCTTGGAGTTATATTGTAAGGGTCTGGTCCTCCAAGTTGGGGGTTGCACCGCGCCGCCGCACAGTGTGACATTTCGCTCATTTAGCGGGATTAAATTAATAACGCTCAGGAATAAATGTTTTTATTCATTTTTTTTTGCTTATTTTTATTAAAATTGTTTATAGAAAAGAATGTAATAAATTATTTTAACATATTTATAAAATTTTTGACAAAAAACAACATAAAAGAACCGAGAATTTGCACGTTTTTTACTCGTTTGGTATGTCTAGCAATTGGAGCACTTCATTTTCAATTAAACTTTTTTTTTTTTGGGATGCATCTTATGCTTGCCAAAAATGGATCTGATGAAATTAACAACCTGTGTTTGTGTCGATTCGCGAAGTTTTTCGGGTGAAAAGTTCTCTAAATTTTCTATTTTCCTTATTCCTGGCTTCTTGAGCTTCCTCCGAAAGTTGGCCGATTGGAAGAATGCAAGTGGCAATTATTTGTTTTCCATGAAACAAGACCTTGTGCACACTAACTGGCATATAATACCAGCCATATTCTTTTAGATAAAGTTCCCTTGTTTCTGATGCGAATCTCTCGAAGGCATTTAATTCAATTGGGAACCCAGACCCAAGAGCTTCTAAAATGACATGAAACTTTTTGATAATTGCTATGTCAATACCTGTAATTTCGGCAGTTTTTACTTCATCCCTGAAGAATCGTCTAGCCGTGTTCCCATCATTCGTATTGCCTGACTGTTGAGTGGGCATATCAACCAATAAACCAGTTTCACTTCTGAATCTCTCTTGAATTACTTTTTTTCTGGCTTTGACCTTTTCTTTAGCATCTTGGTCTCTTACCTGCCAAACTTTTACATCCAGTCTATACGCAATGTGAAGTACACATTCCATAAATCGGATCCAAGAGTGAAGAGGACTTAATCCGAAGGACACTGCTAGTTGGTCCACAGACTTCCTCGAAAGATTGGCTGGGTTGTTCATTTCGTAACAGATGACAAAGCAGTACATATTTTGCCATCGATCATGGTAAGTAAGAAAACTGGCTTGACTAAGATATGCAAGCTGTCCTGATATCTCAATAGGCAATATGGTGTCAATTTGCTGTTGAATTGAATCTACTTCACGTTTGATCAATTCGGTTGATTCTTTTGCAAAACACAATTTAATAGGCCTGCAGTACCTTGTTGATGATGGGGCTGGGTTTTGCCAAAGTACTTTTTTCGTTTCTTCTTGTAAGAAAAACATTTGGATGGGCACCATCGAGACACTGAAAAGATTTTCATAGAAATGATCACCTGATGAAAATTTTTGTTTGTATGCCTTTTGTTGAGCACCATCACAGCCCCTTTTATTATCAGGGATATTTCTTTTAAACCTGTTTTAAAATCATCAATAGAATTTAACACGTCTTTTTGAGCTAAACATATACG
Organism: Dasysyrphus tricinctus; assembly: GCA_963921185.1. Taxonomy (NCBI): domain Eukaryota; kingdom Metazoa; phylum Arthropoda; class Insecta; order Diptera; family Syrphidae; genus Dasysyrphus; species Dasysyrphus tricinctus. The sequence goes on along the minus strand of OY992530.1, from coordinate 101,611,249 downwards.
CTCAACACTATGATTCAGTAAGCCTTGGTAAACCACATTCAGCAGAGGACTCGCTTACAGTTCTGCTATCTGGATAGCACTTTGTTTTAGCCTCTTTAATTTTGTGGTAAGAGAGTAGTAAATTGGAAACCTTTTTATTTATTTTCTGGCGTATTATGTCATATTGATGAGTGGATAGCTGTGCGTCTGTTATCATTGCTAAAGCTTCATCTGCAGACATTGAAATGCAGCCAGAAGTATTAGTTTCCAGTGTTTTTCTCACAATTGAACCTTATTAATGATACAAAATGACAACAAAATAATTTGACTTAAATTTTAATAAAAACAAACCTCTTTTTGGAGAACATATTGACAATTTCTTAATTGCAATAGCAGTATTTCTTTTCCCTGCCCTCCTAAGGTTTAGTTCATTCGCAGTTGATATTTCCTTAGCGCTAAACGAATCTAAAAGATTTTGTACTTTTCTCTTCTTGCTTTTTTCACAGCATTCATCAAAACTTTTTCTTGGTCTTCCTACCTTTTTTACACGAGATGAAGAAGGAATTTCATCTAAAACTGTTTGTGGGAGTGTTAGGGTTTCGTTTAACCACGAACAATTAGTGCTTTCAAAGCGATCTCGATGGCGACCACTTTTGGCCATCTTGTCGTCAAACCTCAAGCATAAGTTTCTTAAGGTTATTTTTATTAATTTAATTGCATCCTCAGAAAACGTTGTATTATTAAAGCAGCTCATAAAAAAAGAAAAACTGCATCAAAGCGCTTAATTTTGATCTTAGAAATCCAAACATCATAAATTTGTTTTTTCGTAATTTCAGTAGCCATCCTAAAAAATTAAAAATTTAGTATGGGTGTCGCACCTGTGCGCAAAAAGTCAAAACACTTTTTGGTTACCAACATACATGGCTTTACAACAAATAGGGTCTTTAACTTAAATAACACTGAATAACTATACTTTTGCTCTAATGAATGCGTAAAATCGCATAAATTTATCAATATTTTTTGTTTTCTCCCCTCTTTAATTTAATTAAAAGTACCCAATGTCCAAAATTAACTTACCTTACTATTTATTGAGATTATATTAATTAATTAAAAATAAAACTTTCAATTAAAATCACGCGATCCACTTGAAAAAAAATGTGAAACACCTGCTCTCACACCTAACCTTCTTATGAGTAATTGAACACAACTTGAACTTTGAGATCATTTTTTTTTTACTGCACTTGGTTCTAACATAAAAATTTGGTCAGGTGTAAGCTGCAAGAAAATCCGGTTTTTGTTTACATTCGTGCAAGTCGATTTTTGAATTAAATCCCGCTAAATAGGGAATTTGTCACACTGTGCGCCGTCGAGGTGACTTTCCGGCCACGTAAAGCTATTTAGTTGCAAAGCAACAAGCCTCGGATACGGACGGATTTACTGTTGATGAACCTAGAAACGAAATAAGGACAACGAACTTCGGATCTGCTCGTGGAATGTTCTGTCTCTCTATAGACCACGTGCAGCGAATATTTAGCGGAGGCCCTAGACTGCTACAAAACAGACATCACCACCATCCAAGAAGTGCGATGGGATGGGCCGGGCAAAAGAAAATTGAAAGACTGCGATGTTTACTACGGTGACTGTTGGGAACCCAGACCCAAGAGCTTCTAAAATGACATGAAACTTTTTGATAATTGCTATGTCAATACCTGTAATTTCGGCAGTTTTTACTTCATCCCTGAAGAATCGTCTAGCCGTGTTCCCATCATTCGTATTGCCTGACTGTTGAGTGGGCATATCAACCAATAAACCAGTTTCACTTCTGAATCTCTCTTGAATTACTTTTTTTCTGGCTTTGACCTTTTCTTTAGCATCTTGGTCTCTTACCTGCCAAACTTTTACATCCAGTCTATACGCAATGTGAAGTACACATTCCATAAATCGGATCCAAGAGTGAAGAGGACTTAATCCGAAGGACACTGCTAGTTGGTCCACAGACTTCCTCGAAAGATTGGCTGGGTTGTTCATTTCGTAACAGATGACAAAGCAGTACATATTTTGCCATCGATCATGGTAAGTAAGAAAACTGGCTTGACTAAGATATGCAAGCTGTCCTGATATCTCAATAGGCAATATGGTGTCAATTTGCTGTTGAATTGAATCTACTTCACGTTTGATCAATTCGGTTGATTCTTTTGCAAAACACAATTTAATAGGCCTGCAGTACCTTGTTGATGATGGGGCTGGGTTTTGCCAAAGTACTTTTTTCGTTTCTTCTTGTAAGAAAAACATTTGGATGGGCACCATCGAGACACTGAAAAGATTTTCATAGAAATGATCACCTGATGAAAATTTTTGTTTGTATGCCTTTTGTTGAGCACCATCACAGCCCCTTTTATTATCAGGGATATTTCTTTTAAACCTGTTTTAAAATCATCAATAGAATTTAACACGTCTTTTTGAGCTAAACATATACGCTCAACACTATGATTCAGTAAGCCTTGGTAAACCACATTCAGCAGAGGACTCGCTTACAGTTCTGCTATCTGGATAGCACTTTGTTTTAGCCTCTTTAATTTTGTGGTAAGAGAGTAGTAAATTGGAAACCTTTTTATTTATTTTCTGGCGTATTATGTCATATTGATGAGTGGATAGCTGTGCGTCTGTTATCATTGCTAAAGCTTCATCTGCAGACATTGAAATGCAGCCAGAAGTATTAGTTTCCAGTGTTTTTCTCACAATTGAACCTTATTAATGATACAAAATGACAACAAAATAATTTGACTTAAATTTTAATAAAAACAAACCTCTTTTTGGAGAACATATTGACAATTTCTTAATTGCAATAGCAGTATTTCTTTTCCCTGCCCTCCTAAGGTTTAGTTCATTCGCAGTTGATATTTCCTTAGCGCTAAACGAATCTAAAAGATTTTGTACTTTTCTCTTCTTGCTTTTTTCACAGCATTCATCAAAACTTTTTCTTGGTCTTCCTACCTTTTTTACACGAGATGAAGAAGGAATTTCATCTAAAACTGTTTGTGGGAGTGTTAGGGTTTCGTTTAACCACGAACAATTAGTGCTTTCAAAGCGATCTCGATGGCGACCACTTTTGGCCATCTTGTCGTCAAACCTCAAGCATAAGTTTCTTAAGGTTATTTTTATTAATTTAATTGCATCCTCAGAAAACGTTGTATTATTAAAGCAGCTCATAAAAAAAGAAAAACTGCATCAAAGCGCTTAATTTTGATCTTAGAAATCCAAACATCATAAATTTGTTTTTTCGTAATTTCAGTAGCCATCCTAAAAAATTAAAAATTTAGTATGGGTGTCGCACCTGTGCGCAAAAAGTCAAAACACTTTTTGGTTACCAACATACATGGCTTTACAACAAATAGGGTCTTTAACTTAAATAACACTGAATAACTATACTTTTGCTCTAATGAATGCGTAAAATCGCATAAATTTATCAATATTTTTTGTTTTCTCCCCTCTTTAATTTAATTAAAAGTACCCAATGTCCAAAATTAACTTACCTTACTATTTATTGAGATTATATTAATTAATTAAAAATAAAACTTTCAATTAAAATCACGCGATCCACTTGAAAAAAAATGTGAAACACCTGCTCTCACACCTAACCTTCTTATGAGTAATTGAACACAACTTGAACTTTGAGATCATTTTTTTTTTACTGCACTTGGTTCTAACATAAAAATTTGGTCAGGTGTAAGCTGCAAGAAAATCCGGTTTTTGTTTACATTCGTGCAAGTCGATTTTTGAATTAAATCCCGCTAAATAGGGAATTTGTCACACTGTGCGCCGTCGAGGTGACTTTCCGGCCACGTAAAGCTATTTAGTTGCAAAGCAACAAGCCTCGGATACGGACGGATTTACTGTTGATGAACCTAGAAACGAAATAAGGACAACGAACTTCGGATCTGCTCGTGGAATGTTCTGTCTCTCTATAGACCACGTGCAGCGAATATTTAGCGGAGGCCCTAGACTGCTACAAAACAGACATCACCACCATCCAAGAAGTGCGATGGGATGGGCCGGGCAAAAGAAAATTGAAAGACTGCGATGTTTACTACGGTGACTGTTACCGAACAAAAGGGCAGCGTCTTTTTGGATGTGGATTTGTTGTTAGAGGCAGACCTAGGCAAGAAGTTTTGAGTTTCAACTTTGTGAACGAACGCCTCACGACAATTCGCATCAAGGCTAAGTTCACCAACATCAGCCTCATATGCGCCCATGCCCCCACAGAGGAGAAAGATGACGACACCAAGGACGAGTTCTACGAGCTCCTGGACAAGACATTATGAGCAATGCCCTAGCTATATGACATTAAAATTGGCTTGGGTGATGTTAATGCCAAACTAAGAAGAGAAGACGTCTTTGTTGGCACAATCGGAAGATACAGACTGCACGACACCACCTCCGATAACGGACTCAGGCTAATCGACTTTGCTGCGGGGCGAAACGTTGTGGTAGCTATACGCAGTTCCCGCATCTCGATATTCACAAGGGGTCAGGCGAATTCCTGGTCAATCAACCGCCAACCAGATTGTCCACATTGCGATCGACGCAAGGCACTCCTCCAGTATCAAGGATTTCCGAACGTTCCGAGGAGCCAACGTTGACTCGGACCACTACCTTGTTGTGGCAAAGGTAATGCTACGGATATCCAGACCAAAGCCAAAGCAGGGAAAAACTTTAAGGAAGTTTAACGTCGGACTGCTATACAGTCGCAAGAAATCACCAGGTCCTTTTCCGATCGTGTCTCTCGCGCCCTCTTAAATAATCCCTTGCCGCCAACTGCAAAAATCGAGAACCAGTGGTAAAACTGCCAGGAAGCCATCAGAGATGCCGCATCTGACGTGCTGGGCCTCGCACGACCACCACAGCGAAACCCCTGGTTCGACGAAGAATGTCGGCAAGTACATGCAGCCAAACAACAGGCATACAAAGCGGCGCTGCATACAAGGACCAGAGCTGCTCGCGAGCTCTACGAGCAGAAGAGGAGAGAGGAACACAAGCTTCTTAGAAGGAAAAAGAAAGAGCATGAGAAGCGCGCTATCGAGGAATTAGAGGGATGCCACTGCAGGAATGAAGCTCGAAAGACACCAAAAAGTAAAAAGAACCTCCCAAGGTTACAAGGCCCGAACCGAAGGCTGCAAGGACGATCAGGGGAACATCGTGGTGGAATCGCAGTCGGTGCTGAGGATATGGAGAAATCATTTCTGCAAGTGTATAACGGCGATGACGAACCGAATTCCGCTAACACGCAAATTGTACCATTCAACTTGGACGACGCAGGCCAACAATTCCGTCCACCCGATCTTGACGAAGAGAGGATAGCCATATTTAAACTTAAGTCCAATAAAGCTGCTGGAGCTGATGGCCTTGTGTCTGAGCTATTCAAAGCGGCTGGTGATGAATTGGTTAGGAGTATGCACCAGCTCACCAGTAAAATATGGTCGGAGGAAAGCATGCCCGATGAATATGGAACCTCAGCATTGTTTGCCCGATCCTCAAGAAAGGCGATCCTCTGGACTGCACCAACTACAGAGGCATCAGTCTTCTTAATATCGCCTACAAGATCTTCTCTGCCGTACTTTGTGAACGCCTGAAGCCATTCGTCAACAACCTGATAGGTCCATATCAGTGTGGCTTTAGGCCAGGGAAGTCCACCATCGACCAAATATTCGCACGATGGCAGATCTTGGAAAAAAACCCATGGAGTTTCAAATCGATACCCACCACCTTTTCATCGATTTCAAGGCCGCGTGTGACAGCATCTATAGAGACGAGCTATATAGAGCAATGTCTAGTTTTAGCATCCCTGTCAAACTCGTCCGTTTGTGCAGGATGACGATGGAGAATGCACACTGCTCCATCAAGGTCAGCAAAGACCTCACCGACACCTTTAATATCAAAAAAGGTTTAAAGCTGAATTTACACCTTCGTTTTTCATTCGGTGAACGTTGTTCCACAAACAACGAACAACGAGTAAAGTTCATCCAAAATTCAAAACGGCTTTGAATTTATTCGTTGTTCGTGTTCGGTGTTATCATTTACACCTTCGTTGTTCCGCGTACGGGCAAAAACGAACAATGTACACGGACGATAACAACGAAGGTGTAAATCCAGCTTAAGGCAAGACGACGCGCTGTCATGCGACTTCTTCAACATCGTTCTTGAAAGAAAAGTGCAAAACTCTCACGTCAACACTAGAGGCACAATTTTTTAAATGTCCGTCCAAATACTCGCTTACGCTGATGACATTTACATAATCGGACGAACAAAACGTGATGTCAGTGGTGCTTTTGTGAGTATTGAGAAGGAAGCCAAAAAGAAAAGACACCAAAAGACACTCAACACCTACTTCTTGGACAGAACGTCACTATAGACAGCTATAATTTTTGAAGTGGTCAGAGACTTTGTCTACCTAGGATCCGCTATAAGCTCAGCGAACGATACCAGTGCTGAGATCAAACGAAGGATTACTCTTGCCAATCGCTGTTTCTTTGGGCTAAGAAGGCAATTGAGAAGCAAAGCCCTCTCTCGAGCAACTAAACTGTCCCTGTATAAGACGCTTATCATCCCGGTCCTGATGTATCGTGCAGATGCATGGACACTATCAACGTTTGGATAAGAGGAAAATTATCCGGGTGATTTACGGTCCCGTCTGCATAGATGGGGGAATGGAGAAAAAGATACAACAACGAACTGTACGGACTGTACAATGACTGAGATGGCTGGGTTACCTAGAGCGAATGGACACCAATGCTCCAGCCTGGAAGTGCCCCCGTGGGACAGCGCAATAGAGGTGGACAGCGTAAGAGGTGGCGCACGCAAGTGGAAGAGGACCTCAACCAACTTGGCGTGTGAAACTGGAGACAGCTTGCTAGAAACCGAGCTAGCTGGAAGAAGCTTGTTGGTTGAGGTCCTGGTCCACCCTGGACTGTAGCGCCACCTTAAGTAAGTAATTAAGTATTCTATTCTATTCTATCAACACATTACTAACAGTTTTTGTCATGCCTCGAATATGTTAATGTGAATTATCCTTTTAATATGCAAAAGTATAAATGTGTATGTATGTATGTATACTACTCGTATTAAAATCAATTCAATAGACTAAAGTATCCTTTGAAGATTTTTATCTTGGTCATCAGTCCCAGGTTCACCTTCGAACTTTCTATTAATGACAAATGTATCCCACATCCATGCCCAAGAGTCCATAGAATATTTGTAGCAAACCTCAAAGGACACTGCATTTACCTCAACATCAACCGAAGGCTTGAATTTAATTCCTGAACACCCTCCATTTAGTCAAAGTTTTTGCACCACCTTCTAAAGTGGTCACTTGATAAGATCATTGTTTAAAATCTCGGTGCAGCAGAAGTTCCTCCATAATAGGTGCATGTGGCTACATATACCTAATCTAAGGATACCTACATCTATGGGACATGAAATAGCTTAACCGCTGAAAGGATGATGTGGTGTTTTGTTTCAAAACCATATGTCTTGATCTAATAAATGTTCCATTAGTTTAATTACTCTGGCAATCTCGGATTTCAAAATAAAAACGCAATACCAACTCTTCCCTGTAGCTGCTTGTGCCATAAACCTATCTCTTGTTTCTGATGTTTGTGCTTCCTTTCCATCAAGCATCAAGCAAAATGGTTGCAAGGATGTGGCATCAAAACGAGTGCAAGTTTACGTATACATAGATACAATGCGGAATGCGGAACAAAAAGAAGGATTGTAGCATATTGTATTTGAAAATTTATTCACTATGATTGCGCTTTGTTTTGCTCGGTTTTAATTAGTCCCGCCGTGATGTGCTTGCTCGTGCTTGCAGTACTTTGGTTCGTCCTGAAGCTAGTGGGTCGTTAACCATAGCCATCTAACCACCAAACCAAACAGACATTCGACAAAATATTCTATCCATCTGACTACGAATTCATCGGGGTAGCAAATCAATCAGTTATTGCGGTGTAAGGCCATAGGTATCGTTACCGTTACCAATATACATATACAGGGCCAGGACCAACCTACACACACATTTTCTTTCCGTTCTGCTTGGCCTAAGTAATGATGGCTTTCACATTGATGATGATAATGACGATGATGATGATGCATCTACATGATGGCTGCTCGAGGATAACAACTTTTGTTTGTCGAGCTTTTGTGCTAGTCGCTCTTTTTGTGTGTTCGGATAGGATAACCGAAAACGGAATACGAATGCACCAGGAGTCCAGGATGTAATGTCTAGTTCGAGTGTTTTTTCCCTACTCCGTTTGTTTGTATATTCTTTTTTTTTAATAGAAAATTCATGTGCGTGGGGGTGGGATGGGTACGTTCTCGGTAATCCTTGGACAACGGAATGTATAAATTGTGCTCATACGAGGACTAAACTATAGGAAATCCATTACTATGATCGCCCTTCAGGATGCGCAAGGTTTGCATGCAGGTTAGCATCATTGGAGGACCCTCTGCCTCTAGATACTGGGATGGAAGCCAGTAATAAAGGTACATTGAGGTTTTTCATTTTTTTTTCTTTTGTTGTGGTCACAGACCTGCCGGACCTCTGGTGTGTGGTGTGGTGGTGCTTGGTGCATATGGTGTATCTAAGCCAAGGATGAGTTGTAGAATGACTTTTGCTAGATGATGGGGTGCCACATGCATTTTGTGTGGTTGGATGCATGTGTTGCTGGGTTGAATCCAGCAGATGTCACTTTTTGTGGATTTTACTTGCAAATGTCATTGGAAATTCGTTTTTCCAAGTTTTGTATCTGTTTTTTTTTTTTTTTTTTGTAATATATTTTACTTTAAAGGTTTTCGGTGGTGTGCGATGTTTTGTATCCTTGCGAACGGAATTGAATTTGCTGAACTAATCGAGAAAATGGATACATTCTGACGGATTTCGTGCTACGTGATATATGTTTAAGGGGGTTGTGTGTAAGTCGTACTTCAGGTAGGTATGTATGCATATCATATTATGATGTCTGACCTATTTTGAAAATTCGTATTCATATGTGTAGGAGCGATGCTGATGGACAATCTGCGTTCATATGTGAGCTTATGTTGTTGGCATTGATTTCGAAGGAAATAAACAGAGAGAATATTAATATAAATTGTAGTTTCTATAGCTAAAGCTTTTCTCAAGGTATCTTATCTGTAAAATTCTGTATTTAAAACTGAGAAGTTAATTTTTATACATACATAGGTCGAATATCTATGATCAAAATTTGCCATAAGCTAGCTTTACCCGGAGGCCACACGAGGGAGTACTCGCTAGCGAGTTACTAAGAAACAGAAACATTTGCAACTCGCTGGTCAACTGGCTTACCTTTTTCGAAGCCAGTTGAGAAGCGGGTAAAGCACCGAGTGATTTGACAATCAATGTATGTACAACTTGCTTATCAGTATACTCGCTTGTATGACTTCAAAGGGACAAAGAGTCTATTTTTACCGATTTCTATACTCCAAACTCCATGTCTTCCGGGCATTTGCTAACTACCTAAACTAAAAATTGGGTCATTGTATGGTCAGGCAATCAAAAGGAAAGCGGAAAGAGTATTTCAACTAAGGCAATCTTCAAATGCAGTTGGTAACAGAAAATTCGTATCTTGGAATAAATGGTGAAGTTAATAGTTTTGTTTGATCAATTTCTTGAACATCATTATATTCGGACTACTACGAAGCATTTCGTCGGTTTATTCATCGACTCTTCAACTATTCTATTTCTATTGAAAGATTTGATCCTCTGATTAAGGGTGATCAAATCACATTGCAGTTACTGCTCAGCCAAATTAAGAGAGTAAATTGTGACACAACTTTGATTAGGTTAAGCGAAAGAAGAGTCTCCCAGCTGAAGTAAATCGAGAATTCTCGCGATAGAAACAATGCTTGAGAGCTTTATTAAAACAAATCAAGAAAAGTTCTACTGGTTTCAATTTCAAGACTGAGTTGCTGGCTCGAGCGAAGATAAACTAATAAACCAGTCACCGAAGTTAAGAGAGTACGTGAAGTAAAAATTAATGTAATTCAGATGTTGTTAAATATGCATCATGAAAACAGTGATATGGGAATCAGAAAATCTATTTCAAGTCCGGTTTTGATGGTTGGTTTAACAGCTTAGCTCTATTAATAGCTCTGTCTTGATTATGTGTATGCCTATGCTTCAAAAATTGATGTTCAAAGGGTAGACATGGTGCATTCAAGAGGACACAAGCGCCCACAAGCTTTTTTTCAAAGCGAACCTCTGTCTATCAACTCCTACTCTCACCTCCCAGTTGTGAACATCGGGTGCCTAATACCTTTAACTGAAGCATTGGCGGGTACAAGGGGGGGGGGTCATGGGGGTCGTGTATGGGGGTCATGACTCCCCCCCTGGGGCTTTTACCAAGCATTAACAGATTTAAAATATATGAATTCCATGATGAAAAAATGATTTCACTACTCAAAGGACAAAATTCGTCAACGAACATTTGTGTGTATTTAAGGGCACAATGCAAAAAAAAAAACGAGAACAAAATCATTTTTCCTCCAGTGAAATAAAAAAATTCTTTTAAGGGTATTAGTTGCAAGAACAGCGTTTTCGTTCAGAATATTTTGCTAAATAATAAATTAATAATTTGCTTTAATAGTAGGGGCGTTAGTGCACGATATGAGGGCATACCTTTCATTTCGACCTGGGTTGAGCTTCAGTACACTAATAGTTCATGTCCTAAATTTACTTTTAAGAAGTGTTGCCAAGGTGGCAACACTATCGGAAGGACGAGAGAAGGGTTGCCACAATTCCGAAATGTTGCTTATAAATCGAAAACCAAGGGTCGGACGATGACCCGAGAACTCCCGTTGGATTCAGCACCCTTGAAACCATAGGACCACAATATTGTTTCTCTCCCACCCCTCCCCTTGCACGAAGGGGGTGGAAAAAAGTCGTTTTTGAAACAAAATTTGGAAAGCCAATAAAAATCAGAAAAATATTTTTATAAATAAAATTTAAAGATGGTGTCGACGAAGAATTCCCCAATCTACAACATTACATCCCGAGTTGATTGAAAACCTACTTTGATTTTTACTTGCGATATAGGCACTATAGGGCAAGTTTTGGATTCGTGCAAAAAAAAATTTTGAGATAACAATCAAACATGACATTACGATGATAGAGAACACGAAAAAAGTGGGTGGCACAATTCTGTCTGTCTGTCTGTCTGTCCGTACCTCAACCTACAGCCTAAACCACTGAAGCGATTTTCTTCAAATTTTGAAGGTTTTTTTGGAACTCTCCAGAGGGGAAATTGAAATTTTTTTTTTAGCTCAAAAAATAACGGTACTTGCCATACAACCGTTAAGGAAAAGCTTATTTATCTCAAAAACGGCTCCAACGATTTTGATAAAAAAAATCAGTGTATTATTGTAGATATGATATACCTTTAAGTAAGAAAAAAAATCACCAAAAACATTTATTAACGGTACCTGTCATATAACGGTTTTTTTGATTTTTGGTTTTCTCATTAACCACTCATCCGATTTCAATAAAATTTTTTGCAAATTACCAAATTTTTTGAAAAAATAAATTTTGGATTTTTAAAAAAAGATTCAAAATTTTTTTTTGAAAATTCAATATTTCAAAAACGAGTTGATGAATTATTTTGAAATTTCAGTTTTAAATGTATATTAATATATACTCAAAATTGGCATACCAAATATTTTTTTGAAAAATGTTACAAAAATTTTATATATAAAAAATTATTTTTTAAGAAAACGGCTCCAACGATTTTTAATTTTTTTTTTTGCATTTATTCATATTTTTTCAAGTAATCAAATGGCATTCTTTTTTTTGAGCTCTAAGTTTTTTATCAGGCTGTTTATGCAATTAAAAGAACGATTTAAATGCTTTTTATACTTTTTCTATAATTACTTGAATATTTTTTAAAGTTCTTAAGCCCCACACAACTTGAACATAAGAGCAAGTACGTGCGATCCAGTCGTGCATTTTATTTTAATCTATCTTCAAAGTGCTGGAGAGGGGGGATTCAAAAGGGGATTAAAAAAGTTCAAAATTTTTCTAATTCATTGAAAAAAATACTCTTTCGCTACAAATATTTTTGTAGACTCTTTTGATTCTTGTTGCTTATGACAAATGAAATATTTGGACCAAGTTTCGTGTCAGTGCTGTTGGAATTTGGTAATATTTTACATGTTTCACTATTCATTCATTCATCATTTATGAAAAGAACTATAACTTTTTTTAAGATGGTTGTATTGAGTTCATTCTGATTTAGTAAGATTGGGCATTAAAAAATACCCTTAAAACATGTGTCATATGCTTATATTATTTCAAGAAAAATATTTAAATTTGTAAATCTTTCATATACCCCCTCCTCAGCACTTTGAAAGTGGCTTTTTAAAAAAACCATAGTAGGTTTTCAATCAACTCTGGATGTAATGTTGTAGATTGTGAAATTCTGCATCGACACCATCTTTAAATTTTATTAATAAAAATATTTTTCCAACTTTTATTGGCTTTTCCAATTTTTGTTTCAAAAACTACTTTTTTCCATCCCCTTCGTGCAAGGGGAGGGGTGGGAGAAAAAAATAATGTGTTCCTACGGTTTCAAGGGTGCTGAATCCCACGGGAGTTCTCGGGTCATCGTGTGACCCTTGGTTTTCGATTTATAAGCAACATTTCGGGTTTGTGGCAACCCTTTTCTTGTCCTTCTGACAGTGCTGCCACCGTGACAACACTTTTTAAAAGTAAAGTTAGGACATGGACTATTTGTATACTAAAGCTCAACCCGTCAGGTCAAAATGAAAGTTTGGTCTCACTAACAGCCCCACTATAAAGAATAATAAAGGAATTCAACTTTATGTTGACATTAATTTTAGCGTCAGAATGATTTTGAAATTGGTTTGATGATTTTATCAATATTGCTAAACACAAAATTAATAAAAATTCTTTTAACCAAAAATTAAATCGAATTGATTTATGTACATAGGTAGGTACCTAAAAGGCCCAGGGGCTTTTGAATCTTTTAACCTCATATGTGTGTCATTTCAAAGGTCACTAAACGGTCATAAGAAGTCAGATTTAGTTTCAGTAAGGCATAGATTTTTTTTAGGAATTGCAAAAAAAAATCCAGTTTAATTTAGTTGATCTCTCATAATGATTCAGTGGCTTTTTCGGATGGTAAGTAAACGTTTTTTTTGCGAAAACTGATAAATGAGGCGCCAAAAACCACTATGATATTAATAGAGCTTTGAAAATTTATTGAAAAAATAAATGCCTGATCAATAACTGAAATTCTGAATTTTTATAGTGCACTTGTTTTTTAAGATAACATATTATACATACATGAGGTACCAAGATTTTTTTTTTAAATGACCTTGAGTGGCCTTAAAAAAACTTTTAAAATTCATTAAAACATAAAAAATTCATCACTAACCGATTACTGAAACTAGTAGACCTTTTAGTATAGTGGATTTCGGCTTATTTGCGAAATTTTTTGTTGTGAAATGTAAATGCGAAATTGTTAAAAATTGGATTTTTTAATTTTTAGGTTATTGAAAAAATGTGAGACTTTATTATTCAAGATTTTGGTTTGCGTTATTTTGTAAGATTTCTGGCTTTTCAGATGTTACCCATTTTTTGAGAATATCTCACAAACAGGTGCCAAAAATCATGGGTGACATTGAAAAGCAAATTTCGGTAGCAAATTCATTTTTCGATTGCAATTACCAACGCATTTTGTTTCGATTTGCCGGAGGATTTGATTGCTTGCACTCGCCCACCTAGTTAATTAACAGAAATTATTGGGAATTCAACGTTTCTTCTTGTTGATATGGTAACGTTCCTCTGATTTGTGTAGGGGATGTCATTAAAGAAAGTAGTAAGTTGCTTAAGTTCCTTGGTGTTACGATACAAAAGAGAAAAAAAGATATTTTTAGGGCTCAGATTTTAAGACCAACAATTACAATACATGACCACCAGAGTTTTTGGAATCATTAATGGCTTACCACAAGGAACAGTCTCAGCACCACCCCTATTTGATATCTTCATTGCCGATATACTAAGCGAACTCGATAACTCCTTAGCTTTTGCTGATGATACTATTTTATATGCAAGTAGCCCAAAAATTGCCAATATACAATGTGAACTACAAATAAAAAATAAATTATTCAAAGTGTGAAATCATACTGTTCCGCACCCCACTAAGACGCGGTAACTCAGATTTGCGGCATAATTGGAAAAAAATTGAAAATAATAAGTTCCAATGGCCTTCATATTGAATCAAAAATGCTTGCGAAATACTTAGGTGTGCATTTGGACAAGTTTTTATACTTCAATTACCACATTAATACCCAATTAAAAAAAGCCAGAGCTGCATTTATGTCTCTCAAGAGCCTCTTCTACTCCAACCGTTTTAGACCTGATGTGAAGGTCATTTGCTACCAAGCACTTATTCGTCCAATTTTGACGTACGGGAGTCCAGTATGGTTGAATATTAATCCGTCGTATATGAAAAAATATCGTATATTTGAAAAAAAAAATGTTTTAGAGCGTGTTTGCAGATATAACAGAAGTGCACATTCCAATAATTATCAGCATTATATCTCCAACAAAATACTTCTAGATAAATCCGGTTTCTCGAGCATCACTTTTTACGATCAGTAACCGTTACAAATAATGGGTTCATTCCGGATGGTTTTATCCCAGTCCTCAGTATTTTAGAAATACTTTGGAGAGTGGGTACATGGAGGGGTTTCTATATCTGGATACCATCTTTATAGAAGAGCGCCCGACAAAATAATATTGTATTAACCTGAAAATTCGGCAAACGATAGCAAAGATCTAAAATACTGCGTCAGCATACCAGAGAGAGATACCTACAGTACTGAACGTCTTGACAGTGATAAATATTGGTGGCTCGACTGGGTTGTAGCTGATAGGGCACTCCCCGAATACGTCAGTGTCAAAATGACAGCAAGAATATACTTTGACAGGTGAATCACTTTGAGGGAAAACATTACTGGTGGCAAAACTAATTTTATACACAAATATTTTTCGCGAGTGCTTAAGAAACATTATTTTGTCCTCAAATTATTATAAATCAAAAAGTAATTAGAGTTATTTGTGTATGAGAAAACTCTGAAAACTTTTAAAATATTGCATGGGCGATTTTGTGTAAGAAAAGTGTGTTAGTTGTGTAAAGTGTGTGAACTATATTGTGTACCAAAAAAACAATTTAAAAAAACTAAATAGTACAAACTAAAATCTTTACAACTAAAAGAATATTATAATTATTAAGGGTATTCATTCAAAGCTGCAAAAATGCAGATAAATTGTTGCATCAAAAATTGTTCAAGCAACAAATTTAATACAGTGAACTGCAAGTTCTATAGTTTTCCTCGGCTGTGGAGTAGGACTCCTAGATTGAAGTATCTGTCGGAGGAAAGGCGCCGGCAATGGTTAGCAGCGATAAATAGGAAACAACTGAACACTGAAATAGCTCGTGTTTGTTCCAGGCATTTCTTTTCAGGTACCTACTTAAAATTTTTAAAGATAATAAACAACATACCTACGTCTCAAATCAAAAATCTAGGCAAAAACGCAAAACTTTGGGATAAATTAAATCCAGATTGGGTCCCAAGCTTACACCTGAGCTATGAAACCAAAAGGAATTCAGAGCTGGTAGTGGGAAGGTTTGAACGGCAAAACAAACGGAATGCAAATAAAGTCCTACGAGAGATTCAAAATGGTAAACTTTTAGTTTTACGCAAATAAGATTATTTTTAATATTATGTATTTATCTACTTTTTATTCACAAGTTGAATGCACTGACCAACCCGAAGCTATCCCAGCTGAAGAAATGCTACACGAAGTGACATTGGAGGAGGAAACATACCCAGAAGAAGAGTACCTGGAAGAATATTTGGATGAAATAAATCCGGCCAATGAACCTTCGTTTGCATCTATCGGTAAGTTTTCTTAAAATAAAGCCTAGTACGCAGACCGTACAACAGAAGAAGTTTCCTTGCAGAAGCTCAGACTAATCTAAAAGGAAACTTTTTCTGTTCTAAGATTTTGGTTCAAATTCAAATTTGTTAATGCAATTAATAGCGTTATGTAACGCAGAATCGAAAAATATACAAAACATATCTGTGAGTCAAACCATTTGGAAATGTCGTCACAGACCAATCGACTCTTTTTTCTGATTTTCAAAAAAAAAGAGTCGATTTGTCTGTGACGACATTTCCAAATGGTTTAACTCATTGATATATTTTGTATATTTTTGGATTTGAAAAATCCGGTAAAGCTGTCAAAATTTCATAATCCAATATTTAGGTGTTAACAAATTTTTTACTAGGTCAACCTGTTGCAAGAGCTGCTACATATTCCTCATACAAAAGTACGGAAACAGTGAAGTATATGATAGGCATAGCTCCGAGTGGAGCTGTTATATATACTTCAATGGGATATGGGGGAAGAAGCAGTGACAAGTTCATTGCGGAAAACTCGGATTTTTTGAAATTTTTGAAACCGAAGGACATCGTACTATCTGATAGAGGATTTCTTATTCACGAAGCTGTACGTTCGAAGGGTGCAGAACTAAAAATGCCAGCGTTTATGGAAGGTAAGTTTGAAAAAAAATGTCTGCAAATTATGGCTCTCATAAAATATACATATTTACTTACTGTAGGAAGATTACAACTTGATCCGATTGCCGTAGAAGATTCCAAAAAATTTGGCTCATCTCAGGATCCATATAGAGAGAGTAATTGGAACGTTGCGGCAAAAGTACTTAATCCTCACCAACACTCAACCTTTGACAGCCATTTCGAGAAAAACATATATGCAAACGAAATGTGTATGGATGCAATTGTCCTTACCTGCTGCGCGTTACTCAATTTAAGTCCGTCCGTTGTTAATCATACCCTCAACATACCAGATTAAATATATTCAAAGAAAACAACATTTGAATTTTTGTTAATTTTAATAAATTTCTTGACTTTGATTATTTGAACATGTTCTGTATTATTAAAAATCAAAATATTTTAAGAATGTGTATAGGTATTTAAACTAAAAATAAATTTAAGCATGCAAACAAATTACTGTGTTAATATTTTTATAAAATGGGACCCTAATAGTTGAGGAATTATTATGCTGAAAAAGTAAGTATCACATTTTTGAATATTCTCTTCAATAAAAATTAGGTTGAGAGGGACTTTGACAACAATTTTGCGATGCGGAGAATAAATACAAAAATAACCGATACTTGATTGTAAGATAAATATATTGAAGTTGTATTTGGAAAAAGTAGGAATGCTTTTCATTCATTTTGTATTCGTTGTCATTCAGCTTAAGAATGCAACAGTTTTTATCACTAAGTGTCGCATCAACATCTTCGCCATTTCTTAAACTAAACGGACATTTCACTTCTACAGGTACTCGGCCACAACACTCACATTGAAAAATTGCATCTGGCGTAGCAGCATAAAAACAACGGTCTTCTTTAATAAAAATTCCAGAAGTTCTCATTTGGCAATTCAAATGCTCACTGCTCAAAAATGTTTCAACATACTTAACTGCTTGTTTTTCATTTTTTTGTCCGTAAAAAGTTGCAGCAGTTGAAAATGTTGTAGGCTTACAGATTTTTTTCAACAAACTTATCGAAGGCTTGTCTATTTTTGTGCGTGCCACTTCTTTGAAAATAGAAGCAGTGATGCGCCCAATGCGAAGTTTTTGCCAAACGTTTTCGGGTGACAAAGACTGTAATCTTGTTAAGGATTCAATTTTATTTGTAATATCTGATTGCATCGAAAAATTTAAACTTCTTCCTACTATTTCCAAATCTTTTTTTGAATAGCTGATATATTCTTCCCTAAATAAATTGTCGAAGTAAAAATCTTCGAGAAACTGATAGTTGCTACTTTCATCAACTATAAAATCTTTTACAAGAGTTATTGCTGCAGGGAAAACATCTTTTTTAAGTGTGTTTAGAATTTCAACTTTTTTCTTATCGTCCATCTTGCGAACGATACCAAGGCTTGAACTTGTGGAAGGACTTTTCTTGAAATCAATATCTTGAGTTCTTGAGTGCATCTGGTTTTTAATTGGAGCTCTACGCCAGTAACAGGTTACATCAGTAACCGAAATCTAAAACATTCATTTATTTGCATTTTATAACATAAAATACTTATAATAAAACTAAATTATTTCATATAAATGTGTGAAATTGTATGTGTTTTTGTGTAAATGTGTTCTCTTCAGGTTAATATTTTTTTAAATGCTCACGGGGTTAGAAATGCATCCTCTGTAGACACTTTCCAGTGCAAAAAGCACAATTCCAACATGTGAACATGTTTCAAAAAGACCCGCTTTACATTGGCAGTGAGTGCAATCAATTTCCCCATCCAGATTTACCAAAACCCAAGTTGCAAGTGGTTTTTCGTTGAGGCGCTGGGAATGATGTACCTTAATATACGAGTAAGTTCAAAATAATTTAAGCACTAGAGTTTATGAGATACAATCATGTTGTCAATACATACTTTTCCCAGCACTGCCTAAACCCTGCCTCAAAGAGATCTTGAGCTTTGCTGATGCTCTGACTATTATTGCACTCATTTCCAGTGTAAGCAGATTTCATTTTCACCAAGTAGTTGAAAATTGATGAAAATTTTACATTTTTTGGTAAGTCCTTCGAATAAGCCATCAAATAAGGATCTTTACCGACCTTCTCTATTTTTGTCATGTAACGAAGTTTGCTTAACGCATCTAAAGTCTTAGCATACGCTGACAATTCCATTATTTAAAACAATCTGAAAACAATAATAAACGCATGAAATATATAATCAAACCTGAACAAATTAATTTGGAGTAGAAAAATACCAAAAGAAAAAATAATATGAATACAAAAATAAATATTCGTTTAACTTTGGAAGTCAGAACTAAGAATTAGAAATGTTATGAGGAAATTGCAGGCTTTTGTGAATCGCTGTCTACGCCATATTCTAAAAATTCGCTGGCCACAAATAATATCAAATGAGGAACTGTGGCGCAGGACAAGTCAAGAGCGGCTGGACGTCAGCATAAGAAAGCGTAAATGGCAGTGGATTGGTCACACACTGAGGAAACCAAACGATGAAATTGCAAAGCAGTCCTTTGAATGGAATCCTCAGGGTGCACGGCGAGTTGGAAGACTAAGAACAATATGGAAATCAACAGTCCTAGCAAAAGCAGAATCCCAGAGATAGACGTGGCCACAGTTAAAATATCTAGCTGCAGACCGTGAAGGATGGAGACGATTTGTTGGCGCCCTATGCCCCAATCGGGGTTTCAGGACTTGATGATGATGATGACAACAAATATAATTTTCACTTTATTCACTAAAATCACGAAAAATAATAACCCATTAACTAATAACTATACTAAAATTAATATTATTTTTGCTTGAATGAAAATATGAAATTTCAAGTTTTTTTACAAGCCACTATAATTAACTATGCACAAGTTCTTCACCACCTTTTTAAGTTTTAATACACTGCAAAATAATAAAACAAATAAAAGTAAGCTAAATTATTCTTTTAATTAAATTGTATTGCCACTTTATAAAAAACAATTACAAAATTAAAATTTAAACAAATTTATTGCCATTGCATGTTTTCCCTCAAAGTGTCATTTGACGTTAAGGCGATAGAGATGGTTTAATAAGAGAGAGATAGCTTGGTAGAAAGCCCTATACTTAGGTTTAGCGCTACTGGATTTGGTTCGCAGTTTTCACTTCACTGATTTATTACCATACATCGAATGAGTGAGTGTTGCGGACTAGGTCCTGTACTGCGTTAAGTTTAGTTTCAAGTTAGGTTTAAGAATTAGTTCGTAAATGTTTTTATGTTTAGTAATTAAGCAGTGTTAAAAAAAAAAAAAAAAATGGTGTTTTCCATGTTTTCCTTACTGATAACAGAAATTATCTTTTCTGTTTAATAAATCGTTATATTAGAAAAACTGGCATTGTAGACTCGATTAAAAATAATAAATGATAAACTGAGAAATTTAGATAATAATTCGTGGTCATTTACCAAAATACAAATGTTAAAGTCTAGTTTTTAAGTTTGTTTAAGCTAAGTACCTAATTGTTATTAATATAAGTTGCAAATAAACAAAAAAAACAGAAGAGATAACTAGATTTTTTTAAGGCTAAGGTTTTAAGGCCAAAAATTACAGTTCTTAAACTATATTTGCAATAAAAAAATTACTTTTGTAATGCAATTCCATGAATTTTGAAGAACATGACATGGGCAAAAGTCTAGATCTGCCCTTGAACTGAAGATGGGGTTCCAATTCCTGTGGACGGTTTTAGGGGGCAGCAAACGAGAGAAGGTGCAGTAGTGTTCCCCCTAAGTCACTTCTCCTTTATCAAGGTGGCAGCGGAAGCATTCTCCAGATGGAATCAACGGAGGTGTTTACAGTTCCAGCCAGGCTGAACCACTTAATAAACACCTTATAGGGGTTACTACGACATGTTCGGAGCTCAGGCCTAAAGAGCGGTTAATCCGGCTCCCCACCCTTGGAGTTACATACATTGTTAGGGTCTGGTCCTCCAGATTAGGGGTTGTACCTTCTGGGTGACTTCCCGGCCACGTTGAGATATTTTAGTTTCGAAACAACAACAAGACTTGGAAACGGACGGATTCACTGTTGAAGAATCTATCAAACGAAATAAGGACAAAGAACTTCGGATCTACACAGAATTGTCTGTCTTTCTATAGACCACGTGCAGTAGAGCATTTAGCGGAGGCCCTAGACTGCTACAAAGCAGACCGCCATCTGAGAAGTGCGATGGGATGGACCGGGCAAATGGCAGATCTTGGAAAAAACCCAGGAATCTTAAATCGATACTCACCACCTTTTCAACAATTTCAAGGGCGTGTATGACAGCATCTATAGAGCAAGCTACACAGAGCAATGTCAAGTTTCGGCATCCCTTCAAAAATCATCCGTTTGTGAAAGATGGCTTTGGAGAATGCACGCTGCTCCATCAAGGTCTGTAAAGAACTACCATACCGATACTTTTGATTTCAAAAAATGTTTTAGACAGGATGACGCGCTATCATGTGACTTCTTCAACATTGTTCCTAAAAGAATAGTGCAAAACCCTCACTTCAACACTAGAGGCACAATCTTTCAAAATTCCGTCCAATTACGAAAATATTGACATAATCGGAAGTAAATAAAAGATATTATTTTGAATAACTTAAAAACACTTATTCAAAATAATATCTTTTATTTATTTCATGAAAAAACACGTTGAAAATCTCCAAAATCAAATCAATAATCGGAAGCTTGATGTCAGTGGTGCTTTCGTGAGCTTTTGAAAGGAAGCCAAGAAGACAGGTAGAACGGTTAATGAAGGCAAGACCAAATATATGCTGTCAACAAGAAAGGACATCCAACACCGAAGTCCCGGATAGAACGTCACCATAGACAGCTATGATTTCTGGGTGGTCAGAGACTTTGTGTACCTAGGCTCCGCTATCAGCTCAGTGAATAATACCAGCGCTGAGATCAAACGAAGAATTACTCTTGAAAATCACTGCTTCTTTGGGCTAAGAAGGCAATTGAAGAGCAAAGCCCTCTCTCGAGCAACTAAGGTGTCCTTGCATAAGACATCCTAGTCCTGATGTGTGGTGCAGAGGTATGGACACTATTAACAATGAAGGGAACGCCTTAGGCTTTTTTGAGAGGAAGCTTCCCCAGGTGTTTTTTGGTCCATAGACAGTGACACCGACATAGCAACAAAAGTGAATAGCCAACGACTGAGATGGCTGGGTCACTTAGAAATTATGGACATCAATGCTCCGGCCCGGAAAGTCTATGAATCCAACTTCGGGGAATGGCGCAGTAGAGGAGAACAGCGTCACAGGTGGCGCACGCAAGAGGAAAACGACCTCAACCAACTTAGCGCGTAAAACTAGAGACAGCTAGCTGGAAGCCGATCCGGCTAAGTACCTAAGTAAGTAACCTAGGTCGCAACCCGAGAAAAAACCTGTCCCGGCGGCACAGTTGAATTTGTGTCTTAAATCTGGAATGTCCCAGGGTAAACCGACGTGACGTTTGCCAACGTTATTGTTAATAGACACAACCTTAAAGTAGCTTAGGACCCCACCTTCCTCGGATTAAACATAAATCCAATGAGCTTCACCTTAGAAGGTATCCGCAGCGAAGAATTTCCTAAGCAAACCGTTGCTTTTTCAGCTTGAAGTAGCAAATAAATTCAAAACATGTCTTGTGTAAGATAAACTGCACGCTCTTCAAGGCCAATGAAAACGAAGTAGTTCGAACATCCAGCTTAAAGACCAAGCCATATGGGGGATGCCAGAGGGCTTGGTCTATCACTGAAAGCTACGTGATCGGTATAGTAATGGATGGGAGTCCACAGTCTCTCAGGCTACGACCCTTCATGTATTTGAAGTCGGATAAGAAAGTACAAAGAAGGTAAGTTAAGAAAATATTTACCAGAGAGCTACTCTACAAGAGCATTCAAGCTGTTGCTTCTCAAAGGAACAATAATTGGTAATCGTTTACTTATCATTAAAAATTTGGTGGCGTGATAACTTGTGGAGAACTAGGGTCTAGTGGCTTACAACTCTCAACCATTCCTGTGTGCGTGTTGTTGGCAGAAATGGAGGGGACCTACATAATTTTGGAGGATTTTTCAGTTCCTCACAAGAGGCAGTACCTCGGGAAAAAACATTTCTGTTTTAAAATGGCAGCGGCTGGGACTCGAAACCAGATCTTCAGCATGACAGTCCAACGCACTAACCTTTTTGCCACGAGGTACTACGTTAACTTATCTTTAATTGGATGTAAATTGCGAAGACGCTTTTTCAACGATTAATGTATGTGTTTACATTAATCGTTGAAAAAGCGTATTCGCCCTCTGTATCTTCGCCTGTATGAATCACTAATCCAAACTCAATAAACAAAATATGATTCCGAAAAAGAAAAGAACGCTTATACGAGTATAATCTAATTGGAAAACTATTTCCGTATAATATCTTATTTTACACATCCAATCAAATGAAATTTATTTATTAACAATAAGCCGCTTAATACACCACATTGCTCCATATGCCATTTTGATATAATCTCGTAGAGACTCAATCATTCGCGCCCTTATGTTTCCCTTTGAATAAATGCTTTCTACACGCGCACAATCTAAATAGGCTTCGAATATCCTTGAAATTCACTATTCATCGTTTTCAGAAAACAAAATCAAGCTCAAAATACGAAAACACAGAAATAACTGAACCGCATGCAGCATACAACATAAATGTCATACACCAAAGCTCCTGCTCCACCATCATATCCACACCACACCACCCCAACCCATTCCGCTATCATCCATCGCATATCGTTCAAATATTACATCAATTTAGTGGTGACATCTGGTGATCCAAGCAAGGGCCAACGATTACGTTAAGCGATATCAACAAATAGCCTCCATATGCACGCATTATGGCCAAATAATAGGGAATCGTTTTATGAACAAAATTGAGATGCTGAAATAAAGAAAAACACCCTCACCGAACGAGGAATATACATACAGTAGACCCACACCTTCGGCGGCGGCTTGTCCTATAGCCTGGGCCAAAATCGAATATTCCAGGATAGTATTTTTTACAAGAAGACATCCTTTTGGGTAGCCCCCCATCCCATCGTGCCATTCCATATATCCCCCTCGCTATATATTCCTCTTTGAATATTAATCTCCACTCTATTCAAAGTCAGTGAGGGTTAAGTTCGAAGCAAAGGACATCTATGGAACACCCGCTGAGAGGGACTTTATGAATATTTTATATACACGAAGGACACAAATGATGCGACATTATGCGGATTACAGAGCAACATATTGACGATCGTATATTCAATTTTGAACAAATTGGAGCATGGTTAACATAATCGTAACCAATGAGACAGGATTTATCTAATGGATTGCTAAATGGTGGTTGTGGGTTATGTCGATGGGTTTTGGGGGGGGTGGTGAAAAAATAAAGGGCGCATTTACTTTTTGGCTATAATATAATACTATTCGTATAGATATATCCCACATATACACTCGCATAATATGAGAGGATAAGTCCTGATAATTTTATGGGTTATCAATATGTTGAAGTGGTTGTATGTTTCATGGCAGGATGGGATAAATGAATTTCCTAAACAGGATATGAGTTTGAATTTGGAAAATTGTGTTGTTAGAGGTCATGCTATAGGAGGGTAAAACAAGTTCAGAACTTATTTAAATAGGCGCGTTTGGTGTTTTTTTTGTATGCGTTCAAGTTGAGGTTTTTATGGAGCAAAAAATGCTTAAATTACTACACTTGCAAATTTAATGAAAAGTGAAGATTTTTTCTGAATAATTTATGATATCAATGATATTATTAGGTGTTGTAGGATATTTTTGGCAATTTGTATGGTATTGAAGAAATACAGAATTATTTATTTGAGTCTACAAGTTAAAGCTAGTGAAAGAAGAAAATCAAAGCCCCTTTGTGATTATATGAAAAGCTGATCCAGCTTGAGTATTCATTGTTGGTAAAATTGCACATAAAATATTCGTCTTCTAATCTGGCTCCCAATCTATGAAGGGTTGCAGTCTGAGACATGGTGGCCTACTATCTTCTGTAATCCCCAGCACACTGCAGACATCTAGATCAAGCCTTCTGGTTTCTGGGATTGTTAGTTCTTTAAATTGGAGGTTTGGTCTTCTTCGTTCTTTCAAACCTGAGGGCTGGGATTCAAAGACTCTCTTGGCTGGAGCATTATTTGTCCATTCCATCATCGATAAAGCCGAGCCAATTTTGATTTTTTGGACAACATCCATATATTGATACTAACTTACTTAGTTAAGGTTTCGCTACAGTCCAGGGTGGACCAGGGTCTCAACTAACAAGCTTTTTGGAGCTGGCTCGGTTTCTAGATAGCTGTCTCCAGTTTCGCACGCCAAG
This sequence comes from Dasysyrphus tricinctus, assembly GCA_963921185.1. Classification (NCBI taxonomy): domain Eukaryota; kingdom Metazoa; phylum Arthropoda; class Insecta; order Diptera; family Syrphidae; genus Dasysyrphus; species Dasysyrphus tricinctus. The sequence goes on along the minus strand of OY992530.1, from coordinate 101,586,247 downwards.
TTGGTTGGAGTCCTCTTCCACTTGCGTGTGCCATATTTTACGCTGTCCACCTCTACTGCGCTGTTCCACGGGGTCGGATTGGTTGGGTTGGAGACTTTCCGGGCCAGGCATTGATGTCCACTCGCTCTTGGTGCACCAGCCATTTCAATCGTTGACTTTTTACTTTTGTGGCTAGGTGTCGCAATCACTATACAGCCCGTACAATTCGTTGTTGTATCTCGTCTCTATTCTCCATCTATGCAGGCGGGGCCAAATATCTCATCCACCGTTTATAGTGTCCATGCCTCTGCACCATACATCAGGACCGGGATTAACGTCTTATACAGGGACAGTTTATTTGCTCGAGAGAGGGCTTTGCTTCTCAATTGCCTTCTTACCCCAAAGAAAAAGCGATTGTCAAGAGTAATCCTTCGTTTGATCTCAGCACTGGTATCGTTCGCTGAGCTTATAGTGGATCATAGGTAGACGAAGTCTATGACCTCCTCAAAATTATAGCAGTCTATAGTAACGTTCTGTCTGAGAAGTCGGTGTTGGATATCCTTTCTTCTTGACAGCATTTATTTTGTTTTACCTTCATTCAGCGTTAAAAACACCCTCTTGGCTTCCTTCTCAATACTCACGAAAGCACCACTGACATCACACTTTGTTCGTTCGATTATGTCAATATCGTCGACTTAAGTGAGTAATTGGACGAACTTTTGAAAGATTGTGCCTCTAGTGTTGATGTGAGAGTTTTGCACTATTCTTTCAAGAACGATGTTGAAGAAGAATCGAAATCAAAGCTATTAGTGAGGTCTTTGCTGACCTTGATGGAGAAGCGTTAAATTTGTATCATTATCCTGCATAAGAGGACGAGTTTGGGAGGGATGCCCAAACTTGAAATTTCTCTTTAAAGCACATCTCTATATAGATGCTATCATACGCGGCTTTGAAATCGATGAAAAGGTGGTGGGTATCGATTTGAAACTCCTGTTTTTTTACTTCCAAGATCAGCCGTAGTGCGAATATTTGGTTAATGGTGGACTTCCCTGGCCTAAGGCCACACTATCAGGTTGTTGACGAATGCCTTCATGTGTTCAAAAAGTACTTCAGAGAAGATCTTGTACGCAATAATAGAAATACTGATGCCTCTGTAGTTGGTGCAGGCCAGAGGATCGCTTTTCTTGAGGATCAGGCAAACAAGCCTGGAGGTTCCATTCATCGGCCATACTTTCCTGTGACCAGATCTTGCAGATGAGCTGTTGCATACTCCTAACCAATTCATCACCAGCCGCAAGGCCATCAGCTCGAGCAGCTTTATTGGATGAAAGATTACTTCGTTGAGATTGGGGGGACGGGATTGTTGGCCTACGTGCGTCGTTCAGGTTGAATGGTGCAATCTGCATGATAGTGGAACTCGGTTCGTCATCGCCATTATACAATTTGCAGAAATGAGTATTCTTTATCCTCAGCGATTTTACCACGATGTTCTCCTGATCATCTTTGCAGGCTTCAATTCGGGCTCTGTAACCCTGGGAGATCCTTTTTACTTTTTGGCAAAACTTTCGAGCTTCATTCATGCAATGGTTCCTCGACCGCACGCTTCTCATGCTCTTTCCTTTTCCTTCTTTGAAGCCTGTGTTCCTCTATTCTCTTCTACTCGTAGAGCTCGCGAGCAGCTCTGGTCTTCTATGCAGCACCCTTTTGTATCCATGTTCTTTGGCTGCATGTACTTGCCAACATTCTTCATCGAACCAGGGGTTTCACAGTGGTGGTCGTGCGCGGCCCAGCATGTCAGAGGTGGCATTCTGATGGCTTCCTGGCTAGTTCTCGATACTCGATACTTGAAGTTGATGGCATATGACTTTTTAAGGGGGCGCGAGAGACTCGATTGGAAAATGACCTGGCGATTTCTTCGCAGTATTTCCCTGTTTTGGCTTTGGTCTGGATATCCGTAGAACTACCTTGGCTACAACGAGGTAGTGGTCTGAGGCAACGCTAGCTCCTCGGAACGTTTGGGAATCCTTGATACTGCAGAAGAACCTTCCGTCGTTCACAATGTGGTCAATATGGTTGGCTGTTCATTGACCAGGAATTCACCATGTCCCCTTGTGTATATCTAGCTACCCCAATGTTTTGCCCCGCAGCAAAGTCAATTAACCTGGAGTCCGTTATCAGAGAGGTGGTGTCGTGCGGGCTTTATCTTCCGATTGTGCTACCAAAGACGTCTTCTCTTCCTAATTTGGCACTTAAATCACCCAAGACAATTTTAATGTCATAACTAGGGCAGTGCTCATATGTCTTGTCCAGGAGCTCGTAGAACTCGTCGTTGGTCACATCATCTTTCTCCTCTGTGGGGGCATGCGCGCATATGAGTCTTATGTTGGCGAATTAAGCTTTGATGCAAATTGTCGTGAGGTGCTCGTTCACATAGTTGAAACTCAAGACTTCTTGCCTAAGTCTGCCTCTTACAACGAGTCCACATCCAAAAAAACGCTTCTCTTTTGGTCGGTAGCAGTCACCGTTGTAGGTAGATGTCACAATCTTTCAGTTTTCTTTTGACCGGCCTATCCCATCGCCCTTCTTGGATGGTGGTGATGTCTGCCTTGTAGCAGTCTAGAGTCTCCGCTAAATGTTGGGCTGCACGTGGTCTATAAAATAGATCCAAAGTTCGTTGTCCTTGTTTCGTTTTCTAGGTTCGTAAACAGTAAATCCATCCGTATCGTACTGTTGTTGCTTCGCAACTTACTAGTTTTACGTGGCTGGGAAGACACCCCGACGCGATGGCACGACCCCCAACCTGGAGGATCCATACAATTACATTCGAAGGGCGGGGAGCCGGATTAACCACTGCTTAAAGGCCTGAGCTTTGAATATATTGTAGTTGCCCATGTAAGATGTTCACTAAGTGGTTAAGCCTGACTGGAACCATAGACTTCACCATTGACTCCATCTGGGAAATTCTTTCGCTTCCACCTTGATAAAAGGAGAAGTGCCTTTGTAGGAACACTCTTCCTGGCTTCTGCCGTCAAGACTGTTGGGGGCACCATTGATTTTCTGTGTTGAATTCATCCGCCACACACCATCCTTCTAATAGGCTCGTCCAAGACTTCAGCCGAACTATATACCCAGTTATTTCCAACAGAAGATTATAGTGTTGCTATATTTTTGTCTTTTGTTCAACACTCGCGCTCATTAGTTTAGCAAGTCAAGTCCGTATGAATAAGACCAATATCCGATGGCTACCACTTGGAGGTAAAATAAGCACAAGACGTGCATAATTTGTTGCATCACTGGACGTCACCAATCAGTGACTACCAACATCTTACAACGCCCAACCATGCATTCATAGTAAGGGAGCGGCGAAAACGTAAATAGGAACTTATCGGTGGTATTCTGAACTCATATCATCTTGTTGTTTCCTATACCTTACATAGAGTCGGTAAACATCGACCAAAATTTGCATCTTAGAAGGGCACAACAGCATCTTACTGAGGAATCCAACTGTTGTACCTGGGCGAAATGCAATATATGGAGTAGAGCTCACTTAAACTTCCTTATTTGAACTTGGTTATAACATAACTTTAAAAAAAAGCTTTTTCGCTAAACATCATCTCAAACCCTTTTCAACTTTGAATACCGGTACCGTGTTCTGCAAAAAAAACCTCAAACACGTAAGTTAAGTTTATCCATCGAAACTAAAATGCTGATCGAATTCAAACTTTTCCCAACTAGGAAAACATGACAGTCTGTCAAAAGCCAAGAAGGTTCTTAATTACCTTTTAATCTGTTGATTAATTATTGATTTCAGCTCCAAGCCAACATTGTAATTGAAACATTAATAGGCAAGTTGTTATCGATACAAATAATGCCTCCGTGCAAAAGCCCCCTCATAAGAATTATGTATCTATTATGATCTGATACCTTCCTGTTTGTGTGTGTAAGTCATCAATTGACATCTCTCCTTCCACCCCCCAATCACGAAAAGACAGGACAACAACACAGCACACAGCTTAATGTTCACAAGCTGTAATCGTCACTCCTAAACTACGACAGTATTTAACCCTATTTAGTTGCCGGCAAAATTGTTTATGTTCTCATCCTGTGCCGGTTTAACGTTGGCATTTACCTTCGGCATAGTTCGCATTGTGGGAAAAGGAATATTACCGGTTGAAGTAGTAGTCTCATTTCTGGGTTAGATTGCTTATATAGTGGTGGTTCGAAATGAATTCCTGTTTGTACTTCAGTTGGTGCTTCTCATGGTGCTATACTCCAGTACTCTACTCCTACTACCACTGCTGCTGATGATGATGATGATGAGGACGAATATTCATACATCCTGCTTTCGGCTGTCATTTCCGTTTTCCAAGGATTTCATATTTCCGGCTGTGTTTGGAATTTTTAAGTGACTCCCCCAAAAATTTCAGCTCAGTTGCATTGCATTATTTTCCAGTTACAGCGATATAGGCTGCTTCTGCTACGCTCTGCTGTGCCCTGATGCAACCTGCAATCTACCTGGATGTTAAGCAGGACTAATACGAAGCACACTGACGTGTTGTTATCCTTAGTATCCTTGTTGTGGTTGTGCATGGCATAATATGCATTTTGGCAAGCAAAAATAGAATGCGGTGAATATAAGTGGTGGAAAGGAAATGAAAAATAAGTTAAAAAAAATAAATATAGAAAACTGGGAGCATATAAACGCTTCAGGCTGAACTCGTATAATTGAGTGAAAGGGATTGTGAACTTTTCCAGAGGATCTGCAAGAGTCGAATTAGCACACACAATGCAACAGATAAGACTCTGCTGCGATGATGGTGCAATTTATGCAGTAAATTATGGATGGCTTAGGGTTTTTTGTTAGTCTCATTAGAGTTGTTAAGCTGCATTTGGTGGGCATCAGGATGTCTATGCTTTCCAAAATGAACGACGACGGCGATGACAACGACAACCACCATCACGACTGTAGCGTTGAGTGCAATGGCGTTGAATTTAAAGCGGACGGAAGCTAATTGAGGGCACTTGGTAAAGTATTTTAAAATGTTTTCAAAGAAAACAAAGATTACCCCATAGTAGTTGCCATAAGTGCAAATGAAATTTGTTATAGGAAAACATAAATGACAGGTTTCAGGGATAAGCATTTAAAAGCTTCCTAATAATTCATTGTTGTTTGAGCCAATTGCTTAGTACAATAATATTTCTGACAATTCGTTTTGCCTAATTAGAGATTTATGGAATTATTTTAAGTTAATTTTTTTGTGTAATCCTTTATATCGGTGCAGGGAATTAACTTCACGGGAACTACCTTCACATGGGAATTAACTTCACCACTAGTGGGAATTAATTGCACTTTTTTGAAGTGAAATTATTTCCCACTGAAAGTGAGTAATAATTTCACTTTTTTGTAGGAATTAATTTCACTTTAATGTGCGTTTCATTAAATCCAGATTCTTTAAATACAAAAGAAACTTTGCATACACCCAGCCTCACACCTACCCCAAATCCTATAATGTGCCCAAGCAGGGGGGTTGCAGGGGGGCAGCATGCCCCCCCATACATACCTCACTGTTTATTCGCCGTAATGCTTTGCCTTACATAAAAACAGTGCTAGCAGCAAGCATTACGGCGAATAAACAGTGAGGTATGTATGGGGGGGCATGCTGCCCCCCCTGCAACCCCCCTGCTTGGGCTCATTATAGGATTTGGGGTAGGTGCGAGGCTGGGTGTATGTAAGTTTCTTTTGCATTTAAACAATCTGGATTTAAGGAAACACAATTTTACATTTATGTAATTTCTATCATATCATAGGTGGGAAACAACTTCACACAATTTTGGGATGAAATTATTTCCCACCTTCAGTGGGAAATTACTCCACAAAAAAAAGGTGAAATTAATTCCCACTAGTGGTGAAGTAAATTCCCATGTGAAGGTAGTTCCCGTGAAGTTAATTCCCTGCACCTTTATATCTTAGTTCCCCCAAATGAATACGCATTTTGGCTTAAAACAAAGACTAAAAGACTTCCAAAGAATGGTACAGTCAAATCCACTTAGATGAATCCTAGATGTAAATATAATTTGGTGGCGCAACAGCTCGTGGAGAAACAGGGCTTAGAAGCTTACAACCCTCAAACATACCTGCGTGCATATTGTTGGCATCAGGAATGGAATGCCTCCCAATTTTCTGCTGATTTGGAACCCTTTAAATAAGAAGCAGGTTTTCATAATAAAAGATACTGTGGGAAGGAAATAGATGCGTAATGTTTTCTAACACTAAGTGGAAAATTCCTCTTCTCTGAAATATTTTATTTTTACTGTCGATGTCTTAGTTTTATTCAAGTGGGTTAAAATAAAGTCGAGTAATTCGTGTGAGCTTTTTGAAAATAATTGATAAATGATCGTCGTTTAGAAAGCATGTGTTTCTTTTAATTAAGTTATTTTCACATAAGCTGGCTTGGCTGTATTATTAAAAATGTTTTTAACTTATTCATGTAATATGCGATGATTACACTATGGATTTTATTTTGGAACAAATAAGACAAATTAAGTCCTCAATTATACTTAGGCTCTGTATGGCGAGTACTTAATTTGTTTTGTCTTGCTTTTGTGTGATGTACATATGTCCTGTGCATATTGAGGAAAGCTCTGTCAGTAGATAACATTTTTCTTCAGAATATATCCATTTGACATATGAAATGGGTTTGAGTCCAATTATGAAAGAAAACAATTTAGGCATAGAGAGGAACTTGATGATAAAAAAGTTACGTATACGCCACAGTTACCTGAAGTTTTTTCAATTTTATTTATAGTCATATGTAGGAATTTAAAAATATTTTTAATCTGATCTATTATAATCTGTTAAATATATTCAGTTTGCTGCTAGGGGAATAAAGTTACTATAGTAGCCTGTTAAACAGATAACAACATCGAATTTTTCAATTAGGAACAAAGAAGCCTATCAGATAAGTAATTCTATTGAATTCACGCATAGAAATACAAATCATAGAAGGTCACTTTTATCTATACACATATGTACATACAAAAGGGTGAATACATTTTATTATAGCAAAAGATTGCTTCGTTTTTCTTGAAACCAAACAATTTTATTTAAGCTGCGTTCTAACAAAAGGCTCTCAAAATATAAGATGGAAATTTTAAAGTTTGGATTTCCATACAAATTTTATGTGTTACCATTTAGAAAATAATTTTCAATGCTATGCACAACTATTATACATACTCATGGATTTCACTATCTATAAGTCGAAAAGAGTCAACATTTTGTTAAATATCAAGGGTGATTTCCTTCCATGAGATACGTCATGCGTTGTAAAGCTAATGCATATAATAAATTGAATTGGCTTTTTATATTGATATTTAAAGGTTGCTCATAGCAATTTTCTTTAAGAGTGTTCCGAACTAAACAAAACCAGTCATTTGCTAACTTCTTTTTTGCGTATATAAGACTGGCTTTTTTCATTTTCATCAGATACTTTGTTATATAAAACTTTTTATTTTTACTAATTGGTCACTAGTAGGGGTTTTATTGTACTAAAAAAAGCATTTGGTAAAAGTAACGGATTTTAACTTCCAAATTTACATAAATTTTCTGTCAAAAAGTGGCTTTTAAGAATTAAATATTTCAATATCAGATGATACAATTATGATTACATAATTAATGAAAATTGTGAAAAATATATTGAATTTATAATAATTGAATATGAAGAAAATTTGAAAAGAAATTCTTCTGTTTAAGTGGAGTGACCGAATATATTATTCAAAGTTAAAAGTTCAAGTGAGCTCAAAAAAACATCGATACAAAATTGCGTCTTAGAAGGGTACGATAGTCATCTAACTGATGAGCCCAACTATCGTACCTGGGCGAAACGCAATCATGGAGTTGAGCTCACTTGAACTTTTAACTTTGAATTATATTGAATTTATATCTATTGTAAAAAAAAATTGTCAAAAAAATACCTTTAGGTATAAAAAATGGACTGTCAAAAATGCATTTTTTTTTCAAAATTTACAAGCCTTTTGTTTTGTAGTATCAAAATGTTTATTAGGTACAAAATTAAAAATGATCTCCAATAATGGCAAAATAAAAATATGGAATTTTATGTTACTAAACATTGTTTTGCAAAAAATGCTATAGTGTAAGCTACATTTGCCTTGAAATCAGCCATTTTTGCCATTTTCTCGTTTTTTTTTAAAGGCTTTTACCAAAAACAAGAGCACAACATTTTTTTTCCAATGATATCCTAGAAAACAAGTTTATCTGTCCATAAACACCTTAATCGTTTTCTTCGGACAAGTACACGCTTCACAATCACCATTTCAGTCCGGAACACTCTTAATATACAATACATACATGTATGGATAAAAACAAGATGTTGCCTTCTCATTCTTATATCTCAAAAAGTATCTAGTCCATTGGAAAGTTACTACATTCATGTACATGTATCGTCGGCTTACTTAGAGTGAAAAGCAGCCAGCTCCTTTTTTGCATTTTTTACAAAAAAATTATTTGAACAAAACTTTTTGCATAATTTGAATCAAACCAAAATTAAATTAAGTATTTTTCTACCCTCTGTATTCGGCCATTCCAAAAATTTCGAAACCAAGCAACTCAATTTCAAATTAAGGAAACAAATATATTTTGATATGCCAATATTAAGAGTATATATTAGAGTTAACGAAAAAATTGTAAATATAAAATTTTACTTGTTGTTGTAAGATAGGCAAGTGATCAAAAAAGCTGATACTTTATCTTTCATTTTCTATAAATTGTGATGCAAATGGCGATGTGCAGTTAGGTTTTTATAAGTGTTTTCAATAGACTATTTAAATTTGGAAATATTTTTCTGATAGGAGTGCTGTAAAAATAGTATTACGCCTCAAAATGACTGAACATTTCATGTCTTCTCCGTTACCAAAAAATGACAAAAGTTGGTATAAATGGTGAACTATATTAGTGTTTGTAAAATTATTCCGCATACAAAGCAATAAGACTTAAAAAAGGATTATGGTGGATTTTTTATAGATTTTTAAATCATGTTTTACTGTCTAAAACAGGGTAACGGAGAAGACAAAATTGCACTTTCTCATTCAAGTTTCAACGACTCATAGGCACTTTTTTTTTAAAGTCTGAATTTCTTTGATCCCCATGCTTAAAATGGATCAAGGTAACTAAAAAAATATGTTAAATTTCATTGAAATCGGTTGACGTTTACACGTGGTAGCGAGCACTTGAAGTTTTTCATATAAAATACATGGTGTTTTCACAGTCTTTTACTCAAAGTGTTTGTTTTTTATTTTTGTAAATAACAGTTACTCCATTTAAAAAAGCAACAAATGCACAAAAACAATGATTTTTAATAAAATTTTTTGATGGGGTTAATATTGAAATAACTTTCCATATTTGAACTAGATTTTTTTTTTAGATTAGTTAGATTTTTATTAAGTAACATCATAGATACAATACAATTTTCTATTTACAAAAATCATAAAGCATGGCTGTGCCGTCTGCCTGATTGGATTGACAACATATGTATTTAAACATTATAAGCTTTTTTTTACATTTTCGTATAATATATATATATATATGTTTTTTTTTTAACATTGACATTATAGATAATATAGAATGAATAATTTTTGTTCCAATTAAGAAATTACAATTCGTATGGATATTTAAAAATTTTCGTTTAATATTTGTTCTCTGTAGGCTAATGAAATCTTGCAATACGTGTACAAACTTGATACAATAGCTTCGTTTAATAAGTTTAAGACACTTTCTTCTGATAGGAAGTCACTTCCGAATACATGTCGCCTTGTTTCCCGTAGCACTGGACATCTTCCAAGAAAATGAAATATGTCTTCTGTTTCTTTCATGTTGCAAATTTCACATAGTATTAGAAGATCATCTCTGTGTGGGATAAAATTTAGGCTAAGGAGCTCTCCGCGCAGTTTTGCCTTCATAGATATTTCTTCAATTTTGTTTTCATCTCGAAAATAGTTTTGTGGTCCTAAGTTGTGGTTCAATCGACTGTAAATTCCCCTGTGTAGTGAGTTGGCTGCTTCAGCTTCAAATCTACTTCTATACTGCTCATCTATTTTTGCCACTAGGTTGTATAATATTTCCTTTGCATCATTCAGCTCAGGATGATCTAGATTAATATTTAATCCACAGCTATTTCCTAGCTCCAACCACTCACCATACCAGCTATTCCGACTTTTTATTGCTTGAAGTACAGCTTTTTTTGTTAAACGCTCATTCGGTAAGCTCAAAACTCTTAAAATATAATCTATCTGCAGTTTTAACGTTTTGATGAACAAAGGTGACAATCCGGTTTCCAACATAAGTAGGTATGTTTGGTGCATTTTGTGGCAGTCTAAACAATCTTTTAATAAAAAATCTGAGCAGTTTTTCAACCGTATCATAGCTTCTGTGACCCCATGTTTGTGCCGCGTAAAATAAGATGGATTCAGCAACCGCTTCAAACACTTTAAATTTACAACTATGAGCTATATTTTTGTTCATAAAACATGTCTTCCAAGTGACGTTTATAGCTGTTTTAGCTTTTGTGAGTTTTTCCTTTAGATGTGTTTCCATATTCTGTGATGTACCTTTTGTCTAAGGCTGAGGTAGCTCACCGGGTTCCGGGGTTCTTACTAAAGAAGTACAAAACTTTAGCTTTAAGTCAATTTCTTTATTAAGTTATAGATCCAGAATTGTCTTTATACTTAATATCTATTATAATGTATTCGTTATTTTATATAAATTATAGTACTGCTAGTCCTGCTGCGTTATGACGGCTGACTCCTTGGGTTGTTATTGCTGGTTATCCTCCTGGCTTTCGTCTTTTCACGAAAACTCGCGTTGTTTGGAGATATACACATCCAGTGTGGCACGGGTCACGTGCTGGGTCCAGTGGAATGAGTGGGAGGAGTCGGTAAAATCACAGCAACAGGCTGGTAAAACTGGTAAAAATCTCGGTAAAACCGGTAAAAATCACAGTAAAACTGGCAAAAATCTCGGTACAACCGGTAAAAATCACAGTACAACTGGTAAAGATCTCGGTAAAACCGGTAAAAATCACAGTAAAACTGGTAAAAATCTCGGTACAACCGGTAAAAATCACAGTACAACTGGTAAAAATCTCGGTAAAACCGGTAAAAATCACAGTAAAACTGGTAAAAATCTCGGTACAACCGGTAAAAATCACAGTACAACTGGTAAAAATCTCGGTAAAACCGGTAAAAATCACAGTAAAACTGGTAAAAATCTCGGTACAAGGTACAACCGGTAAAAATCACAGTACAACTGGTAAAATCTCGGTAAAACCGGTAAAAATCTCAGTAAAACTGGTAAAAATCTCGGTACAACCGGTAAAAATCACAGTAAAACTGGTAAAAATCTCGGTAAAACCGGTAAAAATCTCAGTACAACTGGTAAAAATCTCGGTAAAACCGGTAAAAATCTCAGTACAACTGGTAAAAATCTCGGTACAACCGGTAAAAATCTCAGTACAACTGGTAAAAATCTCGGTAAAACCGGTAAAAATCACAGTAAAACTGGTAAAAATCTCGGTACAACCGGTAAGAATCACAGTAAAACTGGTAAAAATCTCGGTACAACCGGTAAATTCGGCACTTGGTCCTTTTCGTTTTCTAGACCCCTTACCACTGGTGGGGGGAAGTCTTGAATTGGACTAGACGCGTTGTGTTGTCGTTGACGGCGGTTTCGACACTGATTATGTCGATTGTATGGCGGCTTCTTATAGCACTTTCCAGCTGAACCATTCGTGAGTTGTAAGCAGGGCTGTCGTTTCACTTTTTCAGAAAGCAGTATTTCGAGAAAAAAAATTGCAGTACACAGCAGTACGACAATAAAATATGTACCTTGGTTCTAAAAGGGCCAATGTCCAATTTGATAATTTTTGGAAAATCGAAAGTCAAGATTTATTATTTCTCAAAATGCTTATTTCTTTTAAAAATTAAACTTTCTATAACCATCGGTTATCGGTTGGAGAGCACATTAGCCCTTATTACAGTCTTAGAACATCTTCCCCTGAGTCAATAAGTGAACTTAAGTCAATATTGTAAGAAAATGGACTTTGGCGCTTTTAGAACCAAGGTACATAAATATTGTAATGACTTTCCAAATTTGAAATATAACGACTCCGAAAAGCAAACAAACGAACACAATAAAGCTTACGGTCGCAGTGCAAACATACCCTTAGTAGCTATAATTATAGCAACTCTCAAACGAAGGAAGCGCCATCTGCCGGATTATAGCAGAGATACCAGCTGTCAAATAAAAGCTTTTTGAAGGGAAATTATTGGGAAATTTCCCCTATGGAAAACTCTGGAAGCAGAGACTAGAACGTTCTCCTTATTTCGAGAGTTTGGAAAACAAGTATAAAAGGCACATGTTTGAGCGGCAGCGACACAGTTTGTTTTTATTCGTGAATGAATAAAGTTGGTTGTAATAAAAGTGAAAAGTAAAGTTTGTGAACTAATTCAGTGGTGAATAATAAATCGTTTTGTTTATAGTAAGAAAAGTAAAGTGTTTTATTTTGCGAAATAAATAAGTGGACGTTTTGAATAAAGTAAATAAGTTTTATTAACGAACCTGAGAAAATATTACAATATATATACAAACATAATTGTAAAATGCATTTAATTTTGTTTAAATGCAAATATTGTTCATTAAAAATTATCATATACGCGCCCATCACCTATTTAGCTCTAGCGCACTTCAATGGTGGTATTGAAAAGATTTTATTACATAAAAAGCTCTCGTTACGTTTGTGCACGTTGTAGCCTAACGCATATAGTACAAAAAATATTGCTTATTGATTAATGCAATTTTAGTAAATTTGTTTACTAAATTTCCTACTCCATAAAGTTCCTGCATGATTTACTCTTAATCTATTGGTTGTATGAAAAAAAAACATGATAATTTTGTTTTTATAATTTTCATTCCAAAAAGTTGATAGTTTTCGTGAAATTAGCAAAAAACCGAATTTTACACCCTTTTACTCCTCCAAAAATTCTTTCTTTAGTCAAAGTACGTAGAAGTCTTAATTATCTGAGCTAGAGATCCATTAATATAATTTAACATTGCTTGACAGATGGGTGAAAAACTACATTTTGACGTGTTTGGAATAATTCGTTTTTCGGACTTCGGAGTAGAAAAGAAAATCGGAAAATTCCAGAATTTAGAATTTTTTACTTGCGATATACAGGCAATGCCTATATGCGGCAAACTATGCAGTCGAAAAAAAATGGAATTCGAGATTTTTTTCTATCTATGAGCGTATTCTATACAATTTTATTTGTTTAATTTATAAAAGTCAACATTAGATAAAAAGAACTAACAATTTTTGGCAAGGATTATGATTTGCAAATGTGTGAAATTTTCAAAAAAGCAGTACTTTGGTCGTAGTAGCAGTACGGCAGTACGGAGTTTCAAAGAGCAGTACAAATACTTCAATTGCAGTACTTCGACAGCCCTGGTTGTAAGGCTGCGAAGTGTAATTTTCCTAGAATTGTCCCTCACATTACCACGTCATCATTTCTTAGTGAATATTATTCTTGTTATATAACTTTTTAGGCTTTCGCGGTTGTTAATAGACATAATAGATAATTATTTTTCGGATTAGCCGCGTAATAAAAGTTTAAAGAGTGCACTTTGGTACTCACCCCGAACGTTTCGCATCAAATTGCATTGAGCGTGGTCACCGGGAAACTGCTCTTGAAATGTTATAATGTATTAGATTGACTACGCAGGTTGTAGCTGTGCGTAGGTGGTTCTATCTCATGATGTTGTTGTTGTTGTTGTTGAGGTGCAGCTTGTTGGGAGCAAACAATGCTCACTACATCGGAGGGTGTTTTAAGTTTGAACTGGGATGCCGGTAAGGTGTTAATGACGGGATCCCAATGCATCAATGCAATTTGATGCGAAACGTTCGGGGTGAGTACCAAAGTGCACTCTTTAAACTTTTATTACGCGGCTAATCCGAAAAATAATTATCTATTATGATTATTCTTGTTATTTTAGGCCAAGCAATGTAGGGTGCGGGGAACGGGCTTTGTTCTATTTATACATTGTATCGCTTATCATTGCCATAGGTGAACGGCAGGAGGTTGGTTGGCTGATAGCATCTTGATAATCCACCATTCAGGTCCTAGGCCATCATTGTTATTAGCAACGTGCAGGAGGCAGGAGGATAATCGCTTCTTGTGCTAAAACTCACCATCGATGTTCTTGATCGTTGCCTATTTGCTGCTTTCAGTGGAGTTCTTCCTTCTTCGTACCTATTTTCTTATGTATTTTCACCACAACTAGTTCTTGTTGTTGTTGTCCTCCGGTTGGTGTGGGGAATTTATAATTTGCTGCTGATAATCTATGTGATAGCCTTTGGTAGTCAGTTGTTGGTCGCAGCTTGCGGTTGGTACATGGTATGGGTGCATGCGGTCGGATGGGTAAGTATTTTCTACTTTTCAGGTGCGTAGTCCGGTGGGGGCATCAATGTAGGAAATATATGGAGCAGGTATTTAGGTTTCGTTATGGGAGCTCGGGGTATTGGGAATGGTTGTTAGGATTGGGGCAGGTGCGTAGGTAGGGGGGGGGGAGATGGGATTGTAATGCTTCATTACAATTCAGATAACTGGTAAAATATACTCCAAGGTACCTATACTGCTTAACAATTTCAATACTTTCTCCATCAAATGACCACTTTTCGTTGATTGCATTCCGCCCTCCACCTTTCTTAAATATAAGGATTTTAGACTTGTCCAGATTAACTTTTAGGTTCCATAATTTGCAGTACTCGTTTAATCTATTAATCATAAGTTGTAGTGAATCGGGTGAGCTCGCAAGCATGACTATATCATCAGCAAAGAGCAGGGCCTTGATCAGAACTCCTGCATATTCAATACCACCTGGAAGAATGTCCACTATGTCTTCTATAAAAAGTGCAAAAAGTATTGTGCTAAGTGTGCATCCCTGTCGTACTCCTGAGCTAGTATAAAACCAATTCGACTGCTCTTCGCCATTCCATACTGCTGCCTTTGTAGCCTTATAAAGGTTTTCTAGAGTTCGGCCAAATTTAAGCGAGATGCCCATCCCATATAATTTGTAGAATAGGGCGTTTCGGTCTACGGTATCAAACGCAGCTTTAAAGTCGACAAACATGGCATAAAGCTTTTTGTTTCGCATTTGAAAGGTTTCCACTATACTTCTCAGCACAAAAATATGGTCGACCGTTGAATAGCCTCTGCGAAAGCCCGCTTGAAACTCCTTAAGTAATTTACTCTGCTCAACCCATGACGTGAGTCTCTTTTGAAGGACTGCTGTAAATATTTTATACGAGGTGTTGAGAAACGATATGGCACGGTAATTGTGTGGATCAGTTCGAGAGCCCTTTTTATGAATCGGAAAAATTAAACCCTCGCTGAATTTTTCTGGAATTACGCCATAACCACATTAAACAACCCTGTTAAATTAATGATTAAATCAATAGTTCCATATTTGTAGAACTCTATCGGTATTCTGTCCGACCCTGCAGCTTTACCGTCTTTCAGACTTTTGAGAGCTGTTGCAACCTCTATGACGGATATCGTACTGTCTAAAATTACATTTTCGAATCCTGGAGCAGCATATAAAGGGGTCACTAATTCAACGGGGGGGTTAAGCAAGTTCTCAAAATGTGTTCCCAGAAAGCTCGGAGTAAGATTCGTACTTATAGTATATTTTTTACCATTAATTTTCCATGCCAGTTTCGAAAAATCGGCAGCATTCTCACATTGAGCCATCTTCTTAGCCTCCTTTTCATAATATTGTTCCTTTTTTGTTTTACAAAGGGCTTTGTATGCATAATTGGCTTGAATATAACTATTTTTATGAAGCATATCACTTGATTTCCGAAACATCTTGAGCTCTGCAAAAGAAGCCTGTCTCGCTCTCCTACACTCCTCATCGAACCATGGCTCCTTAAAGGATCCTTGTTTCCATCCAATATTACTTGTAGGACCCGAAGCTTTTATTATCAGTTCCAGTTTGAGCATATCCAACTCAGTTTCCAACTGCATGTTCAAATCCAAAAGTGTTCTATATGTGTCTGCTTTTGCATCTTTGCACACAAGTTTGGGTAGTAGCTTCATAGTTCGAACCTTCTCTTCCTCCAATATGCTGTGCTGGAACGTCACTACAATTGGTAAGTGGTCTGAGTATGGAACATGTTTAACCTCGAAATTCGTAACATAATGTTTCCAGTCTCCTCCCAAAAGGCTATAGTCGATGACAAATGTGCCTTGCCGTCCAACAAAAGTGAATTCTCCGTCCGAATCACCTTCACTCGTACCATTTTGAATCCTCAGTCCATACGAGTTACAGAAATCCAATAGCTGCTTTCCTCTTGATTTAGAACTATATCTTTTGATTTCCGCTGTTTTCCCTCTATTCTGTTTTCCACACCTTCCTCCTGTCCAATTCTGGCATTTAGATCCCCCGCAATAATCACGTTCATGTTTTGGTTTTCTGTCATACATTCTTTGAGTTTTTTAAAATCGTTTTCCCAATTGTTGCAGTTCAAATATGTTATTATTATATGTTATATTTATTTGAACTATAACGACTCTGAAAAGCAAACAAACGGACACAATAAAGCTTACGGTCGCAGTGCAAACATACCTTTATTAGCTATAACTATAGCAACTCTCAAACGAAAGAAGCGACATCCGCCGGATTATAGCAGACATACCAGCTGTCAAATAAAAGCTTTGGGAAGGGAAATTATTGAGAAATTTCCCCTACGGAAAGCTCTGAAAGCAGAGACCAGAACATTCTCCTTATTTCCAGAGTTTGTCAAACAAGTTGTTTTTAATCGTGAATGAATAAAGTTGGTTGTAATAAAAGTAAAGTTGGTGAATTAAATTTCAGTGGTGAATAATAAATTGTTTTGCTTGTAGTAAGAAAAAGTATAAAGTGTTTTATTTTGTGAAATAAATAAGTGGAAGTTTTAAATAAAGTAAATAAGTTTTATTAACGAACCTGAGAAAATATTGCAATATTATACAAAACTATTGAAAATATTTTGTTTGATACTCCTTACGGTAGTTAATTTATATGCCAAGTTTAAAGATTTTCCATCAACTTTTACAATTTTGCTGATATTTTGAGTAAAAACTGTGAAAACCCCATGTATTTTGAATGAAAAATAACGTGTTAACGTTAACCGATTCCAATGAAATTTTATACACAGAATAATTTAAAAACACGAATTACAATATAACTGAACAAAAAAGAAATCGTACGTGTCTTCTCCATTACCATTAGCTGTCTTCTCCGTTACCATCATTCATACTGTTTTCTGATAGTAAAATGAAACTTGGCCTTAAACCAAGGATGGTTTTTGATAAATGTTGGTTTTATGAAAGTGTGCACAAAAAATCTACTTCATATCTTAAGGGAAGGCGCAGAGTTTTAAACTTCAAGGCAATGGTCTGAAATCTCTAAATCGTACGTGTCTTCTCCGTTACCATATGTTTTTTTGTATAAACTTACTAAATTTCATAATTTTTTGGTGAAACTTCTGTGTCGTGTACTTTGTGATGAATTCTTAAAAACCATTGAGTTTCATAAAAAATTTTTAATTTCTTAACAAGAAAAACCTTACTACAAGCGTTCGATTGTCTTCTCCGTTACTTTGGAATGGCCGTATTGCTTAATTCAGTGAATTTGAAAAGATTTGATATTTTTACTTATTATGTTCCAGGTTTAGGATAATTGTATATAAAAAAAATAGGAAATTATGAGAGAAAAATAAAGGGAAGCATTAAATACGACATTTAAATTAGTTAAGTTTGTTTGAGGTGATAAAAAGGAATGCTATCTTAATTCCTGATTGAATATGATTGTATGGAAAAAAAAAGTTCAAAATTGTTGGAGCGGTTTTTTAAATAATTAATTTTTTATATGTAAAATTCTTTAAACATTTTAAAGGACAATTTTTTGAATGCCAATTTAAAGAACATATATATTTATTTGCATATAAAAAAAATTAAAAACAAATTGTCCACCCGTTTTTGAGATATCGAATAAAAAAAATTGAAACTTTTTTTTAAAAACTAAAAAACTTTTTTTTTGAAAATTTTGGTACTCAATATTACACTGAAATTTGTACAACAAAAAATTATCTAAATCTGTTAGCCGATAGTGAGAAAATTAAGAAAAAAAAAAAGTTGTATGACAGGTACTATTAATAGTTGCTAAGTTTAAAATTTTATAATTTTTTGTAGTAGACCGTTAATTTCAGTATATGGAAAAAGCTTAATCAAAATCGTAGGAGTCGTTATTGAGAAAAAAATATTTTCCTTTGCGGTTTTTTAACTTTTGTATGGAAGGTACCATTATTTTTTCATCAATTTAAATTTTTTTTTTAAATATTTTCGAGAGTAGGTACCTACTTAAAACCACTTAAGTATCAAGTTTCAAAAAAATCGATCATACCGTTTTCAAAATATTTGATTTTCAAAAAAAAAATTGAATCATTTTTGAAAAATCTAAAAAATGCTTTTTCAAAAATTTTGGTACACAAAACTATTTATATTTTTGGGAAGCTTCTGTATAAAAAAATAATTGTTATTTAGTTTTGAAGAAAATACAAAATTAAAAAAAAAACAGTTCTTTAGAAGGTACCATTAATAACCATTTTTCGAAAAAGAGGCCACCAACCAAGTTCTGGTGGCCTCCAAAGATCCTCAAACCCCACCATCTGAGTTCTGGCAAAATCCCGGTTGCCCGATGCCCAGTACACTCCTGCTTGAGTGCAATAGTTCATCACTGATTTCGAAGCAGCTTCATATGTTTTTCACTTTGCTGAGTGCAGAATATTTGTATTGCAGACCAAGTAGCGTTGATTGAGTTCTTAGACATTGCAAGTCTTAAAATAAGACGCTCCGTCCAAGACAGCTATAGTTAAACGTTACGCCAAGGTACTTGTATTTATTAGTTATAGCCCAGTCAAATTAGGAAATCAAATCGCATTTTTCGATGGACAAAATTTTTTTTATGGAATCTGTTTGGCTACGTCTCCTGATCATAAAAACGAGTTTTTGGGATTTTTGAGGTTAGGGAAGACCCGCCATCTTGAAAAAGAGATTGGTTTTGTTTTTATGCAATAACTCGCTTGCATTTTATTTTACAACAAAACGTTCTACTACAATCTTGTAGAAGATAAAATTACCTATAAAATAAGCTATCAACGCCCTCTGTAGGTGGTTTCATTTTTGAGATATAACGGGCCAATGTTCCCCTATGGGTTGTGTTTTGGGGGTGGTATGACTTTTCTTGAGTTTTCTAGGTAGCCGTTGATTTTTTTGGATGATGCTCTCAGATTCATTTTCAGTTCTTGTATCGACCTATAAAATGAGCCATCGATCGATATCATCGGCCACGAATTGTGCGCGTTATCCAATTCATAGGATCATACTTTTTGAGTAAGGAGAAAAACATAAATATATTTTTTTTCGAAAATGTTTATCCGGTGAATCGTACAAAAAAACTATTACTTAAAATGTTGTCCATAGTAATGATAACAATTTAACATAGGTACATGGTACGTGGAGTTGCATCCGCACCACACAGAAAGTTGTAAAGCAGCCGGGAAACTTAAGACACCTACATTTCTTGTTGTTGAAAACTGAGTTATCTTTTCTCGATCCAAATGTAAGCCGAAGGTATTGCATGCGATTTCACAGGTGTTACCTAAAAAAAAACTCAACAAGATTTCAAATTTATTGATTGTTAGTCATTTATAAAATTCAAAACACCAGTGCTCAGACAAAGTTTTCGCACTATAGATGAATGCAAAGTACTGTGCGTATACTCTTATCTATCAGAACATAACGAATAATGCCAGTTTAAACTCTCTGATCTTATGAAAAAAATTCAAACTCCTCAAATTCCAGATTTACGCACAATAACAGATCGGTTGCAGAAAAAATATGGTAATAAACTTTTCATTTTTGCCGAGAAAGGGCTCGAAACGTTTTTATGTTTTGTTGATCGCAGTCGCGAAATTTTTAAAAAAATCTTTTGAAAATACTAACTTTGAGCAAGATGTAGATACAAAAATGAAAAAAGTTTTTGAAGCTGACAATTTTATCTACAACGATATATGCTTGCAATTTTATAATGTTGATTATTACCAGCAACGAAGTTCTTTCATCGTTGGACTTTTCTGCATCATACAACGAAATTCTGAAATTTGAGGCTTCTTGTATTTTGCGTCCGCAGCGATCCATTTCTTCGACTGGATTTTTCACTGTTTGTCTTCGATAACAGCGACTTCAACACTAACACGACTAATGGAAGGAGTACTTTTCATGCAATGGGTGGTATTCGTTGTGTGACTCCAGGCTGTTCAGTTCAGTCAGATGGTGGCAGGGGAAAAGTTCTTCATGGCGCTCTATGGTGGAGAAAAGACAACTTCAATTGACGAACTTCGTTATAAAAATTTTACGAAGTCCGTGGCAAAAATTAGAAAATAATTTATGTTCACTTCCTCCCACAAAAGATGCGCTACGACAGCATATATTTTGGACTTATCACCAGGTACAAACGTGGCTAGGAAACGACCAGGATCCGGAAAAGTGGGGTTAGAAAAAAAATACAAAAATTGATGTTCCTGTGATGACCACCAAGGACCAGCTCCTCCCGAAATAATGAAGGTTATTTCTTGTTCCTGCGCATCAAGATGTGGAGCGGCTTGTGGATGTCGCAAAGCGGGTTTAAAATGTTCCGCCGTCTGTGCACACACTGCAGCGGTGAAACTTGCAGCAACATCCCCAAATGTATTACAATTGCTGAAGATTATTGCGAAGATGAAAGTACCCTGATCTTGCAGATTCATAACGATGAAATGACACCAAACGAAACGATTTTTGAAGCTGATGTATGCGATGGTGAAATGCTACCAGGACCTTCAAAAATCTCAAAATATTCCCCTTAATATTATTTGTCTCCCCTTCAAATACTTTCACAGGGAAACTTAATGTGAAATACACTTTACCTCTTTTTTTTATCATTTTTTCAAATTATTCTGTTAATAAAAAACAATCATTAAATTTGAAATTCAATCAAGTTTTTCTTCGTAGTACCTAAGAAACCGCATGCAATACCTTTTACATTTGGATTGAAAAAAGATAACTCAGTTTTCAATAACAAGAAATGTAGGTGTCTTAAGTTTCCCGGCAGCTTTACAACCTTCTGTGTGGTGCGGATGCAACTCCACGTACCATATATGTTAAATTGTTATCATTACTATGAACAACATTTTAAGTAATAGTTTTTTTGAACGATTCACCAGATAAACATTTTCGAAAAAAAATATATTTATGTTTTCCTCCTTCCTCAAAAAGTGTGATCCTATGAATTGGATAACGCGCACAATTCGTGGCCGATGATATCGATCGACGGCTCATTTTATAGGTCAATACAGGAACTGAAAATTATTCTGAGAGCATCATCCAAAAAAATCAACGGTTACCTAGAAAACTCAAGAAAAGTCATACCACCCCCAAAACACAACCTATAGGGGAACATTGGCCCGTTATATCTCAAAAATTAAACCACCTACAAAGGTCGTTGATAGCTTATTTTATAGGTAATTTTATCTTCTACAAGATTGTAGTAGAACGTTTTGTTGTAAAATAAAATGCAAGCGAGTTATTGCATAAAAACAAAACCAATCTCTTTTTCAAGATGGCGGGTCTTCCCTAACCTCAAAAATCCCAAAAACTCGTTTTTATGATCAGGAGACGTAGCCAAACAGATTCCATAAAAAAAATTTTGTCCATCGAAAAATGCGATTTGATGCCCTTTTTTTGACTAATTTGACTGGGCTATTACTCTTATTTCATCATTGTTCAGAAACCATTTTTCTCCAGCTGCTCGTCGACCACTGTTTCTAAAAGTAACTATTTCTGATTTCCTTAGATTCACAAGCATGTTCCATTTTTGACAAAAATTTACGAAGCTATTAATCATTACCTGTAGAAAATCTGGAGTGTCAGAGAGAAGCACGATATCTCGGTTTAGAGCAAGACTTTTATCAACATGCCCTCAAAAGATATCCCACCCGGTAGTGTAGATTATCATTTAAAAACAGGATAAAAAGAAGAGCACTAAGAACGCATCCCTTCTGTACACCTCTATCAATGGGGAAAAATGCGCTGGTATCTGTTCCGTTCCACAAAGTTTCAGAGTTGTT
The DNA here is from genome assembly GCA_963921185.1 of Dasysyrphus tricinctus. Taxonomy (NCBI): domain Eukaryota; kingdom Metazoa; phylum Arthropoda; class Insecta; order Diptera; family Syrphidae; genus Dasysyrphus; species Dasysyrphus tricinctus. Next base: position 101,563,994 of record OY992530.1, on the reverse strand, counting down.
GTGGTAAGGGTAAGATCGATAACATTTTTATTGGATACTCCGTCTCCGATGAGTTTTAGTTTGTAAAATAAAGCATCTCTGTTGATATTGTCAAATGCTGCTTTTAAAAGTCAATGAAAAACGCGTATAGTTTCTTTTTTTGGTGAAGTTGAATTTTTACAAGGCATGACAGATTTCAAATTTGATTTACAGTTGGGTAGTTTTGCCTGTATGCTCTTTGAGACTCGTTCAGAATTTGGTTTTCTTCAATCCAACGGTTGAGACGCTTTAGCAGGATATTTGTAAACAACTTGGAAACTGTGGCCATAAATGAAAAACCACGGTAGTTGACTGCATCGACTCCTTTTTTAAGCAGTTCTGTTCCGGTTACCTCGAGTACGATGACAGAAGACACAACTTATTCGCCGTTGAAGATTGATTTCACGTGGATATCGAGCAAACACGTAAATGTTTGACCGTGTTTACGTTTGATTTATTTGATAAATTATTTGGCTCTTCACCGCGTGATACATAACAAATACTGCCCCATGGTGCACCTGGGAATATATTTATTTCCAATGTCAAAAAGTGGTGGCTGCTCGGGCTTTGATTTCACATCGATCACCTCAGGAATCTATCCTCAACGAATAAGTTATATCCACTTTCGTCGTACTTGAGGTAACCGCCCGGTACAGCTGCATCTGAAATCGGGACCGAAATATTCCTAGAACAGAACTGCGCCCTACAATAACAGAACACTTTCAGTTTAAAATTTAATATTTCAGTTTAGATTTACTTGATAATTAATATGGCAGAGCAATGTTCGACGGGGTTTGATAGTCACTCATACCGTTTTTTAAGAAACACGAAAATAAAGAGAATGGTTCTGTGGAAAGTACCATTAAGAACCATTTTTTGAAAAATGGTGTCCGATCAACCAAAGGTAGCCATTACTTACAGCCAATTTCTTCACAAAGTACTAACGTTGATACCGGTACTAGTCCTAAAGTTGATACTCAAATCAGTATCTCTCATTTATTCATACTTGTGAGTTTGAAGAAATAAGGAATACTGATTTGAGTACTAACTTTAGGACTAATACTGGTCCTAACGTTAGGACTCTGTGAAGAAATTGGCCGTTAGAGTAATTTATTGAATTTTATTTAAGAGAAGTCATGGAGCCGTTTTCTCGTCTCTTGTAATAATAGCAAACAAATAACAATGCAATGGTAAAATATCCTGTCGGCTTATACCGTAACAATTCTAGTCATTTTTTGTTGGAAGTTTTCAAAAAAAATTGGCTTGCATTGAGATCGGAAGTGAATTTGATTGGAAATATAAAAGAAACGATCGTACATTTGTTTAAATAAATGCCTATTCGGAAAGTTATCTTGGGGAAAGAGTTTTATTTTTTTTAATTTGTAGATGGGTCTATTTAAAGTCTCAAAAAAAAATGGGAAAAACAAGAATTATAGGTAAAAATAAACTAATTGTCCAGAAGTTCTGCAATCAGAAATTCTCAATGAAAAAAATTGCAGAGAAGCAAATAATGCTCTTAAAAGATGAAACATATTAGGCCAGGAAAAATGGGTTCCGAGGTTGAAAAAATTAATTCATGAAATATTAAAATTGGAATCGACGCAGAATTGCAACCTCTACAACATATCCAAAGTCCCCCAAAATCCCCGCATTGGCTTTTTGTGTAGATGCATTTGAAGAGGTGCAGACGGGGAGAATTTGGAGGAACTTCCTCCCAGATTTTCCCTCTCTTTAATAAAAAAAACCCCAGAACAAATATATTTATGAGGACTATTTTGATTCTTGGTTGCCATGACAAATTATATATTTTTAACGAATTTCATGAGTGTAAGAGTTTTTTCGTGGGTGTTATGGTTAACATTCTACACTTGCCCCTCCCCCTTAAAAAAACACCCTTTCACCATGGATATTTTTAAGGACTGTCTTGATTCTTAGTTCCTATGACAAATGAAACATTCATTCCAAGTTTCATTAACGTACCATTATTTTCAAAGGGTTTTCGGTAATATTTTACCTGTTGTACCTGAAAAAAAAAGTCATCATCACATAAAAAGGACTATAACTTCTTTTTGGGTGGTTGTATCATTTTGAATTTGGTTTCATTAGATTCAGCGTTAAAAACTACCCTTAAAACATGTATCATATGATCAGGTTTTACCCAAACAAATATTTTAGTTTGATAGACCTCCAAATTCTCCCCGTCTGCACCTCTTCAAATGCATCTACACAAAAAGCCAATGCGGGGATTTTGGGGGACTTTGGATATATTATAGAGGTTGCAATTCTGCGTCGATTCCAATTTTAATATTTCATGAATTAATTTTTTCAAGGTTCCCCATACGATTTGTGCTATTTTTCCTGGTCTATATGGAGCTATCAGAGTTTACACACGCAGTGTGAGCCTTAAAAACGCTCCAAAAAACCATGCGTTCCAAAAAAAAAAATTGTTAAAGGTCGATTGTTTTTCCATTTGAACCGAAACCGCTCTCATTTTGGCTAAAGGTGTTCTGGAGCGACGAATCCAGGCAGTGGCGTAGCGAGGGTTCGAGCCGTGGGGGGTGACTTTCATTAAAATGCCGACTTTTTTTAGGAATCTGCCGACTTTTTTAAAAATTTGCTGACTGTAGGTATAGATTTAGCATTTTTCGGGTGAAACTCAAAATAAGGGAAAAGAAAAAAGGGATTTTTTCGGAGTGGAATGACATTCGGGCGAAACTCCTGATAGGGCTGATTGATTTTAGCTCAAATCTTCACTTCGCCACATACACTTTTGAGATTTCGAAATGCGAGATTTTTCAATGAAACCGCCTTCAGCTGATGTAAGAAATTTAAAAAACTTAGGAGCAATGATTTTCCATGAAACAATTTTAAAATTTTGGGAACTATTATTTGGGAGAAAAATAAGATATCAATTATTTTTGGAATTATGTATTTATTTATAATAAATAATTAATAACAATGGAATAAATAAATTAATATTATTATTGCAACGATTTATCTAAATAAGAAATAATTTTTAACAACGAATTAAATTCATGAATATTTATATTATTATTGCAGCAATTTTTTTTGTTTAGGTATATAAAAAAATTAAAGTAACGCATAATTCTATCAGCAGCAGCAGTTTAGTCATTTATAATAATAAAATACATTAATTTATTAATATTGCAGCAGTTTGTTTATTTAAAATAAACAATTTTTAATAGGATATAGCTAATTATTTATAATAAATTAATTTTAATAATAAAATTTATTAATTTATATTTTTTATTATTTTATTGCAGCAACTTAATAAGTTGTAATGAAAATTTAATATTTAAATTTAACATTGTACTATCAAGATTTTAATTCGGCGATGTTTTAATAAGGACCATTCTTCAACGACCTCATTAAGAATATTTTCGTCCACTTTATCTTTCGAAGAATAAAGCAGCATCAAATTATTCAAACGATCATCAACCATCGTCGTGCGCAAACTTGATACCAAAAAATGTACATGTTATCACAGAATATTAAAAGATATCAGTGTACAAAAGCAAGACTAAGAAGAAAATTCTCTCAAGAAGTTAAATGTAAATATCTCAAAATATATTATACGTAACTAAATAATTGTTTAATGGTTTAATTTAATGGTAAAAAGACGGCAAAAATACCTTTCAGTTGATATAAAAATCATTTTCCTACGTCTTTTACATTCCAAGATAAAACAAGTTATTTCAATAAAACACTGCAGCAATTAATTCTATTGTTTACATTTTTTGCCTCCAACAAAATGGTCGCAAGGCTTCACTTTGTATCTGTACAAAAGATCCTATGTTGGCCATCTAGGTTTATATTAGCCGTTTTCCTTTGGAGGTGGCGAAGTACTTACGAGTAGATGAAAACCCTAATCTAGTACTACCAACCAGGCGCGGATCCAGGAATTCAGCTTGGGGGGGGTCATGAGATTGAAACATCATACCTAATTTGAACTGAAACCTCTTGAAATATATGGCCTTGAATTTTTTACATATCTGGTGATTAGAAAAAGTCCAATTTTATTATGACTTCATTATAGTCGAAGGCATGATCAGAGATCTTTGCCGCTCTGCCCCTCACTTCGTGACCAGGCCCTAAGACTATATCGGACTCCTGCTTATAGTAATAGTGCAAAACTTTCTGGATGCTGGAAAACTTATTTACCAACAAGATTAAGCTCCATTTCATACTTTTCAGACAATAATGAGAGTATGATGAACATATAAGATTGGAAGCAAAATTTGCAATCTAAAAAAAAGTTGACAGCAACTAAAAAAGGAATAATTCAAGGTCAATTTGAAACGAAAAGCTAGAAATAATTGCAAATATGTGGTGAAATCCATGCCGAAAAGAAAAAAAAACTGTTGTCAATGCAAAGAGGAGGGTATTTTCTTACATGGAATTTTTTTAAAAATTTGGTAACAAATTTGAGTACTGCACCAAGTATTTGCACATATTTTTTTTATTTAATTTTTTTTATTAAATGACATTCCGTTATAAATCCAGGTATCTGCTATAATTACACAGGTTTACAAGGTTTTCGACACGACCAAGTAAGAGTTGATCTAAAGGTAATATTTTGTGCTGAACTCAAATCCGCTATCCGTGTTTCGCTATCAGCTCTGGTTTTCGAGATATTACCGTTAGAAAGTGCCAACAAAACCCTTTTTGGCCATTTTTGGGGTTATATAACTATGCAAATTGATTTTTATCGTTTTTAATTGTACAGATTTCTGAAAGTACTAATCTTATACCCAGTTGCACCAAAATTCACTAAAAGCGGTTTTTGCTAAAATGGAGTTAAAATTTATCGGACAAATAAATTTATTTGGGTTGCACCAATCTCTTTCGCGCATCTTTTAGGTAAAATGCAGTTCTTGAACCATCCCTGGATTTTATCATATGTTTATTAAACTGAACGAAAAAATTTAACCAGTGCAAGTGAGATAGCAATAAGAAAAATGTGAATACACAATAAACAGAAACAAAGTATTCTGGTATTCTCATTAGATGCAGCCAATGCGCCATCTTGGTGTTTTTTTATTATTATTTTCCTTTTTTTCAGAGAAATTATGAAACTATTTAAATAGATACCAACTAACACTAAAATTTTTTCGACACACTCTTGGAAATTATGAAAAAATATTTTAAAGCGACGTCATCGAATTCAGAAAATGAATTTCTCTGTGAACCTGCACAGCTCTTCGACGTCTCGCCATTTTTTGGTTTAGTTCGTTATCAGATGAACACACGACCAGTCTATAATTTTTCTGGAATAATTTTTTTAATTAAGTAGTGAATTATAAATAGGAAACAAAATGCCTTCACCTGTTGTTTTCGTTATTTTAATTTGGAATTAACAACATTCCGTCAAATAAAATTGAATTATTTTGTTTGTAGGTAGTTAGATATGTTCGTTTAAACTTGCTTTTAAAATTTATCTGGATGAAAATGGAAGTTTAGTTTATTGGTTCGTTTATTGGCCTGTTAGATTTAGAAGTGGTTGGTGCAACCGATAAATGTCATTTTAAAATTAAACGAAGCAATAAATATTTAAAAGAGGGCGGTGCAACTGGCCATTAATCTTCAAAATTCAGCTTTAATCGTCCCAATATCTCCTTTACTTTTTGAGAAATCCTCAGTTGCATTTTGCAATATATTGTGAAGAGCAAGGAGAGTGACTTCACCAAGATTTAGAAAGAATAGAAAAAAGTTACAAAGGTTTTTTGGGATGATCGATGATGGTATGTTAAGTGACTATTATTGGTCTCTTGTACGTGAAACGGACCAAAATTTATATAAACTGGGTATTTCCATTACACTTTGTTTTAATTTGTAAGATTTACTTCAAATAAAAAAAAAGAAAGCTATGGTCAAAAACGGGTGATTTTTTAATTTATTTCCAAAATTTGAGCTGATAGCAAAAAATGGATTTCAGATTTGAAATCTACACTAAAAGCTCTTTTTAGAACATATTTTACCTGCTCCTATCGAAAACGACGTAAGACAAAGAGAAAGCATTTTTAAAATTAAATGTAGTCAGATGAGGACTTATAACTAATTTAATATCTCTCAAAAAGTAAAAAAGATATTGGAACGATTAACGCTGAAGTTTGAAGATTAAGGTTAATACTTTCAGAAATCTGTACAATTAAAAAAATAAAAATCAATTCACATAAGTACATAACCCCAAAAATTGCACTTTCTAACGGTAATATCTCGAAAACCAGATCTGATAGCGAAAAATGGATAACGGATTTGAGTTCAGCGTAAAAAAATACCCTTAGTACGACTCTTACTTTCACTTGTCGAAAAGTTAACCGTGTTATTGGAATTTTATTAATTTTATTAATTATGGAATTTTTTAATTTTTTCAAAGCTTTTTTTTTTTAAAATTCCATTTAAATATCAAGGTACTGTACCAGGGTTCTAGTAAAACAGAGTATAATGATTTACATATAAAAGAGACAGACATACTGATTTAGTTAAAACTGTTTTTGCTATTTTCTTTTGAAATACAGGAGAGTTTAAACTGTGTGAAGTTTTTTAAAGCCCCTTTTTCAAAATTCCGTAATAAATCCAAGTACTTCCACAGATGTTTTGTTTTAACAAAAAAGAGTATTAGGATTCACATAACGGAGAGGTGGGCATACATATGGCTTTTGTTAAAACTTTTTTGATTGTTTTTGAAATATATCGGAGCTTGTATGGAGTTTTCAAAGCCTTTTTTTTCAATATTCCATTATATATCCAGGTACTGCACAAGGCTTCTGCCAGATTTGTTTTCTAATGAAAAAGAGTATACAAATTTATATATCAGAGAGGCAGACATATTGCTTAAGTACAAAATTTTTTTTTCAAAATTAAATTAAAAAACTAGGAACTTCACCATTTGTCTGCCAATATCTTTTTTCAAATATAAAAATTAACAGGAAACACGTTTTATTTTATTTGAAAAGAAACAGTGAAACGTGAATGGAGATTTTTCCTTATGTGTTGTATCTCAAAATTCCGTTAAAAATCCAGGTGTTGCAACTGGTGTCTGAAAATTAATTTTTTTTTTTGTTATATTTACTATTTTTTATTAAAATATAAAAGACCTGAAGGTATAACTCCAAGATGTACTACACCCTTTGCCTGCCTTTACTATTTTTGAATAGAAACAACTTTAAAGTCTAACATATCAAAGGGGTGGACCTGGACATACTGCTATCACGTTTTGAGGTCGATTTTTTTGACTTTTCTTACCCTGTTGGAGTGCTCATTCCATGATCAAGAAGTCTAATAGAATGGCTCCACTTATTGCACAGAAATACCGTAAGCCTGCCGACCACTGGCTCTTAGACTATAATCATCGCATATGAAAACCATGACTGGTGGACACCCTATATATATTATCTAAGAGGGTGCGCGTCCAGGGCTACCAGTGATTTTTGTAAAAATTTATTTCCTGACCATATCATTACGAAGTTAGAATTTGCTAAGGAAAATAGAAGCTTACCATTACATTAATAGGTCATAGTTTCCGTATAGTTTACTAAAATATATGGAACTACCCAAAAAGTTTATGTCTGTCTTCTAATGTGTTGAATAACAAGTAAAGATTGCTCGTATTTCTTCTTTTTTCTGGAGCTCTGGGGGGGGTCATGACCCCCATGACCTCCCCCCTGGATCCGCCACTGCTACCAACTGCACATGCTCTCATGCGCGAGTAGATACATTTTACATGGGAAAGCAGTTTGATGTGTTCCATTTAAAAAAGCTGGCAAAGTACTTGCAAGTACTTCGCCACCTCCAAAGGAAAACGCCTATTAAAATCTATGTTGTGAGCGCATCCAGCAATCAGCTGTTCGAGAAAGAGAGAGAAATAAGTTGTTGGCTTGAAACACATGGCGTGCATGTCGACTAGAAGGCGATTTGATTTCTAACGATTTTTCTTTAGCAGACGCCACATGAATTCGATTTGCAAGTTATTTATTTAATAATAATAAAGTATATTATATAACTACGATTTTGCGTTAACTTTTAATTATATAATAGCCCAGTCAAATAAGCAAAAAAAAAGGCTCAACCTTGGAATGGGAGATAATAAGCTAGAAACTCGTGTATACCTTCATATTGGCGTTCTAAAAGCTGTCTCAAAAGTCACATGAAGTCTCGTGTCTGTAACGTCAGTTATTCAAGGTCAAATGTCACAAAAATCGGCTTTTCGCGATTATCTCGGTTTCTATGGTTTCAATGTGGTAACATCCATGATGAAAATTGTAGAGGTTAGGTTAGGTTAAATGGGGTGGTGGTACGAGAAGGTCGCATCACCTCACTCGGATCTCAATGGATCCATTGTGCTCCCCTGGGTGTAGGCAAGGTAGGTATAAGGAGGGGGAAGGAAATTGATTATTGGAAGCTTAGGTATGGGGGGCCTCCTTGAACAATCCTGAGTTCTGAGTGAATTTAAGGATGTTTCTTAGTGGCAAACACGAGACGTCGCCCAATTCGTCGAAAAAGTATTCTCCGAGGGCTGCCTTTCTAGTTCTGGCTAGGCTGGGGCATTCACAGAGGAAGTGAACTGAGCCCTCCTCCGCCTCTTCATCCTGACACCCTCTACATAAGTCAGATGAGCCGATGCCTATTCTACTTAAGTGGGTTCCCATTGTGTTGTGACCCGTTAGGATTCCAACCAATAGGGAGAGTTGAGGCCTGCTTAGCTTGAGTAAATACTTTGAAATATCCGGCCATAAGTTCCTCGAAATACGACAGGTATCAATTGTTGACCATCTATCGCTGGCAACTTTGAGAAAACTCTGGCAGATTCTTCTTTTTTCTTGCTCTAGTGGCATAAGAACCGAGCAGTCGGTTTGGCTCGGACCAAGAGATGACCCGTTTTTGGCCAGTTCATCTGCCATTTTGTTCCCGTATATGTCACGATGTCCTGGGAACTATCGAAGGGTAACTGTATTTGATGCGCTCAGTAATTTCAACTCATCACGACAGCGATCAACCAGTTTTGACTTTGTAACAAATGAGGTAATGGCTTTGATTGCCGCCTGGCTATCAATAAAAATGTCAATATTTTTGTTAACTAACTTTCATGTGTAAAGGCTCTTTGCAGCCTCACAAGAAGCTTTATTGATCTGTCCAGGGGTGGGTATACACCGAATAAATGCCTGACCCTACCCCTTCGTTAGTTTTTGAGCCGTCCGTGAAGACCGAAACATGATTATCGTTTATGACCCGGTTTTCCGTCCAGAGTGTCCTTGGGGGAGTATCTGTTAGGGCTACCGGATTAAAATCAATGTGCGGTAATGTGTAGTCTGTCTGAATATTTATGTCGGTAAATCTCATAATAGTTCTATGACCGTAAAGGCCCTTTTTCCAATGATTGCATTGTTGAAGTCGCAGAGCACTTCTGGCCGCCATCTCTTTCGTAAAAAGATCGAGTGGGGCTAGTGAGAGGAATGTTTCTAGGGCTGCAGTTGGTGTAGCTCTTATGGCACTGGTAGTACCTACACAACACATGCTAGTCTTTGAATTTTAGTCATGGTTCTAAGATTGGTTGCCTTATCCAAGGCTGGCCACCAAACCAAACATGCGTAAGTTAGGATTGGCCTTATTATGGCTGTGTACATCCAATGAATGGTTTTAGGGCTTGGACCCCATCTTTTACCGAAGATTCTACTGCAAGTATAGAATGCTATTGATGCTTTTTTTTCTCTTTCCTTTATGTTTTCTTTCCAGTTGAGTTTACGATCAATAATCAGACCAAGATATTTTGCCGTTCCAGTTATATGGAGCGGTGTCCCATTTATGGTAGGGGGGTTTATATTTGGAATGTTGCGTTTTCTTGTAAACAGAACTAGTTCCGTCTTGAGTGGGTTGACATTAAGTCCACAGCTTTTGGCCCAGTGATTGAGCTTGTTAAGGGATGTTTGTAGGAGGTCGCACAGTATGGGGAAAAATTTCCCTGAGGCCATAATTACAATATCATCAGCGTATGCCACGACTTTTACCCCGCTGAGACTGAGATTAACCAGGATCTGATTAACGACCAGAAGCCAGAGCAAGGAAGATAAGACCCCTCCCTGTGGAGTACCCCTACACGTCCTTACTTTAAGCTTACTATGACCCATTTGTGCATTTACAAGTCTCGACTGAAGCATGGAGTCAATCCAATTTGAGAGCCTTGGATCGATACCTATCGAGTCTAGGGCTTGTCGAATTGAAATGTTTTCAACATTATTGAAGGCCCCTTCTATGTCAGGGAATGCTCCCAAAGTAAATTCCTTGAATTCTATTGATTTCTCAATTGTGCTTACCACCTCATGAAGTGCTGTCTCAACAGATTTGCCCTTCATGTAAGCATGTTGAGCCTGCGAGAGAACATTTCCATTAAGCTTTAAGCGTATGTGAGTTTCTATAAGTCTTTCTAAGGTTTTAAGAAGAAAAGAGGATAGGCTTATTGGCCTGAAATCTTTTGGTTCAGTGTGGGTGGGCTTGCCAGCTTTGGGAATGAATATGACATCAAAGGGCACGGTAGTGCCCAGTCAAGTTCGCGGCACTACACCCTTTTTACAGGAACAAACTTAGGCGATTTTCAAACCCCCTCTAACTTCAGTACCAATAAAGTCAGAAACTTCAAATTCGCAGTATTTGCTAGGCTGATCAAACACAGGTGGCTCACCAAATTTCAACTCTATAGCACTAGTAGTTCCCAAGATATGGGACTTCAAAAATCGAAAAAACCGTAACTGGCTGACTGATTCACTGACTCACTGACTCACTGACAGATCATCAAAATTATGGAGCACTTCCCGACATCGTAGAAACTTGAAATTTCGCACAACGGTAGGCCTTGTGGTACATACAAAGGAAAAAATCGAAAATGTGCTATTTTTTATTCAGGGGGCGTGGCATCCACCCACTTTCTTAAATATTCTATAAATTATATGGAGCACTTCCGATTGTTGTAGAACGATGAAAATTGGTAGGTCGGTAGGGCTTAAGGTACTTAGAAAGAAAAAATTGAAAAATTGGAATTTTGCATTCAGGGGGCGTGGCATCCACCCACATTCTTTAAAATTCTTATAAATTATATGGAGCACTTCCGATTGTTGTAGAACGATGAAAATTGGTAGGTCGGTAGGACTTGAAGTACTTAGAAAGGAAAAAATCGAAAATTTGGAATTGTCCATTCAGGGGGGGGTGCCATCCACCCACTTTATCAGAATTGCTATTATTTGTATGGAGCACTTTCAGTTGTCGTAGAATTATGAAACTTTGTAGAGCGGTAGGGCTTGACTTTCACCTGGCAAAATAAGTCTTTGCAAAAAGGAGTGAAATCACAACAAAAACATAAATGTTAAAAATGGAGCCAAGTTCTTATGTGCACAAGAAACCTGTGCGTAAAAAGCCAGCCAAAAAAAGTAATGAGATCTAAAATATATGCCAAGTTTTAAGTTCATGAAGTTCAATATCAAATATCTTAAGTAGAGTAATATCGAAACATTTCCAAATCATGACAGAAATTTGGTAATTAATGATTACTGATTAAAATTTGGTGGATTTACTTGGCAAGTTTTCTCTTAAATACTTACTTAATCACAAATTTAAAATGTATGAAAACTTGACCAGTGAACCCACCAAATTTTAATCAGTAATCATTAATTACCAAATTTCTGTCATGATTTGGAATTGTTTCGATATTACTCTACTTAAGATATTTGATATTGAACTTCATGAACTTAAAACTTGGCATATATTTTAGATCTCATTACTTTTTTTGGCTGACTTTTTACGCACAGGTTTCTTGTGCACATAAGAACTTGGCTCCTTTTTTAACATTTATGTTTTTGTTGTGATTGACTTCTCTCCAACTAGAGGGAATATAGGTGATGTTTAGACAGCCCCTAAATATTTCCACCAGATTCGGAACTACTATGTCTTTAGAGCTTTGGAGCATAACTGGAAGAATTCCATCAGGCCCTGCAGACTTGTATGCTGAGAAAGACTCAATGGCCCATGCCACCTTCTTACTATCTACTATTTGATTACCAATGTTGTTAGAGATTTCACAAATGGTAGGGCCTCTGTCCCCAGGAGGAGTGTCAACGACACATCCTGGGAAGTGAGTGCTCATAAGTGATTCTAAAGTCTCAGAGCAGGAGTCTGTCCAGGTATTATCCGGTCTTTTAAGAAAGCCCGGAGCAGCATGAACTTTAGACATGACTTTCCTAAGCCTAGCAGCATCATTTTTAGACTCTATGTCTGTACAGAATTTTGCCAGGCTGCTCTTTTTGCATAAGTTGTTCGGTTTTTGTATTCTCTTTTACTGATCTTGAACAAGTCCCAATCAGTAGGTTCGTTACTATATTTTGCTCTATTAAAAAGCCTCCTTGAATTTTTCCGGAGGATGGATAGTTCCTTGGACCACCATACGGGGTTGAGCTTTCTCTTTCCTTTGGTTATGGGGCAAGAACTTTCGTAAGCAATGTGAATTGCTGACGTTAGTTCACTGACATTTTTTTCAATATCTGAGCTGCTTAGCATAGGTCGATTTTCATAGGGGCCCAAAGATAAGGCCATTCTTGTATTGAAGGCTTCCCAGTTGGTTTTCCTGGGGTTTCTATAGGGCTTTGGATTATCTAAGTTGTGTTCTAATTGGAATGTTATCATTCTATGGTCTGAGAATGTAACATTACTTGAGACTTTCCAGTTACTGATTGCAATGGAATCAGAGTTAGTGGAAAGTGTCACGTCGAGCACTTCTCTTCTACTTCTAGCAATGAATGTTGGTTCATTACCTCTATTTAAAATCAAAAAATTGTTCTTAATTATAAATTCAAAAAGTGACTCACCTCTTGCATTGGTATCAGAACTACCCCACTGTAGATGATGGGCATTTGCGTCGCAGCATGCTATCAGGTCCCAGCCGTTCCTACCTGTTGTTATAGCGAGGTCTTCAAAGGCATGTGATGGAGGTGGCGTCGCACAGTGGGGAAAACGTGGAAAAAATTCAATTTTCAAAAGTATCAATTTTTATGTTTCATTATTCGTTTCTTATAGTAAAATAGTTGTTAAATCAAGAAATGATAACCGTTTGCAGATAAAATATATGTAAGCCCGGAGTTTATCATCCAAAGTTGAAAATGAGGAGAAATAGATAAAATCAGGGGTGGTTTTCGAACGATCCGTTTACACTAAATTCTTAAATTTTTTTAATGATTCTTCTATTTATGGGATTAAGATATACCAATAAGTAATACTAATACTTTTACTGAGCGGGAAAAATTATATAAGAAATATTTGAAGAGAAAAACACCCAAAATTAGCGATTATTTTTAGTCTCATAAAGTTTTAAGTACTAGCGCCATTTGCCGCCAAGGTCCCGTTGCTTTTGGCGGATAGTGTAGAGTGTAAGGAACAATTTCCAGCAAAGAACGCATCCTGAACCGTCCGGATTCAATTTTCAGGGGAATTTGAAGTGCGGGAAAGTCATACACTAAAACAAAAAAATTAGAGTAAAAATTAAGATATTGATGTTTTAAGCTAGGGGCCCTAAAATATTGGTAAATATGAAATATTTTGTTTTATATTTTACTACATATTTAGAATCCATTTTTAACAATTTAACGTCAAAATAATAATAAGAAGGGTTTTATATAAGAATAATTTGGAAAGTTACGATGTCACATCGTAGTTTTTATTCAACAATATAATAATGTGTAATATGATAATCAGTAATATTTCTTCATTAAAACTCACTGTCAAAATTAAATTTTACAAAGTTTGGTAGTTAAAATTACGATATACACATGTATGTAAATATATAAAATAATAAATACCGTTAACCCTTAATAACTTGATAATAACTATTTCAAAGGTCAACTTAACTGTCAGTTTCATTCTTCGTTTGTTAGTTAATCCACATAGTAACGCTCTCAGGTGTTATTTCGATAGCTTATTCAGTTTAAGTGGATTTAATTTTAAAAAAGAAGAGACATTTAAGCGAAAAAAAGCTTTAATATATTTTTAGTGATTATACCAAACATTTTTTTATTGAAATTCAATTCGCGATAGGTACCGTGATATTCTTCGTCATAAGTTCCGTAATTGGTTGAAGGATACATTCCAAGTTAAACTGGTAAGTAATAATAATGTTGACGCTGAGGTATCGTGTACTAGACATAGTGGAAGCCCAGTTAATGACTATGAAGAATGCTGCGATCTCAGCAAGACACTTATTCTATTTTCATTAATTTTCTAACTTTCTCTTCAGAAAGCAATGCACAAAACGATTCAAAGAGCGAGAACTCCCCAAGGTTGGTTATATAAATTTTTGTGTGGGTGTGTCAGTGACTGTAAATTTTCTGTAATAATTCCTTATACTGTTCTTTGTTATGTCTCAGAATTTAATGGAAATGAATAATGTATGTAGTTCAGATTTTATCGAATTAAGACTGGTTCCATACAAAAAGTCGAAAAACGCCCACAAAATGGGCGTTGTAAGAACTTTGCTAGTCCAATTTCCAAAAAAAATAGTTTTTCAAGGTTTAGTTAACATCCAAATTTGTAACAATTTTAACGAAAAATTACTTTTTTTTTAAGTAGGCGTGGCAGTGGGCGGAAATTTATTGTATTGGTTCTTCGTCTTAATAGCTATCAAGCCTGAAAATTTCATCAAAATCGGTATGGTGGTTAAGTTTTTAGGGAATTTTTTCCACTCTCCCATACAAGGTGCCCCACTGTGCGTCGGTTCGTCGCCTGGCATGTAAGCGGAGGCTAAGATCAGGGGCGGTCCCTTTCGCACTTCACTGCTGTAATGTCTCTACTACAATGGGGAGATAAGAGAAAGAGATTTAGATTCTTTTTCGCTACTATGCAGGTGCGATAGTTACCTTCTAGAGGCTCTTGTTTGAAGTACAGGGTATACTCTTTGGACCTAAGTCCGCATATTTGGCCACTGTTAATCCATGGCTCCTGTGCCAGGGCAATGTCAACGTTTTCTTTCAATAGATAGGAGGTTAAGGTGGCAGAGGCCAACTTACTGTGCTGTAGATTTAGTTGTAGCACTTTCATC
This sequence comes from Dasysyrphus tricinctus, assembly GCA_963921185.1. Lineage (NCBI taxonomy): Eukaryota > Metazoa > Arthropoda > Insecta > Diptera > Syrphidae > Dasysyrphus > Dasysyrphus tricinctus. The sequence goes on along the minus strand of OY992530.1, from coordinate 101,548,885 downwards.
ATTTTTTTCTTTATTTTGTAAGTTGACAACCGTTACCGGTCTCACCTTTACCTCATTTATGCCGATACAAAGCTTATACCCTCTAGATGGAAGCAGAGCCATCGTTTCATGGTTGAGCATGAGAATAGCTTCCTGGCCTGTTTTGGTAGGCTCTTCCATCTACATGACCTGCCAATCGGCGTTCGGAAGGTCAGGATTGAGTCTTCTTAGGAAGTTCAATAGCCTTTCCTTCGTCATGCGCGGGCCCGGGATATTTATTTGGACTTTGGGTCTGGTGGTAGGTCATTTTTGAATGCTACTTTTAGGGTTGTCCCTTCAAGCAAGTCTTTCATTTCTTCAATCTTCCTTCTAAGCCAGTTAAGAGTGTATTCATCACGGTACGTGAGAATCTTAAACCCTTTGAACGTCGACAAAGGCCCGAATTTTGGCAAAGTGTTGGTAGAGGAGAGCACTTCGTCGCTTACGCGATCAAGCAACTTTTCCTCCACCTGAGCCCACTGCTCATCACTCAGCTTTCTATCCGAGCTCCCTTCATTGATAACGGCCACCTGAAGGCTCTCTTTTATCAAATCAGCTAGCGTGCCTGCATTATTTGCGGTCTTAGGCTTCTTATTTGCTGTAATCGGAGGGGGAGTCGAGTCATTGTGCCTGTTTCTTTTCCTATGACTACTTGGATCAGCGTTATCGACCCTTGAGTGTTTCGGACCACTGAAAGTAAGTCTTCCAGAGATCGTTCGCACCTGTGGGTTGCTGCCTTTCGTCGTCTGGGAAGAGGAGGCACCCTGGTCTTTAATTTCTTTGTTGCTGTCATCCGCTTTAGGTCCGAATGGGGGCTTGTTATTGGCCTCTAGTTTTGCTAGAAGCTTTTGGGCCCAGCTCAATCTTTTCCAGTCTCGCAGATTAAGCTTCTTTGGGTCGCATTGGCCATACCTTCGTACGGCTCTCCTGGCATTCTCGATCCTTTAGTATTCCGGATCCTGTTTCCCTTCCTTGTTCTGCTTATTAGGATGCACCAGTTTCTCCTTGATCGGGTTTGGCCCATGCGGGCTTCGACCTTCGGAGGTGGTATTCAGCAAGGTGCTAGAACACCCTGCGCCATCCGCGCAGACTTCGGTTAGTACGCTGAATCCGGAACCTTTGGGAGTCGAGGTGACATTGGCACCCGACAATGTCAGGGTTTTGGCCAAAGATTCGCCTTGGGAGTGTTTGTTCCGCTGTCCCATAGCAGGGTTTTCAGCCACCGTGACATCTGCGTTCGAGCTGTCTGAGCTGGCGAATGATTGATAGTTATCTTCGAGGAGTGTATAAGAAAAAAAAAAAAAAAAAAAAAAAATTGTAGAGCATTAAATTATCTACAAACTGTCTTGTAATTGTTTTTTCATGCGCTCAAGCGTTCTTGATATAGAGCTCGGAAACCACGTAGAGCACAGTCATACATACTGTAATGCAAGGTCAACCGTGAATCTCGGTGAATAATACCTTGTTTGAAGTTATTGACTATAAAATAATAAGTTATGAACTATAAATAATTTGTATTGTTTACTTGTTAATACATTGTATTTAATAACATTTTACATATATCTTGAACTTGATTTAATACATTGTATTGAATAACATTTTAAATAGATCTATAATAATTTAAAGAGCCAAAGTATTAGTTTTCATCTTCATCGTCATCTTCCGGGCGTTCGAAAATTTCTGTTTCACTGTCACCAACTTCGTTGTCCTGAATCGATGTTTCCAGGCCTTCTAAAATTTCCTGGTCAAATGCACTCTCTTCTCCGGGTTCGCTTTAAAATGAAACAGCATTAAGGCTAGCTTTCACATTACACTGGCCACAAGCTAAAGTGCATTGCAAACCCCGACTTTTTGCAACCGCAGCGTGGACCACATCCATTCTTGCAATTACAAAATATACTATTTAGTAATTCATCTGGAGCTGGTATTAATATTGTTGTCATTGGCTCCAGGTATATTCATTAGTCGGCATATTTGCGAAATTCGCAATCGGCAAAAATGCTCTTTTCATTATTTTTTTTTTTTTCAAATTAAGCTGCGTTGATTTGCCGATTCTTGAATTAGTCGGCATATTTGCGAAATTCGCAATCGCCAAAAATTCTCGTTTTATTAATTTTTTTTTTTCAAATTAAGCTTCGTTGATTTGCCGATTCTTGAATTAGTCGGCATATTTGCGAAATTCGCAATCAGCAAAAATGCTCGTTGTATTAAATTTTTTTCAAATTAATATTCGTTGATTTGCCAACTCTTGAATTAGTCGGCATATTTGCGAAATTCGCAATCGCCAAAAATGACCGTTTTAATAATTTTTTTTTGAATGAAGCTTCGTTGATATGCCGACTTTTGAATTAGTCGGCAAATTTCCGACATCCGCAATCGGCAAAAATGCTTAGGTTCGTTTTATTCATAATTGTTTGCAAATGAAGCTTCGCTGATTTGCCGACTCTTTAATTATTCGGCACATTTCCAAAATCTGCAATCGGAAAAAATGTCGATTTGCATAGGTACATTTAAAAGTTTAAAAACCTAAATATAATGAAAATACAAACTTACTTTTTTTAACTTTTTCCGAAAAATATTGTAAAATTTCTGTTTTTTTTTTTTTTTTTTAATTGCTTGAATTTGCCGACTCTTGAAAAGCGTGGGGGGTGGTACACCCCCCCCCTCGCTACGCCCCTGAATCCAGGTTTAATATTCTGGGATTGAATGGCAGATTTCTTATGTTAAAGAAATAAATTTCTTACTACAAATAAAATAATTTTTTTTTGATGTTCCGTTTTGAAGCTAGGAAAGTAAGTTTCAGACAACGATGTAAACTAGACCAAAGTGATACTAACAAATTCGATTTATGCTTTCTTCAATGAACCTACATCATATTATACGCCCCCACATAAAGCACTACCATGAGTGTTTGTATTAAGTCTGTGAAAACATCATTTCAACCGATAAACATCTCTCAAATGCTCAGCAAGCTTCATACACTTTCTGAGTATTAAATTGCCATATTTGTCATCGTGATCATCAAAACGTTTGGATATACCCCCACCAATGGTAAGTGCATCATTGAAAAGCCTATACCACTCAATCCTTTCAACTAAACATCATTATAACCGAAAGCAACTCGACCAGAGAAATATTTATGGTCAAGGCTACCACCATCTTCTTCGTCTGTGGCTTGGTCCTGCTTTTATGTTTTTCTCCCACAGTTTCACCAAAGTATTGTGCTTGTGCCCCATATGATGTGGTTGCACTGAGAAATTAATGAACATTTGGCTCAGTCATGTGTGTGTTTTGTGACCAACCAAAGTCAAATATCCTTGCATGGCCTCTGCCTGCATTCCAATAAAATAATACATTCCTCGCGTATCGTTCTTCTGATGTGTGAAGGAGTTTGGGGCCATTCGTTGGCCTATATCGACTTTTCGACCAGAGCATCACACACACCCCAACTCCAGACAGATCATAATAATTTGTTAGTTTGCATGGCACGTTTGTGGCTTAAGTTACATCCAAATAATTTCCATCGTAATTTGATGGCAACATCTGTCAGAAAACGCATTCATAAACGAATTTAAAATTCGCTTTGCACTCGTGACGGACAGGAGCCAGGACTACACGGGTGTAAGGACGACGAATGATGAGTTTTTGTTGGAGCAGGCATGTGGCAAATTTATTCGATTCAATAAAGTGAATGAACACACATGTGTTATGCATGGAATTAGGAATGAAAAGGATTTACGTATACCTTGCAAAGCTTGTAAACTTGTAAATATGTAACTAGTGACCTCAAAAAAAAGTTTAAAAAAAAAAAAAAATGCAGAATAAAAAATGAAAAATGTTGGTAACGTGAATGCTTTGTAAATTGATGCTGCGAATAATAATTTATTCATTGCTATGACCAAATACAGTAATAAATAAAAATTAAAAGTGTTTATTAAATTAAATACCAAATAAATTATTGAAAAGTAAGTACGTCACATACCTATTTACACCTACACACCTTAATATATAAAATATTCCAAATAATTTACATTCCATTAAGATTCAAATTAATTTAGATACTTTGGTTGAGCTAAAGCTGAGCCGTAACTATTGGGTAGTATGCATCCCAATAGAAAAGGTAAAAAAAAGAAAGCAATTTCTAAAACTTTTTAATAAATTAAAGGTTTACAATTTTTACTGAATTTTGTATCCATAGAAAAAAGTTCTAACGGCATGCATAAATCTGTCCTTGTTTTTCGTTTTAAAGCTTTAAGTATTTTTCATATTTTTTTTTCTATTTTTTTTCCAACCTACATGGTTGCGATTGGTAATGTTCAAAGGGTAGACACGGTGCATTCAAGAAGACACAAGCATCCACAAGCTTTTTTTAAAAGCGAACCTCTGTCTATCAACTCCCACTCTCTCCTTCTCGTGGTGAACATCGAAGATGGGGTTCCAATCCCTGTGAACGGACTTAAGAGGCAGCAAATGAGAGAGGGGGAGGAGTGTTCCCACTAAGGCACTTCTCCTTTATCCAGGTGGCAGCGGAATCAACGGTGGCGTCTACAGTTCCACAAAGGTTGAACTACTTGGCGAACACCTTATACGGGCTACTACGACATATTCGGATCTCAGGCCTATAAGGACCGGTTAATCCGTCTCCCCGCACATGGAGCTATATTGTAAGGGTCTGGTCCTCCAGGTTGGGGGCCGTGCCGTCAGGGTGACTCCCCGGCCACGTAAAGCTATTTAGTTGCGAAGCAACAACGAGCCTCGGTTACGGACGTATTTACTGATGAAGAACCTAGCAAACGAAATATGGACAACGAACTTCGGATCTGCACGTGGAATGCTCTGTCTCTCTATATACCACGTGCAGTCGAACATTTAGCGGAGGCCCTAGACTGACACAAAGCAGACATCACCGCCATCCAAGAAGTGCGATGGGATGGGCCGGGCAAAAGAAAACTGAAAGACTGCGATATCTACTACGGAGACTGTTACCGACCACAAGGGCCACGTCTTTTTGGATGTGGATTTGTTGTTAGAGGCAGACTTAGGCAAGAAGTCTTGAGTTTCGCATCAAGGCTTCGTTTGCAAACATCAGCCTCATATACGCGCATGCTCCCACAGAGGAGAAAGATGACGACACCAAGGACGCGTTCTACGAGCTCCTGGACAAGACATATGAGCAATGCACTAGCTATGACATTAAAATTGTCTTGGGTGCTTTTAATGCCAAGCTACGAAAAGAAGACGTCTTTGGTAGCACAATCGGAAGATATAGCATACATGACACCACTTCCGATAACGGACTCAGGCTTATCGACTTTGCTGCGGGGCGAAAGTTTATGGTAGCTAGTATGCAGTTCCGGCATCTCGATATACACGTATTCCTGGTCAATCAACCTCCAACCAGATTGACCACATTGCAATCGACGAAAAGCACTCTTGCAGTATCAAGTATTTCCAAACGTTCTATGGAGCCAACGTTGACTCGGACCACAACCTCATTGTAGCCAAGGTAATGCTACGGATATCCAGACCAAAACCAAAACAGGAAAATATTGTGAGAAAATTTGACGTCGGACGGCTACAGTCGCAAGAAATCACCAGATCCTTTTCTGATCGAGTCTCTCGCACCCTCTTAAATAGTCCTATACCACCAACTGCAAGTATCGAGAACTAGTGGAAGAATTGCCAAGAAGCTATCAGATATGTCGCCTCTGACAAGCTGGGCCTTGCACGACCATCGCAGTGAAACCCCTGGTTCGACGAAGAATGCCGGCAAGTACATGCAGCCAAATAACAGACAAACACAGCGGCGATGCATAGAAGAACAAGAGCTGCTCACGAGCCCTACGAGCAGAAGAGGAGAGAGGAATACAAGCTTCTTAGTAGGAAAAATAAAGAGCATGAGAAGTGCGCGATCGAGGAAATAGAGGGATGCAAGTTCGGAAGTCTTACCAAAAAGTAAAAAGAACCTCCTAGGGTTACAAGACCCGCACCGAATCCTGGAAAGATGATCAGGGGAACATCGTGGTAGAATCGCAGTCAGTGCTTAGGATGTGGAAAAATCATTTCTGCAAATGGTATAACGGCGATGACGAACCTAACTTCGCTACTATACAGATTGCACCATTCAACCTGGACGACGACGTAGGCCAACAGTTTTGTCCACCCGATCTCGACGAAGTAAAGATAGCTACATCCAAACTTAAGTCCAATAAAGCAGCTGAAGCTGATGGCTTTGCGGCTGAGGTAGTCAAAGCGGCTGGTGATGAATTGGCTAGGAGTATGCACCAGCTCATCTGCGAAATATGGTAGCAGGAAAGCATGCCCGATGAATGGAACTTTGTATTATTTGCCCGATCCTCAAGAACGGCGATGCTCTGGACTGCACCAACTACAGAGGCATAAGTCTTCTTCATATCGCCTCAATATCTTCTCTGCCATACTTTGTGAACACCTGAAGCCATTCGTCAACAGCCTGATAGGTCCATATCAGTGTAGCTTTAGGCCAGGGAAGGCCACCATCGACCAAATACTCGCACGACGGCAGATCTTGGAAAAAACCCAGGAGTTTCAAATCAATACCCACCACCTTTCTATCGGTTTTAGAGCTGCATATGACAGCATCTATAGAGACGAGCTATATAGAGCAATGTCTAGCTTTGGCATCACTGCCAAACTCGTACGTTTGTGCAGAATAACGCTGGAGAATGCACGGCGCTCCATCAAGGTCAGCAAAGACCTCACCGACACCTTTGATGTCAAAAAAGGCTTAAGGCAAGGCAACACACTGTCATGCGACTTCTTCAACATAGTTCTTGAAAGAATAGTGCAAAACTCTCATGTTAACACTAGAGGCACAACCTTTCAAAAGTCCGTCCAATCACTCGCTTACGCTGACGACATTGACATAATCGGACGAACAAAGCGAGATATCAGTGGTGCTTTCGTGAATATTGCGAAAGAAGCCAAGAAGATGGGGTTAACGGTGAACGAAAACGCAAAACGAAATATATGCTTTCAACAAGAAAGGACACCCAACAGGGACACGTCCCGAACAGAACGTCACTATAGACAGCTATAATTTTGGAGAGGTCAGAGACTTTGTCTACCTATGATTCGCTATAAGCTCAACGAACGATACCAGTGCTGAGATCAAACGAAGAATTACTCTTGCCAATCACTCTTTCGTTGCGCTAAGAAGGCATTTGAGGAACAAAGCCCTCTCTCGAGCAACTAAACTGTCCCTGTATAAGACGATTATCAGGCTGGTCTTAATGTATGGTGCAGAGGCATGGACACAATTAATGATGGATGAGAACGTGTTAGGCTGTTTTGAGAGAAAAATTCTCCGGGTGATTTTGGGTTCTGTCTGCATAGATGGGGAATAGAGAAGAAGATACAACAGCACACTGTGGGCTATACAGCGACACCGACTTAGCCACAAAAGTGAAAAGCCAACGACTGAGATGGCTGGGTCACCTAGAGCGAATAAACACTAATGCTCTGGCCCAGAAAGTCTTTGAATCCAACCTTGTGGGACAGCGCAGTAGAGGTGAACAGCGTAAAAGTTGGCGCACGCAAGTGGAAGAGGACCTCAACCAACTTGGCGTGCGAAACTGAAGACAGCTAGCTAGAAACCGAGCCGGCTGGAAGAAGCTTGTTGGTTGAGGCCCTGATCCACCCCGGACTGTAGCGCCACCTTAAGTAAATATGAGTGGTACTTGCATCAATCAAACTAAACAACTTTCAGTTCTGTATGTGCATCACAGCCAATTTTTTATCAAATGTCCACATATTCAGTGTAGCCAAACATTTTTTTTAAATTTTATTTAAGCTTAATTCAAGCATATATGAATCTTAAAACTCAACATCAAAATTCTTAAAACTACAATAATATAAAGATAATAGTAATTATAGAATATGAAGAAAATTTGAAAATAAATTCTTCTGTTTAAGTGGAGTGACTGAATATTTATAATTCAAGTTAAAAGTTCAAGTGAGCTCAACTATCGTACCTGGGCGAAACGCAATTATGGAGTTGAGCTCACTTGAACTTTTAACTTGAATTATAGATAATAGTAATGGATAAATAGGGTGGAATGTCAGGGATGGATAGTTATTGGGGACCAATCTTGAGGGCAGTTTTTAAGGAAATTTAATCGAAAACAGTTGAGTTGTTGGCTTTTCCCTGCATTCTTGTGAGAGGTTCATTTTGGCCGTATTCTGTTCGGTGGAAGGGTATCGAAAAGAGTGGGATAGATCTAAGACTACGTTGATTTGAGTTCCACTTTAATTTTCGAAATAAATCTACGCAATCAATTCCTCCAGTTAATAACTGGTGTAAGGAAAGTAGGTCGGCATTGTCACGACGATCGCTAAGGGTTTGTAAATTTATCAGTTTAATTCGGTTTTCGTAAGGAGGGAGTATAAATGGGTCGTCCCATCCGAGGCCGCGCAGGGAAAATCTAATAAATCTACGTTGAACGGCTTCAAGACGCTGAATGTGGACATGGTGATAAGGGGACCAGACCTGAGAGGCATATTCAAGCAGATTAGCCCTGTTGATAATGGAATCATAATGAGCTCGGAGACTAAGCTGATTGTCACAAATAACCCCTAAGTCATGAATAGAGGCGACAACTGAAACTTGTTCATTATTCAAAAAGTAGTAACGCTGTGGAAAAGGTGGGCGTTTCCTTGAGTAAGTGATGGCTTGACACTTGTTAAGGTTAAGCTCAAGAAAATTATGTTGACACCAAGTAAAAAAATGATTTAAATCTTTTTGTTGTGACTCAGCATCTGCAGTGCATGAAATCTGTTTAGAAATACGCATATCATAAGCATAAATTTCCAAGTTGGATCCTTCTAAAATACGCTCAACGTCGTTGACACTTAACAAGAAGAGCAGAGGGCTAAGGTAACTCCCTTGTGGGACACCTGATGTTGATTATATAGGGTAAAACCCCTGAACGAAACTGTATATAGACGATTGTTTAAATAGGATTGAACCCAAGATATGCACAGTGATGGGAATCCGTATGATTTCAATTTGAAAATAATTACATTGTGCGAAATTTTATCAAATGCTTTGCTAAAATCAGTTGCAATTGCATCAATTTCATGACCAAATTCCATAGCACAGATAGTTTTGGATACGAATTCAGTGAGATTAGATGTTGTTGATCTACCTTTGAGAAAGCCGTGTTGTTTATCTGAAAAGAGTAATTTGCAATGAAGAAGTATATTATCATGAACTATACTCTCAAATAATTTAATATTGCATGAAAGTTTAGAAATCGGTCTGTAGTTTGAGACATCGCTTTTAGATCCTATTTTATGGATAGGAATAATGAAAGAGTCTTTCCATAAATTCGGAAACACTCCCCTAGAAATAGATAGTTGAAATATCGCCGTTAGTGGTTGACTTAGTTTTGAAATGAACTTCTTAAGAACAATAGGAGGGATCCCGTCAGGACCCGACGAGAAATCATCTTTGAGCAGACGAATTTTCTGAATCACTGACGATTGATATATGTTAATCGATGCAAGTGAGGTCTGGATACAGCCATTCATATAAGTAAAGAAGTTAAGATCTAATTCAGAATTACAAGAAGGAAACGCTTGACCAAAGAAATCAGCGAAATAGTTGGATATAATTTTAGGATCCGCGGATGAGGCATTGGAGTATCTCAAAGTTGAGGGATAGCCATCGGACCTTTTTTTAGAGTTAATAAATTGAAAAAAGTGCCTTGGGTTCGAGATAAGATCAGATTGAGTTTTAGCAAGATAGTTTGAGTAGAGAGATTCACACAAGGTGGAAAAATTATTGTATGCGGAAACATAGTTGGAAAAATCTTGATCTGACTTTGACCTGAGAAATGTTTTCCATAATTTATTTCTTTTATTACGAAGCAGGCGAAGTTCTTTGTTATTCCATGAAGGAGAGGTTGTGATATTCTTTTGAGGAAGGAGTGGAATAGATTGTGAAAAGCAGTTTTGTAATTGAGTATAAAAGGTGATTATAATTGCGTCGATATTCGAATCACTCGACGTAAAGTCGAAGTTTAGTTATCCAATAAGTTAATTTAATTTATCGAAATCTGCTTTACGGAAATTATATTTTTGCGATGTGAAGGAGTAGGGTAGGATATTAATGCACTCAAAGGCAAAGGTAATTGCAAAAGGTGGATGATGATTGTCGAGCTTTGAGAGTATATGACTATTTTCAATAACTTCATTATTCTGAGCATCAGTTGAAAAAACCAAATCGAATTGTCTTTCCAAATAATTCTTTACTCCACTAGTCTGGGCGAGATTTGAAGACAAAAGTCTATCAACAAATAAGATTTCTTTTTCAGAGGTTGCATTGCAGGGGACATAATGGGTATTATCATCTGAATTATCCCATACTAGCCGGGGAAGATTGAAATCGCCAACTACAATTAGGTCATCTTCATTGTCGATGAGATCGACCAAAAAATCGATTGCATCTAATAGTAGTTGATAAGTACCTGTAGGTTGGGAGGGGGATATATAGCAGCATAATATAGATAAAGGAAACGCTTGGATACACGAACCTTTACACAAATGACTTCAAGGTTTAATACATTTGGTATGTAAAACAGCGATGAGTCAAATTTGAATTTTATGGCCAGAAGAACACCACGTCCTGATGAGGAGTTATTCGATAACTCGTCAGTACGACTTTCATCAGTAACTATAGAACATCCTTACGATAGACACTGAAATCAGAGGTAAAAAGTTCACTGTTGTAAAAGTCAGGCGTAAGATTGGTTTCAGTAAGGGCAAAGACATCGAAAGGAAGTTTTTGGCAGTTTAAGTAGACGTTTGAAGATTTCGTGCGTAGACCCCTGAAATTTTGATAATAGATAATTATTAACTTCGGTTTTGAAGGGTGAGGATTAGGCACGGAAAAGGTAATTTGTTCTTTGCTGATTTTTATGTTTGGAATCGACATATGAAGCATAAGCAGCTAAATCATTTTGTACGTCGGTAGACGTTAAGTTAAAAGTTTAGAGAAATAGCTCGAATATTTTCAACAGCTCACTGGTGTTAGTTGAAAGACCTTCCTGATTGTGTAGTCATTTAAATTAGCTAATACAGAATACTGTAAGTTCGTACGCAGTTTTGACATTTTACAGTGAATCTCATTCTGTGCAAAATGCTAAGACCTAATTTTTTTTGAAATTCAACAAATAAGCAAAATGTCAACGTGTCATTACATTTCAAATAAATTAGAAATAATGCAAGCTGATAACCTTAATTTCTATGATTAGAGACTCTGAGATTAAGTAAACCGTAAAGAAGCTTAAATTAAAAAAGAAATGCCTACTGCTCATCAAAATAAAAAAAATATATTTATAAATAAAAACTACATATGTCTATTTTAAACTTCAATAAACAACTATTAATCTTTATGACAAGTTATTTAAAATATAAGCTGCATCAAACTGACAAAACTCCTTAGAGCATAAACATTTCTGCTGGAAATTAAAAATGATAATCATCGTCATCATCATCTCTGTATAGTAGATACAAGTAGTATATTAGTACAAGGCAACACAAATGTTTCATTATCATCAAACGACAAGGACTCCACAGTGTGCACCATGAAGCACATAATAAATGTGCACAACAAAACTAATTCTTTTCTATTTTGCCTCAAAACAAGGACTCATCCGCAAATCCTTGTAGAAATAACAATAAACAACCTCGTGTAACAATTAGCATAAATAAAAGCCGAACACTATTCACGCAGACATGCCCTTTAAGGACGACACATCCCGCATCACAACAAGCCGAAGCCATATCTCAGAGGCAACCCAGAATGTTGGTTTTTGTATATTTTGTTGTTTTGTGCTGTCGTAGGGTTTTGTTTTGGTTGTTGATGCGAATCCGCATTTTTTGACTGTGATGTGACAATATAACAATGTGCCAATGTGGCAACACAGCCGACGGCCGTCCGGTCGTCTGTCCTTGTCGACTTGTCCTCGACTATAGATACCTATACTATCTATGTTGGAAAATGTGAGAAAAGTTATGTTAATTAAAAACCACACTTGTGTGTATTGTTTGATAGTTATATTTTATGTACAAAAAAACTAACGCATCAACAAGGCCTTTAAATAGTATATCCTGTTGAAATGGCAGCATGTTGCTTGAAAAAAAAGGATTCAACATCACATGGCCCAGATTTCATCAAACACAAAAAACAAAGAATACAACGAAAATACCTTAACCCATACAAAACGGCAATTGTCATTTAACTGGGGAAAGCACACCATCACATTGCGACAAGCTTTTCTGTTTTTTTTTTGAAAAATTGTGTGTAAAATCCAAAAATCTCTACGGGATAACTACTTGCCACTAGATATAATGCAAAACTTTCAACATCCTCTAGCACTTTCTCCACCATCACCCGGTTGTTCCGGTGAGAGCAACACAGCATGTGGCTTAACAGAATCGAATCCTTGTCGAGAGTATAGGTACCGTTCGGATTACACTACTCTCTTCTAACACAGTTAGAGTCCTGTACGAATTGTTAACCTATTTTAGTGATTTGCATATAACAAACATGGAAAAGTTGCCTCAAAATAACATCACTCTGCTGGCGATATGGTGATATACACACACAAAACTGGCGCCCAACTAGTGTCCCACTCGAACCTCTTTTCCAAAGAGTTAGAATTATAGTTGTTGTTGATGTTCCATACAATGTATTTGCGAATGTTTTCCAAAAACTAAAATGTATGAAATTTAAAGAGATATTTTCTATTCAAATGCATAGCACTCAAAGGACCAGGAGTATCCTTTAAGGTATTAAAAAAAAAAAAATACATTTACATGCCAACAGTACTGTGAAAAATGTATACACATTGCATGGAAATTCTTCGAATTTTTCGAAATTAGACAGCAAAGCCTTTGCCTATAGTTTTCCAAAATCACTGACTTTTTGCTAATTGACCCGTTTATTTTAATCAGAATCAGAAGGCCTTTATATCAATCGAAAAGAAAACAAAGGGCCAGTTCTTCAGTGAAAGGTTAACTCTGAGTTAAATCAGAGTTAGCTAATCCTGAAAATAAATTAGTCCTGAGTTAGCTCAGGAACAGTATTTGAGTTGTGGATTTTCTTTACCTTTCAGTTGTCAAAAATCTATTGTCATTGATGTGCGACACTATATGGATATCACCCTTCTACTCCTTTCACGCACTACCAGAATTGCACTCTGAATAACTTTCACTATGAAAATCAATTTGATCACGGAGTTAACTCACCAAATTAGGTTAGTTAACTCGGAGTCAACTAAGCATTTCAGTTGACTGAAAAACACGCTTATGGAGTTAAACCAGGTTTAACCCCGAGTCTAGGATGATCTCGTTCTGAAAAACTGGCCCTAAAACCCCAAAAATTAAACTTTGTGTCATGAGTCTTTAATGCAAGAGTCCAATGAATTTGTGGAAGGCTATACCGTTGTACTTTTTAATTTCAAAAAGTGCTATTGAGTTTATATACTTAATTGTAGCCTCAATACCCATAGGCACCCTGAAGGGGGTTATTTGCCCTCCCTTGTTCTGGGAAACGCCAAACTTACACTGCCATATTTTGAATTTCTTACAATGGACTTCTGACAAATTCTTATATTGATTCTGTCGAGATCCATGATTTACCCCCCCCCCCCCTTCCTGGAAGATTTGCCCTCCCATTCCCAGGAAAAAATATTGTGGATGTCTTCGTTGAAAAACCTTCGTTAACTAAAAGACCTTATAGTTTGAACACTATTATAACATCCCAATCACCAATAATGGGAAGAAAATTCAGCTAATCTCAGCGAAAAGAACAAATGTAAGATATGTACCTAGGAGGACCTTTGAATGCAAACCTGCTGCTCGACCACATAAGGTTTCACTAATCTCAGCGAAAAGATTGTTGAAAAATTCTCAAAGGAGTTTTTTTCGAGAGAAATTTTGGAAAAAATAATTATTCTCCTATCAACTGTGGCATCAAGTTCAGTTAAAAAGATGATATCAAAAAATCCAGAAGAAAATTTCGCTAAGCTCGGCTAATTTCAGGTTTATCGAATAAGGCCAAAATTCTTTTAAGCGCAGTTATGACAGTTTCTATACGATAGAATTTTTTTTTCACAAGGAACAATGCGTATATTCAAATATACAAAGATATTGGATGTGATTTAACTCGTCCTATAGTTTCTTGCTTATAAATATTTCATCATAGCAGGATAGGAATATAGCGTGTCCCTGTCCCTATTATATAAGATTCGTTAATATTAATATGGTTTTTATGAGTTGTGGAGCATTTCATCTTCAATTGAAGGATTTGAATTTCACAAAAAGATGTAGACCGGAATAACCAGCAGAAAGGAAATAGATATCGCAAAACTCAGCGAAAAGATAGATCCTTAAATGTGTGTTCATTTCTTCTTTTCCATAAATGGTTGAAGATATAAAATATTACACGCACAAACAGCATTCTGAAAGAATTTCGGCAAATTAATTTTAACCATAACAATTACCAAGAATTTAGCTCAGCGAAAAGAAGATTTGTAGGGTAAGAAATGGTCTTTTTTAAAATGTATTTCAAAAATTTAAAGGGAATTCAACCAATTGTGGTTGAATCTGAGAAATAAACTAAGATCAGAATTTACAGAGGCAAGAAAATTTCGCTAAGTTAAGTGAAGGGTCATGAATTGTTTGTTTGAGGAAAAATTCTGAAAGATTTGAGCAGTTTTCAACAAGTAGCTGAGCATTATATCAAAAATATTGTGATCTAAAGAACAAGCAAAAAGAAAAGTCCAAAAGGCATCAACAACTAAAAGCACATTATAATTTGTCAATGTCATTTCTGCGGAATAAATTATTCACACCAAGCGGCGGATGGAATCAGAATTTGACATTTCGCTAATAGTAAAAATGTCAATATAGAGACTGATTCCTGATTCATCAATCAGCGGTGGAAGTGAATAAAAAAAATACAACGAAAAGAAAACAAAAATCACTAAACTCAGCGAAAAGAAAAATTGGTCGTTGTAAGAAACTTTCCTTAAGTAGATTCTTGAAAATCAGAAGTGTGATCACGTGTCAAAGCAAGTGGGTCAATGCCTTAACTATCAGGAGAGAATCAAGCTTAACTCAGCGAAAAGTATGAATCATATTGTATATTTATGTAATGTTCTCGTTTTTGAATAAATTTTTAAAGATTAAATAATATTTTCAACCAATTGTGGGATCAAATTTATATATTTGAGAAAATAAATTAGAATTTGAATTACTAGGGGGAAGAAACTATTCGCTAAGTTCAGTGAAGGTTTATAAAATGTATGTTGACTGTCTTTTAATCAAAAATTTGGAATAATTACCAACTAGATGCATATTTCAATAAAAACTTAGAGGCTTAGAAATCATCGTGATAGTTAAGCCGTACTCCGCGAAAAATATGTGGGATTTTGTGATTCATGTTCATGTTGAGGAACGTAGGCACCGCCAGGATTTCTTTCAAGGGGGTGCATAAAGTGCATTTGCATCAGCAATTACACATTATACTATTTACTGATGCAAAATACAGAATCATAGGTGCACAATGTACCTATATTATGTCAAATTCAAATCGCGCGGGTCGGGTAGGTATTTGTTTCATAATGCCTCGCGATAATGCCTCTATAGAGTTTTCGGTAATTTTCGAAAAATTTGCGAAAAACTCGATATTGAATTTAAGCGTCCTCGAGTAGTGGCAAGGCAGACTTATAGATCAAATCAACCATCTGAAAATATGGAAGAATTTTTTAGATCATCTAACTATATTGATCCCATACTTAGATTCTATTATTTCTTCATTAAAAAAATCGATTTTCTACAACAAACAAAAAAGCATTTTCGCTTATGCAGCTTCACCCGAAAAATATGAGAAAATTAGACAAATCAGCATTTATAGCGATAGCAGAAGATATACAGAACCTCTACGGAGGTCTTCAACATAATTTTATTGCCGAGGCTACCACATGGTATGAGACGATGAAGACAAATGAAGCAAATAATGCGGTTATAAATGAATCTGTTGGTACGTACATTTAGCACATTAAGACGTGGAATCGCTCAACTATATGGGAGACGCAAGACTAAGCGGCCTGTGTATGCTCAGTGTTCACAGGAAAAGAGTAGAGGAGGACATTGAATTTATTGACAAGGTGATTAACAAATTTGGACAGCAACCTAGACGCCTTCAGTTTCTTTTCAAATAAAATTAATAAAGAACAAAAAACCTATGTATTTTCTTCCCTACATGCCAGGGGGGTGCAAGTGCACCCCTTTGAACCCCCTGCCGGCACCCATGTTGAGGAACACATTTTAAAAGATTAAATTCAAAAGCAATATTGCATTTGACTTGAGGTGGTAAACGAGGATCGGAATTAGAACTGCGAAAAATATATTCGCTAAGTTCAGCGAAAGTTTATAAAATGCCTTTAAATTAAAGAATTTGAATGATTACCAACTACATGAACATTTTAACAAACATTTAGAGACTCAAGGAAAAGATTTTGAAAATTTGGATAAACTCAGCGAAACAAATTTCCGTAAGATTTGTGATGTTTTAACTATTTGTGAAATATTAAATGATTTTTAACCAACTTTGGGATTTTATTTGGGAAAGAAAATGGATGCTATCAGGAATCAACAGAGGATAATCTAGCTTAGATCAGAATAAGAAGTGGGAATGAAATTTTGCTGAGCTGTGCGTCAAATGTGTGCCGGTTTTTATGTTTTTTTTTGTAAAAATTCTGTGGGATTATAAAATATTTAACACCTATACAACTAGACAAGAATATTTAAGAAAAAAACAAAAAACACATTGGGACCCAAAGAAAGGCTTTTATTGAAAATTTGGCTAAGGTCAGCAAAAATATTGTACGTTAGATTTGTGATATTTTAATTATGAAATACATTCTGAAATGGTAAATGATTTTTAACAAATTTTGGAATTTATTATGAGAAAATGTATGCTACCAAGAATCAGCAGAGAATAACTAAGCTTACGTCAGCCAAAAGTATGTGCGATTTTGTAAATTATGTTTATGTTGAGGAAAACATTTTAAATGATCTTAAAAAAAAAGATATTGCATTTGACTTGAGCAAGTAAATGATCGGAATTAGAATAACGAAGAAAATATTCGCTATGGTCAGCGAAGGTTTATAAAATGTCTTTTAATACAAAATTCTGAATGATAACGAACTAGATGAACACTTCAATAAAAACTTAGAGACTCAAAAAATTTTGTTTGAAAATTAGGTTTAGCTCAGCGAAAAAATTTTCCTTAAGATTTGTGATGTTTTAATTATTTTTGAAATATTAAATGATCTTAAACCAACTTTGGGATTTTATTTTTGAGAAAGAGAATGGATGCTTCCAGGCATCAACAGATGATAAATTAGCTCACATTCGCGAAAAATATGTGCAATTTTGTAAATCATGTTCATGTTGAAGAACATATTTTGAAAGATTAAGAGCCTGTTTCACATAGTCTGATTAAAGTTCTGATTAGTTATTCGACACATAAATACAGAGGCAGGGTCATAAATTCACAAATAAAAAATAAAAAATAGTTTGTGAATTTATAACCCATTCAGGTGGGTTATGGCCCAGAGACAATAATTGTATTTTTTTCTTCTGTGGACTTATTACCCTGTGCTAATATTTATGTGTCGGATATCTAATAAGAACCTTACAGAGACATTGTGAAACAAGCCCTAAATGATCTTTAAAAAGAATATTTTATTTGACTTGAGCTAGATCAAAAATAGAAGTGGGAATGAAATTTCGCTGAGTTGTTCGTCCAATGTGTTCTGTTTTTTTTTTTGTTAAAATTTCTGTGAGATTAAAAATATTCAACAACTAGACAAGAGCATTAAAAAAACGCATTGGGACCAAAATAAATTAAGGTTAAAAATTAGACTTTGGAAAGGAGTTTGAATACTTATTCTGCTAAAAAAATCAAAATATTTCACACGATACTGTTAAGACAAAAAAATATATACAAGCATGCTTAGGCAAATTCCAAGATATCGTAAAAGGAAAAGACAATCTATATATATTTGGAAAGAAACAGAAGGTTTGATTTTCAATTGAAATGATTTTAATTCAATTTGATTTGTTCAATTGTTTTAAACTCTTAGAATGTGATCCTGTAAGATTGTTGGGAAAGAAAGGACAATTTGATAAGAATATAAAACCAATTTCTCTCAATGTTATAGAAATTACTTTTGTTCTGGGTTATCAGACTTATGGTTTTCAATGTGATTTTTGAGTAAAAACCATTTAATATATTTGGAATTTAAGTTGAATGCAAATTGTATATAAATTAATTAAAGTTCAATATATTTTAGAAAATTTTAAACCACATGCTTTCATTTCTTATGGGAATCAATTTCCAAATAAAAATATATAAAATAATTTTAATAATTCTTCCTGTTGCATAGTTTTCTAGTGATTTATTATCATATGATGTATCTTAATAAAGTCATACAATAATGCACCACAGTAATAAGAGAGTCTTTGAGTTTGGAATGTTAGAGCAACACTTAAAATAATTGAAATTGAAATATATACAAAATTTAATCCTATTTATTAGAGATTTCCGAAACCTCAACTCTTTGAACACAATGAAAATCAAGATGAAAAACGTTTGGGTGTGTACATTCAAATAATATATGTAATTATAAAAGCTCAGTTGATTTAAATTATTTGAAAATAAATGAATCGATTTTTTCACGATATTTTATTTTAATTTAAAGCTCAACCTGCCCCTCAGTATGATATTTGTCATAACTTTTCCAAAACCTAATGGGGACCTGATAAGACATAAGGCTGGAGGGTATTGGTTATGTTTTAAAAAACTATTTGGCCCACCCAGCGGGAAATATTGTCCTCAATGAATTTTATAGCTGAAATCATCAATGAATTCACTTGCCATATCATAAGAGAAACGACATACAATGTTTTAGTAGGTGAAGTGTAATGCAGAGTTTTCTCAATTCGTAGCTTTGGCTCCACTTTCTGCTTTTTGTTTAGGAAACGATACTTTATTTCGGTGAATTTAATAGGAAAAATTATGTGATGAAAAAGCTGTGGAAAAGTAAAGAACATGCTCATCGGTTTATTGTTTGAATTCACTCATCTGCTTCATGGTGAGAACAACGTATCAATGAATTGGTGTTGGCTTTGGGACCATTAATATTTACCCCCCCCCCCCCCCCCTTTGCCCACTACCCTCTATAATGGGCCTGGAACTGAAACCAACCTAAAGTATTTACCTGATGGGTTGAGGTTTTGTGCAATGATAAAATGTACATAGCTTGAGGTAATTTTTCAGAAGTGTTTCCACCATGGAAACCTTGTCAGACTTGGAGGAGGGGGTACTGTCTACTTTACTAGGGATAAGCTCCGAAAATCGTTCTATATCGGTCTATAGATCGAAAACACACGCTTCGTACGATGACGTGAGTAAATCTGCATATACTTGAAAACAAAGGAACATAGCATTGGTTTATCCCCTCCCGCACTCATAGAAGCTTGAAGGGGGAGCTCAGTTGTTCACTTATAGCCGTTTCTTATAAACAGCATGTATAGTCTATCGATCATAGCGTGCATTTATTTTAAGTATATTCTGAACTACTCACGTCATCGTGCGAAACGTTTGTTTTCGATCTATAGACTGATATAGAACGATTTTCGGAGCTTATCCCTAGTAAAGAAGACAGTACCCCCCTCCTCCAAGTCTGACAAGGTTTCCATGGTGGAAACACTTCTGAAAAATTACCTCAAGCTATGTACATATTATCATTGCACAAAACCTCAACCCATCAGGTAAATACTTTAGGTTGGTTTCAGTTCCAGGCCCATTATAGGGGGTAGTGGGCATAGGGGGGGGTAAATATTAATGGTCCCGAAGCCAACACCAATTCATTGATACCCATATCGATGATCAAATATATACCATATAATGAGAAATGACTATTATCGTGCTAACACCTTTTCCCGCCCCCAACTCATTTCAGAGGGGAAAGAGGGTAAACGATGAATGTGTTTCTGTGTTTTCAAGTATTCTGAATCCAGCAAGACCCCTAACATCATAATCCGATGGATGGTTCTCATTCTACAGGCCAATACAAATAGTAAGTTGGGAACCTCCTCCCCAAAATCTGACAGTGCTGCCAGCGTTGAAACGATTTTTGAAAGTTAAGTTAAAAGATGTGTTATTAGTGTAAAAAAAATAAAGTCGTCATGCTGAAATAGAAGGTTGGTTTCAGTCACCCCCTCCCACTAGTGGGGGAAGGGGAAGAGGGGGGAGGGGTAACATGTTCCTGAAGCCGAGGCCAATTCATCGATACCCCTATCTATGGTCAAGTATACACCATTTATGAGAAAATGCTATAAACACATTAACACAGATCCCCGCCCCCTACGCACATGAAAAAGAGAAGAAGGTAAACGAATAATGTTTTCCTATATTTGTAATGTGATGAATCCAACGAGACCTCTCGCCGGTTTGTCCGATGTTTGGTTCGCGATCCACAGGCCAATATATAAAAGACTGCGGAATTTAAATGTGGTATATTAGCAACCCTTCTCCTAAAAATGTGACAGTGTTGCCACCGTAGCAATAATTCTTAAAAGTTACCTTAGGATATCGACTCTTATTAAACAAAAACTCAATCCGTCAGGATGAAGGGAAGGGTTAGTTTTAGCTTACAGACCCATTCTAGTCGGGTGGTAACCCACTTTTACTGCACTCTGACAGTGTTGCCATCGTTGCAACACTTCTTAAAATTTACCTTAGGACATGTTCTTTTGGTATACTAAAGCTTAACCCGTCAGGTCAAAATGAAAGGTTGGCCTCACTAACAGCCCCACTATAATGCTTTAGGAGTGATTTTCGGTTCCCAATCTCAATAAGGAGTTGATTTGGATCACACGCGTAAATTTACAGTTCTTCGTGGGACTACTTGTCAAAAGTGATAAATATTTGAAGATACCATTTTGTAAAATGGCGTTATTAAGTAGTGTGTGGGTAGATTTGACAATATAATGATTTCATATTCGATTAGAATCAAAAAGAAGTGGAAAAGTCAGAAAATATAATCGAAAACGACATTAAACTATTCCAATATAATATAAATAAACTACAAATACAGGGTTTTCTTACTTTTGCTAGTAAAATATGACTTCTGAAGCTTTTTAAATAATTTATCATTCATTTTTATATTTTTTCTGTTTATTAGTTGAGGACCAGTTTATATAGAAACATCCGCATAAGCAAAGAGTATGCATAACTGAAACATTATTATTTATTTTGAATTTAAGGCAATTCAAAGCACCTCAAGACATTCTTTTAGCTTTGCACACACAAAAAAAATGTGTCAAAATAATATCACCTCTACCTTCTGACCTAATTTTAAACTGGAACACATCACAAACACGACCCTGTTGTGTCGTTGTGTCATAATTCACAGAATTTTAACGAGTTCAACATCAATCATTCATACAACATTCAAAATGTGATACTATACTCGACTCGTATAACATTACACACCAACAAAAATTAAAGTAGGACACATTCAATTTCAAAGTCATATAAAACATAACATAATAAGAATGAATGGAGACTGGAGAGAAAAAAATACCCGCTTTTTGTTTATGTGTCCACACATTGACATAAAAGTCAAATAACACACAGAGGAGCACAACAGGAACCATACAGTTCTTTTGACATCTTCAAGAGGGCGCCACTGTCATCACCTACCGCTACCATCGTTGTCGTTGCCATCGTTTTGTCGACGTGTCGTGAAGGTATCGTCATCTTTATCCAGCTTTTGTACTTGTAGAAATCAGCAATGCACACAACAAATTTGAAGAAAAAAAAAAAACAAAGAAGAAGAAAAATGTTCTTCTATGTCCTACATTGTCATGCGTCCTTCTTTAATTAAAAGTGAAAATGAAATGAGATAAGTATGTAGGTAGGTAGGTATAGGTTAGGTAAAAGAATGACACTAAACAACAGAAAGACAGAAGAAATGTCAAAAGAATTGACAATTGGTCTAGTGATATGGTGAATAGAAGGAAAATATTTTATTCCCCGGCTGAAAAGAAAAACTTGACAAAAAGAAAAAAACTTAAAACAGTGAGAGCAAAAGGAGTCATAAATGCGTGAATTATTCACACATGACCTCGTAAATTTGTATAAAGAGCGAAAGTGAGAGAAAAAAAAAACCTTCCAGAAGTTCCACACCCTCTCCCTCCTGCATCTCCTCATCTTCATGCGTTTGTTTCACTTTGTCTTGTATTTATGAAATAGCGAAGCACCCCATTGACACAAAACGCACGAATGCGTCCATCATTGCCTCGAGCCGAGCGGATAGGCATCCAAAGCTTCATTCGCAATCTTTTCAAAAGCCAGGCTTATGGATGGTTAAGAAAAAAAAAAAATATCACCTGCTAATCGAAAAATAAGAACCCGCTCTGGACCGGAGCCACCTCAATTTGACAGGACGATTTCGTGCCTGCCATCAAATCTTCAATTGAAAGTGCTGCGCTCAAGGATAATGTGCTATACTTCTTGATATCGCTTTTATGTGCAAATATTCATCGCTATGACGAAAGCCAGCGTAATTGAAAGTATGCAAAGTTATCCTCTGCTTTAAACAACACAGAGTGAGAGCGAGTTTCCTTGCGGGGAGTTCAAGGAGACATCATTATCGTCATTATTGCGGAAGGAGTGGCAGCCGAGTGGGGCAGGAATGTCCTTGTTTCCTTATTCGCATTTAATATTCCATCTGCTAACAGCGAGCTGTACCAAGTGCTCGGTCGGTGGTAGTCGCTAGGTATACCTATCTGTTAATATAGCTTAGCACAGAATAAATACTTTCTTTTCGAAGAACCCAAGAGTTGATTTGAGAATAACTTTCTTGTTGTTGTTTTGTTGTGGTACTGATGATGGTGGTAGCTGATGGCGATGGGGATTTTACCTGCTTTATCTGTGATTATGATGATGTAACTAATTTGTATTCATTTGTGTGTAATAAAAAAGTAGAAAGCAGGTGGTATAAAGCAGCGAGTGGGGAGGACATTTCTATTCCAAGAAATATCTGTTACAAGCTCATGGTTATTTGAGTTTCATATATGTAAATATACTTGCCAAGGAGCATCGAGAGGAGAATAATTTTAAGGTCTTAGTTTTTTGCGAGGAGCATAAGACTTATTTGATGATATTGTTAAGTTTTTGTTGTTGGTATTCATTATTTAACCTTTGTCGTCGATTATTGTGGTGACTGCGGAGTGAGGCTTTAATTTATGGCAAGCGATTTATGCAACAACAAAAACAAATTCAAGTAAATGGGTCACCTTCGGCATAATTATGTTTTGACTGCTTAAATTTATGGAACAAGTGATATATCAACTTGGCCTAAGCAGAATAAAATGGAAATTTTCGAATGAATTTGAAAATTTTTCTACTTGTTTTTCAATGCTTTTTTGAAGCTTGATTTGTAAAAAGGGAAATTCGACGTGTGCCCTTGGATGACTGGGTCTCACATACCTTCCTATCTTGCTTTATTTACGTTTGATCAAGTAGATGCAAAGGGGTTTGTGGGACATCAAGTCCATATGTGAGAGTTGCCGGATGAATGATTTGTATGTATATTGCTACCTGATCAAAAGGAGCAAAAACTTTTTACTATTTAAAGAAACCTAAGGATTTTTCAGTATTTTTTTTCGAATTCAAGCGAGACTAACTGCTGGAAACAAAGCACAACAAGTCATACTCAAATTTTTCAGAGATATGTGGGAATAAATCTTTGCACTGACTGCACAACTCCCCATTTCAACAGACCCTCCACTACCTCTCTTCCTAATGGAAAAGAGTGGGGAAGCCACCAACCTTTCAGTAATGAATCTACTGTCTTCACTGATGGTTCTAAGATATGAACACTGGAGTTGGTGCACGGATTGTCTCGGAAGCTCTTCCAAGCTGAGGACTTTGCAGTCAGCAAAACAGCTACGCAAATGCTAAGCAGTAATAAAAGCTATTTCTGCCACCGAGAAACACTCGAAGCTTGTAAATATACCGTCGCGAAGAGCTTAGGGTTCTTGGCAAATCCGCAAGTGTGAATGATTTTCCTTGTACACACTCTATTCACGTCCAAAACAAGTGTGAATTTGACTGATAGTGTATCCGTTAAAAATCTTATACTCACGCTTGCGGAATCGCAAAAATCGAGGTTTAAACGATTTTCTGTACACAGAAAAAACTCACTCTTGTAAAAATTGGGCCCCTGGTTTGCTGGTCACAGTGATGTACATGGAAACGAAAGATCTGATGAGCTGGCAAGAACGGGATCGTCACTTGATTCAAGACAAGGCGAACGACATATTTAAGTATCAACCTGTAGCTTCAAACAGGATATTGGTAACATAATATTAGAAAAAAACAATATGAGATGGAACCTGCTCAAAACTTGTGGCCAAATTTTAATAAGTAAATGACAGACAAAATTTCTTGTCTGCATGATCACCGAACACATCCTACTGGGATACCACAAATAGAAAATGAAGCTCAGTACTGATGACCTTTGCAGCACATGAGGATACCTTACACTCCCTTTGTCACTGTCCAGCACTCTAAGTCATTTAAGAAAGAAACACCTAGCGAGTAATTTCTATGACGACTTAGAGGAACATTCTAGAACTTCGGTTAATACCATTCTGAACTTCGTCAACGCCTCTAAATAGCTTGACTGCTAACAGAACACATAGGTTCTTTCATTAAATGGGATACAACTTCCTAGAGTATCGGACCTATATACATATATCTCAGTATGACAGTAACAAGATCAACTGTCAGCCCTTCTACTCTACCTAACCTAACCTAAGATAATAGTCATCCATAGTTTGTAGCCAGAAAAACGAATTCCAGAAGCCAAAAGCTTTTAATCAATGCAATTGCTTCTTATTGATAGAAGCAAGGAGGGTAAGTTTCACTTTACCGACAGAAAGAAGCATGAAAGTGTTTTATGAATAAAGATTTACGCAATGATGGATAAACACTGCGCAACTATTCAATCGTTGAGAGGTGTTTTAGCATATCTTCCTAGATACTCATATAATGAATCAAAATTTATCTGCCATAAACCGGATAATAGGCATGTTTTATTGGAAAAAATTATAGTTAGCAAAGTAAATTTTTCCTCAGTTAACACCAACAAACCCAAAAAGGCCGATAACTTAGCCAGTTTAAATGGAGCTCTATATGACGATGGCTGAAGTTGGGATCCCGGGAAAAATGATCCAGTTGTGTCGCGAAACATGGGAAAATACGCGAGGTCATGTGCAATTAGAGAAAAGCTCTTCCAAACAAATCCAAGCATTCACAGGGTTGCGACAAGGAGCATAGAGTCTGCAGGGCAGGCGTTTATACTGATGGCATTTTTTCCAACAGATCTGACCAACTTCTAGAGTATACCAAAAATATCGACAGCGGGAGGCAATGGTGCAGTGGATGTAGTGCTTGACTGCTTACCTAAAGGTGTGGGTTCGGGCCCCACTCTAGGCAGCATTCTTTTCTAAATTCTCCCAGCTTAACTGGACGCCACCCGTGGGTTTTAATGAGATAATAAACACCTTGATCTCAATCCACTTTGTCAAATCTTTCCTATCCTCCTACTCTTTCTAACTTACTTACTTACTTACTTACTTAGGGTGGCGCTACAGTCCGGGGTGGACCAGGGCCTCAGCAAGCTAGATGTCTCCAGTTTTGCACGCCAAGTTGGCTGAGGTCCTCTTCTACTTGAATGCGCCACCTTTTACGCTGTCCACCTCTACTGCGTTGTCCCACGAGGTTAGATTCGAAGACTTTCCGGGCCGGAGCATTGGTGTCCATTCGCTCTAGGTGACCCAGCCATCTTAGTCGTTGGCTTTTCACTTTTGAGGCTAGGTCGGTGTCGCTGTACAGCCCATACAGTTCGTGGTTGTATCTTCTTCTCCATTCCCCATCTATGCAGACGGGACCAAAAATCACCCGGAGAATTTTCCTCTCAAAACAGCCTAACGCGCTCTCATCCACCGTTAGCAGTGTCCATGCCTCTGCACCACATATCAGGACCGGGATAATAAGTGTCTTATACAGGGAAAGTTTAGTTGCTCGAGAGAGGGCTTTGCTACTCAATTGCCTTCTTAGCCCAAAGAAACAGCGATTGGCAAGAGTAATTCTTCGTTTGATCTCAGCACTGGTATCGTTCGCTGAGTTAATAGCGGATGCTAGGTAGACAAAGTCTCTGACCATCTCAAAATTATAGCTGTCTATAGTGACGTTCTGTCCAAGACGTCGGTGTTGGGTGTCCTTTCTTGTTGACAGCATATATTTTGTTTAGATTTCATTCACCGTTAGACCCACCTTCTTGGCTTCCTTCTCAATGCTCCCAAAAGCACCACTGACATCACGCTTTGTTCGTCCTATTATGTCAATGTCGTCAGCGTAAGCGAGTAATTGGACGGACTTTTGAAAGATTGTGCCTCTAGTGTTGACGTGAGAGTTTTGCACTATTCTTTCAAGAACGATGTTGAAGAAGTTGCATGACAGCGCGTCGCCTTGCCTAAAACCTTTTTTGACATCAAAGGTGTCGGTGAGGTCTTTGCCGACCTTGATGGAGCAGCGTGCATTCTCCATCGTCATCCTGCACAAACGGACGAGTTTGGCAGGGATGCCAAAACTAGACATTGCTCCATCCATATAGCTCGTCTCTATAGATGCTGTCATACGCGGCCTTGAAATCGATAAAAAGGTGGTGGGTATCGATTTGAAACTCCTGGGGTTTCTCCAAGATCTGCTGTAGTGCGAATATTTGGTCGATGGTGGACTTCCCTGGCCTAAAGCCACACTGATA
Organism: Dasysyrphus tricinctus; assembly: GCA_963921185.1. Taxonomy (NCBI): domain Eukaryota; kingdom Metazoa; phylum Arthropoda; class Insecta; order Diptera; family Syrphidae; genus Dasysyrphus; species Dasysyrphus tricinctus. Next base: position 101,521,906 of record OY992530.1, on the reverse strand, counting down.
TGGACCTATCAGGTTGTTGACGAATGGCTTCAGGCGTTCACAAAGTACGGCAGAGAAGATCTTGTAGGCGATATTAAGAAGACTGATGCCTCTGTAGTTGGTGCAGTCCAGAGGATCGCCTTTCTTGAGGATCGGGCAAACAATACTGAGGTTCCATTCATCGGGCATGCTTTTTTCCGACCATATTTTACAGATGAGCTGGTGCATACTCCTAACCAATTCATCGCCAGCCGCTTTGAATAGCTCAGCCGCAAGGCCATCAGCTCCAGCAGCTTTATTGGACTTAAGTTTAGACATGGCTATCCTCACTTCGTCAAGATCGGGTGGACGGAGTTGTTGGCCTACGTCGTCCAGGTTGAATGGTGCAATTTGCATGGTAGCGGAATTCGGTTCGTCATCGCCGTTATACAATTTGCAGAAATGATTTTTCCATATCCTCAGCACCGACTGCGATTCCACCACGATGTTTCCCTGATCGTCCTTGCAGGCTTCGGTTCGGGCCTTGTAACCTTGGGAGGTTCTTTTTACTTTTTGGTAAAACTTCCGAATTTCATTCCTGCAGTGGCATCCCTCTAATTCCTCGATCGCGCGCTTCTCATGCTCTTTCTTTTTCTTTCTAAGAAGCTTGTGTTCCTCTTCCCTCTTCTGCTCGTAGAGCTCGCGAGCAGCTCTGGTCCTTCTATGCAGCGCCGCTTTGTATCCCTGTTGTTTGGCTGCATGTACTTGCCGGCATTCCTCGTCGAACCAGGGGTTTCGCTGTGGTGGTCGTGCGAAGCCTAGCACGTCAGAGGCGGCATCTCTGATGGCTTCCTGGCAGTTTTTCCACTGGTTCTCGATGTTTGCAGTTGGCGGCAAAGGACTAGTTAAGAGGGCGCGAGAGACTCGATCGGAAAAGGACCTGGTGATTTCTTGCGACTGTAGCCGTCCGACGTTGAACTTCCTGACAGTATTTCCCTGTTTTGGCTTTGGTCTGGATATCCGTAGCATTACCTTTGCTACAACGAGGTAGTGGTCCGAGTCAACGTTGGCTCCTCGGAACGTTCGGACATCCTTGATACTGGAGCCTGGAGGAGTGCCTTGCGTCGATCGCAATGTGGTCAATTTGGTTGCCGGTTGATTGACCAGGAATTCGCCATGCCCCCTTATGAATATCGAGATGCGGGAACTGCGTACTAGCTACCACAACGTTTCGCCCCGCAGCAAAGTCGATTAGCCTGAGTCCGTTATCGGAGGTGGTGTCGTGCAAGCTGTACCTTCCGATTGTTCCACCAAAGACGTCTTCTTTTCTTAGCTTGGCATTAAAATCACCCAAGACAATTTTAATGTCATAGCTAGGGCATTGCTCATATGTCTTGTCCAGGAGCTCGTAGAACTCGTCCTTGGTGTCGTCATCTTTCTCCTCTGTGGGGGCATGCGCGCATATCAGGCTGATGTTTGCGAATTTAGCCTTGATGCGAATTGTCATGAGGCGCTCGTTCACATAGTTGAAAGTCAAGACTTCTTGCCTAAGTCTGCCTCTAACGACGAATCCGCATACAAAGAGACGCTGCCCTTGTGGTCGGTAACAGTCACCGTAGTAGATATCGCAGTCTTTCAGTTTTCTCTTGCCCGGCCCATCCCATCGCACTTCTTGGATGGCGGTGATGTCTGCTTTGTAGCAGTCTAGGGCTTCCGCTAAATGTTCGGCTGCACGTGGTCTATAGAGATACAGAACATTCCACTTGCAGATCCGAAGTTCGTTGTCCTTATTTCGTTTGCTCGGTTCGTCAACAGTAAATCCGTCCGTATCCGAGGCTTGTTGGTGCTTCGCAACTAAGATAGCTTTACGTGGCCGGGAAGTCACCCCGACGACGGCACGACCCTCAACCTGGAGGACCAGACCCTATATATATAACTCCAAGGGCGGGGAGCCGGATTAACCGCTCCTTATAGGCCTGAGCTCCGAATATGTCGTAGTAGCCCGTATAAGGTGTTCACTCAGTAGTTCAGCCTAACTGGAACTGTAGACGCCACCGTTGATTCCATCTTGAGAATTCTTCCACTGCCGCCTAGATGAAGGAGAAGTGCCTTAGTGGGAACACTCCTCCCCTCCTCTCTCGTTTGCTGCCCCCCTAAACCCGTCCACAGGGATTGTAACCCCATCTTCAGTTAAAGGTACTATGCACCCGATGTTCCCCACTTGGAGGTGAGAGTAGGAGTTGATAGACAGAGGTTCGCTTTGAAAAAAAAAGCTTGTGGACGCTTGTGTCCTCTTGAATGCACCATGTCTACCCTTTGAACATCACTCTTTCTAACTAGTGCCGTGCAATTCAGGTTGCATTTAAAAGACCTAAGGTCTTACAGGCATATAGTTAAAAATTATTATAAAATTATTATTATCATCGCTTCCAACCCAAAAGGTTATTATATAAGCTATGATTAGACGGTCAACGCAAATGGCCAACGCGTTGTCTCTCTGACGTCAAAATGACGTAAAATTCTGTCCCAAAGTTGTCATGTCGTGTGATCGTCAACGCTGAATACTGTCAATGCGTTGACGGCTGCGTTGACAAGAATTTAAGGGTCAATTCGTTTGCTATTTTCGTTGGCCGTGTAATCACCCTGTCAACGCAGTTAGGACACTATGACAGACTACTAAACAACGCGTTGACTGTATCTTTACGTTTACGCAGCGGCTTTTTCTGCCATGTCAACGTTCTCTGCGTTGACCTTCATTTCAATCTCAATTTTTTTTGTAATTTTTGAGTATTTTTAAACATCGACAGTTGATGGTTTGACAGATAAGGGGGACGAACTATACTTTGACGGCAAAAGTATATTTCAATCCAAATGTCACTCAATTGCGTGTGGGCTTTGCACGACCACCACAGCGAAACCCCTGGTTCGACGAAGAATGCCGGCAAGTACATGCAGCCAAACAACAGGCATACAAAGCGGCGCTGCATAGAAGGACCAGAGCTGTTCGCGAGCTCTACGAGCAGAAGAGGAGAGAGGAACACAAGCTTCTTAGAAGGAAGAAGAAAGAGCATGAGAAGTGCGAGATCGAGGAGTTAGAGAGATGCCGCTGCAGGAATGAAGTTAGGAAGTTTTACCAAAAAGTAAAAAGAACCTCCCAAGGTTACAAGGCCCGAACCGAAGCCTGCAAAGACGATCAGGGAAACATCGTGGTGGAATCGCAGTCGGTGCTGAGGATATGGAAAAATCATTTCTGGAAATTGTATAACGGCGATGACGAACTGAATTCCGCTAACATGCAAATTGCACCATTCAACTTGGACGACGTAGGCCAACAATTCCGTCTACCCGATCTTGACGAAGTGAGGATAGCCATATCTAAACTTAAGTCCAATAAAGCTGCTGGAGCTGATGGCCTTGCGGCTGAACTATTCAAAGCGGCTGGCGATGAATTGGTTAGGAGTATGCACCAGCTCATCTGTTAAATATGGTCGGAGGAAAGCATGCCCGATGAATGGAACCTCAGCATTGTTTGCCCGATCCTCAAGAAAGGCGATCCTCTGGACTGCACCAACTACAGAGGCATCAGCCTTCTTAATATCGCCTACAAGATCTTCTCTGCCGTACTTTGTGAACGCCTGAAGCCATTCGTCAACAACCTGATAGGTCCATATCAGTGTGGCTTTAGGCCAGGGAAGTCCACCATCGACCAAATATTCGCACTACGGCAGATCTTGGAGAAACCCAGGAGTTTCAAATCGAAACCCACCACCTTTTTATCGATTTCAAGGCCGCGTATGACAGCATCTATAGAGACGAGCTATATAGAGCAATGTCTAGTTTTGGCATCCCTGTCAAACTCGTCCGTTTGTGCAGGATGACGATGGAGAATGCACGCTGCTCCATCAAGGTTGGCAAAGACCTCACCGACACCTTTGATGTCAAAAAAGGTTTTAGGCAAGGCGACGCGCTGTCATGCAACTTCTTCAACATCGTTCTTGAAAGAATAGTGCAAAACTCTCACGTCAACACTAGAAGCACAATCTTTCAAAAGTCCGTCCAATTACTCGCTTACGCTGACGACATTGACATAATAGGACGAACAAAGCGTGATTTCAGTGGTGCTTTTGGGAGCATTGAGAAGGAAGCCAAGAAGATGGGTTTCACGGTGAATGAAATCTAAACGAAGTATATGCTATCAACAAGAAAGGACACCCAACACCAACGTCTAGGACAGAACGTCACTATAGACAGCTATAATTTTGAGATGGTCAGAGACTTTGTCTACCTAGGATCCGCTATAAACTCAGCGAACGATACCAGTGCTAAGATCAAATGAAGAATTACTCTTGCCAATCGCTGTTTCTTCGGGCCAAGAAGGCAATTGAGAAGCAAAGCCCTCTCTCGAGCAACTAAACTGTCCCTGTATAAGACGCTTATCATCCCGGTCCTGATGTATGGTGCAGAGGCATGGACACTGCTTACGGTGGATGAGAACGCGTTAGGCTGTTTCGAGAGGAAAATCCTTCGGGTGATTTTTGGTCCCGTCTGCATAGATGGGGAATGGAGGAGAAGATACAACCACGAACTTTATGGGCTGTACAGCGACACTGACCTAGCCACAAAAGTGAAAAGCCAACGACTAAGATGGCTGGGTCACCTAGAGCGAATGGACCCCAATGCTCCGGCCCGGAAAGTCTTTGAATCCAACCCCGTGGGACAACGCAGTAGAGGTGGACAGCGTAAAAGGTGGCGCACGCAAGTGGAAGAGGACCTCAACCAACATGGCGTGCGAAACTGGAGACAGCTAGCTAGAAACCGAGCCGGCTGGAAGAAGCTTGTTGGTTGAGGCCCTGGTCCACCCTGGACTGTAGCGCCACCTTAAAAAAGTAAGTAAGTATTACATATTAATGCACTGTACCAAGTTTGAAGCAAATCAGTTCAACGGTTTTGCTATAAAAGTGCATTGAAACTAAAAATTCAAATATATGTAAACTAGGTGAGAGTTCCTCTTTTTCATGGAATGTTCCTATTATTCGATAACACCGCAGTCAATGTCGTGTGATCGTCAAAGTACAAAATGATTCAATTTAGCCCCTGCCAACTCCGCGTCAGCGTTCATATGTTTTGGATATGGTCAAGTAGTGTAATCGTCAACGTTTCACGTGTCAATATGTTGACACCAGATAAAACGTTAACTCATTTTGGGACAACATTGAGGAGTGCCGTCATTCGTGTGATCGTCAATGTTTCATGCGTTGACACAGTCTACGTTGACAGTATATTGACAGTGTTTCTGATGACATCAAGGAGTCAATGCGTTGACCATTTACGTTGACCGTCTAATCTAAGCTATAGTCTTTCACGGTAATTGAAGAACAGGCGAAGCTTGTTGAGGAAAAGGCCAAATACATGTAATGAAAGATATGTCAACAGGCTAGGACAAAACGTCGCTGTTGATTGTAACAACTTTGAAGTAGTTAAGGACTTCATCGACCTCGGAGTTAACATTATTCCACGAACAACTTCATAGTGGAGATTCGTAAAAGTATTTCCTTAGCAGACCAGTGCTACTTTGAATTGGAGCAACAGATGGGTTCAAAGCTCCTCACACGAAAGACGAAGTGCACGCTCTATGAAACCCTTATGACGCTGATTGTTCGGCGATAAGCAAAAAGGAGAGCTGATACGGGGCTCCTTGGAAAGAAAAATTCTTCGACGGCTATTGGGTCCTGTATGTAAGGAGGGCAAATGGAGGAGAAGATACAACCACGAACTCTATGAGCAGCCTCATGATGTGAATCGGGTTCAGAAAATCAAAACACGTCGACTTCCTTGGCTCGGACACATGGAGCGAATAAACAATAATGCCCCAGAATCCCAGCCCCCATGTTCCAAAGAAAGAAGAAGACCAAACCTCCGGCTTAAAGATCAACCAAAGTCTTAATTGCATATCGAGTTGGTATCGGATATCACATTATATGGTGTATTGTTGAGTGAGACGTGACAGAGGTGGATGAGGTTGTACGCCCTCGCAGAAAACTCTGTAAGAAAAGGAAATATCAGGGAATTGTACCAAATATCGAAAGAAATAGTAGGGAAGAAAAGCAACACAAATAATCCTAAAGCTACGCAGATGGAAGAATCAATTTTTTGCCTTGCTTAATGGGGATACCATTGAGCCGTGGGCTGAAGTGCTCTAGTTTAACAATATGCGCAAATCCTTATCCTATAGGGGTATTGACAAATTCAGCCCCATTCAGTAGTGGATATATATCCAAACTTCAAAAACTCTTCTCAAAAACAACAACGCAGCTGCACTTGATGGAATACCAACCAAATTCCTGAAAACTAATCTCATCACAACCCACGGCTAGTATTCTACATCCATTGATAAAGGTTAGAATTGATTCCGGGCTCAAGAGGCATCATAACGAAGATCACAAGCCGCTCCACACATCAGCATATTTTTCTGCATGAGACGCTAGTTGAAGAGGTTGAACAGTTTAACTATCTTGGAAGTATTGTTTCAGGAAAACTGGTGGCCTTCGGTGTCCTCGACCAAATTTGGAATTCCAGTCAAATCTCCTTTCGCATTGAGTTAAGATTTTTCGTGAATCCAATTTCAAATTTGTGATGTTATAAGCTTGCGAAGCCTGGACCATTTCAAGGAAATTGAAGGCTTTTGTGAATCGCTGTCTACAGTACACCGCATCCCAAAGATTCGCTGGCCAACAACTAAAAATGAAGAATTGTTAAGAGCGACTGCACTAAGGAAACACAAATAGCGACGAATGCTCAGGGTGCCGTGCCGGGCAGCCATTGTTAAATTATTAGATATCGAGTAGCACACAGTAAAGAATAAAAACGATTTCTTGTCGCCCTATGCCGCTATGCCCCAACCCGGGTACAAGATGATAGAAGCACCGCTCTACAATTTTCTACTGGCACCCGAAAAGCCTGGAACTTCGAAGTTAAGTGAACTTTTGTACCTAACAAACAACTTCTTTTTTTGTGAAAGCTGTGTTCTTTTTTTTGTTTGTAAAAACAACTTGAAAAGACTTTCCTATACGTACATACATACATAGGTAAACACACGTAACATAAAAATGTTCAAATGTGTAGGTATGACATTTACGTTTGTGTATTAAAATTTTTCAAAATTAAACTATCAATATTGATATTTTGCGTGCCTAATAACTTCCTGATGGCGGATCCCTTGTCCAACAAATCATCAAATGCAAAGAGATCTAGTATTTTAAAGAGAAATTCAAGCCCGCAAGAACTCATTACGGAAGGTCCTCCTCATTCAACAAAGAATGCTCGTTTCAATGAGGAAAATATCAAGGAAACCTACCGACCTGCTGATAAAGACTACGGTTTTGACAAAATTACACAGCCAAAGACGCCCTACGAAAGAGAAGAGGCTCCGATAGATGCAAATAAATTGAAAAAACGTTTAAAGCTAATTGCCGACAATGAATCTAAGAATAACGACGAGCAGCAAGCTAGTTGCAGTTCTTCATATGCAGGTGGAAGTATTTCAAGTGAAGCTAGTTCAAGTGGAAGTAAAAAGAGCAAAGTGAGTGCATCAATAAGTGTGACGTCTGGTGATTCAATATCATTTGAAGCAAAACGCCACAACCATTATAGAGCAGAATTCAAAGTAGCAAAGCAAGCCGTTGTGGAGGAACTTACTGAACAGAGTTATAATCCATCCCGAGAAGAAATTTAAATAAATTAACATTTTTTAGCGCTTAGCACTTTGGAGGAAATAATAATAATAAATTTTAAAGTACAGAAAAGTTTTTGATTTCCTTGTATCAAACGGTTCAGTGGTATTCTTACCGGCTTTGATGGAGCAGAAATATATGTCTCCATCGTCATCCTGCAAAATCGGACTAGTTTGGCAGAGATGCTGCTGTGATGAGATATGGTTCTGTATAATTCGTCTCTATCCCCGCTATAAGATGTGCCTTTAGAATAAAATCGACGAATTTTAATCGAGGCGACGCATGGCTGAATTGCTTGGCTGAAAACCACCAATAAGGGCCGATCAGATCAGGTTTTAGGTGATCACACAGTACAGCCGACAAGATTTTGCACGCGAAGGTTAGGAGACTTATTCCTCTAATGTTAAAACAGGTCAGAGCAACTAATTTTTTGTGGATAAGGTACACTCTACCAAGGAAGAGGGTGTCAGGATGAAGAAGCAGAGGAGGGCTCATTTCATTTCCTCTATGAGTTTCCCAGCCTAGCCAGAACTAGAAGGGCAGCCCTCGGAGAATACTTTGTCGATGAACTGGGCGACGACGCCAACGTCTCGTTTATGCCTCTAAGAAACATCCTTAAATTCACTCAGAATTCAGGATGGCTCGGAGAGGCCCCCTATACCTAAGTTTCAACTAATCACTTTCCTTCCCCCACCTTATACCTACCTTGCCTACACTCTAGGGAGCACAATGGATCCATTTAGATCTGGATGAGGTGATGTGATCTTCTCGTACCATCACCCCTTTTAACCTTACCTAACCTATACCAAGGTTTCATTAATCGAGCATATTTACTTTCATCTGACCAAATTTTGCAAGTGAGTTGGTGCATGATCCTTACCAAATCATCTCCCGCTGCTTTGAATTTGTCGGCTGGGAGTCCATCCGCACCAGTAGCCTTGTACGATTTAAGTTTAAAAATCGCAAACCGCACTTTATTAAGGTTGGGTGGATGGAAATGTTGGTCATCATTGTCCAAGTTGAATATAATGCTTTGCGTTTCAACGGAATGTTGGCTATCTTCGATGTTTAACAAATCTAGAAAAGTTTTCCTTCCAGATCCTTAGCACTAACTGTGTATCTACTACCGTGTTCCCGCTCTGACCCCGGCTGGCTTCGGTTCTGGCCTTGTAGCCTTGAGTAGATCTTTTTACCCTTGGTAGGACTTATGAATATCACCTCTGCTAGTACGATCCTCCGCTTCTTGTGCTATTTTTACAGCTCCTGGGCTACTCTCTCAGCAGCTCAAGTTCTCATCATCTGCAGCATTGCTTAGAAGGATTTATTCTTAGCTGTATGCGTCAGCCGGTACTCTTCATCGTACAAGGAGTTTCGTGGTGGTCGCTTGGTGAAACCCATCAGCACATCGTCAGTGGCACTTCTGATGGCTAGCTGACAGCGTCTTCACTGGTCCTCTGTACTTGATACTGATGGCGGGCTTGCTGCTAGATTCCATTTGTTGATACGAAACTTAAATATTTAAGTAGAAATAAGCGCTTATGTGACAGTTTACGCAGAGGAAAGAGGAGAACATAAACTTTTAAGTAAAATATAAATACTTGAGTTCCGTATCAGCAAACGGGTCTTAAGAGAAACATGGTCAGCAAAAGTTCTGTCGATCTCTTGGGATTTTAGCTTTTCGAAATGAAATCTATTCACAGCACCTGCTTGGCATAGATATCCACATACGAACTTGAGATACTACCAATTAGTGGTCCGGTCCGAGTCTATGTTTGCCTGTCGGAACATTTGGAAATTCAAAATAGCAGGTCTGGTGGCTATCGCGATGTGATCAATTTGGTTGACACTTTTTTGATCAACCACCAAGACCCTTTATGTATATCAAGGTGTGGGAAGGTACTAGATATGATGATATTTCATCCCGCGAAGTCCCTCATCCTGTGTCCGATATCGGAAGCTTCATCTTGCAGGGTGTGTCATCCGACAGTCAACCCACAGATGCCTCCTTCCCGAATCTGGCATAAAGGTCTCCCAGATTAATTTTAACGTCACACACCGTGTACAAATCGTATGTAGGTACGTGCTCTCCAGGAGATCGTAGAATGCTTAGTTGGTTGATCCTTCTCTTCTTTCTGTGGGGACGTGGATGTGATCAGCGTGATATTAATGAATTTAGCTCTGATGTGGATTGTGAACAGGAACTCGCTTTCACTTTAAAAATCCAAGGCTTCTTACTTAAGTCTTGCTCTTATCGGCTCCTTATAGCACTTTCCGTAATATATGTCTCCCGATTTCATCCTTCGTATGTCCTCTCCATCCCATCGTTCTAAATGGATAGCTGTAACAACAGCCTGAAGTCTATCCAGGGTCTTCAATTATGCACGTGCAGATACGAAATTCACTGTCATTGTTTCGTTTGCTGGGCTCATCAACATTAAAATAATCCGTATCCGAGGCTTATTAATTTTTCGAAATCAGGAATTTTGTACATGCAAGGAAAGTTACCCCAACGGTCATCCCCCATTCCGGAGGACCAGACTCTTAAATAACTCCAAGAGTGGAGAGCCCGATAAAACCACTCCTTATAAGCCTAAGCTTCGAATAGTTTAAGTTTCCCATATAACGTCTTCACCAAGCAGTTCAGCCTTACTTGAACTGTAGGCGCCATCTTTGATTCCATCTCAAGAACTTATTCGCTGCCATCTAAACGATAGAGTGCCTTATCCTGAGGCCACACGAGCAAGTAATCGCTAGGGAGTTACTAATACATAGAAACTTTTCCTACTCGCTAGCCCACTGGCTTGCATTTTTCGAAGCCAGTTGAGAAGCGAGTAGAGTGGCAAGTGATTTGATAATTAATGTATGTACCCAACGCGCTAGCGAGTACTCGCTCGTGTGGCCTCCGAATTAGTGGGCAAACTCTCTCATACATATACAAACAAATATTTGGTGGCGCAACAGCTCGTGGAGAACCATGTCCTAGTGATTACAACTCTCAACCATTCCTTTTTGCATGTTGTTGGCAGGAATGGAGGTGACCTACAATTTCTTTCCGAGTCCGAACGGCTAGATAAGAAGTAAACTTATTTATGAAAGCAACAATCTTTGTTTTAGGTGGTAGTGGCTGGGAATCGAACACCGACCTTCGGCACGTACTAACCATTATAGTACGAGTTACTATAGGGAACACTCTTTCGTTGCAGGATAATTAGTAGCAACACCCTACTCCACTTCGACCCGTCAAATATGGCGGGCCCTTCTGTGAGAGCAATAGTTCCACGATGGAATAGTTCTAGGATTCATCCTAGAAATTGCCATAAGCCCCACCGAGGTGTGCCACGTCAAAGCTTAAACCTTATCGGGTTCTTTTCTTCTTGCGTTATAAAATATTTCAAGAGATGATTATTTCTTTCGTCACTAGCCCATAAAAGAAGAAAAGTGTGAATGCCTGACTATCAATTAGGATTTAGAAACAAGCACTCGATAGTATCTTACGAGCTTCCTTAACAAAAGTTAGTTATCAGTAATCACTAATCATCGTGTCCTGTAACCCCGGCTGGGGCATAGGGCGTCAACAAAAACGTCTCCATCTCTCACGGTCTGCTGCAAGGTACTTAGTAGCCACGTCTTTCTCTGGGATTCTGCTTCCGTTAAGACAGTTGATTTCCATGTTGTTCTTGGTCTTCCAACCCGCGTGCACCCTGATTATTCCATTCAAAGGACTGCTTTGCAATTTCATCGTTTGGTTACCTCTGTGTGTGACCAATCCAACGCCATTTACTTTTTCTTATGTCGACGTCCAGCCGCTCTTGACTTGTCCTGCGCCACAATTCCGCATTTGATATTATTTGTGGCCAGCGAATCTTTAGGATGTGGCGATGACAGCGATTCGCAAAAGCCTGCAATTTCTTCGAAATGATAGACGTGACTTTCCAGGTTTCACAAGCATATAACAGCACGGATTTGACATTGGATTCGACGAATCTCAACTTAGTGCGTAAGGAGATTTGACTGATTTCCAAATTGGGGACAGGGTACCGAAGGCAGCACGAGCTTTATTTATTCTACTTTTACCGTTCAGATCCGTACCACCGTTTGTAGAGACAATACTGCCAAGGTAGTTGAACTGTTCCACTACTTCAACTGGCGTCTCCTATAGAATAATACGCTGCTGTGTGGAGCGGCCTGTAAGCATTATTTTTGTCTTTTTGCTGTTTATTCTTAGACAACTCAACTCTCCCTTCACTTGCAGTGTTTGGCACATCCCGTTCAGCCCACTGATGTTATTTGCCAGTAGACATATGTCATCGGCATAGTCTAAATGACTGAGCCTTTCGAACGATCTCCATTGAATGCCCTGTTGCTGAGCTGTACCAACACTGGCCGTCAATACGTCGTCCATCGCCAGCAGGAAGAGAATTGGCGATAGAACATCCCCTTGCCTCACACCCTGTTGCACTACGAAGGAGTCGGATAGCTGCCATTGTGAAAAACAAAACATCTTGCGTTGTTGTAGGACCCTTTGATAATGGCAACAAATTTTGGCGGAATTCCTCTGCCAAGCAACGATCTCCATATACATTCTCGGTTAACTTGATCAAAGGCCAATTGTTGCAATTCTGTAAGTCACCTTTCTTTGGCAACTTAACAATCACACCATCCTTCCAATCCCTGGGATAGTTTTTCGTTTTCCCAAATGCTTTGTATCAACGGATGTAAAATATTAGCCGCTGTTACGGGATCGGCTTTCAGAAATTCAGCTGGTATTCCGTCCAGTCCAGCTGCCTTGTTGTTTTTGAGGAGATTTATTGATGTTAAGGATTTCCGATTCTGACGGGGTTCGATGCCAATACCCCTATAGGACCTGCGCATCTCGTTTAGTTAGGGCACTTCAGCACTCTGCTCAACTGAATCCTCATTTAGCAGGGCACAAAAATGGTCTTTCCATCTGCGTAGCTGATCTAATTGATACCAAAAGTGTGCCATCCACATCCATTACAGGATGATTTGTGTTGCTTTTTTCCCGATAACATCTTTGGCTATTTGGTACAGTTCCCAGATATCTCCTCTTCTGGCAGCGACTTCCGCATTATCTGCGAGTCCATCTACCCTCACCCTCTTGTCACGTCTCACACAGCGATAGGCCATCTTTCTTATGTGCAATGCGGTACTCTCTTCGCAATTCAGCCTTTCGTTGAACATTTACTTCGGCATTTATTTGGATTTTCAACGATTTGCGAAGTTCAATCTTATCCCAGATGTCTTTGGATATCCAAGAGTCTCTACGTCTCGTTCGCTTGGGTACATTTTCGGATCCAGCCTCCATAAAAACACTTTTAATTTCACCCCACTTCTCATCAATTGTTGAATGCTGGATTCGTTTAATGACGAGGCTCTGTCGTTAAGGGTGGTGACATAGTTTCGACATAATGGTGGGGTCATTTAAAGCATTCGTTATGAATTTTGAGCTCCTTACTGCATCCTGCGCTGGTTTTTGTACGGCAGCGGTTCGTAGTTTGAGACTCATCAGAACCAAATGGTGGTCGCTACCCACATCGGCATTTCTTATACTCCGGACATCACACATAGACTTCCTCCATCGCTGCTGAATCATGATATGATCAATTTGCTTTTCGGTTTGACCATCCGTCCATCCGTCTTATGCTTAGATACGGCACCTACCACAAGACGATTCGCGTTACAAAAATCGACAAGAAAGTTGCCATTTTCATTCCGTGACCCCAAACCATTTCTTCCCATCACGCGTTCCAGCCCGTTATTGTCTGAACCGACTTGGGCATTGAGGTCTCTCATAACGACTATGATGTCGGCTCTCGGAACACTCCTGTAAACTGGTTTAAGATGAGTGTAGAATGAATGAGGGCAGCGTCTTGACTAAGTGCTTGTTCTCAAAACTCAAAATCAAATTAAGACAAGTTCTGCTTGAGGGACTTTTGTTGAGTTTGACAGTTCCACGAAACAGCCATAAACTTATTGACGATAATTATTGCTGAATGCACTTCGTCATAATGAATGTTATTTTCCGGCCACATGTTTGGAGGTTACTTTCTTCTCTATCCAGCCGTCAACGTGACTAGTTCTTCTGCCTACTCAACCATTCTTGAATATTTTATAATTGTAAATTAATACGTACATATATACTTTCTAGTTTTTATGATTTTGCTATTGATTAATATTAAATGAATTACTATTGTTAATTGATTGAGTTTTACTGAACCCATAAAATCATATTAATTGGCGACGAGGATGGCTGACAAACAGATTAAAATGCAGCAAGAATGGTTTGAGTCTCTTATGAAGAGCAATCTGGCCATGATGAAAGAGCTCATGGAAAACAAGTCGGGTGCATCGACCACCGTTCCTAAGTTTGAAGCTTTCGATCCAGCCAAAGCTAACTGGGAAAATTACCTCTTCCGACTCCAGCAACACTTTGAGGCGAACTCCGTCACAGAAGAAAATGTAAAAAAGTCATTTTTCTTGTCATCATGCGGCGATCATCTTTTGGAACTACTGAGGAAACTTTTCGAAACAACAGACGTAAGTACACACACATTTAGCAAGCTAACCTCTCAGCTCACACAACATTTTAAATCCGATTTGCATATTCTCGCTTCGAGATGTAAATTCCTTCGACATCAAATGTTACAAGGACAAAGCTACTGCGACTGGATCGCTGATCTTAAAGGACTTGCCAAGGACTGTGCATTCACTTGCCGAAAAGAGGGGTGTAATCAATCTTACGCTGAATATATGATCCGTGATATGATAGTTTTCTATACACCGCATGATCATATTCGCTTAGCAGCCACACAGGACAGCGATCCAACCTTAAAGAAGATGGAGGACATCATCACAGCTTTCGAGTTATCGCAGCGAGCTTCAACAATTTTGAAGGATGGTGAAAAAAGAACTACTTCCCATGCTGTCGAAGTCAACGCAATTTACCCAAGTAAGTCACAAAATACGAATTATTTTAGTAGAAAGTCATGCCCTGACTGCAATGTAAAACATGACCGCAGAAATTGTAAACATCTAGATTCTGTTTGTGACAAATGCCATCGACAAGGGCATATCCAAAGTGTGTGTCTCTCGAATAAAAAATCAAATGATAATGGGCGAACATGTGCTCGTGGTCGACGTCACAGACAAAGAGACATTTCTCATAACCAACAAAGTAATCGCACCAGTTCTAAACATCGCTCTTATCAACCGCGCTCAAGTATTAATCCGAACACATCAAATTCTAATAATGATCGAAACAAAAACCTTAGAGAAACTGCACATTCTATTCACCAAATGCAGCATGCAGAGATCTGTACTCTAAAAGAATCAATTGGTAACTCTCAAGGCCGAGATAAGAAGTTATTTGTTTCACTTGAGGTAAACAAGGTTCCGCTAGATTTTCAGTTAGACACTGGAGCAACCTGTTCGTTAATAGGTTTGCAGGGTTATAAGAATTTAGGAGAACCGAATTGTCAATCAACAGACCGGGTACTGAGAGCGTATGGTGATGTAAAGGTGCCAGTAAAGGGTATAATTTGCGTTGAAGTTTCTTGGAAAGGCATTATACGTCAGTTGCCTTTATTAGTCGTGGATATTGAATATGGCTCCAACATAATGGGACTAGACTGGTTTGATGCTTTTGATTTTCGCATAAACCATCAGAATATAGAATTAGCCCTCCAGGTTTCAGATGATGTTTGTGATAAAGCGCAACAACAACTAGCTTCAGAAGCTAAAACACTTTGCGAACGGTATAAATCAGTATTCAATTCGGAGCTAGGTTGCAGCAATAGTTATGTTGGTCATCTGGTGTTAAGAGCTGACGCGCAGCCAAAATTTTGTAAATACCGTCCCGTGCCATTTGCACAAAAACAACTTGTTAAAGCCGAGTTAGAAAGACTTCTTAAAATGGGTATTCTTCGACGAATTGAGACAAGTCAATGGGCAGCCCCCATTGTACCAGTTCGGAAAGCAAACGGTTCTATTCGAATCTGTGGGGACTTCAAACAAACAATAAATCCTCAGCTTGTAGTTAATCGCTATCCTCTCCCACGTGTTTTGGACATTTTTCACAGCCTTGAAGGTGGGTGCTACTTTACTAAAATAGACCTGTCTGATGCATATCTCCAGATCCCGTTAGACGAAGAATCTCAGAAAATCTGTGTCATTTCTACTGAGTTTGGACTTTTTCAATATTTGCGTGTACCTTTCGGTACAGCTAGCTCTACGGGAATTTTTCAGAACTACATCGAACAACTAACAGCAGGATTGTTTGGCGC
Source organism: Dasysyrphus tricinctus (assembly GCA_963921185.1). Lineage (NCBI taxonomy): Eukaryota > Metazoa > Arthropoda > Insecta > Diptera > Syrphidae > Dasysyrphus > Dasysyrphus tricinctus. The sequence goes on along the minus strand of OY992530.1, from coordinate 101,505,915 downwards.
TGCTTATGTCGATGACGTCATCATTTCTGGGAGAACCAAAGACGAGCATCTAGAAAATTTGAAAATTTTTCTCGAACGACTGGAAAATCATGGTCTACGGTGCCGTTTAGAGAAATGTGAGTTTGCCAAAAGTAAAATAGAATATCTGGGTCACATAATAGATGCAACTGGCATTCGTCCATCAGAGTCACGACTTCTTGCCATCAAAGACTTGCCTGAACCCAGTAATCTAAAGGATTTAGAAGCATTCATTGGAAAACTTAACTATTACAATCAGTTTATAGAAAATTTTGCACAGATAGCTGCTCCATTAAACAAACTACGTTCAAAAAATGTAAAATTCGTGTGGGGTAGTGAACAGCGACGAGTTTTCAACATTTTCAAAGAGAAACTCATGAGTGTATCAAGGCTAGTACACTTTCAAAACGAACTGCCAGTCTCTCTTGCGACAGACGCATCATCGCACGGAATCGGTGCTGTGATTTCTCACATATATCCGGATGGATCTGAAAAGCCAATAGCCTTTGCGTCAAAAACATTGACAGAATCACAGAAACACTACAGCCAGATAGAAAAGGAAGCCCTATCAATCATATACGGAGTAAAAAAGTTTCACCAGTACTTGTACGGGCGTCAGTTTGAGTTGATCACTGACCACCAGCCCTTAGTAACAATTTTCAACCCTAGCAAGAAGCTTCCACAAATGACAATAGCTCGACTCCAACGCTGGGCAATTACTTTAATGAGCTACACCTACTCGATTCGTTATCGACCAACAGCACAGCATGCCAATGCTGACTGTCTGTCAAGATTGCCAATTGGACCCGATGAGGACTTTGATGCATTGGATGAATCGTGTCACGCCTTGAACTCTTTTTACAATTCCTGCATTGACGATTTCCCAATTAACTCATCTATTGTAGCTGAACACTCTAAAAAAGATCAAATTTTAAGTAGGGTAGTATTTTATATACAGCATGGGTGGCCAAAACAGTTGCCAAGTTGTGAAGCTAATTTATTGCCCTATTTTCGACGAAGGTTAAGCTTGTGTGTGTGTACTAATGTTGTTTTGTTACAGACTGAGCAGCCCAGAGTAGTTGTTCCGCAAAGTTTGCAGCCAAGGGTCTTAACATTACTCCATGAGGGTCACTGGGGAGAAACCAGGATGAAGCAGCTTTCCCGTCGCTACTGTTGGTGGCCCCGCATAGATGAGATGATTCACCAGACTGTTAATGAGTGCAATGCCTGCCAAATTAATGCGTCCCAGCCTACCAAGCAGTATACCAGCTGGCCTGTTACCTATTGATTAATATTAAATGAATTACTATTGTTAATTGATTGAGTTTTACTGAACCCATAAAATCATATCGTCGGCTTAGAGTGTAAACCTGCTAAATCCAATTTTTGTCAAATTTGAGATAAGTATACAGTTTGAAAGATCGAACGAAGACGCATCGTCTGACATAATTATTTTTGTTAAATTCGGCTTCTTAGCTGGCCAAAACGCTTGATGAGTAAAACAGCTAAGTCCATAACATCCAAATTCACCTGCTAACTCCATAACAATTCAAAATACCATATAAAATTCGAATAACAGGACAGAGAGGGGGGAACCTGATTTTTTAGAAATAATACAGTTTATTATCATGATAGGTATTCTAAAAAAAAAGTACAAAAATAGTACCTCCGTTAGTACCCACATACTTTGTTTCGAAATGTACATTAACATTGTGTTTATTAAATCTCAAGGTAGACACTACCAATGAACCTTTGTGTTAGCGAAAACACTACCTTTTGAAATGAACCCCTATATATAGCATTCGTAAACTAAATTAACAAAATCGCAAATAGGTTTAACCTAAACTCAAATAAGTTTCACCCAAGCGCAAATAGATTTAACCCAAAACCCAAACGCAAATAGAACTAACCCAATTGCAATTCGATTTAAACAAAACTATACGCAAATAATTTAAACTATTAACAAATCATTTTAAGCAAGACGCAAATTGGTTTAACCCAGACTCAACTTATTGTTCCAGCTGTGTGGTGAAGAAATGGAAGGCTTAACAGTATTGTAAATTCCACTAGTTCTGCGCGTTTTTCCAAGAACTTTCCGAACAAATAAAAGGCCAATCCCCTAATAATAGCTTTTTAACAATTATGGATAATTCCAAAATCCATTAGACCCAAAAAGTACAACTGGATCAATAATTCAAGGTTAGATTAATTCAATTTACTTTTTGGTTAAAATTATTTGTAAATTGTTTAAATTATTTGCGTATAGTTTAACTATATTTGCGTTTTGCTTAAATCGAATGGGGTTAGTTCTAAAGGGTCCGCCAAATAACTTTTTTTTTTTTTGAAAATGCTATAAAAAAAACTACTGAATATTTTCTCAAATTTCTTTTTTTATTTGAAAGTACAATCTTTCCGGTTAATAATGAAAAATAATTTCATTCAAATGGCTGCTTCGCTAAGTCAGCCTGCGATCGACTTAGAGAAGATGCCGATTTTGCCAAAAAAATCATCTTTTCAGATGAAGCTCATTTTGATCTTGGCGGGTATGTAAACAAGCAAAATTTTCGCATTTGGGGCACAAAAAACCCGCACGCATACATTGAAAAGCCGATACACCCAAAACGAGTCACTGTTTGGTGCGGATTTTGGTCCAGAGGCATAATTGGGCCATTTTTCTTCGAGTGGCCGTTACAGTCAATGGCGATCGTTATCGGACAATGTTGAACGAATTTTTGTTCACAAAAATTGAAGAGGAGGATATTGACAACATTTGGTTTCAATAGGACGGCGCTACGTGCCACACAGCTACACTCCATGTAGTAGTAGCATTTTCAAAAAAAAAAGGTTATTTGGCGGACCCTTTATTTGCGTTTGGGTTAAATCTATTTGCACTTGGGTGAAACTTATTTGTGTGTAGGTTAAACCAGTGGCGTAGCTAGGATATTTGCCGCATGGGGCAAAATAATAATTTGCAGCCCCTTCGGTCTAACCATAATCAAACAAAATTTTGTCAAACTATTTTGTAAGCTATTTAGTTAAGTTATGGGTACCTTCATACTTAAAGTAGCAGACAAAATTTTGACTAACATTAAGCCGTTCCTATGAACTAATAGTTTTTTCGTTTTATTTTTTTATATTTTGAAAAAAAGCAACGGTAGGTTTATTTTTTTTTATTCATTTATCAATTTTGTTAAAAATAATTATATTTTTTCTTGAAAAAAAAAACGAAACAACAAATCTTCTGCAAAAATATTGTGGTTACAGCATTTTTTTTTTTACTTTTTTTTACATGTCTACCGCGAAAAAATTTCTGATTTCTGAGAAGTGTCAACCCCTCTGAGCTCTGAACTGAAATTTACATATACAAAATATAAGCTACAAAAGATTAATTACAGTAAAAATTTTATTTTCTAATATAGATTTAGTTAAATTTCCAATAAAAAAATTTGTTTACCTAATTGGCTTACAACTTCCAACGCACAACGAAGTTAATTTTGCCGTCCCTTACTCCTGGTGCCCGGGGCAGCTGCCCCCTTCGCCCCCCCCCCCCCCTAGCTACGCCACTGGGTTAAACCTATTTGCGATTTGGTTAATTTAATTTTCGAATGCTATATATGTATTTTATTTTAACATTATTTATACTCAATAAAGCTTAGCAAAAATCCTACTCTATTTTTGATTGTTCTGGAAAAACGGCTAAGTCCATTATTTTTTTACATTACCAAAAAAAGAAAACCGGCTAACTTACAAAGATGCAAATAAGTACAAAACTAAGATCCTGCTTGAGTTGTTTTATGTTTAGAAAGGAAGAGTACCAACTAACACACAATCCATGTTTTGGATTTTATTTTCTAGCAACGATAAAAGTTTTTGCGAAGTTTTTTCTTTCTCCTGTAAAATTTCCATTTATGGAGTTAGTAGGTTTACACTCTAAGCCGACGATATTAGACTTTAAATAAATTTTAAGGATTATCTAAAGAATAGAACATTGAAATAACTTGTCTGACACACTTTTTTCGGTCCTCACAGAACCTTTTGGATGTTTCAAAAACTAACCACGGATCCCTTAGAAATATCTATTAAAAGTTTAAAATAAGAAAAAAAAGGTAAGAAATTATTCATAAAAATAAAAATATTGAAGCAATAGATATCAAATTCTCTTATAATAAATATGTCACAGGCTTACAAACGAACGGATGATACAAAATCTCTACAAACTTTCTTAATTGCTGCAAATGTTGAGTTTGATCAAAACCCCAATCTTAAAATAGGTAATACCAATAGTAGGTACTTTCTTGTCACATAAAGCAAGTCAAAATTAAATTTGTCAAGAATTTATGTGAACACATCGTTGGCTTCTGTACCTACCAAAGTTTTCTTCCAAACACTGCGTGGTTACCTAAGGCTCTTTCTGCTCTAAGTTAAATGAAATCCATTTCCCTGAAGAAAACTTTTCCCCAGAAGAATTTATCTCTCGACTATAACCTACCTTGCCTTTCTTTTTCATTTTACAACATTCAAACAAACTTTCCAAAAAATATAAATGTACCCCATTAAACTTAACATGCCTAGTTCTTTATTTTGTACGTTTTTTTCTCCTCATGCTTTACTTTTAAAAATATGTCACAAAACTATCACAATTATCCGAACAGCTAAACATCAACCACCTGGTAACTGCCTGCCTTATACTAGCATTCCTTTAGCTTCACACCATCATCTATAAAGGCATTTCCTGAAATCCAATTTGTACAAGTGTTTTCGCTTAAATTGTCACAGTTTAACCGGCACTCTCTGGCACACCGGTACAGTCAAACTTTTGTGTGCAAAAAACTTCATCTTTTGTTCCACAAATACTCCGTAGAGTCGAAAATACAACAAATCTCTGGAAATGGAAAAAAAAGGAAAACTAAAAATTAATTCTCTGGGAACCTTCAATTGTCGCGTGATTTTGTTTCCGCAAATTCACGTTTTTTCCCTCAAAAACTCAACTTGCTAACCACAAAACACACAATTTCTCACCTTCTCTAAAAGAATCGCTATATAGGTTTGTCGGGAAGGTATAAAAGCGACCTAACCAAGTTCCAGAAACGAAAGAAAACATAACGCTTCAGTGTGCAATATAACACTCTCCAAAGTGCCAATACCAAGTGTGCAATTCTACTACACAGAGTACAGTTGTAGTTGAGGAAATACCACAAAAAAAAAAAGAAGAAATCAATGAAACTTTTTGCAATAAATAAGTTTGAAAGTCTCGATACAATCGTTTGAAAAGCCCAACAACCGCATCGTTGTCGACACAAAATGAAAAAATCTCAGCAAATTTTTCACACGGAAACTTTTAACTTGTTAAACGGAAACCGAAACCGAACCGTTTCTGTCGCTTAATATTGATGGAGTAGGGACACATCCAAAGAGAACGGCTTTGGGGATACGACCGTTAAATATCCCTTTGTATTTACCCGTCTACCCTGCTCCATACTCCTCTGAGGTCTCATAAAGTATCAGATTTTCAAAAAAAAAAAAATGTCGACATTATGAGGTTTTAAAACGACACAATTTTCCGGTTTCCGGTGTTGAGACACGGAGAACTGTTGCAAAAAAAAGAAGCAAGAAGCAAACACACAGAAATGAGAGAAACGTAGGTATAAGGACCAAAAACTTTTGCCAACCAAAGATTGATCTGTATATTTTCCGCACATGAAAGTCGATACAAATCAAAGTCAAAGTGTCGGTGGAGGTGGTGGCGCTCCGCCCGCTAGTAGTGGGTTCTGGAAACAGAGGACTTCTGATATGGTAGTGGTGTAGGAGGTAGATATGCACAACGTGAGCCATTTTCCAGAACACATTTGTAGTTATGGCTTTGCAAGTTTATTGAGCGTGAACAATCAAGGTGTGATTGCAGAAAGTTATATTTCTCGATGCAGTGAGTGCATTTAAGTAAAATACCCTGTTATATCGATGCATGACTGGGAAATTGATTTTACTGTAATCGAGGTGTGAAAATATTAATTAAATGTCACTTTAAGATCGCTATTGACAGATGAAAGGAAACTTGACTTTGACACCGTAAGTTTGTATGGTGTGTTAATTGGTGCTAAGTGTAGCTGAATAAAGTCCGATTTAATCGATTTGAAAAGGAAGTTTTATGAGTGTTAGGGTAGAGAAAATAACATTTTATAAGGAATTAGCTGACCGAGAGAACTTTATTCCGTCTAAAATTGTTTAAATTATTAATGTCCCTTGATGGCTTGGCGTTGTAGGGTGCGGGTAGTTACTGATTGGCGTCAACATGGCGACGTCCAGTGATGCAACGAATTCTACACGTCAATTGTGCTTATTTTACCTCCAAGTTGTAGCCATCGGATACTGGTCTCGTTCATACGGACTTGGCTTGCTAACCTAATAAGCGAAGGTATTGAACAAAAGACAAAAATAGCAACAATATAATCTTCTGTTGGAAATGACTGGCTGTATAATTTGGATGGAGGCTTGGACGAGTCTATCAGAAGGATGGTGTGCAGTGGATGAATTCAGCATAGAGAATCAACAGTACCTTCAATAGTCTTAAGCACAGAAACCTGGAGGAGTGTTCCCAGTAAGGCATCACCTCTCCTTTTATCAAGGCGGCATGCAGCGGAAAAATTCTCCATATGGAATCAACGGTGACGTCTACAGTTCCAGTCAGGCTGAACTACTCATTGAACACCTTATACGAAATACTACGACATATTTGAAGCTCAGGCCTATAAGGAGCGGTTAATCCTGCTCCCCACCATTGGAGTTATATTGTAAAGGTCTGCTCCTCTAGGTTGGGGGTCTTGCTGTCGGGGTGACTTCTCGGCCACTTAAAGCAACTTAAGTTGCGAAGTAACAACAAACCTCGGATACGGAAGGATTAACTGTTGACGAACCAAGCAAACGAAATAAGGAAAACGAACTTCAGATCTGCTCGTGGAATGTTCTCTCTCTCTAAAGAGCACGTGCAGCCGAACATTAAGCGGATGCCCTAGATTGCTACAAAGCAGACATCACCGCCATCCGGACAAAAGAAAACTGAAATAAAATTGTGACATCCACTATGGTACTGTTGCCGACAACAAGTGCAGCGTGTTTTTAGATGTGAATTCGTTGTTAGAGGCAGACTTAGGCAAGAAGTCTTGAGTTTCAACGATGTGAACGAGCACCTCACGACAATTCGCATCAAGACTAAATTGAACAATATTACCCTCATAGGCACGCATGCCCACAGGTATATACAATTCAATCTAAACGATGAAACTACAAAAAAGATAGCTTTCCGGAATCATCGGAAAACTAACTGGGTAAAATATAGAGATACTCTTAGCAGATTAATTAAACCTGACCTTCTAAGTATCCCCGTAAGCGGAAAAGATCTTGACAATAAAGTCAATGATCTTACCTTAGCTCTCAACAAATCAATGGACATATCCTGTCCTCTTATTCAAATAAGAGGAAAGAAGAAGCCTCACTGGTGGAGCCCAGTGCTGGAACCGCTCAGAAAAGAATGTAGGAAACTTTTCAACCGAGCTAAATATTCCAAAGAAATTTCCGACTGGGACTTATATAAAGAATCCCTTAAGATATATAAAAAACAATTGAGGAAAAATAAAAGAACCTCCTGGAGAACCTTCTGTAACAAAATAGAAGATTCCTCAGAGGCTTCAAGATTAAGAAAAATCCTCTCATCAAACCCCATAATGCCAAGTGCCCTGAAAACCATCAACGGCTCTTGGACTAACTCTTGTGAGGAATCACTCGACTTGCTATTAGATACTCACTTCCCAGGTAGCTCCCAAAATATACGCAGTTCTGACTCAATAGAGTCTAACAATATAACAATAAATAAAGTAGGTCTGATTACTAGAGAGAAACTCAAATGGGCAATCGACAGCTTCGATCCATATAAATCAGCTGGACCTGACGGTATAATACCAGCTGAACTGCAAATGGCTTCAGACATCATCATCCCCATCCTTGAGATAATTCTGAAAGCATGTATGAACTTAGCATACTTAGCTTACCGCAAGGGGAAATCGGTAGAAAAGGCCCTGAATAATTTGGTACGTACTATTGAATATTCCCTTCATCATAGAGAGTATACCCTGGTTACTTTCTTAGATATTGAAGGTGCTTTCAACAACGTCAGCAATGCTGCAATCTTAACCGCGCTTGAGAACTTGAACGTTGATAGCTCACTTAGGGAGTTAATCAGCCTCATGTTGAGAAGTAGAATAATCAACTCAACATTAGGTGACTTCTCTGTTAGAAGATCTGTCAGCAGAGGTACACCGCAAGGTGGAGTCCTATCCCCACTCTTATGGAACATCGTTATTAACGAACTATTAGTTAATTTAGAAGCGGATGGTTTCAAAGTAATTGCATATGCGGATGACGTTGCCATTGCAATATCAGGAAAGCATCTTCAAATCATTATAGAATTAATTCAAACCGCTCTCAACAAATTACTTAAATGGACAGACAAATGTGGACTAGGTGTAAATCCCCACAAAATTGAACTTGTCCTCTTTACAAGGAAATATAAAATTCCGAATATAGACCCTCCATCAATAAATGGTATCCCACTTAACTTCTCAGATGAAGCTAAATATCTAGGTCTGATTTTAGACAAAAAGTTGAGTTGGAAACCAAATATACAAGAAAGAGTCAGAAAGGCCACAGTGGCACTTTTCTCCTGTAAAAAAGCTATTGGAACCAAATGGGGCTTGTCCCCATATATCACCCACTGGCTATACACAGCGGTCATCAGACCGATACTCACTTATGGGGTGGCAGTATGGTGGACTGCTTTAGATAAAATAACTTATCGTGTTAAGTTAAGCAAAGTGCAGAGATCAGCTTGCATGTGTATCAGCGGAGCTCTCCGTTCGACACCTTCCGCTGCCTTAGATATACTGCTTAACATTACACCCCTCGATATGTACACTAAACAAGTGGCAGCGAGCACAGCTATTCGCTTTAGAGCCATCTCTCAATGGTCCAATAGCTCTATTGGCCATACTATCATTCTGAACAAATTCGAATCAATCCCTAAACACTCCGACTACACCATCCCTCAGCCGATTTTTGGCAAAAACTTCCAAGTCACAATTCCAACAAGATCCACTTGGGATGATGAGGAATTCTTGAGAGATGAAGCAATTCATTTCTACACGGATGGCTCAAAAACTGAAGAGGGGGTGGGTGGTGGCGTGTACTCAGAACGACTAAATATTAGTCTCTCTTTCCGTCTCCCTGATCATTGTAGCGTGTTCCAAGCGGAAATCCTGGTGATAAAAGAAGTTTTATCTTGGCTCAAAGAAAACGTAATATCAACTTTAAATATCCGTATCTTCTCAGATAGCCAAGCGGTCCTTAAATCACTAGGCTCTGTTTCTACAAACTCCGTAACTGCCCGAAATTGTCGATCGTCTCTAATGGAGATGGCAGAACAGTTCAACATTCACCTTTTCTGGGTGCGGGACACAGAGATACTCCAGGAAACTGTAAAGTCGATGAACTCGCCAGGAAGGGAACTACTATACCAATATTACCTGACAGGGTGAATATTGGAATACCAACCGCTACTTGTAAACTTATGCTTAAGCAAGATTCCATGTTGATGACAAACAGCAGATGGACAGGTATCACTACTTGTCTGGCGACGAAACAGATCTGGCCAACACTGGATCCGAAGCGATCGAAATGTTTGTTATCTCTTAGTAGATTGCATATTAGCTCCACAATTGGTGTCATAACTGGACACTGCCTCATAGGCAAACACGCCAATAGACTAGGCGTTCTTTGAAATGACTTTTGCAGAAGCTGCATGGACGAGGAGGAGGAATAAACTATCCCACACCTACTTTGTTCATGCCCTGCTCTTTCTCAAAGACGTAAAATATACTTAGGAAATGTTTTCTTTGACGATCCCAGTGATTTAAATAAAATCGACATTCACAGTCTCCATCGCTTTATTAAAAGCTCCAATTGGTTTAATTAGCGAGGGTCATCTCGCAGTCTTTATGTGGTATCACAATGGGCCTATTCTGGCCTAAGTGTGTCAGTAGTTTTCCTGGCAGCCACCTTAACCTAACCTAACCTAACGCATGCCCCTACAGAGGAGAAAGATGACGAGTTCTACGAGCTCCTGGACAAGACATATGTATTAGCAATGCCCTAGGTATGACATTAAAATTGTCTTAGGGGATTTTAACGGAAGATATAGCCTTCACGACACCACCTCTGATAATGGATAATTGACTTTGCTGCGGAGCGAAACGTTGTGGTAGCTAGTACGCAGTCCCCGCATCTCGATATACACAAGGGGACATGACGAGTTCCTGGTCAATCAACCGCCAACCAGATTGACCACATTGCGCTCGATGCAAGGCGCTCCGAGGAGCCAACGTAGACTCGGACCTCTACCTCGTTGTATTCAAGGTAAAGCTACGGATATTTAGAATAATCCCAAAACAGGGAAACCCTATGTGAGAAAGTACATCATCGGGCGGCTACAGTCGCAAGAAATCACCAGGTCCTTTTCCGATCGAGTCTCTCGCATAGTTTTATGCCACCAACTGCAAGAATAAGTAGAAGAATTGCCAGGAAGCCGCCTCTGACGTGCGGGGTCTCACACGACCACCACAGCAAACCCCATGGTTCAACGAAGAATGCTGGCAAGTTCATGCAGCCAAAAAACAGGCATACATAGAAGGATCAGAGCTGATCGCGAGCTCTGCGAGCAGAAGAGGGGAGAGGAAGACAAGCTTCTAAGAAGGAAAAAGAAAGAGCATGAGAAGTGCGCGATCGAGGAACTAGAGGGATGTCATTGTAAGAATGAAGTTTGGAAGTTTTACCAAAACAGTAAAAAGAAACCCCGCACGGTTACAAGGCCCGAACCGAAGCCTGCAATTACAATCAGGGGAACATCGTGGTATAGAATCGCAGTCGGTGCCGAGGATATAATTATTTCTGCAAATTGTATAACGGCGATGACGAAACGAATTCCGCTACCATGCAAATTGCACCATTCAACCCTGACGATGTAGGCCAACAATTCCGTCCACATGATCTCGACGAAGTCAAGATAGCTACATTTAAACTTAAGTCCAATAAAGCTGCTGGAGCTGATGGCCTTGTGGCTGAGCTATTCAAAGCGGCTAGCGATAAATTGGTTAGGAGAATGCACCAGGTAATCTGCAAAATATGGTTGCAGGAAAACATGCCCGAGGAATGGAATTGCAGCATTGTTTGCCCGATCCTCAAGAAAGGCGACACTCTGGACTGCACCAACTACAGAGGCATAAATCTTCTTAATATCGCTTACAAGAACTTCTCTGCCGTACTCTGTGAAAGCCTGAAGCCATTCGTCAACAACCTAATAGGTCCATATCAGTGTGCTTTCCGGCCAGGGAAGTCCACCATCCACCAAATATTCGCACTACGGTAGATCTTGAAGAAAACAGAAAACCCAGAAGTTTCAAATCGACACCCACCCACTTTTCATCAATTTCAAGGCTGCGTATGAAAGCATCCAATGAGGCGAGCTATTTAGATCAATGACTAGTTTTGGTAACCCTGCCAACTCTTCCGTTTCTTCAGGATGACGATGGAGAATGCACGCTGCTCTATCAAGGTCGGCAAAGACCTGACCGACACCTTTGATGCAAAAAAAGGGTTTTAGGCAAGTCGACGCGCTGTCATGACAATGACGACAATGGTGCTTTCATGGGTATTGAGAAGGAAGCCAAGAAGATGGGGTTAACGGGTGAATGAAAGCAAAGTAAAGTATATGCCGTCAACAAGAAAGGACACCCAACACCGACGTCTCGGACAGTAGGTCACTATAGACAGCTATAACTTTGAGGTGGCCCGAGACTTTGTCTACCTATGATCCGCTTTAAAGGGTTACTCTTGCCAATCGCTGTTTCTTCGGGCTAAGAAGGCAATTGAGAAGCAAATCCCTCTCTCAAGCAACTAAACAGTCCCTGTATGAGACGCTTATCATGGTATGGACATTGTTAACAGTGGATGAGAACGCGTTGGGCTGTTTTGACAGAAAAATTCACCGGGTGATTTATGGTCCCGTCTGTAAAGATGGGGATTGGAGAAATAGATACAACATCTAGAGCGAATGGGCACCAATTCTCTGGCCCGGAATGTCTTTGAATCCAACCCGTGGGACAGGGTTCTAGAGGTGAATAGCGCAAAAGGTGGCACACGCAAGTGGAAGAGGACCTCAACCAACTTGGCGTGCGAAACTGGAGACAGCTAGCTAGAAACCGAGCTGGATGGAAGAAGCTTGTTGGTTGAGGCCCTGGTCCACCCGGACTGTAGCTCCACCCTAAGTAAGTAAGTAAGTCCAACTTCTAGAGTATCCGATGATATTTACATATCATCGGCTGCTCCCAACAGGCCGTTATAGAGTCCTTCACGGCACCAACTTCTAAGTAATTAAGGAGTTAATCTTCCGCGGAGTAAAAACGAAAAATTACCCTAGCAAAACGCTGCGACTTTGTTTTGGCAAAGCAAATGAGTTCAAAGTTTCCCACACATAAGACAAAGTGCAGGCTTTATTAAACCCCGAACTCTATGAGCAGTATGTAGATGTGGATGTAGTCCAGAAAATTGAAACTCGTCAAGTACATTGGCCAGGCACATCGAGTCAATGGACAATAATGCTCCAGCCAACGCCAAGAGAATATTTGAATCCAAGCCCTCAGGCTCGAGAAACGAAAAAGACGAAACCTCCCGGATTAAATACCAAAGCCATGGTGAACGCCAAAAGACTTGGGAAGCAGCGTGGTTGGGATCGTAGAGTCTGCGATGCTTCATGGATTTGGAGCCGAATAAGCAAATTGAACTAAACATTCGATCATCGACAAATAAATAAATTGGGTGGCGCATCAGCTCGTGGAGAACCAGGGCCTAGTGACTTACAACTCTCAACATTCCTGTGTGTGTGTTATTGGCAGGAATGGAGGGGACCTACAGTTTTTTTCCGATTCTTTTTTTAGGTGGCAGGGCTGGGAATCGATCATCGATATCCGCTGATGAATAGGAGAACTGGGTTATAGCCAGCAGACCCCCTTTTAAGTTGTAAGCTTTTCTTAAGCCAAATTTTAAATAAATGTTTTATATTTTTTCTGTTTTGCTAACTAACATAAATATTTTTTTAAAATTTAGTTAAAAAATTTATCAATTTTTAAATAACTTAAAAGTTAAAATCTAAATTAGTGTAAAATATCCTAAAAATAAAATACATAATTATAAATTTTTATAATTTGTTATATTCTAACAGTAATCTACATAGTTTTTTGGCTGAATAAACCTTAAATAAAGCACCGTGTCGCATAGCGCCGTCGTTGACAAGCAATATGATTTATGCACAAATGTCAAAAGCTCCATAAATGAACTATTATTACCGTTTCATCGTCGTCGTAAATGGCCAAACTATACGAAATCATCATTCTCTGCTGGCAAAAGCCACAAAAGCCACCCCAAAAATCAATGGCCACGATAGAAATAAAAGGTCATAACAACTACAGCAATAGCAAAATCCATAAATGTGCTCGTCACAAACTCCTAAGTGTCATAATGCGGACAATGTGAACAATCAAATAACCACCTCCGACTCCATCATAACCATGGAACACACACAAATTTCCCAACCAAGCTGTGTAAAATACTGTTTGGAACTAAACAAGTCCCGTTTCATGGAGCAGAATTTACGGGCTTTTAAGGATCATAACAGCTAGCAGGACCGAGGACACAAAAAAAAGTAACATACGGTCCACACAGTCCAGTCGACATATATACACGATTGTCGGAGTGAGGTTAAAATCCCAGAATACTAGCGGGCTCCAACACCACTGCCAACAAATGTGACAATACCCGTCACCTTACCCGAGCCAGAACCAGAGCCAAGCGCAAGCATGGTGTCAGTGTTATGGCCATTAAAGCCAATTGCCTCCCCATGGACCATTGGGACGATGCCAAGATAAAAGCATTTAAAAGCTAATTGCTAACGGTATGAACCGTAGCTGTGAAGTGGTCATATAAAGGTGCCTGTAAAAATGTGGGGTTTTAAGCCAGAACGCCCTAGCGTTGCCAGTATTCCATCTGACTTTGGTGAGGGCGACGAGGCAACTGATGCATGTTGTTATTGTTGCTATGTTTGTGGTGGCTTTGAATGGGCCTGGAGCTCTTTAATCTGCTTTCCATTCCATGTGGGAATTTGCAGGTCGTTTTGTGTGGCAATTCAATTAACCAAACAGAATCGTTAAATGAACATACACCACTACTTCTGATGGTGCAAAATGCTGTATATGCCAATGAACATAGGAAGAGGGCCGAAAAATCGGACATGAATATAAACATAAATTGGCTTGTAAACGGAATTAGAAGGGTTTGCACTGAACACCATAACTACATAGAATGGCAATGCCCAATTGGATTGGGGCCATTTTTTATTCGTTTTAGGCAGGTGGACATTTTTAAAGATTTTTTTGTTTTGCCTTTCAAATATTTATAATCAGTAAGAGTTGTGCATTTTAAGTAGATGTCAATATAGTCTGGGAGTTGTCGTTGAAAATATTTGTTAAAATAGACATTCGGTCGTTTGTTTACATTTTGTCAATAATTTTAGTAGAATAAAACTATTCGTGTGCTTGGGGTGCTGATGGTTGATTGTTGTAACACCTGGAAAACACTGATTGGTGTCAATATGACGATGCCCAATGACGTAACAGTAGTCTTATACCAGTTATGTTTGTTATTTGGTCTCGTCCACCAAGACTTGATTTGCTAAACTTAAAACGCCAGTAGAAGAAAAAGCAAAACTGTAGTGCTTGATTGGAAATAGCTGGCTAAATGAGTCGTCTGAAGTATAAGACGAGTCCATCATGGCAAGGATGATGAACAGCAGTGGCAGATGAATTCAGTAGAGTGAATCAACAATGTTGTCAACAGTGTGAATGGAAGAGACCATCCGTGAGCTGCTCTGAAATACTTAGAGCTAATATCACGAAAGACTATTTGGACTAGTGGTGGTGTTTTAAAAATGGAACAGCAGCTGGCATATTCACATAGTGGCCTACTGGTATGCAACGTTTGCCGCGGACACAAATCAAAAGGGGTCCCAAAAAGGGTCACGGGACAAAAAAGGGGGCCCTTAACAGAAAATTCCACAAAGGACAAGGAGAGAATAAAAAGCAAAAATATAGGAGTTTCAAGAGCAAAGCATTTGATAAACATTTATTCAAAAGCACAAAAAACATATATTCTAATTTAGACTAAGAGCTGGCAGCAAATTTTGTGGGTGAACACATAACCAAAATATGAGTATGAGGGTTTGTAGGTGCATGCATCTTGATATCGAATATCAAAGTCTGGCAGGATTTTTTTTGGCGCCCGTAGAGGGGACGAGGGATTGAAAATAGCGGTTTTTCCATTTGTTGTGTCAAGGGTACAATCACTTCATTTCATTTTTTAAAAATGGGAAATGATGCTCTGTCATTTTCCCTAAGCCCAAAGATTTTATTTTTAATGATCCAATTGATAATACTCAAGATATAACCATTTTAGGCACACCATATCGAGAGAAATTTGGAGATTTGAAAAATATTAAAAATCTACAAAAAAAAGTCTCCAAAATAAGGCTGATAAGGTTCGCTTTAAAAGGGCATATCTTGAGTTTTATTAATCAGATCATTAAAAAAAAAGTTTGTGGACAAAGGAAAAATGAACGAGCATCATTCCTCATTTTTAATAAATGAATTGAACTGGTCTTACTCATGACAAAACAAATGGGAAAACCGCTATTTTCAATCTCTCGTCCCCACTACGGGCGCCAAAAAAATCCTGCCAGACTTTTATATTCAATATCAAGGTGCATGCACCTACAAACCCTCATACTCAGATTTTGGTTATGCGTTCACCCTCAAAATAAGCTACCGGCTCTTAGACTAATTCTAATACCTAATAAAAATGGATGTTACTTGTAGTGGTAACAATCATACTGACATGCAGTGTACATAAACTGATAAGCTTATGTAATGCGCTAAGCCTCCAGTCTTATGTACTTGCACAGCATGTCACACGACCTAGCTCTTAAGTTATGTTACACAGTTGATTAGTTGTTAATAAAGATAAGTTAAACGAAACCTGTGTGTTTAATTTGGAACATCACATTGGCGACGAGCAAACTGGAAATATTAAGATCATGGCGACTTCATCAAACAATCATCCAAAGTTTAATCAAGATGAAGATGACTGGTTGATTTATAAGGAACGACTAGAGCAATATTTTATTGCAAACGACATCGACGATGATAAAAAGAAAAGAGCGAATTTAATCGGAGGTCTTTGCTCAACATCGTACAAGCTTCCCGAAAGTTTAATTCAGCCGGAGTTGATAAGTAATTCCAACACATCTTACACCACGTGCATTAAAGCGCTTGAAACGCACTTTCAGCCTATTGTTTCTGGATTTGCCGCGAGAAATAAGTTTCACATGGCCACCAAAGAAGATCATGAGTGCATTACCAAGTGGGCAGCAAGAGTACGTGAATTGGCCAAAGGTTACAAATTCGGTAATTATCTGGATATATCCTTGCGTGATAGATTCATCCTGGGATTACCTCGAGGACCGACAAAGGATAAACTCTTTTTAGAAGATGTGGAGACATTGACCTTGCAGAAGGCCATTACCATAGCTTCATTGGTGGAATGTATACAAAATCAAAATTTTCGTGATGGTGACAAGGAATTGGCAGTCATAAAATCAGAGCCATCATCGAGTGGAATTCATTTAATTAAAACATCGAAACCATCATTTCAACAAACAAAACAAGGGCATGAAGGAGGTAGCAGATCTGAGGGAAGAAGCCGTTGCGGGGTTTGTGGATACACCAATCATTTTGAGAAAGATTGTCGTTTTAGTAACTACACATGTCGAAAATGTAATGTAAAAGGTCACTTACGAAAAATGTGTACTGTAAATACTGATAACCGTAAAAAAAATTATGTTAAGTATATGCATGATAGTTGTAGTGAGGGTGATGAGTTGTCTCTTTTTCATTTTAGAAATAAAAACGGAAAAAATAATCCAATAACGGCAGAAGTAACAGTGAATGGAGTTGCGATGTCTATGGAGTTGGATAGTGGTTCTCCAATATCAGCTATATCAAAAGCATCATATTTAAAACACTTTTCGAATTGCGAGATCTTTTCAACGAGCAAATTTTTCAAGAGTTACATTGGAAATGCAATATCTCCAGTCGGTGTTATCAAGGTAAACATAGTTTTTAAGAATAAAAATGTGCTACTTGATATATTCGTCATTGAAAATGGTGGTCCTCCACTTTTAGGGAGGGATTTCATGGAAAAATACGACATTAAATTTGATGGATTGTATAATATGAGCCGTGAAAACAGTGCGCTTAATAATATTTTGAATAATTTTCATCCGTTTTCGATTGTGGATTGGCCACCTTCAATAAACACAAGATATCCTTGAAATTGAAGGAAGGTGCTATACCTAAGTTTTTTAAGCCACGTAGGTTACCTTTTGCTATAAAGGACAAAGTTGAATGTGAGATCGACAAACTTATTAGTTTAGGGATATTAGAACCTGTAGAATATTCAGTGTGGGGCACTCCAATTGTGCCAATATTAAAAAAGAATGGTGATGTAAGGATCTGCGGCGATTTTAATGTTTTGCTAAATTCCCAACTTTGTGTTGATCAATATTGTCTTCCAACTATAGAAGAAGTTTTTGCTGAAGTTCATGGGGCGAAGGTGTTTTCTAAAATAGATCTGTCTATGGCATACCAACAGATAGAGTTGGAGGATTCCTCAAAAGATCTGACAACAATTTCGACCACAAAGGGTTTATTTCGATATAGTAGATTAGTTTTTGGTTTAGCTCCTGCGCCCGCATTATTCCAAAAAATTATAGAACAGTTAGTTTCAGGTATTAAGGGCGTCAAGGCATTCGTAGATGATTTGTTAGTAAGCGCCACCAATGAGATTGAGCATTTAAAAATACTTTCTGCGGTTTAATACAGATTATAAAGCGCTGGATTAAAGGTTTCCAAATCCAAATGTGAATTTATGGTAAAGTCAGTCAAATATTTGGGTCACGTCATTGATGGCAACGGGCTTCATATGGATGAAGACCGAGTAAATGCCATTTTAAAGCTCGAGAGACCACACTCGTTAGTGGAGCTACAATCATTTTTGGGAATAATAAATTTTTATAGAAAATTCATGCCTAATATGGCTGTGGTGGCTGAAAAGCTCTATGATTTGCTGTCAAAGCAAAAAGATTTTCACTGGGGTTGTGAAGAAGATAAATGCTTTGAGAATGTTAAAAAGCTTTTAATTTCAAATCAGGTCTTAGCACACTACGACCCTTACGTTCCATTAAAGTTAATCGTAGATGCAGGACCAAAAGGAATAGCTGCAGTGTTGGTTCATAAATACATTAGTGGAGTTCAGCGACCAATTTCCTTTGCTTCTCAACGTCTTTCTAACGTAGAAACAAAATATTCCCATATTGAGAAAGAGGCTTTAGCTATTTTGTTTGGTGTTAAGAAGTTTCACAAGTATCTGTTCGGTAGATCATTCACTTTGGTGTCAGACAATAAGCCATTAATTGCAATTTTTGGATCACAAAATGGAATTCCTCAAATGTCAGCTAATAGATTGCAGCGGTATGCCCTATTTTCATCGGCTTATACCTTTGTGCTAGAATATATCACTTCAAAATGCAATATAGCAGATTATTTGTCCAGATCTCCTGTAGATTCCAAAAAACGAAAAGGCTTTATTCCTCCGATGTGTGCATAAATTTTGTGAGTGAATTTGGATGTTTTAAGTCGTCATTTGAAGACGTTAAAGTAGCAATGAATGATGATAAGCTATTGTTAGAAATATCTAATTATATAATGACGGGATGGCCTTTAGAATGTAAAGCGGAACATTTAAGGCCGTATTTTATTCGGAGAAATGAGCTTTCAATCGAAGAGGGGTGTATATTTTGGGGTTGTAGACTTGTTGTTCCAGATACGTTAAGAAAAATGGTTCTAGAAGAGATACACAAAACTCATTTAGGAATAGTTAAATCGAAAAGTTTGGGGCGTAGTTATTTCTGGTGGCCTTTCATGGACGATGAAATTGAAAAGGTCGTTAAGTCTTGTGAGAGTTGCATGCAAACTCAAGTTACTTCAACTAAGGCCCCGCTTATATACTCACTCCCAGTATATAAGCGGGGCCTTAGTTGAAGTAACTTCGCCAGACGCACCTTGGGAAAGATTGCACTTAGATTTTATGGGACCTGTTTTCAATCGAACATTTTTGGTCGTTACAGATGCATACTCAAAATGGATTGAGTGCATAGATATGGCAGACAATATATCAAGTAGTAACACAATTATTAAGCTTCGGTCTCTTTTCTCAAGATTTGGCATACCAATAAAGATTATTGTCACGGACAATAGTACTTCTTTTGTATCCCAAGAGTTTGAATCGTTTTTAGAAAAAAATCTAATTGTTCACAAAACCAGTCCAGTTGGGCACCCAGCCACAAACGGACAAGCTGAGAATAGTGTAAAGATTTGCAAAAATGCTTTGAAAAGATCTATGCATTCAATTAACAAAATAACTGACTTAAACAAATATTTGGAAGCATTCCTACTCGACTATCGCAACTCCACGCACAGTACCACAGGTACTTCTCCTGCTATGCTAATGTTAAATAGAAATTTAAGATATCGGTTGGATATCATTAATCCAATTAAACAAAGTAAATATGTAAAAAAAATAAAAACGTAATTTTAAAAGTAAAAGATATGAAAAAAGGCAACAAAAATATTATAAGGGCACAAATACAAATGTAAAATCACAGAAGTATTGGGTAGGCAATATTATTTTGTAAAACTATTAAATAAAAATAACAGACATGTAAATCAGCTAAAATCATTTTACTTAAATCAAGAAGAAAATGTTAATTTAGATTATGATATTACTGAAAAATTAAATATAACAGAAATTGAAGTAAATAATAATAATATGAATGAAATGTGTATAGCCTTTCGAAATAAATAAATAAATAAATAAATAAAAAGATCATTACGGAAAATAAAAATTGTAGCCAAACAGAAAATCTCAAAGCTACTGATGAAAATGTAAATGATACCCCAGATTTGAGTAACAACATTGAGACTAATAATTGTAATGCTAAGAAATGTAAAAAAATTGATTGGACACAGCTCCAAAACAAAGATAGATATCCAATTCGAAGTTGAAAAAAGTAAATGTATAACAAATATAATTTGTGGGGGACATTGTAGTGTAACAATCATACTGACATGCAGTGTACGTATATATAACTGATAAGCTTATGTAATGCGCTAAGCCTCCAGTCTTATGTACTTGCACAGCATGTCACACCTAGCTCTTAAGTTATGTTACACAGTTGATTAGTTGTTAAGTCAGGCCTTTGAAGTTCGGTCAAATAAAGATAAGTAAAACGAAACCTGTGTGTTTAATTTGGAACATCACATTACTAAACTACAACAAAAATGTAGAATTGCTCCACTTTCTAAATACATTTCATTAGGATAACTCTTTCTTCTGCCTTTCTGTAGAATTTAATACGAAGCTTGATAAAATACAACTTTTTCTTAAAAAAAAACGTAGGGGCCACGGGTCCCGAACGCAAGGCAGGGGCCATTTGGCCACTAAAGGGTTTAAGGGGATTACGGTTTGGCAACAGCCGACGACATTAACCGTATGTTAATCGACGAAAGGAACGTATCCGAAATTTAGACATTCGTTCATTCTGACGATTGTCTAAAAGTATCTAACGAATAGAAATTGCAAACCACCTAGAAGAAAGTAACGGAGTGTCCAGAGTCTACAGAAAAAAACTGAACAAAAAGCTCTTCACATTGTATTTGCCAAAGAGAGACGCCATCTATCAGAGGTTCCAATGCAGCATTTACCGACCGTAAGCTTCCAGCGACCCAGAGTAAGAATTCGTGGCAGTGTTACCGCTGAGGAATTTGAAAAAGTCGCATAAAAAACGGTCAGCAGGAAAAAAAAGTCGCACTGAGAAAATTTTTGATAAATATCAAACCAATCAGAATACATATAAAACGCAAGTAAAGTAAACAATATTTTTGTAGTTTTTTTTCTTAAACAACTGACCATAACAAAAAATTAGTTTTCATATTCATTCAACTTCACAAACACCCCTAAATCTGTAGTTTTCGTATAAGTAGGTATTAAGTCCAAAAATTAATTTGCTTCTTCATATCCACGGTTCACTTAACATCGAATTAAGGCTTAAAACCGTTAACCAATTTTATTCAAACCTTATGTATATTTTTTTTAAGAGTATGTTCATAAATATGTTTGGTGTTAAATGGACGTGAGTTATCCTTATAATATTTGTTACGACTGGCTCGCAAGTACCTGCGCTTTTGTTCAAGCTGCTTGGAACTTAAGATCTTTGGCAAATGGAAAAGTAATAACAGAAAAACTATAGAAAAAAGCATTGAAATATTGAATGTTCCAAAAAAATAATAATTTTTTACAAAATTCAAAAATTTTTTTTTCAAAATTTTGATATGCAATATTATTAACATCTTAAGGGTTGCTTTAAAAAAAATTGATTTTATTCGTTTGACCCGTTAATAAGACATTTTCAGTTTTGGGGGACGAAATCGTTTTTGAGATGAAAAATTGAGACAATCACTTAAAAAGGGGGACTTATGGTAACCCTACATTAAAGCTGTTTTGAGATATATAAGCTTTTCATTAACGGTTTTATGGCAAGTATTGTTATTTTGAACCAAAACCTCTAGACTGTCTAGTCTAGAGGATCACCAAAAAATCTTAACTTCAAAATTTGAAGAAATCGTTTCAGTGGTTTGGGCTCAGGTCGAGGTAGAAATAGACAAACAGAATTCTTCCATACACTATTTTGGGGTTCTCTATGATCGTTATAACATATTTGATTATTAGATACCTCAATTTTCTTTTGTCTGCACATTCCTGCCGTATAGGCAAGTATGAAAAAATGTGGGGAATATTTCAAAACTTTATTACTGGACTGTTACTCTACGTTTATATGCAGAAAATTGAAAAACCGAATTGGATTTTCAAGGTAGAGGTTGCGAGATTTGACTCAGTTCCACTGACCGTGTTCGATCTCGATGAACCAAGTCGATTTCAAATCATAATGTTTTCTTCATATAAATGGAAAATTGGAAAGTTTTTTCTATGAAAAAAACAAAGAACTTAACACTGTCCATACAATGTTTTAGAGATGTGGTCAGAAAAGTCGCAAGATTTATAAAAAAGTGTAAAAAGAGCTAGTTTTTTAAAAAGTCGTCTCATGGTCGCATGAGGCAATAAAAGGGGTCAAAATGCGACTAAAGTCGCACAGCGGCAACCGTGATTCGTGGTAAGATACGTGTACTGGAAAAAGGTAAAGGAAAATTTACATTGAGAATAATGCAAATGTTGGAAGAGTCTCGACCAGATTAAGGGGAAAAAAATCCTGCGCTTAAAAAGAAGAGGGTGTGTATTAACAGCCTCCCATCAGCACAAGGAGATCGTAGAGACTCGCTATCGAAACAGTACCCGGAAGTTTTATAAAAAAAAAGCTATCCAACTGGCTAGTATAAGATCTTAATATTGAGTCCAAGGGGCAACCGTAAAATTACCAACCGATGCCAACCGATAGCTGTAATCCATCCTTTAACAAAACTACAGGTCGCACAAGCTTTATAAAGTGGCAATGGTTAGAAAGTGTACTTTTTAGGTTGTATTTTTGGCTAAGTGTACTTATAATATAAGCAACTTCTATAAATAAGGTGCTAAATGAAAGCTGGGATTATCCTCTGTATGAAACCAATGGTTAATCAGCAAGTACTAGAAGTGTGGTTTCGGGTCAAGCAGATTGACCAATACCAATTCTTGATACTGAAGCAAATTCAGGAAATTATAGAGGTATGTGCCTTAAAGTTTCAGGTTGAAACTTTTCATAACTTTTCACTTTTAACTTTTCATGGACTTTAAATTCTCATATGATAACATTCATTGTCAAGAGCTCTATATGAAGGCGATGGACAAACTTAGAATCCCAGGAAAATGTATGCACCTTTGTGGCGTGAAATTGAAAAAAAATTGGTCTTGGTACAATGTGAAACTAGGGCATAGCCCCTCTGAACTTTTCCAAACATGCACATTAGAGTGTTTAGTTTTGTGAGACACAAAATAAAATGTAGAGTTTGAACTGTTCTTACTTACATCCCAAGTCTCAGTGAGGTAAGAGACATGTGTCCCAAATTTTGAGAATATTGGATCATGTTTAGAAGTTACGCAATCTGATCACTTATTCAAAAGTTGGCAAAAATTACGATTTTTAAATTTTTTGCTGCTTAAGACAAAATGTTTTTGGGGCGTTTTGGAGTCACCCTGTTCATAGCTAGTTGAATAGAATACAAAATAAAATATTATTCGTATAAATAATCAACGTATTATTATTTAAAGTCTTTTCTTTTAGTTGCAACCACAACATTTTGGCGACGAGCGAAAATATGGCTTTTAATGAATCTGTGATGGCGAATGTCAACCAGACGTCCTCGCAGACTTTCGGAAAACTGGAGCAGTTTCAACCAACAATGGCCTGGAATAACTACAAGGAACGCATGGAGTTTTATTTTGAGGCTAATGGAATATGTAATGAA
Source organism: Dasysyrphus tricinctus (assembly GCA_963921185.1). Classification (NCBI taxonomy): domain Eukaryota; kingdom Metazoa; phylum Arthropoda; class Insecta; order Diptera; family Syrphidae; genus Dasysyrphus; species Dasysyrphus tricinctus. Next base: position 101,482,114 of record OY992530.1, on the reverse strand, counting down.
GTATCCAAGAGAGCTATTTTCCTATCATGTGTTGAGGAGTCAACGTATGAAATAATCTGCTCTTTGCTTACGCCCTTGACCCCAAAGGACGTGTCTTTCCAAGAAATCGTAGAGAAATTGGATGACCATTTCCACCCAAAACCAAATGAAATTGTACACCGATTCACGTTCCATCAACGTTGACAGAAGAGTGGTGAAACGATCGCTGACTTTGTGAAGGATTTGAGAAAACTATCTGAACACTGCGATTTTATGGAGCTAGACAAAATGTTGCGCGATCAAATTGTTTGCGGAGTGGCAGATGAATCATTATAAAAGCGTTTGTTCAGTGAGCTCAAACTTGATTTTAAACAAGCCTATGAAATTGCAGTTGCACATGAAGCTGCTCAGCGCAATGTACTAAACGTTCGAGGCAACAATGACGTTTTGTCTATAACATCCAAGAAAAAGTACCAACGCCCAGAATCTGTGCGCTGTCTTCGATGCGAAAGCAGTCATTTTGCTGATAAATGCTTTTTCAAAGACAAGAAGTGTGAATTCTGTTATCAAAGGTCATACTGTCAAAGCTTGTTTTAAGAAGAGAGCAGCGACACGTCAACAACAGCAAGCTGTCCATACATTAGAAGAGAGAAGAACCGAAGAGGAATCTGAATCCGATGCGAATCAAATAACGGGAGCGTCAAATTATTTTTATGAGTTAAATCACATTCAGACATCAACCTCACAGAAGATATTGACACAATTGTGTCTAAACGGTGTAATAGAATCATTTGAAGTTGATTCTGGTGCGGCCTGCACAGTGATTTCCGAAGTTACCTGGGATAGTTTCAATCACGAAAAGAGGCCATTGATTCCATCAAACATTACTCTGCAGACGTGGTCGAAGGAGAAGCTGCGTATTCTTGGATCATCTTTGGTGAATATAATATATAATAATAAAGAGTATAAATTGCCAGTTGTTGTTGTTGCAGGTGGTGGGAGGTGTTTGCTGGGCCGAGATTGGTTTTCTGTGTTGGGAATTTCGGTTCAAGGTGTTTGTGCATTGGAGGTGGCAAGGAATGTGAGGCTGGAGAGTCTGGAAGTGAAATATAAAAATGTTTTTAGTGAGGGACTGGGTGCTCATGTGGGGCCACCTGTTTCCTTAGAGGTACTACCAGGATCAACTCCGATTTTTCTGAAACATCGTCAGTGCTCTATCGCCTGGAAACCGGCAGTCGAAAAAGAGATTGAAAAACTCGTTCGACAACGAATTTTAGAACCGGTCATATTTTCTCACTGGGCCCCGCCTATTGTACCTGTGCCAAAATCTGATGGTTTTGTAAGAATATGTGGCGATTACCGTAGTACAGTAAATGCGGAGATAAAAACTAATTCTTATCCACTACCAATTTTTATGGAGGTAATGGCATCAATCTCAGGGGCCACAATATTTACTAAGCTGGATTTACAACAGGCCTATCAGCAGCTGGTGGTTGATGATGCCTCGGCTGAGCTGTTGACCCTCAATACGCACAAGGGATTATTTAAGGTACCCAGACTTCCTTTTGGTGTTTCGGCCGCTCCAGGTCTATTTCAAAAATGTATGGATTGTCTGTTGGTGGGTATCCATGGCGCAAAAGCATATCTCGATGATATTATTGTGTCTGGAAGAGACGAAAATGAACACAATCGCAACTTAGAAGCAGTTTTTAAAAAATTAGCAAAAGCAAACTTGACAGTAAATAAGCAAAAGTGTTTATTTGCACAGCGTGAAATAGACTTCCTCGGATTTCATATAAACGGTGAAGGAATCTCGCCAAACAAAGAAAAAGTGAGAGCAATACAACATGCTGCTACACCTGAAAATAAAGAGATGTTGCAATCCTTTTTGGGATTACTTAATTTTTACAACTCATTTTTACCTAATAAGTCATCAATTGCTGAAAAATTACATCGGTTGCTTGACAAAAAAGAAAAATGGAAATTGACTGATGAGCAACAAGCTGTTTTCAATGAATTCAAGAGTTTGCTTGATTCAGACTCCATTTTAATACATTATGACGTTTCTAAAACAATGGTTATATCTTGCGATGCCTCACCGTATGGGATTGGCGCCGTTCTGGCTCATCGGGATTGTAACAATGGAGTGGGGCAGCCCATTGCCTTTGGATCTCGCACGCTAGGAGTCCATGAAAGAAACTACGCTCATATTGACAAAGAAGCTGTTGCCATTATTTTTGGAATTAAACATTTCCATCAATATGTAGCGGGACGAGAAATAATAATCATCATTGACCATAAGCCATTACTGGGAATTTCCAATAGACGGAAACAAATACCACAAATGATTTTGCCCCGAATGTTACGCTGGTGTCTGTTGCTGTCTTCGTATGACTATAAAATCGAATATAGGCCAGGGCCAAAGAGTTTAAATGCAGATTGTATGAGCCGATTGCCACTACCATCTACAGTCGATGCCTCTGCTAATGGTCCTGCTGATATATTGATGCTTGAGATGCGTAGAAATCCTCCAGTGACAGCAGGTGAAAAAGCCAGGGAGACTGCGAATGATCCGGTGTTGTCAAGAGTATTACGATTACTTTTACATGGGTGGCCTCGAATCCTTGAGAGCTCGGAAGAGCTTAATCCGTACATCCGAAGAAAGACCGAACTTTCTACTCACAAGGGATGTATATTGTGGGGTAGTAGAGTAGTGGTACCACCAAAATATCAAAATCAAATTTTGAAACTCCTGCATGGGTATCATCCGGGAATCAATTTAATGAAGGCTTATTCCCGTAACTATGTGTGGTGGCCCAACCTCGATAAACAAATTGAACTGGAAGTCCTACATTGTAACCAATGACAAACAAATAAAAGGAATCCACTAGCTGCTCCTAGACAATTTATTAAGTCACCAGAAGATCCATGGAACACCTTGCATGTAGATTTTGCAGGCCCTTTTCAGGGACATACTTTTTTGGTCGTTGTAGACTCTATGTCAAAGTGGCTGCAAGTAAAAATAGTCCGAAGCATGTCCTCCACCGAAGTGAAAAATAAACTGCGTGAGATATTTGCTATACATGGTCAACCCAAAAGAATTATTTCAGATAATGGTACTGCTTTTGTGTCAGCTGAAATGCAGCAGTTTTATATATTAAATGGTATTAAGTTCAATTCTACGGCCCCATACCACCCATCCAGTAATGGTCAAGCGGAACGTATGGTCCAATATTTGAAAACTTCCTTAAAGACCATGTCAAAAGGAGACATGCACACCAAATTGCAGCGCATTCTTTTCAAACAACACACGACACCTAACACGACAACGGGTAAAACACCAGCAGAATTGCTGATGGGACGTAGACTGCGCACGTCATAAGATGCTTTGCATCCGGATGATGGACAGTCCAATCCTATAAGTCCTGATTCAAGTCATCAAGTAAGAAGTTTCAATATTGGAGACTCCATTTATTTCCGAAATTACTCAACTGGACCGTTGTGGTTGGAAGGTGAAGTTATTGAAGTCACTGGCCCCGTGTCCTATGTCGTTAAATCGATAGATAATAAAATAGGTCGCCGTCACATCGATCAAATCAAACGCCGGCTCAATGAAAGCAACCCGTTCGAGTATCCGTTCAGAAGTCATGACAGTGAGAATCGTCAGCGAGAAGATTTGACCCCAGAAACCCCACTCCTGCCACCTACAACCAATAGCCCTGCTACACCTGATCCACAAGGTAATCACCATTAATTAGCTTTAAAATGATTGCAATCATTTTCCCCCTCAATCATTTTACACCAATCAATTGATTACAATCATTTGGGAATGCATGCATTCTCTGCATTCAATTGCATTCTTTGCATTCATTTTACAATATTGCATTCATTTGCATTCTTTGCATTCATTTGTATTTTTTGCATTCGATGCGGTTAATGATCGAAGCAAGTTTTTGAAGAAACAGATATTTTCAATTAGGAATTAGGAAATCATATAGCAGATTGCATTTTTTGGGATATACCATACCATAATGTGAAAATACTGAATCAAACTTTTTTTTTTTTTAAATGCATGGTTCACAAAACTTTCTTTTAAAATATAATTCTTCCTTAATCTGCAAAAATATTTTTTTTACCACCCTAGTTGAAAATATTTTATTCTGCAATAATTTGCTTCGATCAATAACCACATTGAATGCCAAGAATGCAAAGAATTCAAATGAATGCAAATGAATGCAAAGAATTCAAAGATTGGAAAATTAATGCAAAGAATGCAAATGACTGTAAGAATGCTTGCATACCCAAAATGATTGCAATCAATTGATTGGTGTAAAATGATTGGGAGAAAAAATGATTGCAATAATTTTAAAACAAATGAATGGTGATTGCAGAGTAAGAAGTCGCAGTCTTAAAGTCAAGTGAATGATTGCAATCCTTGAATGGAAGTCAGTAAATTCACAAAATATTGCATTCATTTACGACCCTGCTCATTACCTTTTTTGGCTACTCTTTAACGCACAGGCTTCTTGTAGGTACATATAAGGACTTGGATCTTTTTTTTTAACACTTATGGCCAATTTCATAAACAAACACTAAAATTGCTTTTATCTAAACTCCTTCTAAATTTTATCAGACATTTAAAATTTTTCAGGTTCACAAAATGTAGAAAAGGGATATTTTAATTTGACTGAGTTTGCTCACATCCCTGGATTCAAAAAAGAAGTTGTTTCCCTCGCACATGCGAAGTCTATGAGAAAAAGTGAAAAAGCATTATGGATGAGGGACAATTATTCTGACAGCAAAATATCAGCTGTGGTTGACTGGAATGGCTAAACAAAAAAGACTTTAAAAATTTAATGAGACAAAGAGGAGCTTTTAGCTTACAAGGGCATTTAAACTTCCTTAATATAAAAGTATTTTGTGAAACCTAAAAAACGTCACTAAAATGCTAAAAGGCTTTTTTAAAAAAAAAAGCCTTTCGTGAAATCGGCCATTAATGTTTTTGTTGTGATTAATATTTATGACTGACAAAAAGACTGATATTTTAAAAAGAGATTAAATAATTCAAAAATAAAATAAGCATTATATTATATTCCTTATTTATTTTTTAACGCTTGTGAAAAGTGTGGAAATCTTAATTTCTTAGTTTTTATTCAATTTGAATAAAAATAAAACTAATTTAACAACTCATATCCTACCTATTTTTACCTACTAAATATATAGATAGTTAACTCTTTTTTATGCATAATTTATGAATGGGACTATTTACAGATCCAAGACTTTTTGAATTGGGCTCCACTCATCCTATAAAATTTGGCAACACAACTAGTTACCCCTATTAGTAGTGCCGGTTAAAAAAAATCGAGTTCAGTAAGAGCAGTTTAATTTATTAATATTATTAATCGTTTGACACATTTTTGCCTAACATTAATATTCTTAATTGTTTTAGATTAACTACTCGGCAGTTATGTTGATATCTGTCTAACTATTGGGGGTGTAACATGTATAACACGTCACATTTCAAAGTTATGATGATGTAAAAAACTATTTCATTACCTACCTCAACTCATTTGTGATATGAAACAAAGTTTTAGTTAATGCTTTATTTGAGCAGTAACAGTTGAACACTTAGCAGTAGTTAACAATATAATTAACAGTGGTATTTACAGTATGGAATCAAACTTATAAATTTTATGGAAGAACTGGACAATCTTGAACTTGGAGAGATGAGACCTCGTTTAAGTGAAAAGACCACTTAAAACAGTTTTGTGGTATGTTTATAATGAATGTTTTTATAAATTAAACCAAACTCTACCTTACCGAAGGTAATTTGTGCGTTAAATTTATTTGAATTGTGTCTAATAATGTCTCCATCACCTAAGCCCTTCCGAGTTCCTAGATATTCTTAAATAAAAGTAGATACAGACAGTAGGATTCATTGCGGGCACATACGAATTAAGTATTTTAACGGTTATCTTGTAACGGTATCTTAATGTATGGATTACACTTGCTTTTAAAATTATAATTGAAATTTATGTTTTCATACATCTCAAGGAAATCCTTAGTGAAAAAATAAAGTTTGTTTCATTGGTGGGGTACTTGGAAATAATGTAGGTTTAAGCGAAGATGAACAACTTAATGATAACAAAGTTGGTCTTTACCTACTGGAAAATCAGGGAACGAAAAACTTGTTTTGTTTCGAGATTTGTTTGCAAATAATTTTTCTTATACTACCTTTATTGCGTTACACGAAACATTTTTTTGAATTTTTTTGATGATCTTCATCTTTATGAAATTAAATAAGCCTGCAAGCACATCTGACATGCTGAATTTGTTTGCGATTATATAATTGCGTGACATCATAATCGCAAGTGAGGCAATTGATGTTTTTAGATTTAATGACAGAGACCCACAAGTTCATCGAGATATTTATTATTAATCGTGGTGATTGCTTTAACGCATGTGGTTGTATTCACATTAAAAGCTGCAAGTAAAAGTTGTGTTTTTATTTTTTTTTGTTTATTTGTATTAAATAATCATGCGACAGATAACCGTAAGTCAGTTCATGGTAACAATTTGTTGCAATCCTGATTTTCTGTCGCTTTGAAGCTTAGTAGGATTTTAAGGTGTCATGTACAATCATTCACGTTTAAACTCACGTTTTCTATCTTATGCCACAAAATAATCGTGTGACAGAAAATCGTAAGTGCATTCCCAGCCTTAGGTTAAATAAACCCACCAATGTGGCGGCAGTGGCGTTTCAACCTGGTGCGGTAGTGATTTAACTAGGGCTCATTAGTAGCGTGTATAGAACAAACTGTGAACTGAACAAAGAACATGACTCAAATGTGAACCTGGTTCACTAAGCTTAAAATTCTTTCAACTTTTTTGAACGAAATCCAATAAAATCTATTATAACTGCCCCAAGAAGAGGTGAATAATCTCGAATTGTTTAAACTCCTTAATTTCACTTATCAATTAGCACCTATGACCTATCACTTATCACTAATAACTCATCGCTTATCACTTATCACTTATCGCTTATCACTTATCACTTATCGCTTATCACTTATCACCTATCACTTATCACTTATCACTTATCACTTATCACTTATCACTTATCACTTATCACTTATCACTTATCACTTATCACTTATCACTTATCACTTATCACTTATCACTTATCACTTATCACTTATCACTTATCACTTATCACTTATCACTTATCACTTATCACTTATCACTTATCACTGATCACTTATCACTTATCACTTATCACTTATCACTTATCACTTATCACTTATCACTTATCACTCATCACTTATCACTTATCACTTATCACTTATCACTTATCACTTATCACTTATCACTTATCACTTATCACTTATCACTTATCACTTATCACTTATCACTTATCATTTAGCATTTATTTATTATCTCATTGATTAAATCGACGTAATTGACTACTCGCGTAAATCGATGACCCACTCAAGGCCCTTAACGAGTTTCACAATAAAATCCAGTTTACCATCGAAATGGAAAATAATAAGGCAATCGCATTTTTAGATGTCAAAATCCATCGCCACAACAACCACCTTTTGTTCTTCTGGCACCAGAAGTCAACAGCATCTGGAAGACTTGTTAATTTTCGGTCTAATCAACCTGAGCACATTATTGTCAACACAGCTTCTAATCTCATACACAAAGTCTTCGCGCTGAGTGATACAGAATTTCACTCCGCAAATGAAAAAATCGTCACTCAAATCCTCATAGACAATGGTTATCCGGGAAATCTTATTAGAGGTCTAATTCTCCGACAAAAACACAGATCTCATAACGATATAAAAGCTAGTGTTGACAAATGTGTGTACAAAAGTATCGTCTATGTTTCTAAGCTTGCGGAAAACTTTAAGGAAATCATTTCGAGCAAAACAGACAACATCCAAATGGCTTATAAATCACACAACACCCTTGCACCTCTCTTTACTCACCTCAAGGTCAAACCGGAGAAAGAAAAATGTACGGATGTGATTTATAAAATTAACTGTTTGGGTAATAAGGATGAGTCATGTGATCTTTGTTATGTAGGAACTACAAAACAATTTTTGAAGCAGAGAATGGTCGACCACAAATCTGATTTAAACTGTGAAAACTCTGTTAAAACAGCACTGGCTACACACAGTATTGAGAAAGGCCACAAACCCGACTTTGATGGTGTACAAATTCTACAAACGGAAAGTAAAATAAATAAATAAAAATAAATTGGGTGGCGCAACAGCTCATGGAGAACCAGGGCCTAGTGACTTACAACTCACAACCATTCCTGTGTGCGTGTTTGTTGGCAGGAATGGAGGGGACCTACAGTTTTTTGCCAAGTCCGAACGGCTAAATGAGAAGCACTTTTTCATGACAAGTATACTCTTGGAGGATTTGTCAGTTCCTCGCAAGAGGCAGTACCTCGAATAAAACATTTTCTGTTTTAAGGTGGCACGGCTGGGAATCGAACCCACACCTTCGGCATGACAGTCCTACGCACTAACCATCAAGCCACGAGGTACTACAAACGGAAAGACATGCTTCAAAACGCTACACCTTAAAAACCCTACATATTTTGAATAATCAAATTGCTATGAATAGAAAACAGGACACTCAAAATATGTCAGCGGTGTATTGCTCTCTCGCTTCCTCAAAAAACGCCAGATGACAAACCATTCGACTCAGCTTCGGCAACAGAAGTGCTTTAATTTAACTTAAACAAAATTTTGTAGTATTTTTTTGTTTTTATTTAAGTTAACTAATTTTGTTTTGTAAATTATATTTTGATTTTTATATAATGTAAATCATTCAGCTTCACACTTATTTTTTGTTTTTTTTTAAATATTTCATTTGTGCATACATCTTTTTACTTTTGTTGTTTTACAATGTTTAATAAAGATCCCCTGAAGAGGACAGCAATCCCTGTCGAAACATTGGGAATAAATCAATGTAACTTCGTTTCATTGCCACTACTAGTGACCAAAAGAGCCGAAGGATGAATTAAGATCGCATCCACCAACAATTGTTAATTATATTCAATTTATTTATTTATTTATTTATTTATTTATAAGTTTATAAGCTTACAGCTAATAACAAAAAATTCATTACCAACCTTTAACAAGCTATTTGATTGCTTAAATTCAATATAAATATGAGAAAACAAATTCAAATTTTAATTTTATACATATTAAGAAAAAAGAAAAAATAATTAAATTAAAAGAAATGAAATGAAGTATATTTTTTAAGAAAACATACTTTTTTTTAAGATATTAAAACTATATTAAAAAGCCAAGAGCCAAAACTCAAAAGAACTATACAAAAAAATTATTTCATGAATATTGAATTAATTAATAATAGAGATAAATGATGAACCAAAATCAGTAACAATCCCTAATATCACCCCCCTTGGATTGGTGTATTGTAAACTTAAGACATCAAATTCGGCAAAGAGCTTATTATGATATTTCTGAATTCTAAGTATCGGTGACTTTAGTAATAAATTTGATCGATAAAATGGAACACTGAACGTTGTGACATTATTATGATAAGAACGAGCCGGGCAGTAGATATTTATGTTGTTCAACAATAATTGACATTCGATTTTACCAGAGATAATATTATAAAGGAATATTTCATCTAAAAGACACCTACGCTGAAACAAAGAAAGCATCTTGAATAATCTAAGCCTTACGATATAAGTTGAATGCTGTCTAAACATTTTGAATTCTAAATATCTTGTGAACTTTTTTTGTAATTTTTCAATTTTGTCTGAAAATGTTGCATAAATTGGGTTCCAAATAGAAGATGCATATTCGAGAGTACTTCGAACAAGTGAATTGAATAATGTTATAAATGTTTCGGATTTTTTAAAAAATCTTCCTGTACGAAAAATAAAACCAATGCTCCTGGCAGCCTTTTTAATTAAAAAGTTGTAGTGTTTATCAAACAATAGTTTTGAATCAAACACAACACCCAGATCTTTATGTTCATAAACTCTTGTCAGATCGACTTCGCCTAGTTTGTAGTTAAAAACTATAGGATCCCTTTGACGAGTGAAAGACATAATTTTACATTTACTTGTGTTCAAGGGAAGGGAATTTAAATCGCACCATTTTATCAGAGTATCCAAATCTTTCTGTAGCGCGATGCAATCTCTTACGCAAGAAATAATTCTATACATCTTGAGATCGTCTGCAAATAGTTGACCAATGGATGATAGGTTTTCGGTAATATCATTTATATATATAAGGAAAATAAGTGGGCCCAAAACCGAGCCTTGCGGTACTCCAGATTTAGGAAGGAAAGGAAGGGATGACACGTTATTCAAGACTACAATATGGGGTCTGTTGCTAAGATACGATGAAAACCAATTTATTAGGTCTTCGTGAAAACCTATTATTCGCATTTTTTTTTATATGGCTTGTTAACAGTTATATGATTTATGCAACTATCAAGACGAGTCTTGATTTCATTAGTATTTGAATCAGGATTGCAATAATTGTTTTGAAAGAATTTCGAAAATGCTTCACATATTCCTTGATGTGTAGAAACATTATTGTTATCTACTTTCATCACAGAAGGTATTGAATTAGTTGCCTTTATTTGCTTTGTGTACGACCAAAAAAATTTAGTGTTAGTTTTAAGATTAGCTTCAGTATTTTCTAAATATTTATTATAACAGATTTGTAACTCCTTTTTAACTAATTTTCGTAAGTACTTAAATGTTTTCTTATTATCTTCATTATTAAATTTTTTAGCCTTATTGAAATAACGATTTTTTTCTTGAAGTAATTGAATAAGAGATCGTGAGTACCAACTGGGGTATTTGAACGATTTACATCTTTTAATAGGAGTGTATAACTCAATTATCGTATTTGAAATTTGGTAAAATTTGTTAAACGAATCTTTGGTGTTAATATTATTGAAGACTGTCCAATCGATTTGACTGAAATGAGAACTCATTTCAGTAAAATTAGCTTTAAAGAAGTTCCTTTTTATAGTATGATGATCAGGTAGAAATCTGGTAATTTTAGTTTTAAATTGAATTAATAAAGGAGGATGATAACGATCAACGGTTGATAATGGATCAGAGCAGAGTTTAACGGAGCAATCATTAAAACATGAACAAAATACGAGATCAAGAAGCTTACCATCATTATTAATAACAGAGTTGAGTTGAGAGAGATTACAAAATGACATCGTCTCGATTAAAGCCTCTGCTTTGGGTCCAGAGAAACGAGAAGGCAACATGGTTTTTGTTGAGTTATCAAATTCCCAATAGATCTCAGGTAGATTAAAGTCTCCCAAGTAAATAAGAGAGGATATCTGCTCAAAAGTATTTACTTTCTCAGAGAGACTATCAAATAAGTTAGTGTAAATTGCAGGTTGAGTTCGCGGTCTTATATAACAACAACATATATATACTTTAAAATTGTTATCGCTTGTCAAACAAACCCAGAGATCTTCATTTTTTGTTTCGAAGTCCACTAATCGCATTGATTGAATGTCTTTTTTTATTGCAACCAAGCATCCACCACCCGATTCGAGGTTAGCATACTGACGGAGATCGCGGTCTTTACGATAAACATTATATAAATTAATATCAAAAATTTCATTTGTGCTTATATCGTCTGATAAATTAGTTTCTGTGAGACATATAATGTCATAATTTGAATTTCTTATTGCTAAATTTACCTCATGTGTCTTAGTTCGAATACGATTAATATTTTGATAATATATGTGAAATTCCATTAAAAAGTGTTATTAAGAACTTTGTTTTGCAAACTTGGTTACAAAACTTTGTTTAGATCGGATGAAGTAGTGATTTTAAAGATTTTGGTCGCATCATCTTTTCTCATAAAAATTTTGCCATGTTTGGCCCATAAATATTTGAAATTGTGAGTTTCCTTGTGAGTTTTAGCTTGGCTGTACAAAATAGTATCTGAAAAACATAAAACTTCATTAAATAAAATTACTTTGTCTAAATTATTTTCGCTACTTAAACCTAAATCAGATATTTCTTGGTTTTGGAATTTGGTCAAAACAATCATCAAATGTAATGTATATTATATAACCTTAATTTGTTTCATTATGATTTGAGCTGCGAAAAAAAGATTCCAATTCCAGATTAAGCTCTAAAGTCCTTTAACTCTTGGTTCAATAGACAACAAGTATACAAAATTACAGCATCGGCTTATCTTAACCTCTTTCATCGTCCAGTTGCTAAGAACTTTCTCAATAAGTATATAGTGATAACATAACATTGAACGATTGTAATCTGGCCTGTTTTTTTCTTAGAACCATTTGAAAACTCATTCTTGTTTATCGAATAGAAATTTTCACCTTCAGCGTGGGTTCTTGCGACTTCATATAGAATGAGAAATATAGGGCAATCAACTCTCATTAATTATCACCTTCGGTTATGGAAGGTGCAGATTATTCGACAAAAGAAAGAAGATCCTTTTTTCCAACAAAAGACGAAAAAAAAAAACAACAAAGAACACTTTGTCGCTGGTTGGTTCTGATTTAATTTATCAATTTGCTGTTAATTACCCTACACAACCACCATACCAACACCACCCACACACAGTGCCATCTACCGACCTAGCTTGGCTACCATACCAACCTACCCCTCTCCATGTAGTTTGGAGTGATTTAAGGATTTAATTAAGTACAACCACGTTTAGCCATTTTGGAAATAGCATTGTCTATTTCTTGTTCGTTTGTTTCATTTATCGAATCAGGACCCAATTCATGACAATGCTCCCATGTTCCAATAGATAAGATTCAGAGAGAGAGAGCGAGGGAGAGCCTGAGAAACTTTTTGCTGCTGATTTTCGTTTGCGATTAAGTAGAATCCGGTCCGGATTCAGCCTGGGGGCTATAACCAGAGACAGGTAAATATCTATGTTTGTAGGAATAAGGTAGAGGCTAGAGGTACCATTTTGGCTGTCAATCGGAGATAAATGTTTTAATTAATTTTCAAAGCGTTGACTGTTTTCGATGTCATAGCAGTTAATTCTGGTGCCATATTTCAAGGAATGAATGAATTGCTGGATTCTTTATTTCTGTATTAAGGATTTTTTTTTTGTTTTTAGTTTTGGCAGGGGTGAATGGGTGAACGACCAGCATTTTGGCAAATGATTTAACTTAATTTATTTATTGGATAGGATTGTTTGGGCATAATAGGCTGGGAAAATTGGGATTAAGACAAAGCAAATTACTTAAGCTGAAATAGAATTATTGTTGTTATGAGAGTATTTAATGGAGTGACAACAGTATGTTTAACAAAAATAGATGAAAGTCAAGTTAGCAAAGCCCCAACAAAACTTTTAAAACATTGCACGATCAAATTGAATTTGTCACATCTAATTAACAGCAAATTATTGAGTTATAAACCATCAGGTATAAGAAGTTTTTACTAATTTTCGACAGGGTGCTTGATATCAAGTTAGCAAAGCACCCAAAAAATCATAGAAAACATTGGACGGCAAATTCGAAATTATCACAACTGATTAACGACTAATTATTGTTGGACAAGTAATTTTTATTTTTGTGTGAATTTGAATTTGGTTTTACTTTTTAAATATTAATTTTTCTGCAAGATTTTTTGTTTTGTGCTAAAAGCTTCAAGTATATGTACAAACATGTATAGTCAACTCCCCCTAATTGTAAGCCGAACTTCCTCTTAGCCGAGTCCCTCTATCTGAAATTTTTTGGTCAGTGTCATTCTTGATGTCTGAGGCTTTTCCAGTTTAGTGGCCAGCCACCTTAGTTGTTCGAAAGAGGGCTTTGCTTTTGAAAAAAATTATTCATCATTTTATCTCAGCAGGGAGTTTAAGGCCTCATAAATAAATCTTTTAAGACTTCAAAAGCATCGGTGAGGTATTTGCTGTTCTTGACTTAAATGCCCTTAAGCTATCTTCACTTTTGAAAGGTTGGATGAATGGAATAGTATCTAAGTCTACGTCGGTCGCATCGTTTAGGTGGAATGGTTAAATCTGCTTGAGAGGGGTTATCTCAGAGCCCGACCCAGCTTTTTCGCCACCCTGGGCTAAAATAAAACTAGCAGCCCTTTGTAAAGACACCTTTTAAGCTATATGTCACTGCATATATGGAGCGATTTTTAACCGAATTTAAAAAAAAGTCGGTTATCATTTCGACCGGTATGAATGTGATGTGGTTGGAATTGGGTGATATTCACTTCAATGCTAGTATGCTAGTGTTTCTAAACGAGTATATAACATTTTATGAGTGCAGCATTTTAATAATTTTTTTACTGACCTAAAAAATTATCAGAATCGGTTCAGTAGCTTAGATGATAAGGACTTAAATGGTTAAAAGTCAAGAAACAAACTGAAAAATCGTATTTCCTCCCCATTTTTAAATCTCAAAGCCCACCTTCTAATTTCTTTTTTAAATAAAGCTGTTTATTTTTGCTTTTTTTGAAAAAAAAACTAATTTTAAAACAAAACTTGAACGAACAAAAAAAATTTAACTATGATTTTTCTTGTCATATTTCAAAGCTGTTTAGGTATTTGTCGAGCTATTTAACTAAATCTTACTAATATTATAAATGTGAAAGTGAGTTTGTTTGTTTGTTTATTACGCTTTCACGCCTAAGTCGCTGAATCAATCAGGATGAATTTTGATATAGAGATAGATGGGACTCTGGAAGCGTCAATAGGATACTTTTTTTTAGCCATATGAAACAAAAAAAGAAAACAAAGTTGGTACCAAAACAACTTAATTTCATATAGGAAAAAAAAAATCAATAAAGTTTGAAAACAAATCAATCAATTTTGAAGTTTCGTTTGAGAGTTTTTTTTATTATTTTGAGGTTCGTTATATTACTTCTACTTTTTCAGCTTTTTTACTTTTACTTTCTCTTTTAGTTTCTTTCTTTTTGAAATGCCTCGCAAACGATGTTCTAGGATCTCATTGCGAGTCCGGGTTGCAAAAATTACTCGATTTCAAAAAACATACGTACATGCCGAATTAAGGAGGCAAGAACAAGCCGAGCGACAAGCTGCTTTGAGGGCTTATGAGAGTCCTTCTCAAAGACAGAAAAGATTAGAGGACCAATCTTCCTCTCAGGCTTCCATGAGAGTGACTGAGTTACCCCTTCAAACGAAATAGCGTTTGGAGGAACAAACTGAAGGCCAGAGAGCTTTGAGAGCAACTGAAACGCCCATTCAAAGGCAGCTCCGGTTAAAAGAACAAGCTCTAGCTCAGTGGCAGGCAGTCATTAGAACAAAAGAAACTCCGGAAGAGTCACAGACGAGGAGAATCGTTCATAAAGAAATGCAAACCGAACGCCGACAAAAGCACTCAAAGTTCGTTGCATGGACGGTGTAGACGCGACAAAGAGCGGCTGATGATTTAACCCCTGGCCAATCTTCAACAGGTGCAACTTGAATGCGGCGTTTCCACTCCTTTTTCCAGCTTTGTCAGATCGATACTTTTGCAAAAACATTATTGTATTTCGAAATTTAACGTTGTTGCACATGGAATATCTGAAACAAGGAGTGGAAACGACGCATTCAAGCTCAAGGTGCACCTTATTAAGATTGGTTAGGGGTTAAATCATCAGACACTCTTGGTCGCGTCTACATCACCATCCATGTAACGAACTTTGAGTGCTTTTGTCTGCGAATGTTATTGCACTATGTTCGCGGCCCAACAAGCTATATGCACCTAAAAATTATCAACGATCAGGAATGCAGAACTTATAGAGAAGCATCCTACGTTTGATGGGGAACGATAACCGCTGGGATGAAACTATGGAAGAAGCCGTGCAGTGCCGATCACCAGACAAAATCAGGGAACTTTATGCAACTCTCATATCATCTTGCGGCCTTTCCAACCCTCAAACGCTGTGGATTAAATACAAAGAGTACATGGCGGAAGATATTTTGCGGCGTCTACAGCAAGTTTTTGTGGATATGACTTTTAATGAGCACATCTACAACGAAGCGCTTACAAAAATTTAAAACAAGGTTATGACAATGGCGGGAAAGAAGCTACCAGATTTTGGAATGGTTAGCCCTCAATGATCAGACGAAAATGACTTATGAAATTGAAATTGTTCGCGAATCAAACTATGATTTCGCAGCTTTACAAGAGCAAGTAACCGAATTAGTTCCTGGGTTGATTCCAGAACAAAGTCACTTCTTTCAACAGGTGTTACGTCAAGTGGAGTCCAGGGGATGCACTGTTTTTTCTTGACGCACCTGGAGGAACCAAGAAAACGTTTTTGCTGAACTTATTATTGGCATTCATAAGAAAGGACAAGAATATAGCTGCTGCCGTGGCTTCCTCTGGTATAGCCGCTACACTACTGAACCAGTGTCCGCGCTGCACATTCTGTTCTAAAATTGCCATTAAATCTTGCACATGAATACTCACCCATCTGCAATTTCAGCAAAAACAGTTCTCGAGGTATGATGCTACGACAATGTAAGCTTATGGTATGGGATGAAAGTACGGTATCTCACAAAAAGCAATAGAAACATTAAACCGAACTCTTCAGGACTTGCGAGACAGTACAGACATTATGGAAGGAATGGTAATTTACTGGCTGGTGACTTTCGACAAACTCTACCGGTTGTTCAGAGGAGCACACCTGTAGATGAGATTAAAGCCTTTCTAAAGTTATAAAAGCGGAGTCAATAACAGATTTTAATTGACTGAAGATAAAATGTTAGATGGAGTTGGATCTTCAGTTCGCAGGAAGACAAACATCTATGACTCTGTATTTATTTTTCTTTCTTTTTGAAACTATTTAATCTCTATCTGTATTAAACAATAACCTAAAAATAAATAAATTTTTTTCGTAAATGATTTGTGTAAGGATCGACAATCAGAATTGGTTGCCAAAATAAACGTTAACGCGAGCGAAGCCGCGGGTAAATGCTAGTAAATAATAATTTAAACTATAATCCTTTTTTTAACAAATTTTGTTCAATATTTTGTTTTATTTTTGCTTCTCGAATGTAGTTTTTAAGACATTTAATTTGAGCGTGTTTGTATACAGCTAAAAAAATAGCGTAAGAACTGATCAGATCATTGAATACTTAATTCAATGATCTGATCAGTTCTTACGCTATTTTTTTTAGCTGTATACAAACACGCTCAAATTTAATGTCTTAAAAACTACATTCTTTGTAATAATTTGGCAAATGCTTTTATTATAATACTAATTTGCAAAAATAATATTCTGCATGTAGTTTGGTCGGATTGATTGAAATTTTAAAAATATGTGAATTATACTAAATGTTCCCATTCGGTACTTTTTGAGAATTAAGGTCACAAATCCGCGACATCTTGGGTAAATCGGAACGTCTGGCAATGGCAACACTAATGTTATGCTTCATACCAAAAGATAACAAAGTATAGAAACAATTTAAGCTTATGACAATTCAAGTAGGAAACGACACATTTTTAAAATTTCAAATACAGAGTTGTAGTATTGACATTAACGTGTTATCGCATTTGTTCAAAGTAAGTTTTTAAATGTTAGACTTTTATTTTTCAGTTTGATGAGTATGAAGAGTTTGTCAAAGAATAGTTTACTGAAAGGACTTTTCTTTAGTAGTAGCTGTATGGGAACAATTATTTATGCCTTGGTCAGTTACAAAATTTATAAAATTATGTTTTTTTGTAGCTGCCAACCAGCCAAAATTTTTAATTTTGCCGCCCGGGGCAAAATGCCCAGCTCGCCCCCCCATAGATAGGGCCCTCATCATCATCGTGTCCTGTAACCCCGGCTGGGGCATAGGGCGTCAACAAAACGTCTCCATCCTTCACGGTCTGCTGCAAGGTACTTTAGCTGTGGCCACGTCTTTCTCTGGGATTCTGCTTCCGCTAAGACAGTTGATTTCCATGTTGTTCTTGGTCTTCCAACCCGCCGTGCACCCTGAGGATTCCATTCAAAGGACTGCTTTGCAATTTCATCGTTTGGTTTCCTCAGTGTGTGACCAATCCAACGCCATTTACGCTTTCTTATGTCGACGTCCAGCCGCTCTTGACTTGTCCTGCGCCACAATTCCTCATTTGATATTATTTGTGGCCAGCGAATCTTAAGGATGTGGCGAAGACAGCGATTCACAAAAGCCTGCAATTTCTTCGAAATGGTAGGCGTGACTTTCCAGGTTTCACAAGCATATAACAGCACGGATTTGACATTGGATTCGAAGAATCTCAACTTAGTGTGTAAGGAGATTTGACTGGATTTCCAAATTGGGGACAGAGTACCGAAGGCAGCACGAGCTTTTATTTATTCTACTTTTAACGTCCAGATCCGTACCACCGTTTGCAGAAACAATACTGCCAAGGTAGTTAAATTGTTCCACTACTTCAACTGGCGTCTCCTGTAAAATAATACGCTGCTGTGTGGAGCGGCCTGTGAGCATTATTTTTGTATTTTTGCTGTTAATTCTTAGACCACTCGACTCTCCCTTCACTTGCAGTGCTTGGCACATCCCGTTCAGCCCACTGATGTTATTTGCCAGTAGACATATGTCATCGGCATAGTCTAAAACTGCATTTAGTGTTTAACAATATTTCCCCGATCCTTCTTGTATAGGCTTTCGTCTGAGCCCTGTAACCTTATCAGCGTCTTTACCTCATTTCTGCTATTATATTCCACTATTTCCCCAATTGTATGTTTCTCGTGCTTTTTTTTGTTTGAGAAGAAAGTGCTCTTCTCTACTCTTCTAGAAGGCTATCGTAAAAAAAACTCTGGTTTTCTATACAGTGCAACTTTGAGAGACTCGCTTGTTCAGCTCCATGTACCATGTTGCTTGCCGGCAGGGAACCATTTTTTTTTTTTTTAATTTTTGATTATCTTCAAAACTGCTGGACTGATTTCAATATTTTTTTTTTAAACATAAGCTTCCAAAGAATATAAATAGTTTGTGCTCTAAAGTTAAAAAAAAAATATTTGTTGGATTTTTAAAAAATGTTTCAAATTTTTTTTTTTTGAAAACCAAATATTTGGAAAACGATATGATCGACGGTTTGACAATTTTTTTTAAATTGTTTTTATCTGCACATAAATATACATTTTCGATTTGCATTCCAAAATTTTTCCTTAAAAATGTTTTAAGAATTTTATATATAAAAAATATTTTTTTAAAAAAACCGCTCCAACGATTTTAAATTTCTTTTTCCATACAACCATATATTCAATCAAGAATTAAGATAGCATTTTTTCATGTATATAAAGTTAGCAGGACACTTTTGGAAATTCAGGTTATCCTATCATTAGTTGCTACCATAGGCGTAGGAAGGGGGGAGAAGAGGTGGGCAGTGCCCACCTTAAAAAATGAACAGCCCACCTTAGACAAATCGGCAGTTAAAATTTTCTGGTTCTTCACCCCACCCAAGAAGCAAAATTGAACAACTGTGAATGAAATTTCAGCCACCAAAGTATAAATTTTGCCTACAGTTACAGTTGGTCGTCACATAAAAACAATTTTTGCCCACCTTAATTTTGTTTATATTTACACATTGCATCACTGTCCGAGAAGCATCAACCCAATTTATTAAACCAAGGCAAGCACAAACCTAGTTGAACCGGTTTAAATTTGTCTCAAACCGAGTTAGCTTGAACCTTGAAGATGAGAAGTTTGTCAGGTTTAAGAAACGGAATCACCAGACGTTAGATATATGTAAATCGCCGAAAAATCGCAAAATTGCAAAATTTTCGACTCTATAAATAACCAAATTAAAAAATGTATTAAAATTAATTTTGGAATAAGAAAGAAATCTTTTTTCAGTTTTGGAATGCGTTCAGATTTAATACTACGATGGCTTCATCATAAAACGAATGTTAAGTTTAAGTAAAAGCTTGAATAAAAAAATAAAGACTTGAATTCAAAAAATTTAAATCACTAAAAGCTTAAAATATTGCCTGTTTTGTGTACGTCGTCAAATCAATTTTCTTGCCACAAAATGAAATTTCAAATCGTCTGTTTGGCGATAAATCGATACATCTGACAAATTTGGAACACTCTACAGTCTAGTACAGTCCATACCTTTGAAACATTAAGGAATGATTTTAAAATTTGGTTAGAAATAGAAACATTTTCACAAAAGTATGAGATTTCTTTAAAACCTACGAGCATCAAAAAGGAGACGTCAGGAAAAACAAATTTACTTTCCAGCAACAGTTGTGGCAAAAGGAATACACTTATCCCTTATCGAAACTGAAGATGGTTGGACAATAAATATTATAATTTGTACCCACGTAGATTTTTTATTCAAGATATTTTTTTTTTTATTAATGCAGCTTTGATTTGTTTTTAATGGTCTAATATTTAAATTCATATTTTGAAGTTTCTTTTCAAAATGCGATCAAAGTTTGAGTGGAAAAATTAATTTTTCTTTTCAATAAATGACTCAAAAAACAAGCTCTTTTTTAAATAAAAATCAAATTGAATAATGTTTATACTCTGAATTTAAATTGTTAGACGGTTGAGTAGTTACACAGTTTCTAAAAGTTCTTAATATTTGGAAATATACTTGTTTTATTAAATAAAATGCAAAGCTTGACAAATATTAGAAAATCGATGCCGTTGTCCAAGCAAGATAACTTTAGGACAAGGGTGAACAAAAGTTTTTAAAAACTTTTTGGAGTAGGACAGCTGTCAAAGTTTATGAATTCGACCGTTTAACTCTTTTTTCGACTAAGGTAACTAAGGTAACATATTAAATGTCAACTTCAAAAGGCGGTTTGAAAATACATATTCTATGGGCCCATTAATTAGTCGCCTTTTTCAAACTATATTTGAGTACTGCAGACAAATTTTATCAATAACCTTAAAGAAGTTTTAAAATGAATTCAATATAGCACTGAGTGCCGAAGTCTAGATTATGAAAAAATATGTTCGAATTAAAGAACTATGAAATAAACCTTAATAATAAAAAAAACATATGGATATTTCCAAAAGTATATACAAACTGCAACAGGCCGCATTACCGCTTGCGGTTTTGAAAGAAGTTTATCGGCAGTGCGGCAGATAAAAACTTAGTTGAAAACTAATTTTAACCAAGACCATTCATTTTTAATATATGTAGATGCATCATAAGACATTGTTGCAGAGTTGAGTTTGCTAGCATTTTTAATGTTTGTTAATTTGCTTTAAAGTAAAACTAGCATAATCGGAAGCCAACTTAAGTGGTCGTACGAAACCGAGCGAAAACAAGAAATTCATATGACGCGCACATAATTGCGAAGTGGAGCTTTTCGTTTAGTTTTCGTTAACTTTTGACATCAGACGTGAGAGCGCTCACTGACCGCTCTTTCGTAAGTGAACGTACGAAAATCAAAATGGTGGAAGCAAACTAACGGGTGATTTTTTAAGAGGTTTAGAACTTTTTTAAAAAAAAAAACACAAAAAATTCGAAAAAATGAATGAAATATTTATTTGAATCGATAGTTTGAACCTTGCAATTTAATGTTTAAAGATAATTTCATGCAAATGTTGACCGCGGCTGCGTCTCAGGTAGCCCATCCACTGAGTCCAATTTTGGCATACTCTTTCACACATATCGGCCGGTATCTCACGAATGAATGCATGGATGTTGGCTTCCAGTGCGTCAATCGAAGCGGGCTTGTCCCTATAGACATTAGCCTTGACATACCCCCACAAAAAATAATCTAATGGTGTCAAATCACACGATCTAGGCGGCCAATTGACCGGCCCGAAACGTGAAATTAACTGTTCACCAAACTCGCCTCGCAATTGCGCCATTGTTTCGCGTGCTGTGTGGCATGTGGCACCGTCTTGTTGAAACCACATATCATGCAAGTCAAGAACTTCCATTTCGGGCAAAAAAAAGTTTGTTATCATCGCTCGGTAGCGTTCACCATTGACAGTAACGCTGCGATTCGCATCATCTTTGAAGAAATATGGCCCAATAATGCCGCTGGCCCATAAACCGCACCAAACAGTGGCTTTTTCGGGATGCATTGGTAGCTGTTGCAATGCTTCTGGCTGATCTTTACTCCAAATGCGGCAATTATGCTTATTTACGTACCCATTCAACCAAAAATGAGCCTCATCGCTGAACACAATTTTTCGATAAAAAAGCGGATCCTCGGCCAGCACGAATTTTGATAGTAAAATTCAATAATTTGCAAGCGTTGTTCATTTGTAAGACGATCCATGGTTAAATTGCAAACCAAACTGAAGCTGTTTGACAGTGACACAAGGTACTAAACACACGTTAGCTGTCAAAACCAGTGTTGCCAAAACCAAACCAGCTAAAAAATCACCCTTTAAAAGGAATTTTGGAGCTTTGTGCATAATTTTCAACACTTTTTTTCTGTTTGATGTATGAGTGTAGTAAAATTTTAAATTTTCTTTTAATTTTAGATTTTCGTAGTTTCACGAGTAAATAATTAAAAGCCTATCGTTCTGTGGGTGCTGTGAATAAGTATAAGAAAATTAACATTAAAAAATGATTACACTGGTCAACACAAATTTTGTTTGTGTTATGATTTTCTTATTCCTTACATATTACTTATTAAATAAAAAATAGTCATGTTTGAAAAACTTTGCTTTTGTAGCCAGGAGCACATTATTTGAAAATTCAGGAAAATGTGCTATGTTAGAATCAATTTAAATTGATATTTTTAGATATAAGCTAGAGTGTGTACACTGGTTCGAAACAAAAAAAAAACATATAAGGGGTACCTGTGTTCCCCTGTTTAGGCAGGAGGGGTAATTTTCTTTAAAAAAGTTACTTAAACTAAAAAAAAAAATGTTAAAAAACAACGGCAACACCAAAATGATTATGGTGATTTTTTTTTAATTAGGACTCCATTCATTAGTTAAATTTTTAAATTAAGTCATTCCCATGAATAGTTTTTTTTTAATCAATTTTCAAACTCAGAATTTTGAAAAAAAAATAATTTTTTTTAAATTAAAATTCTCTTAGTTTTACGCGAAAAAGTTAGTTTTTGTTTTCAATATTCAATGCTTTCACCAATCTTAAGTGAATGTTTAAAAACCAGATGGTTGTATGTATTTAAATTTTTTTTTATCAAATTGAAAATTACAAAAACTCCTTTTTTCTTCATTTTTTTTGGTTAATATTTGGTACCAACATTAAAACGGTAATTTTTATCAACAAACACACTGATTCTGGAATGTGCTATTCCAAAATTAAACCTATAGAATAATTTCCCATCATTTTTATTGACCTTTGTAGACGATTACTCTCGAAGTCTAGTCCAAGTTAGAACGTTTTCCTTTTTCTTCTGAGTATGCTCCCGATGAAGTTTTTAATTTTTACTAAATGACCGTGCAGAATATTCAATCTTAGAGATATCCTGCATGTCTCTTAAGTTTCTTAACATATTTTCAAAAATGATAATAATGTGAATTTTGATAAAATAACCACGTCTATAGCAAAATGCATTAGCATCACCTTAGCACATTCTTAATATCATTTTATCGTCCTTAAATGTCAAAATAAAAATGTGTGTAGTTTGTGACACAAATATACTCTAGACTAGAGATACCAAATGGGCGTAGGAATTCCCCTCCCCTCGCCTCTTTTAAAGAAAATATTAAAGCAAGCATTTATTATTTCTATGAAAACTATGGTAACTGTATTTTTACAACCAACTTTACAAAAGCAAAATTAAGGGGGGTTGTAGGTATTTTTCCATCATTTTGGAGCATGACGAATATAAACATCATGAAATAAACCCAGAAACAAAAATAATTTTTTATTTTGTTGAGTTGTGTTATTTACATTTTTTTTTCACTTTATTATTACTGTGTGACTTTTCTTATATTGATTGATTCAGTTTTTGTAGGCTAAAAGTCATTTATTTATATTTTTTGAATCTGCAACGTTTCAGGGATGTTTATCCCCTTCGTCAGGCCTTTATTTATAATAACAAATTAATAAACATACATATATAATGTCACAGTAAATAAACTTACAAATAAAAAAGTTGGTATCCTGTACAATTTTTGATTGAATATGAAAATTTTATAAATTACTAATTGAAAACAAAATTAAAAATAATATATACTATAAAAACAAGTTGAGCTCACTTGAACTTTTAACTTTGAATTATATATTCGGTCACTCCACTTAAACAGAAGAATTTCTTTTCAAATTTTCTTCATATTCAATTATAGAATATTTAATATCATAAAAGATGACTATATACATATATTGCTCAGGCCATCACAATCGGATTTTCTGTTAACAACATTTTTATTTTTATTAATATGTAGCATTTCCAACAGCATTCTTTTCAAATAGTGCTTTTCATTTTCTAAAATTTTTACATTTCGAAATCAAACGAATGATTTTCATCTAGGTAATGTGAAGCCAATGCCGGTTTTTGTGCACTATATAAAATATAAATAAATGACTTTTAGCCTACAAAAACTGAATCAATTAATTTTTTTCACTTTCAACCACTTAAGTTCATTATGGGTGACTTGTGAAATTGACGTTTCGGAAAGCTTCTTTTCGTTCGGGTTTGACATACTCTTACGACAGCTTCCGCCTATTCTAGTTCTACCTTTATTGTTGACGTCGTTGTCGGCTTCATTCATTAAATCTCTTTTGAACAAATTCGGGAATTAATTAAATGCTGAAACACCAATAAATACATAGTTATATTGAGGAATCACTTGCACCGAAAAATTCTTAAATGATTAAGTTTGGTTTGGACTGGTTGCCCACCTTAGAAAAAATTCCTTCCTACGCCAATGGTTGCTACTTAATTGCGAATTAGTTACGCAAAAAAAACTTATTCTTTATTGGTTTAAGATAAATGGGTTTCCTGCTAACTTCATATGAACTTAGCAGGACAACTTTCTCAAAAATAAAGATAATCGAGCTGAAAAAATTTTATTATTGAGAACTAATTAATTGCGATTTAGTTACGCAAACAAAAATTTTATTGCATTTTTGGTTTGCGAAAAATGGGTGTCCTGCTGACTTCATATGAGCTTGGCATGACACAAATTTTTTCGCAAACCTAAAACGCAATACAAATTTTGTTTGCGTGACTAATTCGCAATTAATTAGTTCTCAATAACATAGTTTTTTCAGCTCGATTATCTCTTTTTTTGAGAAAGTTGTCCTGCTAATATGAAGTTAGCAGGACACCCATTTTTTCGCAAACGAAAAATGCATTAATATTTTTTTTTTGCGTAACTAATTCGCAATTAAGTAGCAACTAATGATATGATAGTTTTTAACATGAATTTCCAAAAGTGTCCTGCTAATTTTATATACATATGTATATAATGTGTTATATGTATCTTTTTAATCTCATTAAATTTTTGAAATCAAGTTTAAATGTCTTGATATTGTCTATTTCACAACACACTGTAATTGTACATTTTACCTATCCTCGGGGTTAATTGTCTTGTTTCATAATTAAAAAGGCCAAATAGCCGAAATGATTACATCAGAAAAGTTTTACCTGTCAGCATAGGCTCAATATATTTTTCCTTTGCAATAAATATAATTATTATTAGTACCTATATTGTAATCTTGAAACTTTTGCCCTTCGCATAGTTTATGCATGGATGAAACTCAAACTTTTGCTTCTCTGTATAGGTATAAGCCTTCAAGCTTAAGTCCTTTTTAAGGATAATTAGGATCGTTAAAAGCAACGCATATAATAGTTATCTATTCTATCAATAAACAAATAGATTTACATTTCCAATTAGGTAACCAAAGAAATCGTCTTCAAATTAGAGTTAACGCTTTGATAAATATTGACATTTTCAATTAAATAAATGAAAAAATGGTCAAATCGCCTTATACCATAGCTATGTTGTTTTGTTGATGACAGAAATAAGGAAGGATATAAAAGACAACAACAAATTTCACCAGGATATTCAAAACTCCCAGGCGAAAGAGTAAACGAATGATGTGCGGTTCAGAGTTGGTGTGGCTTTTGAGTGAGTTGAAGGATATCTTTCCACCATTTAATATTTTTGTTTGAAAAATGAAAGGATACTACGGATATCCTTCCGAAGTTTTGATTTCACTTTTTTTTTTTATTTACAGTTTCCAAGTATTTCATTAGTTTGGATAGTGTCCTTATCGTTTACAATTCATCATCGACAAGTGAAATAATTCAAGGATATGTTAACGCAACACAATCATCTTTTCAAGATCTCACTCAGCAAGGACTTGTTGTTGGGTTACATTGGATAAACGTTGCTGGCTTGACGAATCAGTCGGACTTCAATGAATTGATGTTGCAGCAAGTGGACTTGGGAATTCAGGTTTCATAGTGCTTAGATTAAGATAGTAGTTTTGCGTTGAAAGTGTAGGAAGGACTTCGACGTAGCCATCGACGTGTTTTAATTACTTTCACACAAAATTTCTCCTTATATTCATAGGGCTACATCAGTATCCTGCCAAGTGTGGTTGAGTTTTTGCACGCTCGTTCGTATGCCACAGAAAACTCGTTGCTCCGCCTGAAGGACAAATTCTATCTCTTTTTGTCAGATGGGGATGCTTGTCCAAAAGATGTCCTTGCTCAGGAGATTTTGAAGCGTAAATTTGTAACTCCTTCAATTTTCCAATTTTCTTTCATTTTAATTTGCTTGTTTTTTTTTTGTTTTTGTAGCTATTTTATCCCCATCTCCAAAGTCCTTTCAAGTTATATCCTATCCTTTGGCGTATCCTTTGAAACTAATTGCTTTGGGTTAAAGTGAAGTGTGCTCATGTATTTGCTCCTTGTATATGTGGAAAAAAAAAAACACCCGAAATACTGACTGATTGGTGAGAATTAGTTTCATGTAAAGCATAGAGATTCAACGGATTCACATGGTCGCACTTCACTTCAAGTCCTTTAAGGATATCTTTGCACAAACAAACGCAAAAAAAATCCTATCAAACCACAGAAATCTAAACTTTTTTTTTTTGTTTGGTTATTTTTTCATTTCTTTGCGGATGGTTTTCCTTTTGCGGACAGTTTATCCCCACCACCTATTAGTATCGGCAAGGAAATGTCCTGATTTAGAACTATGGACACAGAAGTATGTTGGCATTGAGGACAATTCGGATGCAGTCTATTTGGATACGTACTTTTCTGAGAATAGGAGTTTTGCCAGAAATGTGGACTTTTATCCAAATAAATTGGTCAATATGCTGGGCAAGACGATGGCAGTAGCTTCTGTAACTTACTTCCCTTATGTGATAAGTTACTTTGGAGTAAGTTTAACCAAAAAGCTACTTAGTACACAGCTAGTTGGAGATGATTTTCATTTTTTGTGTGTTTTGTGTGGCTCTTTTTTTTTGTTTTTGCTTTTGAGTGTGTGTGGCAAATGATATTGTTGGATTTGTTTTCTTTTTCCAATTGGATATCGTAGTTATTGCTTTTCGTGTGTTGTTTTGAGAAATCTTTGTTTAATCAAGGAATTCATATATAAAAGTTTGTAAATAATAATGTTTTTGTAATTTTTGTTATAGAAAAAGTAAGATAAGAAAAGAAATGATTACAGGTATAATTCTATCCCACGGGTAAGATAAAAAGTATCAAGGTTTCTTATTGTGCATGTAAAAATGTTTTCTACTATACTGAACGGTTCTCTGTCTGAGATATTTCTGTCTTCAATCGGTTGCGTTCCCTTGAAAGCAAGCTTCAGTCGCAGATACCAAGCGCTCTTACCTGCATCTGTAACTACCTGGTCCCTGTAGCGGAGATAGTCTCGAACCTGAGGGCTGGGATTCTAAGGTTTTTTGGCTGGAGCGTTGCTGTCCATTCGCTATGTGGCCGAGTCAGTTACTGTATTCGACGCACTGATAGTCCTTGGACTTCATCTACATCTTGGTACAGCTCCTACAATTCATGATAAAATAGTCTCCACCCGAAGAATTTTGCCTTCAGAACAGCGTAACGGGTTCTTATCCACCGTTAACAGTGTCCATGCCTCTGTATCCTACATCAGGACCGGGATGATAAGCGTCTCATACAGGCACACTTTAGTTGCTCGGTGCTCAATTTCCTTCTAACCCCAAAGAAACATCGATTAGCAAGAGAAATTCTTTGTTTGATCTCAGCATTGATATCGTACCGGAGCTAAGGTTAACAAAGTCTTCAACCTTTACTTACTTTACTTTAGATGGCGCTCACAGTCCAGGGTGGACTATGGCCTCAACCAACAAGCCCCTCCACCTCCAGCCAGCACGGTTCCAAGCTAGCTGCCTCCAGTTACGCACTCCAAGCTGGTTGAGGTTGCTCTCCACTTGTGTGAGCCACCTAAGGTGGGGTCTTCCTCTACTGCGTAGACCATCAGGAGTAGATTCGAAGACTAGTCTGGCTGGTGTGTTTGTATCCATACGCTCCACGTGTCCCAGACTCACAGCCATCTCAGCCGCTGTATTTTCAGCTCGCTTCGTTCTCCCAAAGATATCAACATCATCTGATGTTCTTACCAACTTTGACGGAACAGCGAGATTTCTCCATCGTCATCCTGCACAAGCGGACGAGCTTGGCAGGGCTGTCGATTTGCAACATGGCTCTGCATACATTATTCTTCTCTATCTACGCTGTCATATGTGATCGATAGAGGTGAAGTGTATCGATTTGAAACTCCTGATGGGTTTTTTCAAAAATCTGTCGGAGTGTGAACATCAGATCGACGGTTAACTTGCCGGGCTTAAAACCACTCTTTAGTTGGCACAGGTCAGATCATCTCTTTTCTTGTGGATGGTACACACTATACCGAGGTTCCATTCATCGGGCATACTTTAATCCGACCCAATTTTGGAGATAAGTTGGTGTATGTATACTCCCTACCAAGTTATCTTCATAGCTCGACTGGCAGGCCATCCGCACCAGCAGCATTGTACGCTTTAAGCTTGGCTATCGCTAACCGCACTTTACTTAGGTCAGGTTGACGGAAATGTTGACCATTATCGTCCAGGTTGTGCGGAGTGCTCTGTTTTACAGCGGAATTTTGGAAATCTTTGCCGTTTAGCAGTCCAGAGAAGTGCTGTTTCCAGATCTTCAGCACGGACTGTGTGTCTACCACCATGTTCCTTTTCTCATCTTGCCACTGCAGTCGTCAATAGACTCGACCACCCGCTTCGCATGCTCTCTTCGGCTGCACTCTCTGCAGCTTTGATTCTAGTTTTCAACATTGATTGGTAGGCCTCATTCTCTGCTGCATGCGCCAGCCTGCATTCTTCATCGAACCAGGAGTTTAGTTGTGGTGGCCTAGTGAAGCCCAGCACATCAGTGGCAGAAGTCCTAATGGCATTTTGGCAGTGTCTCCACTGGTCCTCTGCAGATGATGTTGATGACGGGCTTGCTGAGAGGTTAAGGGAGGCGTGATGGTTTGCAAAAATCCTGGCGATCTATTACGATTTCAACTTCGCTAGGCTAAATCTTTTCACAGCATCTGCTCGTCGTTGTGGCGTCATGGATATCAGCATTTGTAGTCGAGCTACCACCACATAGTGATCCGAGTCTATGTTGAAACGTTCGGACATCCAGGATACTGGATGCATGTCTGGCGTCTATCGCATGACCAATCTGGTTGACGGTTTGTTGATCCGTGCAGGCTGTGTCCTCCGACTATCGAATCAAAGATGCCCTGCTTTCCGGCTCGTGTGTACAGCTGAATTGTAAACTTAAGAATATGGCAAATGAAGAATAAAGTGTGATAATAAAATAATGAGAGAGCTGTATACTTTTTTATAAGAGTTGGAGGGAGGCAAGAAATCAAGCAATTTTGTTTTTTTCAAAGGTATTGGTTTTGTCAATGAATAATAGGTTAAGAGTTGGGTGCGTATGCGTATTTGGCTCTGATGTGAGCTGAAATGAAAGTATGATTGTTTTTCTTTGTATCGTTGGGAAAGAAAAAATTTGTATTTGGAAACAAACAACAAAATATATGCTTGCAAGTTATATTGTAAGATTGTATTTGTAACCATGGTTACTTAAAATTTTTTTATTTGTTTATTTTACTTTTCTTGTGTTTTCTTTCGTGTTTTGTTTTTTTCATATTTCAGTCGTAAAAATGCTTTGGTGGGGGAAGGTTGCTGCTGTTAGGTGTAATTTTCGTTGTCATTTAGTGTGTATATTTTTGGGTTGTTTTGTTTACTTTCGTTTTTGTTATTTTTGTTGGTTGTTGTTGGAATATGGTAAGCACGTAAGTGGTTGTCATTGACGGCTGCTGTTGCTTATGCTCGGCTGCTGCTGATGCCGCTCAGCATACGATCGGAATATTTTTGTGCTGGGGTGGGTAAAAAAACGAATTTTTGTTTGGGGTGGTTGGTTGCAGGGTTGTCAGATTGGGCTATTTATCATAAATTGGGCTATCTTTTCCTTAATTTGTGACGAGAATATGAAAAAAGTAGCCCAATTTCATATTATTTCTATAACTTTTAAGAAAATTCGTTACATAAGTTCAACGATATAGTATAGTTCGTCCAGATTTTAAGGATTTGTCCCTGGAAATTATTCCAAAAAACAAAAAAAAACGTGGAATGTATAAGTAATCCTATATTTTTAAGATGAGATTGGGCTAGTTTTTGGGCTAGATTTTGGGTAGCGATTTGGGCTAAGTGAATTCTGAAATTGGGCTACACAAGTGCTTCTTGAGCTGGCAACCCTGGTTGGTTGCTTTAGGTCTGTTTTCGTTTGGATGTTCTTAGCATTGCTTTTGCAGCACTTTTCCAGTTTGACACAGTTGGAATGAAAAAGGAGTGCAAAATAACAGCCCTGAACAATCTGTGAAATTTGAAACATCTATCGATAATTAAACAATACCTATAAGGGGAGATTACGATAACTCGGGCGACAAAGTTTATTGACAGATTTGTATAGAACAGTTATTTACAAGCATTTTTTACTATTAAAGAGGGGGGTTTATCTCACCCCATTTGGACGGGAGGTGCAATTTTCTAAAAAAACACTTAAGATGAAAAAAAAAAATATTTAGAAATAATGGTAATACTTACAATTAAGAATTATACATTTTTTTACATCTAAAAGTCTGTTCTATCATCTTGATTTTAAATCAAGTGATTTCCATGAAAACTAATTTGAAACTAAAAATTTCAGAACAAAAAATGACAAAAAACAAGCTTATAGTGTCTTTATTCCAAATTTTGAGACTACATACCTACTAGTTTTTTTTTTAAACTATTTTTTTGCTTTTATTAGTTTTTAATCGAATACTGAAGGCTAGATGGTTATCTATAGATATTTTTAGGGACTCTGGACTCTTGCTTCTATTGACTAATGAAACATTTATTCAAAGTTCCACAGACATCTCATTATTTTAAAAGGGTTTTCGGTAATATTTCGGATTTTGAGGGACTTTGGATATGCCATAAGGGGTGCAATTCTGCGTCGATACCAATTTTAATATTTCATGAATTAATTATTTCAAGGCTCCCCATACGATTTGAGTTCTTTTTTTCTGGTCTACAAACAGTTTTTTTTTTTTAAGAAAAAGCTAAAAACATATTATTCAACAATGTTCTTGTCTCTTATATCTCGAAAGCAAACCAATCTAAGGTATTCACTTGATTGCATATTGAACACCAGAAAAATAAAAATGAATACAAAAAATTACATACTACCAGTGTGGGTCGAGCCCAGCCTCTTTTTATTTTGCGATATAGATACTATAGGGTAAGTTTTGGATTCGTGCAAACGAAAATTTTGAGACAACAATCAAACATTACATTACGATGATAGAGAACACGAAAAAAGGGGGGCACAATTCTGTCTGCCTGTCTGTCTGTTTGTATCTGGATCTACAGCCTAAACAAATGATGCGATTTGCTTCAAATTTTGAACTTAAGGTTTTCTTGTAACTCTCCAGAGGGGATATTAAAATTTTCGTTGGCTCTAAAAATAAAGGTAGGTAATTGCCATACAACCTTTGAGGAAAAACTTTTTGAATAAAAAAAAATCATTTTTGGATTTTTAAAAAAATATTAAATTTATTTTTTGAAAAAAACAATATTTCAAAAACGGGTTGATGAATTTCTTGTCATTTTGATAACGACTACGCATTGTTTAGGAACAACACAATTTGTTCCTTTAACTGGTTTGTAAGACTTTGAAAATTTGGTGTGGAAAAACGGTTCCATGAATCTATTTGAATATTTACAGGAATATTGATGATTTAAAAGTCTAAAATTATGCATACCAACGCAAGCCAGGCAATCAATATTTGCAAGGAAACAAAAGATTTACGAAAAGACCATAAAAAGCCGCTGTTTAGTACTTTTTTGAACTAACGGTGAAGGGTCAAAAAAAATAATAAAATGGTAATAGTACTTATATCTTTCTAGAATATTTGTCTCACAAAAGTGTTGAGTTTCAAAACCAGAAAACCAAATTTGTATTTTAATTTTTCTAATAAATAGCTCCAATGATTTCAAGTTTTTTGTTGGTATAAAATTAATATTTTCGTATTTATGTACATAGATGACATTCGTTTTTCTTAAATCAATTTCATGCTTTCGAACATTGTTCTCTTATGTATTTCATCTAGTTTTTATGCACACAATTTCAAAAATTCTAAGCCTCTTAAAATGTTAGTAGCTAGGAAGATATGCAGGTATGTAGGTGCATTAGGGTGGTCGTAAGAAAAAGATCAAGTTGTATGGGCCTAAACCGATTCTAAGAGAAAAAAAAATATTCCCTGATTTTTTCAAATTTTTATTATCATCCCTTTAGTCGCTGTAGGGGTTAATATAATGGCATATTTTTTGTACATACAGCATACTAGGTGATTCGCGTAAAATCTGCCAAGGGCATGTACTTAGGTTAAAAATAAACAAGAAAAAAAGTATATTTAACCGGCTTGGACAGGCGGCAATTTTATAAAAAAAATACTTAAAATGGAAAAACATACATAATGTATATTAAAAAACAACTTTTTTCACAATTTTAAGTTTGAAAACAATTTTTGTCGATGCTGTTTACGAAAAGAACTTTATTTAAAAATAAACCATGAGAATGGACTTCTGGTTTTCCAAAAAGCTACAAAACAATACTGTAAGTGGTTGTTTGTTAATAGGTATACTTTTTCCATTCTAAGTACCTAGGTACCTAACTATTTTTTTTTTTATAAGACTGCCCCTTCTGTCCAAGCGGGGGGAAATAAAACCCCCTCCCGTAGGATTTTTTTTCTTGTCTACTTTTAACCAATAGTGTAGTGTTCTAATGAAACGAGTGTTTTGTAAGTTTAGTTGAACAGTGTTTATTCAGTAGGAGATCTCGAATGCAACTAACTCTTGTAAGCTAATACATTAATTATATAGTCCTATCTACATAAGTATAAACAAGAGAGTACATAGTATGTGTTCTCTTTGTTACATCTCCCCCCTTAAAAAAAAAACTAAAATAACCTAGGTACATATAAGAAATAAAGTAATTCATAAAACTCTTCAGAAATTAAGTTATTACTTATTAATCATTCATAAGGTCGAATCCAAAAACCTTAATATTAAATAGTAAATCAAAAAATAAGTATATACATACAGAAATATTAGTAATTAAATATAATTCTTTACAAATTCATTATAAATTATTTTATGGTGATCGGCTTCAAAGTTACTTATTTTTTAAACTTTAAATCAAATATTTCAGATATTGGTACATGAGTTATTTTCAGAAGCTCTTGAGTGTCTTAAAAAACGCGTATTTCGTCGTAATATAGAACCATTCACATCAATCCAATAAGATCTAGGTGCTCTATCTTTCTTTATTACTACGGCGGGAACCCAATTTCGTTTTTCATTCCTAAACCATATTGTCTCTCCTATTTTAAAACTATCTTCATAATTTTTTGAATTCTTGTCATAATAATATTTGTTTATGTTTTTGTGTTTCACCAACGTATCTTCAAACTGTTTGTTATTCCTTTGTTTAAACAATGCTAATTTCCCTGGTAAGAATGATCTGGTTTTTCGACCAAGTAGCAATTCTGAGGGAGATAGAAGACTTCCTTTAATAGGAGTATTTCGAAATTCTAACAAAATTTTCCATAACTGAGTTTTGGTTTCCTTGGATTTGATAAGCATTAATTTAGCAATTTGCACATTCCTTTCAGCAAATCCATTGGATTGTGGGTACCTTGGGCTGGAGGTAATGATATCAATATCATTATCTGTGCCAAATTTTCTAAATTGAAACGATCCGAATGGGACATTGTCAGCAATGATTTGTCTAGGAATACCGTGAGTGGAAAATAAAGTTTCTAGCTTAGATATGATCTCTGACGCAGTTTTATTTTTAATGTGTACAACCTCCAAAAATTTCGAAAAATAATCTGCAACTACTAAATATGATTTTCCTTCAAATTCCATTATGTCCATTCCAATCTTGAAGAATGCAAATGGCGGAATATCATGTGGCAACATTGGCTTTTTTGCTTGTCCTTGTCTATGTTTTTGACAAACACTGCACTTTGACACTATCTCTTCTATGCTACTGCCTAAACCTGGCCAATACACAAGACTTCTTGCTCGTGCCTTGGTTTTCTCTACACCGAAATGAGACAGGTGGAGCGTTTCTAACATCTCAGCTCTCAGGACAGTAGGCACAAAAACTCTGTCATTAAAAATACTATTCCATCTTCAGTGCTTAGCTCGTTTTTAAACTTCCAAAAGTATTTAACGATATCTTTGCATTGATTTTTCCCATTGGGCCAACCACTCTTAATTGTTTTAATTAATTCAATAAGAACTGGATCCATACCTGTCTCTTTTCTAAATATCTTTATTTTTTCATCACTTATATTTATAGAATGTACAATTTCATTTATATCTTCAATTTCTGCCTTCGTTTCACCTTCAATGAAGTTTCTAGATAACAAATCAGCTATTAGCATTTTCTTCCCTGGCAAATATTCAAAATCTATATCATATTTTAGCAGTCGTAAGTGCATGCGTTGTAGTCTGGCAGACGGTACCCTACCTACTTCTTTACAAGCCAGTCCTAATAAGGGTTTATGGTCTGTCAAAACCTTTATTTTTCGGCCATAAATAAATTTATGAAATTTTTCACAGGCAAAAATGACTGCAAGCAATTCCTTCTCAACTTGAGCGTAGTTGCATTCAGTTGAAGATAAACTTCGTGAGGCATAAAAAATTGGTTTTCCATTTTGCATCAAACTACATCCTAGCCCAAATTTTGACGCATCAGCCTGAATAACTATTTGCTTTCGAAAATCAAAGGGTTGCAAAGGAGTGGCCGTTGATAAAATCTCTTTCAATTTGGACATGCATTCATCATGAGAAACCGTCCAGTGAAACACGGTATCTTTTTTCAAAAGCTCACGCAAGGGTTGGGAAAGTGCTGACATATTTGGAATATAGTCCCTTAAATAATTTATCATGCCATACAAAGTTTGCAATTCCTTTTTATTTGTTGGCGGCTTAAGATTTTCTATGGCATTATAGTATTTTGGATCATATTTAATTCCATCACTCGAAATAACATGCCCTAAGTAACGCACCACAGTAAGCCTATATTGTAATTTATCCTTATTAAACTTTACATTTTGTTCTCTCGCTCGTTCCATTACCTGATTAAAAATTCTGTCATGCTCTTCAAATCCATCGGCTGCTATTAACAAATCATCAACGTACACTTCTACGCCTCCTATATCTTGAAATATGTTCACATTGTATTTTTGAAAAACTTGAGGAGCTGTTTTTATACCGAATGGTAAACGTAAAAATCGGAAAATCCCAAATGGAGTTGAAAAGGCACAAAGCTTTGATGATTTTTTGTCTAGTGGTACTTGGTAATATCCTTGTTTTAAGTCTAGCACTGAAAATACTTTTTTGCCTTTAAGCTTAGCTGATATTTCTTCAAACAGTGGAATCATGCATGGTTCGTCTATAATAGCTTCGTTCAAATATTTTGGGTCGAGGCATAACCTCAAACTTTTATCTTTTTTCTCTACTATAACTAGGTTTGAAATCCACTCAGACGCCTCATTAACCGGTTCAATTATACCCAATTTGCATAACCTGTCTAATTCTGTTTTTAAAGGGTCCATCAATGTTAAAGGAACTCTTCTAGCTGATCTGATTACGGGCGTACAATTATTTTTAAGTTCTATTTTGCATTCCTTTTTAAATTGCCCAATCCCTTCAAACACCTCTGCATGCTTTTTTAAAATCTGTTCTTTTCCAACTTCTACCTGATCGATTCTTCTTACTAATCCTAATGTAACACAAGCATTTATTCCCAAAATTGGAACAGTTTCTCTATCTACTACAATTAAACTCAGCTCAAACTCTTTCTGATCCACTTCACATTTCAACAGAGTGCATCCTTTCGGCCTTAACTGTGTTCCTCCGTAAACTTCTAAGATAATATTCGTTTTTTCAAGCTTAGCACCTTTCATTTTAATAAAAAGATTGAATGGAATTATATTAATTTCGGCCCCGGTGTCTAGTTTAAATGAGACATTCATACTACCAATTTTAATATTTTTAAACCAAGCACGTTCTGTTTGTGAACCGTTAGCTTTGGAAACTGAATCAATGAAAGCACTCTCAAGATTATCTGCAACAACAATATCACGTACCTTTTTTCTCAAACATACTGAACTAAAATGGTTTAATAACCCACACTTATTACAGCGCTTTTTCCAAGCAGGACACTTTCCTTTTTGATGCCGACCACCACAAAATTTACATGTGACACTCCACGTGTTCATAACCTCACTTGACCTATAATTATTTGAATTAAAATTAGAAGAATCATTATTCTTATAAGCAAATTTTCTACCATCCCTTCTACTGTTCATGCTTTCCACTGCTCGACTCCCATCACCTTCTGCTACCTGCATGTCTTCGTGACCAACTGAGTTTACTCCAACACCAATGTCCATGCTTCGTTCTTGAATTTTTGCTGCTTGTTTTGATGTCAACTCCGATGTCCTACTGATACTGATGGCTTTATCAGCGTCAACATCCTCCTTCTCCAACAATCGTTTTTGCAAATTTTTGTCTGCCACGCCTAATATAATTCGATCTCTTAGCATTCTTGATTCTTGGTCTCCAAAGTTACACTCTCTGATTAATTTTTTGATTTCCATTAAAAAGTGATCAAACGGTTCTCCTGGTTGCTGATTACGACTGTGGAACTTAAAGCTTGCATATGCCTCATTGGTTTTTGGCAAACAATACCTTTCAAATGCATCAACAATTTCTTTGTACGATTTTCGTTGTTCGTCTGTTAACGTGAACGTATTATAGATTTCTATTGCATCCGGTCCAACAGCATTCAGAAAAATTGCAGCTTGGATCTCATCTGGTTTTTTATCCAGCTCAGCAGCAATATAAAAAATTCCAAAATTTTGCTTGAATTTTTTCCACTGCTCTGCCATGTGGCCATCTACCACTAACGGGTCTACTTTCTTTAAGAAATCCATACTTTTAATGATTGTAATTTCACGTGTTTTTGGCGGTCTTCCACGAGGTACTTTATATTCGGGTAGATTTTTCTTTAAAGGTTTGGATAACCCCATTCACTTCTTGTTAACTTCTTGTACTTAACTGAATTATAAGTAACTAATTTTTATGTAACAATCCTCGTCGCCATGTAGTGTTCTAATGAAACGAGTGTTTTGTAAGTTTAGTTGAACAGTGTTTATTCAGTAGGAGATCTCGAATGCAACTAACTCTTGTAAGCTAATACATTAATTATATAGTCCTATCTACATAAGTATATATATATAGAAACAAGAGAGTACATAGTATGTGTTCTCTTTGTTACAAATAGTGAGTGTCATAAGTGATTAAACACAAATTATTTCTGGAGTTACATGAAATTTAAACAAACAAATACATAAATAAAAATTGCATCCCAATAGTTAAAAAAAAAGTTTTATTCAATAGCAAAAGATCAAAACAAAACTATTCATAATAAAACTACCTAATGCATTTTTTCCTAACAAAAACTTAATATACTCTTCATTTTACGCGATGATGGTTTAAATTCCATGAATCGTTATCGTAAGACTTATCATAATGTTATAATACAATTTAGAAAAACTGATAAAATTCCTACTACCTACATAAGGTAACTACAAAAAATTAAAATATCGCAACATGTCCTTAAATAATTCCTTCATAGATGTGGTGAAAAGTTGCAACATTGCTACAAAGATTAAAAATTTCAAGTCAAATACCCAAGATTTGAAAAACAAAATTAAAATAATAAACGAAAATATAATCTACATGCCTACCTACATTATGTATGTACATATAAATCTATAAATAAACATATAACTTATACCTCAAGCTCACATACAAACACAATTGAGTAATAGAAAGCAATTTGTTTTATTTGTATTTCCTTTCATTTATTCTTGTCGTTTGTCGTTAGTATGGCACAAGCAACTGATTCATTTGTCTCCCTTGCTCCCCTTATTGTTGCGAGAATCAATGTAATATAACCCTCTCTTACGACTTTTTCATTCTGCTTTTACATTTTTCTTCTATTTCAACTCTCAAATATCAAATACATTTCCATATTAGCGCCGCCTGGTGAAGGCTTATGCAAATAAAAAAAATTGGCTGATGATAGTACTATAGATTTTATATACAAAGGTAGTAGCCCATATAAGGTGTTCACTTAGTGGTTTAACCTTATTGGAACTGTAGATGCTATCGTTGTTTCCATCTGAAGAATTCCTCCGCTGCCGCCTGGATAAAAGAGAAGTGCCTTAGTGGGAACATTCCCCCCTCACTCTCGTTTGCTGCCGCCTAAGGATTGGAATCCCATCTTCATTTAAAGGTACTAGACACCCGATGTTGACCACGGGGAGGTTAGAGTAGGAGTTAATGGACAGAGGTTCACTTTGAAAAAAAAAAGCTTGTGGACGCTTGTGTCCTCTTGAATGCACATGTCAAGCCATTGAACATCAAAGTCTCTCCTCAAAATTAAAGCTGTCTATAGTGACGGTATATCAAAGACATCGCTGTTGGGTGTTCTTTCTTGTTGACGGCAGAGAAGATCTTGTACGCGATGTTAAGAACACTGATGCATCTGTAGTTGGTGCATCCCAGAAGTGCTGAATTTCCATTCATCGGTCATGCTTTCCTCCAACCACATTTTGCAGATGAGCAGGTGCATACTCCGAACCAATTCATCGCCATCCACTTTCAATAGCTCAGCCGCAAGGCTATCAGCTCCAGTCGATTTATTAAACTTAAGTTTTTAGATACCATCTTTACTTCGTCGCGATTGGGTGGACGGCATTGTTGGTCTACGTGTCGTCCAGGTTGAATGGTGCATTCTGCATGGGAGTGGAATTCGGTCCGCCATCGCCGTTATACAATTTGCAGAAATGATTTTTCCATATCTTCCGCACCGACTGCGATTCTACCACGATGTTCCCCTGATCGTCCTTGCAGGCTTCGCTTTGGGCCTTGAAATCCTGGAAGGTTCTTTTCACTTTTTTGGTAAGACTGGCGAGCTTCATTCCTGCATTGACATCC
This sequence comes from Dasysyrphus tricinctus, assembly GCA_963921185.1. Lineage (NCBI taxonomy): Eukaryota > Metazoa > Arthropoda > Insecta > Diptera > Syrphidae > Dasysyrphus > Dasysyrphus tricinctus. The sequence goes on along the minus strand of OY992530.1, from coordinate 101,442,604 downwards.
CAATATTTCCTTGATCCCGCGCTTCTGATGCTCTTTGTATTCCCCTCTCCTCTTCTGCTCGTAAAGCTCGCGAGCAGCTCTGGACCTTCTATGCAGTGCCGCTTGTTTGGCTGCATGTAATTGAAGATATTCCTCATCGAACCAGAGGTTTCGCTGTGGTGGTCGAGGCCCAGGACGTCAGAGGTGGTATCTCTGATGGCTTCCTGGATCCTACTGGTTCTCGATACGAAATGGTGCGAGGGACTCAATCGAAAAAGGACCTCGCGATTTTTTGCGACTTTAGCCGTCCGACATCGAAACTTCGTCATAGTACTTCCCTGTTTTGGCTTTGGTTTCGATATGCGTGGCATTACCTTGGCTACAACGAGGTAGTGGTCTAAGTCAACGTTGGCTCCTTGGAACGTTTGGACAGCCTTGGATTTATACTAAGGAGGAGGAGTGCCTTGTGTCGATCGCAATACAGTCAATTGTTTTTTCGGGATTCCAAGTTCCATCATCGCCAATAAAAGCTCGTGGCAACTTGTGCTATCATTATGCGTCTTTGAAGTTGACGAAAAGATAGTGGGTCTTGACTTGTCTTCTCCAGGATTTGCCTCAAGGTAAGGATTTGGTCTATCGTTGATCTGCCTGGCCTGAAGCCACACTGGTATGTGCTGATCGTAGTGTTGCAGAATGGTTTTAGACGCTCACATAGTACGTTGGAGAGGATCTTGTAGGCAACATTAAACAGGGATATGCTTCTGTAGTTTTGCAGGATAAAGGATCGCCTATTTTGTAGATTGGGTATAAGGATCTATCTGACCAGTCGTTGGGCATACTTTCTTGCTTCCACACACGTGGTTAATGAGCTGGTGCATTGGCCCGACCAGGACATCTCCTCCATACTTAAAGATTTTCACAGGTAGGCCATCCGAGCCGGCGGATTTATTTCTCCTGAGCTTGTGGATGACTTTCTTAACCTCTTCCATCCTGGGCGCTGAGGCTGGACCTTCATTGACTGTTCTCATGCTTTTTGTTCTCCTGTCGCTTCCTCTACTCTACAAAATACCCACTAAGCAGTTGCTGGAAATGCTGCTTAAGCACGTCAACATGGCTCCGGTGACTAGGATCCCTTCGCTGTTTCGAAGAACTTGCGTGCCGGTCCTATAACCAGATGACAGTTGCTTAGCTGTTTTGTAAAACCTTCGGGTGTTGGTGGCGGTGCTAGACTCTTCGAGATAACTTAGCTGAGAGGCGGCTGATATTCTTTTCTTTCCACGCAGGTTTTTTATATTTCCTTCTCTTTTCGCGGTACTCCTCTCTTGTTGCTCTTGTTTTCTGTTGCAGTAGGTATTTACATTCGTGCATTTCCCGTCTCGTGTTTCAATACCGCACTTTCATCATCATACCACGGGTTTTTTTCTGGGTGGTTGATAGCCTGTGGTGGTCTCAGCTGTCTCCCTAATGACGTCACGATACTGGTTCCACTTGTTGTTGTCGCTTGTGGCTGGGGATACGGCAGAGAGTTTCCCAATCAATTGCTCAATGTAGTCTCTATGTTGAATTTCTTCCTTTGCACGGTCTTCGTTTTATTTTCGTTGGACAGTCACACTCTGAATTTTGTCACAACAAGAAAGTGGTCAGAGTCCACGTTTGCACCTCGGAAAGTTCACACGTCCAAGATATTCGATGCATGCCTGGCGCCAATTAGCACGTGATCGTTCTGGTTTACGGTTCTACTATCTGGAGATCTCCAGGTTGCTGTATGTATCCTTCGCCTGGGGAAACTGGTGCTACTTATCACCATAGTACGAGCTGCTGCAAAGTCTATTAGTCGGAAGCTGTTATCTGTTGTCGTTTCGTGGACGCTGTGCTTCCTAACAAATCCTTCCCGACTTTAGCATTGAAGTCTCCGAGCACGACTTTGACATCGTACTCCCGGCAAGCTCCGTAGGCTCCTCAGCTTCATCGGTAGGGGCGCGAGCATTGTATTGGGCTGATGTTAATCGGCTTAAAATCGATGACTTTTGATCCGATTGTGAGTCGATTATTCTTTTTGCATCCTTCGAATTCATTTACATTCCATTGTAATAGTTTCTTTCATTTGCATTCAAGGTATCTGTCTTCTGAGCATTTTGGCTTTGGTAGTGTACAAAATTAGTTTTTAAAAATAAGACAAATCACCCACATTTTGGGGATGCTTTAACATTTTTGCACTGTTGAAAATTATGACATTGTCTTCATTTAAGGCCGAGAACAAAGGTGATGTCAACTGCATCGACCCAGCTCTACCAAATAAAAGCATCATCTACACTGGATCTGAAGCAAATATTGTCTTAACATTTTGTGAACTTCGAAACTGCACTGTGAAAGTTATGCCATGTGAGTTTTTCTTTGAGCAATCAACGTTTTATGTTTCCTTTGAAAGTATTTTTCTCTTTTTTTTTCCCAAAAACACCTTTAGTTGGCAAAGATAACTGGGGTGGAATTTACGAAAATGGTTCATCGAATGGGATGATTGGTTATGTTTATCGCAAAGAAGCAGAACTTGGAATTGGCTGCTATTATAATTGGTATAATGACATCTTTGAGACTTCAATTGCTGTGGCTAGGTCAGCTGTAACTATTTTAGGACCAGCACCATCGTAAGGGATTGTCGCTAGTTGGATCTTATTGTTACTCTTGTTGTTATTTTTTCAGACTCTATCCACCTTATATGACTAATATTCTGCCTTTTGGTAAGCTCATTTGGTCTCTGATAATAATATCAATCATTGTGAGTTCAGTGGTGATGCATGTCATAAAGGTCTTCTCGTTTAAAATGGAGCACAGGGATTCGCAAAACAAAGCAGAATTTGAACATATGTCATCATATGTGATAACTTTGTTCCAAATGGTGGCCATATTTTTCCAACAATCATTTTCTCAATCAAAGTAGGTCTATCGAGGATTTCAATATTTGATTAAAGATTGGATGTGAATTATTTTTCCTCATTTCAGATTGGACCGTTTTGCAGCTAGATTCTTTCTGAGTACATTACTTTTAGCTGGAATTACACTGGAGAACACTTACAGTGGTCAATTGAAGTCGCTGCTGACTATTCCACTCTTTACGGATCCCATTGATACAATAAAAAAGTTTTCAGCTACCACTTGGAAATGGGGTGCTCCTGCTTCAGCTTGGGTTATGACCATTTCGGATTCTGATATTTCTTACGAACGCACTATGGCCAAGAAGTTCGAAATTCGGAATTATGGTGATTTGAAGAACGCAACTTTCAGCAGAGACTATGGACTCGGAGTGGAACGTTTGCATGGAGGAGGTTTTACTTTTGGAGACTACATTGTGGAGGGTGCTCTTTATCAAATGATTGTAATTTTTTTCTAATAATTAAAATTGAAGACGGGTATTTTTTTTAGGTAATTTTCTTTTTTTTGTAGTTGACAAAAAATGACCTTTTCTTTGATTGGACAAGAGCTTTTGCTATAAGAGGATGGCCATTTATGGATGATTTCAATACACATATCTTGTGGTGCTTTGAGCATGGACTATATAAGTTTTGGGAGAGAAAGGTACCTAAAACGGGGGCCTTTCTTCAATTTAGACTTCTTAAAATTGTCAAAGATCGTGTGTTTAAAGTTATACTCTAAAAATTCATTTTTGTACATATATGTACATATAAAGATTTTTGGGGCAACTAACATTATATCCACAGGAGTAAGACATTTGCAGTGGGTCCTTACATCAGCCAGACACCTTGCATACACAAATTGTTTTTATTTCATTCAAAATTATTCAAAATGTTTTAATCAAAATTTCTTTTTATCATTAACACATTATGGGTATTCATGCAACAGCGTAAACTCGTCGTAATCGTTGTTAAGTTTAAAACTTCGTACTTCTGTCACAATTTGTATGGAAAATTTGACAGATTTACGAAGTTTAAAACTTTACAACGATTAAGACGAGTTTACGCTGTTGCATGAATACCCTTATTATTTTTGAACTATTTTAAATGTTTTTATAGTAATATTATTCACTTTGCCTTTCATTTTTTTAGTATACCAATAAATATTTGGACCAAACAACTCAAGAAAAGCTTCGGTTTCTGGATGCGGGACATACTCAAAAATTTCCACCAGCCACTCTATCGATAGCAAACATATCGGGACCACTCATTGCACTTGTCCTCGGATACATTACTGGATTTTTGGTTCTTGGTATAGAAATATTTCTTGGGCAGATTAAAAAGAAATTTTAGAATAAATTCAATATTTTTTAGTGTATTTAGTTTTAAAATTAGTTTAAAAGATTTGAAAGAACAGGCAGAAATAAGTCCGGAAGTCAGTTTATACATCTAACTATAAATCTATCAGTTTAAGATTTAAATTTTAAGGAATAAATCTTATTGTATTTTGGGCTCGAAATAATTTTTTTTTTTATTCATTGTTACAAAAATTATTAAATTAAATTTAATTCTTTAATTCTATAGAACTTAAGTCAAAAGCAGGGTACTTTTTGTCTGCAATTTATTACTGAACTGATTTTCTTGATGAAATATGTTCACGGATGTCCATCGAATGTAAATCGAAATAAGCGATGGGTTTCAAGTTAGCAAAGCAATTTTGACGAATCGAAAAATGGGGAGGTGGATCATTTGCCGTAAATGAGTCGTTTATTAGTCGTGACAATGTTTTCTATAATTGTTTGGGTGCCTTGCTAACTTGATATCAAGTTAGCAAAGCACCTTGTCGAAAATCAGTAAAAACTTCTTTTACTTGATGTTTTATGGCTTAATAATTTGCCGTTAATTAGTCGTCAATTAGTTGTGACAAATTCAAATTAATCGTGCAATGTTTTCTATGTTTTTTTCGGGTGCTTTGCTAACTTGATATCAAGTGCATGATTTGTCGCCAATTATGTAGTTGTCACAATTTTGAATTTTTCTTTCTATGTTTTTTTTTTTAAGTGGTAGAAACTTCTTAGACTTAACATTTTATTGCTTTTTAATTTACCACCAATCGGTTGTGAGAAATTCAATTTTTTTCATGCGATGTTTTCTATGTATTTTTCGACGAAATTAATATAGCAATAAACAGTTCAATATAATTAATTTTAAACTCTTTTTGAATGCTTCTTCATATGAAGTAAGGAACAAAATAAAAAAAAAATAGACAAGCATTGTACGATAATGTTAAAACTGTCACATACAATAAATGGCTAATTAAAGACAAATTATGAATTCATTAAAATTTCATTATAATAGGTTCTAAGAACTTTTCCAGAGCTCTTTGCTGATTTAATATGAATTAAGGAAAATAAAACAAGAAACATAGAAAACACCGCACAGAAAAATTGTATTTGTCACATCTAATTTAATCTTTATTAATGTGGCCAAAATCCTATTTGATTGGAAGGTTGCAGGTAGTAAAAATTGAAAATCTTAGATCTTATGATATATATGTACCATCGGGTGTTTCCCAAGGTAGTCATTTGGGACCACTGCTTTTTCTCCTCTTTGTCAATGGCATTCCAACTTTCTTTCAAGATTCTTTCTGTTTGCTTTTTGCAGATGATCTTAAACTCTATCGTAGGATTTCCTGTCAATCAGACTGTAATCTTCTGTTGGCTGACTTGGATAGATTGGTGACTTGGTGCAAAGCTAATTCCCTTGAACTTAATATAGCCAAATGTCAAGTTTTATCTTGTTAAAGGAAACAAAATCCAATAATTTTTGATTACAGTATCTCTAATGTTGATCTAGAAAGAGTAATTCAGAAGGAAGATCTGGGAGTTATTCTTGACGTTAGTCTTTATTTCCGGCCTCATTATGATTATATAACCAAATGCTAGGATTTGTTAAAAGAAATACAAAAGAGTTTAATGATTCATTTACTCTGATAACATTATCAGAGACATTCTTCAGATTCAAACTTTAGCACAAAGGAGAATTAATGATGATATTGTATTTATTCATCAACTTTTAACGGGCGTTATTGATGCACCTGATTTATTATCTTGTACTAGCCTTAACTACCGTGGTGGAGGTCACAACACTCGTAGTCTAGAACTAATGCATATATCTCAACACCGTACCAATTATGGAATGCCATGAGCCTTTTACCCGCATGTGCAACATTCTGAATTTGAACTCTAATTTTTTTGATTTTAATATAAGTAAGAGTAGACTCAAAGCTTCATTGAAGACCAGTGTACCACGCTCTTAAATGTTTGTAAATGTTAATTTTTTCAATGTCATTTTATTTGCTATTTTATAATTATTGTTTTTAATTTTTATTTTGTAAAGTGTATGTTTTAAGTAGTTTGTTGCTTACTAACTACTAACACTACACTAAGTGATGAGCCTGATAAGCACTTAATTTGTGTTTGGCAATTCTTTGGTCGCAAGATGTCGCTTGTACTAAGCTCTCTTCGGCAAAGATCTGATAGTGTATAAAAATTATTCATTAGTAAGATCTGTGCTAGAGTACTGCAGCACAGTTAGGAATCCGTATTACTCAAACTCATCTAAAAGAATAGAAAATGTACAAAGAAATTTTACGAGATATGCTTTTTTTAAATTAAATTGGAGAATAACTAGACCTTCCTATTAAACCAGATGTTTATTATTTGGAATGAAATCACTGGAAACTCGAAGAAAATATTTTTCTATAATGTTTGTCAGGGATATTATAACAAGGCATTGTATTTGTATTTATTTATAACAGAACTTAATATTAAGATACACATCTTTTAGATAATTAAGCCTTGAAGTGAAGTTATACGTTTATAATTGATACAAGTTGTAACAGAAGAAATAAAAATATTAAAAAAAAAAAAAAGTGAAGAGAAAGAAAAGGAAAATATAAAATAGAAAATTAGGTAAAATAAACATTGTAAAATAAATGAATGAATGAATTATTTCTGTAATTGCACAACAACGAACCCAGCCCCTACAACAAGAAGCATCTGCCCTTTAAAATGTATAATAGTTTGATAAGATAGTCCCAAACTATGTTGGTTCGATTTAAACTTGGAATTCAAAAGTTACTGTCCCGAGAAGTATTCGGCTAAGTTTCTCTGAAAATTTTTTAGATTATCTGCTCTTCTGAATTCACGTGGCAACGAATTCCAGAGACGAGCCGCGCCAATGAAAAACTGTCGCTCAGAAGATTGACATGTGAAAGATGGAATTGATATTTGATTTGTTCTGTTAGAAGATAAGAATAATTGTAAATGGTTATAAAGCTCAGGTGGCTGTTTCGTTGAAATAATTTTAAATAATGCAGTAAGCGTCCTAAATCTTAATAGATTCTCAAAACTAAATCCGTACAAGCTTTTTGAGTAACTCGAAACGTGATCAAATCTATGGAGTCCAAAAACATAGCGAGCAATATTGTTGAAAGCAACTTTAAGTTTTCTCTGGGTTGCAGCGTCTAAACCGCAAAAAATTTCACACCCATACGTTAGAATTGGGACAACCAATGTTTTAGCCAACATTTTTCTTGTTTCTATTGGTGTGAACTTTTTTGCGACTAATAATGTTCTCAAACGCACCGTAAGCTTTTCCTACCACAGCATTTACATGGTTGTTCCAAGTTAGATTCCGATTGAAGGTTATGCCTAAATTTTCGCTGTATTGACATATTCAACGGGGATGTTATCAAGGACTACTGTTGGAAAGTAAGTAAGGTCCAAAACCTTTTTTGAAATGACCAGGCATTTAGTCTTCACTGGATTGAGAACAATACCATTGGAACTAGACCATTCCAGTAATGTATTCAGATCTCTATTGATGTTGTAAACGCAGTGATCAATAAGACCCAATCTTGTACTCCCAAGGTATTGGACATCATCAGCAAACATTCGCGTTTCACCGTGCTTTAAAAGACTAGGTATATTATTAACATAGGAAGAGAACAAGAGTGGCCCTAGGATGGATCCTTGTGGAACACCGCGTGAAACTGAAATTAAGTCTGATTTTTGAGTTCCAGACACCACAGATTGGCTTCTTCCAGATAAATAGGAATTTATAAGATTAACTGCTGCAGGTGAAAACCCGAAATCAGTTGACAATTTTTGATACATAATGCTATGATCAATTGTATCAAATGCCTTAGAGTAGTCAAGAAGAACCAAGACGAGACTTTGTCATCATCCAAGGCCTTTCTTACTTGTTCAACTTCATCCAAGAGAGCAGTAGTACTACTATGCTGAGATCGAAAACCTGACTGTTTTGGTGAAAGTAGATAATTTATATTAAAAAAACGAATAATCTGCTTATGCATCAATTTTCAACCATTTTAGAAAAAAAATGGTAAAATAGAAATTGGACAATATTCTGTTTTTTGGCGATTTTTAGGTACTGGAATGATTTTAGAAAGTTTCCATTTAGAGGGAAAAATACTTTTTGTAATGATAGTGTTTATAGTATGGGTTACAAATGGTAGTATATAGGGCATTATTGCTTTGAAAAATGTGGGATGCACATTATCAAGCCAACAGCATTTGACTTTATTGAGATCAAGCTTTCAACAACATCTTCAGGTGTAACTCCTATGAAATTTAAAACACATTGGGGTCTTAATGACGAATGGTCAACTTGGAAGGCAATCGGTCTGTTCAAGATTTGAGGTTGGGGAACTGATGCTATGAAGGTCTTGTTTAATTCGGTACAGTTAACATCCAAATCGACATGCTTTTTGCTTCCCAATTCCTAGTTCACGTAGATTTTCCATAGCTTGAGAATTCCATTTTGAGAATGATTTAGATGGTTTGTATACCACAAGGTTTTTGCTGCATTTATTAGACTAACGCATTTATTTCGAAGTTGCCGGTATTGTTGACGATCTTCGGCTATCCTGAAACGTTTCCACTTGGTGCATACACGGTTTCTGTGATTTATGCAGTTTCTTATCTCCAATGTAAACCAAGGATTATCACCATGCCTTAGAGTTCTTGTTTTCAATGGAACATGAACATCAAATAATCTATTCAAATGGCTTTCGATAAACTCAACTTGCTCGTCTGGAGATATAAAGTAATAAACATTCTGCCAGTGGATTGATCTGATATCAGACTCAAGGGATACTATATTAAGATTCTTGAAATCTCGATACTGAAAAGTAATTGGAGGCCTAACAGGGGAAAAATCAAACGAAAGGTGTATTAAGTCATGCCGTGAGAAACCAGGTGCTGACAACTGATCATATAATATCACCTTATGAATGTCGGTCACAAAAAAAACATCAAGAAGAGTACTTGAGCTACGTGTAAAATGGGTTGGATTGCTAACATTGACCGGAAGAAGGTTAAATGTTCTCAAACTGTCTGTCAAACTTTTGTCTATTATTAAGTTACTATTAAAATCACCACAAATGATGATATTAGGGAATAATATACAATATTCTTCTAAAAAGGAGTAGATTGGGGAAAAATCAATATTTGAATAAGGTCTATAGACAACACCTAATAGAAGTCTATCGTAATTACTGATAATTTCAATGCAAAGACATTGAAAAGCGCAATTGAGTGGGGAAGTGAATTTAAGCTTAGTTTTCAGAGTCTTCTTAATATATAATGCTACACCTCCACCAATACGCTCAACTCTATCGACTCTGTACATTTTATATCCCGCCATGGAGTAGAACTTGTCATTAACATCGTTGAGGAACCATGTTTCTGAGACAGCAATTACATCAACCTGTGAGCCCTCAAACAAGTCCCTAAATTCATCGATTTTCCCAGACAAACTCTGTGCGTTTAAGTGGCAAACCTTTAAAACCTTGATGTAGTGTGGTTAAAACGTTTACCATTACCTTAGTCGCACCAGCACTCCCACCACTGGAAAACGTTACACTATCATTCCGTTCACCCGCCATCATCATAGTTTAAAAACGAAATAAGAAAACATGAACCAAGAAGAGCAGAGAAACTATAAAACTGGTAAGAACTGGTGCAAAAGCGTCCTGCCGAAAAAGTGCTATAGATAAGTTGTTGTGTAGCTAAAAAAACTAAGTTTGTAATAAATAAAATTGAGTACATTGGAGAGGAAATAAGATTTTAAAAGAAAATAAATAAATCGAGAATATTAATTGGAAAAAGCAATATAAAAAGAAAGAAAAATAAATTAATTAATTTCCAAGTTTAAAATAATCAAATGTTTGTTTATATAATATATCAGAAAAATTGCAAAGCAAAAGTTAAATCAAGGCATCATTTAAAGCTCTTACATAATCATATAGCATATTAAATGCCCCCCGCTTATATATTTATTTTATGAAGGTACTGCACCTTCAAGAGTAACATGTGAACGGTACATTTTATATGAACAGTTTCATCACAGAAACTATGGCCGCAATGAACCCATCTCCCCGTTGCATCAGAGAAGCTAATTTAGTACGCTGTAGAGTGGATTTTAATATGAATTGTTCAAGAAATACTTTAAGGTCGATCGTCCTTGACCAAATTCAATAATATTAAATGATTCTTTATTATTGTTTATTTAAGTATTATTTATTTATTATTTTGAATTATTATCCATGTTAAAAATATTTATTGTATAGATGTATTGTATATATTATACCCACCTGCAGGAAAATTTATAATTGTTTATTAGTCTGTAGGAGTCTAAAACTCCGATTGATGAAATGAAATAAAAATTAAAAATTAAATTAAAATTAATTTACTATTTATTAACTAAGCAATAAGATGTAAAGTTTAAGAAGTTCTTACTATTTTTTGAAAAAAAAGAAAAAACAGAATGAAAAATGATTAACGACTTATATTACCATGAAGTATTTAGCCATAAACTTAAGCTTAACCCGAATATTCAGCAGTTCTTACCCCTTTTCGAGGTGGTGCTATGCTTATTAGATGTCAAGCTAGCAACACGGAAAGAATTCTTGGATCAGATCACGAAAAATGAGCTGCAAATTATGAAAAATGAATCCCGATTTATACCTTGCATCGGGATTTCGCAATTTTCGATTATTTGTTTGCAATCTGCTAAACTGAGCAAAATGAAGATATTTATACTCGAAAATCGTAAATCAACACTCTTTGTATCAATTCTTCTATCGAGAGAAAAAAAAAATTGTAAACAACAAATCGCAATTTGATCGAATTATTCCTCAATTGCACAATTTGTAAATTTGCAAAAAAGATTTGTGATCACCACTTTTATTTCGTGATATTGCCACCTGAAATATCAATCTTGCTTAACGCTTCATTTTGCAGGTATACGCATTTAATTTATTTTATTTTGAAATATGTAAATACTTTAAGCTGAATCTACTTAGATTTGAGCTCTCAACCCTCCAGTTGCGGAGCGAGCATGCAACCCAAGGACTTATTATATATGGACTGCTAGGAGCCAACTTCACGACTGTTCCAACTCTAGCTAAACTACACTAGCCCTCGAGTTCCGCTTGTCGGCAAATACGAATATTATTTTTGACGTTTATTTTGAGGGTTTTTCTTAGGGGTTTTTTTTTACAGCTGATTTAAGAATTGATAATTTGGTTTTATTTTTCTTCATGCATAATAATTATTATCAAAAGTATTTGCTTTTGCATTTGCTCTTTATTTTGCGACATTGATGTTGAAGATATTCCAGTTTCTTGAAGAAGCTTTCAGCTAGCAATAATCGGTCTTCCAAAGAAACTGATGTGAAGAGCTTCTTATTCCCAGCGCTAGATACAGCTTTAATTTATCTATGTACTTGCTCTTCGGCCACGAATTCCCTGGAGAACAACACTCATGACCGCCTAGAAATAATATGCATTTATAAACTTAAAACTTCACTCGATACAATTACAAGGCCTCCGATTGATCCGCCTGAAATGGCAGGATATAACTTAAAAAATTTTTTAACATCGAACTCCGCGAACAATTGTTATCAGAATCTCGAATCCAAATAAAAAAATAATAATAAACAAAAATAAAAACAATTGGACACAAACATCAAACCAGTGTTGAGGGATACTTTTCAAGAAAATCCCATGATAGAATCCAAAAATTTCCTTTTCTGTTTTACACACCAACAATTTCAACGTTTACAAGGAAGATCGAGAGCTCGAGTAAGAATAGGGTCGGATTTTCAACCCATGTTTTTCGTCACTTGAATTGAATGCTTTGGAGTTGAGTTAAAATGTAATTATTAAGATTACAGAAAAATTAATGGCATTAATGTATTTATTTCAATGCAAAAACAAAAAGTAAGATTGAAAAAAGATCAATACCTAGCATCAGCACATAAATAGTCCATAATTTTAACTCGTTTTTTATATTTTGTGTTGTACAATTTGTAGCCTATTGAATAGACCTTTAAAAAAGGAACAATTACGTGCAAGGGTTTTTATTATTGAATAGGTTTGTTTGGCCCATCAGCATGCTTAAAACCGAAAATGCTACTAAATTCACCCATGCGTTTCTGAGAGAATGGACACACTGGCCACTTTTCAGTATTTTTGGTATAACTCGAAAACTAAGCCGAATTTGACAATTTTACATTTAATACTTTTTGTTCAAAATTAAATTTTCTATTGAAATGGCTAGTTTGGAAAATTTCTTAAAAAAATTTAAGAAGGAAAGGAAACAAAAACTAACATACAAAAAATCGAAAAATCAAAGATTTTTTAATTTTTTTCTAAATTGCGCATAATTTTTTTCGGAGCAAATACAAACTCAAGATATGCATAAACAAAGTAAACTAGAGTTTTAAAGCTTTAATATGACATGTTAAAAAGCCATCTTATTAGAAAATTATCTGAGATATATCCATTCAAACTTTACCAATTCTTATCATTTTTCGCAGTTTTTCTCCGAAAGCTTTTTTTTGGTACTTTATGACAAATTTAACGTTCCTAGCAGCTAGTACCAAATCTAATATTAATCGGACCAGCCGTTCGGTCTGTAGGTCTGAAAGCATTTAAAAACAGCCGAAAAACGAAATTGGGAACTTACATCCTTTAATATTATAACAAAAATTTAAATTTCGAACATTTTTACAAAAGTGAAATTTGCCATATTGTACCGAAAAAGGGAATTTTGGGCCAAAACTGCGAACAATTATAAGAAATGATAAGGTTTGAATGGTAATATCTCTGTCAATTTTGAACAAATGGGCAATTCCATGGTAACTCACGTTACATTTGGGAGAGTTTCACGTTCTCTTTCATTAAAATGTCCATACTTATATAAATATAAATAAAACAAAATATAAACTCTATACATGGTAATGATTTCGACTTCTAGGAAAAAATAAAATTTTTGGGAAAAATAAATTCTTTCTTAGTAAAAAATACTAAAACATGTTGGTAACTCACGTTACCATATTCGTACACGGGTTTTGTAGCAGTACTATGCATATTTTCTAAAAATTAAACAAACCAATAAATGTTAATAGGTTCATTGAATTAGATATCAGAATTTTCCATTTTTCTATCTTCATGTCCACGTTTTCATGGAATTACCCAAATATAAATTTTTGAACATGCCATACTAAAGCCTTTAATCTCTACTTTATTTTGTCCCTGCATGTCTTAACCCTATCTTTGCTTCAAAAAAACTTATGCACAATTTATTAAAAAATTTAGATATCCTTGATTTTTTGATTTTTTTTAGGTTGGTTTTTGTTAACTTTTCCTGCTTAAATTTTTTCGTAAAATTTTTTGAGCTATCCATTTCAATAGAAAATTTAATTTTGAACAAAAATTATTATATGTAAAATTGTCAAATTCGGCTTAGTTTTCAAGTTACGCCAAAAATATTGAAAAGTGGCCAGTGTGACCATTCTCTCAGAAATGCATGGGTGAATTTAGTAGCATTTTCGGTTTTAAGCATGCTTATGGGCCAAACAAACATATTCAATAAGAAAAACCCTTGCATGTAATTGTTCCTTTATACCCCTCATTTTCCGGTCTATTCAATAGGCTATTGTGAATAGTGTTGAAAGTAAAAAATTGTGAAATCAGTTAAGGTGTTTGATTCAATTTTTGTATGGCAAGAAATCGTTTTTTTTTTTTGTTTTGCAAATAATAGCCGTGTTTTTTAGTGCATTTTTATCTCCTCTCTAAAATAATAAGTCAATTTTTTTGCATGACATTTTATGTCATTTGTTTTTGCATGAAAATGTAATTCAATCATGCACAAAATATTTTTGTATTTCAGCTCAATAATTGTTGGCATGTGAACATTTTTGCATACGCTCTACTTATGCCATTCATACTCGAAAAACAAATTGTTATGATTGCAATCATCTCTATTTCCCCCTAGCATTAAATTTATTGAAAATTAATTAGACATATCTTAAGAAGGGTTAATGTCTACAACCTTTTCAGAAATTATTCCCACATCTTTTTTAAAAAAAAGTGAAAAGGGATTTTCCTCGTAGTCCTCAAGCACTATCTCTACCGCGAAATTTTTATAACTATAGATGGCAATGCTTCTTATCTAAAATACCAATAGATATCCTAAGTTTCTATGAATAAAAATCCATGTTAGAGCCAAGTGTGTAAGAGATGGCGTTAGTAATGTTATTTATTTTTGCTGGTAAAGAGGTATCGAGGGCTAGTGTCGCTTAAATGACACCCAACTAGCAGTCCATATATAATACGTCAATGATGCAACCACTAGGCCAATTTGGATTACAGATCGTTGGTGTCACACATTAATGATTAGATACATGCCATGTTGTGGTGCTTTATGTCTTCGAGAAGTAAATTGCGACAAGAAAGTCGTGATTTAGGAATTTTTTGGTGGCAACTATTCTCATGGAGTTGAAAATTGCGACAAAAAAAAAACGTAAGTCAGTGATTGTGCAAAGTTAATTACTTAATATTAATCGCAAATCAGTATTTTGAAATGCTGTTTGTGAAATTATTCTTTTAGAGAGTAAATTACGCCGAAAAAGTTGTATTTTGTTAAGAAAAGTACAAGCTTGAATCATGGACTTTAATTGCTAATCACGAAGAAACAAATTTTGTAAATTGCTACGTTTTGTAAAATCACCAGTTTTTGTTAAACCACCAGTTTTTGTATTGATTTGGGATCGAAATGCCTTGATTTAAGAATAAAACATGATTCGTAAATTGCAACTGCAAATTTTGCAATTGGTGATTTTTCAATTCTATCCGTGAAGGAATCTTAAGAACGTAGAAAACATTGCACGAGAATTGCAAACTGTCACTATTAATTAAAGACTAGTTAACGACAAATTATCCAACCGTGAATTTTTTGATCCTTGGCATAAGTCAGTGGGATGGGAAGCGCGAGCGTCAGCTGCGATCTTGAAAAAAACACGTTTTGTGAAATTTCCCGCGAACCATGCCTGGGACAAAAAAATAATAATTTTTTTTTTTGAAATTTAATATTCCGTTTGTTTTATAAAATTTTAATATCAAACATTATTGTATATATATTATTATAGTACTATCATGAAGAGGAACGGTCGGCCTGTCACCTGGACGAGGCGAGAATGAACTATTGCTATGGCGAATTAAAGAGGGGAGAATGGGCAGATAATTTAGGAAATAGTGATGAATATTAAGGCTTAGAGACTAACAGAAGATAGAGAACAACGCATACAAAATTTATGGGAGTCCAAGGGAGACAAGAAAAACATCAATTTTGTGCGTTTTTCTTTATCAATTTTCTGTAGTATGGTTGTATTGTTTGAAAATTAAGATTATATTGGACTTTTTTTGTTTGGTTGTATAAGTGACTATAGTAAATTGGGAAAATAGAAATTTATGAAGAATATATCTATAACTACAGTGCCACTAAAAAAAAAATGTTTTTAATGAAAATAATAGGGAGGAAGTTTTTCAATTATGTAGGGAGGTATTTTCTATAAAATAAAGTAGGTTACCTAATTCTTAATAAAAGTGAATCATAAATACAAAATAGTGGTCGATAACAATGTTTATAGAGTTCAAAACATTGTTATTTGCTTAAATTACTTATTACATTGAATATTTTTTATGAAAAAGTATGACAAAAGTCTAGAGTGTGTAGGTTAAGCCTAGATAAGACAAATATTACTTTGGGTGGAGGGTCCATTTCGCTCCGTTTAGGCGAGAGGGATAATTTTCGAAGAAATTGACTTATAATAGAAAATAAATTATTAAAAAATAACGGCAACACTTATAATGACATGCAATAGCTTTTCTGAATGCCAGAAATTTATTCTTTAATTATCTTTTAAAATAAAATTGTTTTTGTGAATATTAAAAAAAAAATAGTTTTCAAACTTAAAATTTTGAAAAAAAGGAATAATTTTTTTTTAAAACCAACTTTTTTAAAAATTTTCCCTAATAAAGTATATTTCTTTTAAATATTTAGCAGTAGATAAAACAAATTTTAGCATACACAAAAAATTTTATCATAATCGTAGCAGCCGATTTTGAGTAATAAAAAAAATTTGTTGAACAGATATACAAATTGTATGGCGAGTATACCCATGTAAATAATTTTTACTTCAAAATTGTTCCTTACTGTTGGTAATTTTTTATTGCAAATTTGTTGGCTATCTCAAAGCGCGCATTTAAAGACCTCAATCGTGAAGATGCGTTAAAAACTTTTGAAGTTGAAGATCTATAAGTGAATTAATTTTATTAAATTTTTGATTAAAAATGATTTTTTGAAAGTCATTTAAACCTACATAGTGTCATTGTGGTTGAACTGATCGCTATACATTATCAAACATTATTTTAGAAAATGGTTGGAGGTACAAATGTGTAGTAGATTATTTTTCATAATTTTGAACTTTTTCATCAACTTTTGAGTTTTGAAAAGTGAAAATCGAAACGTATGGAGCTTGAAACTAGCGTTAATTTTCAAATATCTCCACCTAGCGGTGTTCTAGAAAATTGAAATTTTTATAAAATACTAGAATAAACAATAGTTATCACTCAGTAAAATTTCAAGTTTTTCTTTTCACCCCTCAAAAAGTTAAAAATTAAAAACTTCTAAAACTCACCCAAAAAAAGCATTGTTTTTAAAAAAATCATCAAGCATGAAAAATTATCTTTATCAAAAATTCCTTAAACACGAATAATTTTTTTTTCTGTCTCCTTTCCGTGGGTATACATTTTATTTTAATCCTACCTTCCACCAGTCAACAGCAAGACATTTGCCAAACTGCTTTTTTAACATTTACATTTTTCAAAAATTAATATCTTCTAAACGGGATTTTCAGAATTAAATGTTGCTTTAACAACCTTCTTAGAATTTTATTTTCTATCAAAGGTGAAAAAATAAACTTTTTATCTCTTCCCGTTTAGAAAATAGATTTTCGACCTTCACTTAGTTTTACCCCCTTTTCCCCCCCTTAAATATTTTAATGTACAAAACTAACTCCTAATTGGACACCTCCATAAATGCATGCACTATAAAATATATTAAGAAATCATATACATATCTTATAAAATAAATGAGTTAATCAATATCTATATTGATACACACTTTAAAATTCATTTTGAAACAAAAATTGGAAATTTTAATTCGAATTTCAATTTTTGCAAGAAAATAATTGTACCTATATCTATAGATATACCTACGTGTTCATTAATTAATGAAAGAAACCAACACCATTCTATAATTTCGTATACGTGTATGAACATTTTACTTATTTTCTCTACCTCATTTTGTCGTTGCCATGACACTAACAGCTGACGCACCCATCTCCCTTATCCCCCTTATTGTTGTCAGAATAAAAAAATATAATCTTCTCTGTCTTAACCCCCTGACATCAGCAACTCGCCGTGGTTAACAGCGCCAAAAATGTCACCGAAAACGAGCCGAGTACGAAACTTTTTTTTCTGTTCCATGATAGTAATATAATAATATATATACAATGTATCAAATAGAGTTGAGTAATATTGGAACAACTCTAAATTATGACAGAAATTTCGTATTCAATGATTACGGATTGAAATTTGGTTGGAAATTTATTTTGTACGAAAAAACATCAACACGGAGCATTTTTCTTATTTATATTATTTACCAACTCAAACTAATGACAATTTTTACAGAATTTAATGAAAATTGCTCCAAATGGCGTACAAATTTGCATAATCTGCAGTTTTTGGTTAATGCCGAAGTAAATAATATTTTTGTTTATTTTTTGTTGCACTACACTCGGTAATAATATTGAAAAAGTATTTTTTTTAATAAAACAGATGAGCTTGAGTTTTTTTTATTAAATGAAAGAAAATTTAGCACGCAAAATTTTTTTGAACGGCAATGCTGCAGACCACTTATTATAAGTGACAAAGTTAGCTTCTTGATGACATAACGAAACAAACTTGGAATGAAGTGAAAAAAGATGTAATAAATAAAATTGCATAAAAAAGTACGTATACGCCCGAGTGCATCTACATCGGGGTCAAAATTAGCTAGCTTAAGAAGTTTTTTCTATAATTGTGTTCTGGGTAATTCCATGAAAAAGTGGACATGAAGATAGAAAAATGGAAAATTTATCTGGCCTCCTGTCTATTGTTTGCTAGTTTTAAAATTAGAATTTCAAAATATCCTACAAGTAACAAGCACACGACTGAAAATAAAATGAAATTATAAAAGGCTTAGCCCTAAATTTTTAAATTAAAAACGTGAAATAACGTGAGTTACCGACTTTTTGTAACGTGAGTTACCATGTATTTTATTAAATTTGTATAAAATAGTTTCAATAATTTAAAATTTGTGTACAGATATAAACAGGCTGATGAATTCTTATATCTAATTCAACTAACCATTAAGCTTTATTGGTTTGTTTAATTTTTAGAATATTTGCTTAGTACTGCTACAAAACCCGTGTCCAAATACGGTAACGTGAGTTACCAGCACGTTTTAGTATTTTTTACTAAGAAAGAATTTATTTTTCCCAAAAATTATATTTTTTCCTAGCAGTCGAAATCATTACCAGGTATAGAGTTTATATTTTGTTTTATTTATATTTATATAAGTATGGAAATTTTAATGAAAGAGAACGTGAAACTCTCCCAAATGTAACGTGAGTTACCATGGAATTGCCCTTCTAGAGATAACTTTTTCCCAAGAAATAAATTTAAAAATAAAGCACAGCAGGGTCTCATGTACTTGAATTTTCTAAGTTATTTGTATACAATCATGGATATATCGTCCCCTGATTGCAAGAACTAGGTAACTCAATTTTCTATTTTTATAATATATCGGCAAAAACGGTATTATTTTGTACAGTATTAAAGATTTTTTGTGCAATCTTTTTATACCATTGACAAATATAGGATATTTGTGAAGTTTCAGGAACATACAAATTAAACTTTCCATCGTCCTCCAGTAGCTAGGCTTGTATAAAGGTTGCTATTTCCAAAATTTATAAATTGAGTTACCTAGTTCTTGCAATCAGGTGACGATATTATAAGAGAAAAATGTTTAAAAACATGGAATTTGGCCTTTGAATTGAAAAATTATATAATGCCATATGAAATCTTTAAAAAAAAAATTTAAAAATGATTATAGCTTTCTTATTAAAATATTTTATATACTTAGGTACAACATTTATAAGAAAATTTGTAGTACGTTAATTTTATGTGTTTATTAATATGCTGAGACAAGAATAATTGTTCAACATTTTAAGTTAAGTTAAATGATTATGGTTATTCTGGCGCACAGCGCTGGCGCTGTTGTTTTAAATTCAAATCTCAAACTTGTTTTTAATAAATCAAATAAAATAAAATGAAACAAAATAAAATAAAATAAAAACAAAATTCCGCAATCTGCATTTTTTGGACAATACCGGTAAAGATGTAACTAAAAACATTTCGTAAAAAGTACGTATACGCCCCAGTGAATCTACATCTGTGTCAAAAAGAGAATTGTGTTCTAGGAGTCACTTTTTTCAAGAAATAAATTAAAAAATATCATGGCAAGGTATAACGGACTTGTAATATATCATGGATATATTATAAGAGCAAAATGTTTAAAACATTTATTTCAAATTGAAAAAAAAAAATAATGCTATATGAATTATTGATAAAAAAGTTTAAAAAGTGGTTCGAGCTTTTTTTTAAATAATTTATAGGGTAACAACATTTTGAAGGCAAATTTTTAATAATAATTTGTTCGACTTCAAACAGGAGCTACGCATTAAGGTCAGAGCATGGTTCCAAAATTTACAAATTAAAAAAAAAGTATTGTCAAAGTCAAGTGACTCAGACTGAGTCAAGTTTATGTTTGAAATTCCCTTGGAGAAACGTTATGTGAAGTGTCCTTGTCGTCAGGGTGACTTCCTGGCCAAGTAAAGCTATTTAGTTGCAAAGCAACAACAAGCCTTGGATATTACTGTTCGGATCTGCACGTAGAATGTTCTGTCTCTCTTTAGTCCAGGTGCACCCGAACATAAATTGGAGGCCCTAGACTGCAACAGAGCAGACTTCACCACCAACCAAGAAGGGCGATGCGATGGGCCAAGCAAAAGACAAATGAAACACAGCGATATCTACTACGGAGACTGTTACCGACCACAGAGGCGTTTTTTTGGATGTGGATTCGTCGTTGAAAGCCGACCTAGGCAAGATGTCTTGAATTTGAAATTTGTGAACGAGCGCCTCACGACAATTTGCATCAAGGCCAATATCGCCAAATAAATGAAAATTGGGTGGCGCAACCGCTCATGGAGAACCAGGGCCTAGTGACTTACAACTCACAACCATTCCTGTGCGCGGAATGGAGGGGACCTACAGTTTTTTGCCGAGTCCAAACGGCTAAATGAGAAGCACTTTTTCATGACAAGTATACTCTTGGAGGATTTGTCAGTTCCTCGCAAGAGGCAGTACCTCAAATAAAACATTTCTGTTTTTAGGTGGCACGGCTGGGAATCGAACTCACACCTTCGGCATGACAGTCCTACGCACCAACCATCAAGCCATGAGGTACTACCCAATTTCGCCAACATTAGCCAAATATGCGCGTATTCCCCACAGAAAAAATTAGATTACGACACCAAGGACGAGTTATACGAGCTCCTGGAAAAGACATATGAGCAATGCCTAGCTATGACATTAAAATTGTTTTGGGTGATTTTAATGATAGGAAGGAAGAGAAGACGTGTTTGGTGGCACAATCGGAAGATATAGCCTGCACAACACTACCTCCGATAACGGATTCAGTTAAATCGAATTTGCTGCGGGTCGAAACATTGTGGTAGCTGGTACGCAGTTTCTTGATCTCAATATACACAAGGGGACATGGTGAATTCCTAGTCAATTAACTACCAAACAGATTGATCCAATTGAAATCGACACAAGGCCCTCCTCCGTGAGTGTCCTATGACCCCAACTCACAAGATACATTAACCATACTCCACAGCTGTCCTATTTCAAAGCAAGGAACGCTTTTATCTACTTTCATACACAGGTCAAACGAGTTATGGTATCAAAACGGCACAATCCAGCGCTAATTGGGCAACAGCGAGTGTTACGCTCTTGCCACCATTTTTACCTACCTAGGCCCTCCTCCAGTATCAAGGATGTCCGAACGTTCCAAGGACCCAAATTTTACTCGGACCACTAACTCGTCGTAGCCATGGTAATAATACGGATATCCAGACCAAGGCAAATACAGGAAAATACTGTAAGGAAGTGTGACGTTGGACGGTTAAAGGCGCAAGAAATCCAGGAAATAAAGGGTTGCTATTGCACGAATGAAGCTTGGAAGTTTTTCCAAAAAGTAAAAAAGAACCTTCCAGGGTAACAAGGTCTTAAACGAAGGCTGCAAGAGAAATCAGAGGAACATCGTGGTAGAATCTTACTCGGAGCTGAGGATATGAAAAAAATATGCACCATTCAACTTCAAATTAAGTCAAATAAAAGTGCTGGAGCTGGTGGCCTTTCGGTTGAGCTATTTGCAGTGGCTGGCGATGAATTGGTTAGGAGTATGCACCAGCTTATCTGCAAAATATAGTCGGAGGAAAACATGCCCGATGAATGGAACCTCAGCACTGCTTGCCATATCCTGAAGAAAGGTGATCCTCTTAACTGCACCAACTACAGAGGCATCAGTCAACAAGAAAGGATCCCCATCAACACTGACGTATCGGATAGAGCATCACAAGAGCTATAAGACTAACTCTTGCCAATCGCTGTTCCTTTGGGCTAAGAAGGCAATTGAGAATCAAAACCCTCTCTCGACAAACTCAAGTGTTTTTGTATAAGAAGCTTATCATCCCAGTCCTGATGTATGGTGCAGATGCATTGACACTGTTAATGGTGGATGAGAAAGCGTTAGGCTGTTTTGAGAGGAAAATTCTCCGAGTGATTTTTGGGTCTATCTGCATAGATGGGGAATGGAGAAGATGGTTTGTACTTTCAAAGAACAGTACGAGTCACAGCCGAAAAAATGAAAAACCAACAACTGAAATGGCTGGGTCACCTTGAGTGCATGAACATCAATATTCTGGCCCGGAAAGTCTTTGAATCCAACCCTGTGGGATGGCCAGCGAACGCAGTAGGGAAGGATATTTGAAATCAATTTTTCTTAGAAAATTTAATATTTTTTAGAGTTAATTTGTTTTCCATACCCTTGCCGCTGGCACGTATTTATAGCCCGCAGTATTTTTGGTTTTCGTAATTCTGTTGAATTTCCTCGAAAATGACATTAAAATGCAATGTGACATGTAATTGCCAATACATTTTTAAATACCTTAATAGTCTGAGCTTAATGCGTCTGATGTGAAATTGATTTTTAATTCCCAATGGCAATGCATTCAACCGACCAAAATTTCTAATTACTAGTACGTCAGTCATGATGAGGACGAGCTGTGTGCATTTAGGTGTGTCAGTGTGTTTGTGGATAAATAAAATTTCAATTGCTTATAAACACAGTTTTCCATTTTCCAAAAAGCTCGTTTTAGGTCCATACTTCACAACATAAACCTACCTTCGCGTACATATATACATTTTTATACAAAATTTAAATTAACCATCTGCCAAATATGTTGTGTATGGGTATTGTGTTGCAATATGGCAATCCCATTTCGACGTTTTTGCGGTTATGCCCAAAATGTTCCGACTAGTCCCAACAAAACGGCTATAAAAGAGAACTACTGCCTCGCCTGCGAACTCTTACCTGAGCTAGCCGATATCATGGTTTCAGGTAAAAACAATTCCGTTTCTATAAAATACTGTTGAATGACCACTGAATTAGAAACCCTGTCCCTCCGCTAGCGTATAGCCACAAGGTGTGTATAAGGTATAGGTCGAGTATTCGGGTTTGAGTAAATGTAAACCAAACGACCACCAACCGACTTCAATTTGCGGTTCTTTGAAGCCTTTTTGCAGTCGGAAAATTCTGATCGATTTGATAATATAGTCATCAACAGAGTCAGAGAATCCACCGCGCTGGAGGATTTTATTATGTGTGTCACTGAAATTGGTTATGTTCTTCAAATTTCCCCAAAAAGGAGTCACCCAAACTACTCCGAAGCCAGACCTAAGCCCAACCCAAACCCAATTTCAAACTCAACGTGGCTAACGCTGATGTTTGCTTTGTTTCGTGTTCTTGTTCGTCTCTTGAACGGGAACGGGAATGGGATAAAACTAATATAATATGGATTCTCCAGCGAAATTCGTTTGTCTCTCTGACAAAATAATGAATTTTTAATTGGGTCGATGATATACCCTCCACTCTGCCAAGGATATGGATAGTGCAGGTTTATTTCAGTGGGGATTGAGTTGAGTGAAAATGGAGAGGAATTATTTCAAGAAGTGTTGCAGGAAATGAGCTTCATATGGAATTCATATTCTTCTGCATTGTTTCGCTAATAAAGGAAATCTTAGATCTTGTGCTTTGGATTATGAGCTGATGGAGCTCTTTCCGCGTTCCGCAGGTCCCCAATGTCCTCATCCAAGGAGAAGTTGAAAGGAAAAACAATCAACTTATATAGGAAAGGTGTAGGTGGTGTGTCGTAGTCATTGTTCGTTCCCATATTGACAGTGTGTTTATTCTTTGAACAAATGATTTGAATAAGTTTTGTGAAATTGCATTCCGCATAATTTACGATGACAATGAGGATTTAAGAGATTTTGTCAGGCTTTTGTAGACTTTAAGTAAATATAGGTACTTCCAATTGTATGTAGATTAAGATTCGTATATACCTATCACAGTTGGTTGTAAGCATCTAATACATTTATTTTTGTTTTTAATTTCTGGGCATAGGCGCCCGCAGGATTTTTTCCAGGGGGGGGCAGACACCAAACCAATTTTGAGATATCAAATTTTCGAAAAAAATGGGTATTCAAAATTTTTTTTTTAATTTTAATATGCAGTATAATTTGACCTTTTTGGAAGTTTTATAAATAATTTCATTTTAATCCTTCAGTCAATAATGAAAAAATCCAAAATAACGTTCTATTTGAGGTACTGTTAATAGTTATCCAGCATACAATTATTTTGTATTTAATAGTAGACCGTACTTATTTAACCACACAGGCATTTTTTTGGAAGTTTTTGTTTAAAATGCAAGGTTCATAGAACAATAAAATATCATTCGTTCACTCGTGAAAAAAATCCAAAGGGTTGTTATTTTTGATTCGATTAAAACAAAATTCATTTTCAAGATCGAACAAAAAATGCTAGGATATAGATCTATAAAATATGGTTCGTTCCGATTTAGTTATGGCGAGAACTATTGAAGATCCATTCACGAACCTTTGAAATAAGAAATAAAAATGTAATTTTACAAAAGGAAAAATGACAGTTTCAAAATAAAAGTTTCGAAATCCTTTGACCTTGATAGATTTCAATGAAATCGAATTGAGTGATTTCAATAAAATTGCCACAGGTCATGGTGATGGTGGTGCCATATTTTGAAACACCGTTTTGAAAATATTCGTTTCTGTTATAATTCTGTCTCAGTCTCAGCTATCCTGTCAATTTTATTGAAATCACTCAAGGAACAACGAAGTTGACATTTTTTTAAAGCACCCTGTTTTGAAAATAGTTTTTCCTTTTTAACTCTGTACATGCCATCACCTGTGTCAATTTCATTGAAATCTTTAAAGGAATAACGAAGTTGCAAAATGTTGACATGTTTCTGAAAGACACTGTTTTGAGAATATCCAAATGTCAACGAATTTCCCTAATGGCCTTTTCGATCGGCAATCCGGAAGACCGATTCGATACGTGTGAACGATTCTGAAATCAAATCCGGAACAATTTTCTCTCCTTTTCAGAGCAAGAACTGTCATTCTATCCCCATTCGAAAAGGCCATAAAATCACATTTTTGTAAAAAATTTGAAAATTTCTGATTTTTTAGAAGTTTTCTTAAAGCATCGACATCGTAGCCATTCTTCAACAGACTTTGAAAATGAATGGCTTGACTGATGGGGACCTTTTTTTTTTTAATAAATAGCTTCACAGCCGCAGTGAATGGATACTTGATGAAGAAAGATTTATTTAAAGGACCTTTCCAGATCCTTATTTAAATCCGTTCATCCAATGACAAAATCCAAAACAACTTTGGATGTTTTGTTTACAAATTGTTCAGCGTTAAATTATTTTCTATAAATATTGTATAAAACGACCTCCGGATAATAAACTGTATGTATGTATATTATAATTTTTTTTATTTTAGTTTTTCAGATCAAAATTTGATAATTATTGATTCATTTACTTTCAAACACAATTGATTTATTATTTTGTATGTATAAAACAGGTGCCCTAAGTGCATATAATAATGGATAATGTTCTAAGAATAATTTTTAGTTCTTATAACGACCTATAAAATGAGCCTTTAATCGATATCATCAGCCACGAATTATGTGAATAACCAATTCATAAGTTCTCACTTTATGAGTCAAGAGAAAAAATAAGTATAATATTTTTTTTCGTAAAATGTTTATCCGATGAAACGTACAAAAAAGATGTTACTTAAAATTTTATCCATAGTAATGATATAAATTTAACATACATGTATCATACGTGGAGTTGCATACGACATAGAAGGTCGTGGGGCAGCCGGGAAGGTCAGGGCACCGACGACGTTACTTGTTGCTGAAAACTGAGTTATCTATATATTTTCACTCCAAGTGTAAACCGAAGGTTTTGCATTCTGAACTTAAATGCTGCTACAGTTCCAACAACAGCCCAAGACCTATTCCTAGCCAATGAGCAGAACAGAAATAAGTTTATCCAACTCCTTAAACATAAACTGCTAGACACAGGTTACACGGTTTTCCAGGACAAAGGTGATGCTGATTTCCTTATTTTCACTACAGCCATTAAGGAGCCTTTTCTGCATGACTATGTTACAATCGTTTCCGAGGATAGATATTGATATTCTTGTTTTGTAAACGGAACATGGGAAACACCATGCGAATGTCTTTCTTCGGAAACCGAAAAAATCACACGCACCAGAGAAATGGTACTCAACAAAAAGTATAAAATATGACCGAATAGTATCAGACAGCATTTTATTTTTACACGCTTTATCCGGCTGTGATACAACCTTACAAAGTTGAAGTTGGATGTTTTGCTGTGAAATGAAATGCGAGCGAGCTATTGCAAAAAAACAAAACCAAACCAAATCATAAACCTTGACAAAAAAAAGACAAATAGGTAGTTGTTAAAATTAATAGTAAAAAATGCATGCAAAAATGTGGTAATGCCAGGGGGGGGCAAACCATGAACTCAATAAAGAAGCTGTAAAGAAAATATCCATATTTTCCAACAATATCGAAAGTAAGGATATTTTCAGATACATTTGGTATGATCCAGAGCCAGGGGGGGGCAAATCATGGAAAGAAGGCAAATTCTTTGTTAAAATTCAAAGAGAAAAAATTAAAAATTCTTTAGTTGTGTGGTATTATCCAGAGCCAGGGGGGGGCAAGTGCCCCCCCTTGCCCCCCCCTCCGGGCGCCTATGTTTCTGGGCCCTTTTCATGATAAATTACAAACAAATACTATTTGTCTGTGGTAAAATTCGCGTTTCATTGTCAAGCAGCAGAAAAGGATTTTTGTACTTTTCAGTTGGTTAATATCATTAATGGTATTGGGAAGGTCACCCTCATTATGAAAAAAGAGCTATTAGTGGTTTTACCTTGTATAGTTTCTTAAGCTTGTACTTTCAACTAATAGTATAAGCTCTATTATGAAACAGGGCCCTGACGCTTATAGGTTCTATAATTTTTTTTTCTAATCTTAATTTTAAGCTCCTTAAAATAGAATTGAATAAAACAATATTTATTCTACTACACAAGAGCTCTATAAGCAGAAGAGGAGAGAGTAAAACCGGCTTCAAAGAAAGAGATAGATGTTTAAGCAGGAATGAGGTTTAGAAAAGAGTGAAAAAACCCCTCAACGTTAGAGGGGAAACCACGGATCATGTTTGCAGGGGCCATAAAAGGAACTTGCAGTTAGAGCCGATATAATGATTGACCACCTGTAACCACTTCACAGTTTCCCAGTCCAAGAAATCAGCCCTTGATGTTTCCAAGTGGGGCCACCAGGATATAGTGCAACTTTGTGTAGACTAAAGAGTGCAAATTATCAGCGTTGAGTGTGTACTTACTTACTTACTTACTTACTTACTTACTTAAGGTGGCACCACAGTCCGGAGTAGACCAGGAATTCAACCAACAAGCTTCTTCCAACCAGCTCGGTTTCTAGCTAGCTGTCTCCAGTTTTGCACGCCAAGTTGGTTGAGGTCCTCTTCCACTTGTGTGCGCCACCTTTTACGCTGTCCACCTCTACTGCGTTATCCCACGGGGTTCGATTCGAAGACTTGAACATCGGGTGCCTAGTACCTTTAGCTGAAGATGGGGCTCCAATCCCTGTGGACGGTTTAAGAGGGCAGCAAACGAGAGAGGGGGGGAGGAGTGTTCCCACTAAGGCACTTCTCCTTCATCCAGGAAGACTTGAACATCGGGTGCCTAGTACCTTTAACTGAAGATGGGGCTCCAATCCTTGTGGACGGTTTTAGGGGGCAGCAAACGAGAGAGGGGGGGAGGAGTGTTCCCACTAAGGCACTTCTCCTTCATCCAGGCGGCAGCGGAAGAATTCTCCAGATAGAATCAACGGTGGCGTCTACAGTTCCAGTTAGGTTGAACTACATAGTGAACACCGTATACGGGCTACTACGACATATTCAGAGCTCAGGCCTATAAGGAGTGGTTAATCCGGCTCCCCGCCTTTGGAGTTATATTGTAAGGGTCTGGTCCTCCAGGTTGGGGGTCGTGCCGTTGGGGTGACTTCCCGCCCACGTAAAGTTTTTTCTAGTTGCGAAGCAACAACAAGCCTCGGATACGGTTTACTGTTGACAAACCTAGCAAACGAAATAAGGACAATGAACTTTGGATCTGCACGTGGAATGTTCTGTCTCTCTATAGACCACGTGCAGCCGAACATTTAGCGGAGGCCCTAGACTGCTACAAAGCAGACATCACCGCCATCCAAGAAGTGTGATGGGATGGGCCGGGCAAGAGAAAACTGAAAGACTACGATATCTACTACGGTGACTGTTACCGACCACAAGGGCAGCGTCTCTTTGGATGTAGATTCGTCGTTAGAGGCAGACTAAGGCAAGAAGTCTTGAGTTTCAACTATGTGAACGAACGCCTCACGACAATTCGCATCAAGGCTAAATTCGCCAACATTAGCCTCATATGCGCCCATACCCCCACAGAGGAGAAAGATGACGACACCAAGGATGAGTTCTACGAGCTCCTGGACAAGACATATGAGCAATGCCCTAGATATGACATTAAAATTGTCTTGGGTGAGTTTAATGCCAAGCTAGGAAAAGAAGACGTCTTTGGTGGCACAATCGGAAGATATAGCCTGCACGACACCACCTCCGAAAACGGACTCAGGCTAATCGACTTTGCTGCGGGGCAAAATGTTGTGGTAGCTAGTACGCAGTTCCCGCATCTCAATATACACAAGGGGACATGGCGAATTCCTGGTCAATCAACCGCTAACCAGATTGACCACATTGCGATCGACGCAAGGCACTCCTCCAGTATCAAAGATGTCCGAACGTTCCGAGGAGCCAACGTTGACTCGGACCACTACCTCGTTGTAGCCAAGGTAATGCTACGGATATCCAGACTAAAGCCAAAGCAGGGAAATACTGTAAGGAAATTTAACGTCGGACGGCTACAGTCACAAGAAATCGCTATGTCCTTTTCCGATCGAGTCTCTCGCACCCTCTTAAATAGTCCTATACCACCAACTGCAAGCTTCGAGAACCAGTGGAAGAATTGCCAGGAAGCTATCAGAGATGCCGCCTCTGACGTGATGGGCTTTGCTCGACCACCACAGCGAAACCCCTGGTTCGACGAAGAATGCCGACAAGTACATGCAGCCAAACAACAGGCATACAAAGCGGCGCTGCATAGAAGGACCAGGGCTGCTCGCGAGCAGAAGAGGAGAGAGGAACACAAGCTTCTAAGAAGGAAAAAGAAAGAGCATGAGAAGCGTACGATCGAGGAAATAGAGGGATGCCATTGCAGGAATGACGTTCGGAAGTTTTACCAAAAGGTAAAGAGAACCTCCCAGGGTTACAAGGCCCGGACCGAAGCCTGCAAGGACGATCAGGGGAACACCATAGTAGAATCGCAGTCTGTGCTGAGGATATGGAAAAATCATTTCTGCAAATTGTATAACGGCGATGACGAACCGAATTCCGCTACCATGCAGATTGCACCATTCAACCTGGACGACGTAGGCCAACAATTCCGTCCACCCGATCTTGACGAAGTGAGGATAGCCATATCTAAACTTAAGTCCAATAAAGCTGCTGGAGCTGATGGCCTTGCGGCTGAACTATGCAAAGCGGCTGGCGATGAATTGGTTAGGAGTATGCACCAGCTCATCTGTAAAATATGGTCGGAGGAAAGCATGTCCGATGAATGGAACCTCAGCATTGTTTGCCCGATCCTCAAGAAAGGCGATCCTGGACTGCACCAGCTACAGAGGCATCAGTCTTCTGAATATCGCCTACAAGATCTTCTCTTCCGTACTTTGTGAGCGCCTGAAGCCATTCGTCAACAACCTGATAGGTCCATATCAGTGTGGCTTTCGGCCAGGGAAGTCCACCATCGACCAAATATTCGCACTACGGCAGATCTTGGAGAAAACCCAGGAGTTTCAAATCGATACCCACCACCTTTTTATCGATTTCAAGGCCGCGTATGACAGCGTCTATAGAGACGAGCTATATAGAGCAATGTCTAGTTTTGGCATCCCTGCCAAACTCGTCCGTTTGTGCAGGATGACGATGGAGAATGCACGCTGCTCCATCAAGGTTGGCAAAGACCTCACCGACACCTTTGATGTCAAAAAAGATTTTAGGCAAGGTGGCGCGCTGCCATGCGACTTCTTCAACATCGTTCTTCAAAGAATAGTGCAAAACTCTCACGTCAACACTAGAGGCACAATCTTTCAAAAGTCCGTCCAATTACTCGCTTACGCTGATGACATTGACATAATAGGACGTACAAAGCGTGATGTCAGTGGTGCTTTTGTGAGCATTGAGAAGGAAGCCAAGAAGATGGGTTTAACGGTGAATGAAAGCAAAACGAAGTATATGCTGTCAACAAAAAAGGGCACCCAACACCGACGTCTAGGACAGAGCGTCACTATAGACAGCTATAATTTTGAGGTCGTCAGAGACTTTGACTACCTAGGATCCGCTATAAGCTCAGCGAACGATACGAGTGCTGAGATTAAACGAAGAATTACTCTTGCCAATCGCTGTTTCTTCGGGCTAAGAAGGCAATTGAGAAGCAAAGCCCTCTCTCGAGCAACTAAACTGTCCCTGTATAAGACGCTTATCATCCCGGTGCTGATGTATGGTGCAGAGACATGGACACTGCTAACGGTGGATGAGAACGCGTTAGGCTTTTTCGAGAGGAAAATTCTCCGGGTGATTTTTGGTCCCGTCTGCATAGATGGGGAATGGAGGAGAAGATACAACCACGAACTGTATGGGCTGTACAGCGACACCGACCTAGCCACAAAAGTGAAAAGCCAACGACTAAGATGGCTGGGTCACCTAGAGCGAATGGACACCAATGCTCCGGCCCGGAAAGTCTTTGAATCCAACCCCGTGGGACAACGCAGTAGAGGTGGACAGCGTAAAAGGTGGCGCACGCAAGTGGAAGAGGACCTCAACCAACTTGGCGTGCGAAACTGGAGACAGCTAGCTAGAAACCGAGCCGGCTGGAAGAAGCTTGTTGGTTGAGGCCCTGGTCCACCCCGGACTGTAGCGTTACCTTAAGTAAGTAAGTAAGTAATGAATTTTGAGCTCCTTGCTGCATCCTGTGCTGGTTTATGTTCGGCAGCGGTTCGTAGTTTGAGACTCATCAGAACCAAATGGTGATCGCTTCCCACATCGGCATTTCTTATATTCCGGACATCACACATTGACTTCCTCCATCGCTGCTGAATCATGATGTGGTCAATTTGGTTTTTGGTTTGACCATCCGGATGCATCCAGGTGTTTTTGTTGCACGTCTTATGCTTAAATACAGTCCCACCTATCACAAGACGATTCGCATTACAAAAGTCGACAAGTAAAAGTAAGTCACCATTTTCATTCCGTGACCCCCAGCCATTTCTTCCCATCACGCGTTCCAGCCCGTTATTGTCTGAACCGACTTGGGCATTGAGGTCTCCCATAACGACTTTGATGTCGGCTCTCGGAACACTCCTGTAAACCGAGTTAAGATAAGTGTAGAACGCAGTTTTGTCTTCCTCGGTCACTTCATTTGTGGGGGCGTAGCACTGAATAATTGTGACGTTACGGATTTTCGAACGAAGCCTTGCTGTCATTAATCTTGCAGAAATGGACGCCCAGGAGATCAAACTACGCCTCGCTTCTTCGTTCAACAAAATTCCGACACCATAGAGTCTTTGGCCACCCTCATCTTCCCCGGAATACAGCATTCTCGTCTGTCCAGGGTCTGATTTTCAGTATTCAGCTCTTCCTCTCCTCTTATGCTATGTTTCCACCAAAGGTTTATCTCAGATTAGATTTAATAAATCTTTTTGGTGTTTCCACCGCACAAAAAGATTTTAAAAAGATTAAATTTGACAGCACCTTCAAAAATGCAAATGGCGTTCCAATTTTTCTTATGAAGTGCGAATGAGACAGAATGTTTGATTCGTGTGAAACAATGAAGAACTGAATGCTCGAATGAATCGTTCAGCACCATGTAAAAATAGGTTAGTTCGATTTTTAAAACTATTTGTCCTAGGAAGATTTAACAAGATTAATTTGTAATCTTCAAGATTTACGAAATAAATTTGTATGGTAAATCTACGAGATTTAAAGGCGATTCAAGGTTAATCTCATTAAATCTCAGATTAGCGCTAGGTGGAAATGTAGCATTAGTTTCGCTTATGCCCAGGATACTGATCTTAAGCGAAGCATTTCTCGCTCAACCTGCTCGTATCTACCTTCGCTGTACAAGGATCGAACGTTCCATGCTCCAATTTTCGTACGTATG
This sequence comes from Dasysyrphus tricinctus, assembly GCA_963921185.1. NCBI lineage: Eukaryota > Metazoa > Arthropoda > Insecta > Diptera > Syrphidae > Dasysyrphus > Dasysyrphus tricinctus. The sequence continues at coordinate 101,410,135 of OY992530.1, read as the reverse complement.
CGACAGCCAAAAGTAACATTTGCGCTTCTTGAAAGACTTCTTCTATTTGTCAACCAACGATTCATTTATTATTATGGCGTCTTGATTGACGCTGGTACATGAAAGATGCCGCACCCCCAAAGCCGATGTGTGGCTTACTGCAACCGAAGCTACAGAAGGATTTTCCAAAAAAATATTACCTCTCATGTGGGACTCATTTCCATTTTTTTGTCATAATTCATGTATTTGCATATATCCTTCCACCATGGTGTTTTCCGAGATATGATTAATAACATACATAAGCTCAGATTTGACAGGCACACCCACCTTTTGTATGGTCAAACACATAACTGCTCGAGGCCACTTGCTATGGGAAAACAGACGCCTTTCGTAAACGCCCAATATGAGTTACAGACGCTACTTGCTGCTGCCGTTGGCCTTTTAACAAAAAAGCTCCTCCGCCACCTGACTATCATGCCGTTGACCGCCACCTGCAGTTCAGCTGCCTTAAAGGGGCTTTTAACCATCCCAAGGACAAGTTTGTGCCCTGATCAGCATCGCTGGGTTGTCTGCTTATCCCGGCATCCATCCGGTCCCCCTGCACGTTAGCGTTACCTGCCCACTACCACGCGGAGGTGTGCATAGGGATTTTCCTTTCATTCAATTTTGAATTTGAATTTTCGAATTGGGCTGTTTTCTACTTAAAAAGGTCCTAGAACAAAAAGTCGGCTTTCTAAACCCTTTACAAAATCCACTATGTACTTACATATGTATGCATAAAAAAATCACCCTTCTCTTACAATTATTATTACAATTTTATGTTAAAATATGTGAAAAAGGGGGGCTGAAATAAAAATCTGTAAAAATTGAAGAAATGTTTTTCAACATTTCAAACCAAAAACTATTACCTATTAAAGAACTACCTTGGCGTACCCGAATACATATTCATACATTCTCTTTGAAATAAAGAACATTATAAACTTTTTGACATTTCACAATAAAAAGAAGAAATAAATAAAAAAAAAACAAGAAGACTTTAAAGTTTGAAATCGTAGGTAGGTAAGTCAAAAGTGCTTCCCCTCAAACTTTACTTACAGAAGTTTTTCAGGTTGACATTTTCCCATTGTAAAATTTCAACCATTTATTATATTATGCCTCATTGCTAGCAGCCAATTAGGCCATTAGCAAAACTTGACACAATTGTATCGCATCATTGCAAAATGCTTGATACTTAAAATACAATTAGCAGCCCGCCAAAATTCAACGAAACTCAGCAATAAAGAATTCGCTTTGAAATTAGAACGGAAAATGAATTTTTAACTTAAAATAATCGCGCGCACAAAACGACAACGACGACGACTATCGCTTGGGAGGCAAAACTTTGTTTCTCTAGAACCTTTTGCAGGCATGAAGCATCCACTCTGTCACTGTTTCGCACAAGATTGTTCCTTATCTAAACGAGTTTATTTTTAATCAGATAACATAAAAAGACTCCTGAGTTCTGACTCTTCTCGCAGCGTTACGTCGCCGTCGCGTATATCCATCCGTTGTTGTTTCGTCGTCGTCGTCGTTTTAGATGTTCCGCGGCACAAATGGCAGTTAAAATATTCTTCTCGTTTTTTCGAATACGAGAGGAAACGGACGCGCCGTCGAAAAGGCCATGAACTTATTCCTTCCGAATATACGTTTATTCCGTTGGATGTTTGTTTGTGTGTTTTGGTTTTATTTTGCGCTACGTTAGTAGTGCAGCGCGAAATAGCGCGATTAGCCTAAAAACAGGATAAATTAAGAATTAATAACTCGATTTCTGTCTAAAAAGGAAACGCGCCAGGATAAAGCATAAGCTGAACTGAAACCAACCAACAGTACGGATACAGAGTAGCTTTGGCTTCAGCAGATACAACCATCAGCATCCAAGCAAGCAATATAAGTGATGAACGACGTCCTTACTGTTCTTTGTGGTTCCAGCAGGCATTTTGAGTAGAGTACCGAATACCAGGATGGGATGTCTGCAATGATGTTGGTGAGTGTGGGTGGTGGCCCGTGATGGTGGTAGAAACAATTAAAACTTTTGCAATTAGGCAATTTAGTGGCCGACATCCGACTTGGCCATGATTGTAGGAGATATAATAATAATAAGTGCGGTTAATTGCTTAACCAGATGATCTTTATTGGCTGAGATTGAGAGATTCGCCTTTCTCATGCTGTGCCGGCCGACCGACGACGAGTAATTAGGTATGTAAGAGTATTTTGAAATTATTCATGACACTGTTTCTGTTTCGAAACAACTGTGAGACTTATCAACTCTTGTTTTTCAGAAAGCTGATGGACTAAGAGTGGATGATGGTGAAAGCGGAAAGGGAGGGGGGTTGGATGAAATTAAATCTAATGACTTCTTCACTCATTGAATAACAGATGGAATTTACAATGAGGTTAAATTGTTTGCTTTTTTTTTATTATACAACTCTGTCTGATTCCTGTGAGAGGGCTTTCATGTTAGAGAACGGGTAAAAGGGGGTTCAAGTTATATCATACATCTTGGTCTTCTTTGTTCTCTGGAACAAAGGGCTGGGATCTAAAGATTCCCTTGGTTGGAGCAGTTTTTTCTGTCTCCTCGATGTGTTTGAGCAAATGTAGTCAACCCTTTTTTGATTTTCTGGGCTATTTGCATCCAGATCTGGATATAGGCCATAAGGTTCACGGTTGTATCTTCTCCTCCACTCACCCGCTCCACGAAAACAGGACTAAATATCACTAGTTGAATTTTTGCTTTCGAAAGAGCCCAGAATCAGCTCTTCTTTTCTCATTCTCACCCAACACTCGGGGCCATAAAGCAAGATTTGCATAAAAGGGTTTTATAGAGCGTTGACTGTGTCTTACGTGTGAGAAGTTTTGAGCCTATTTGTTGCGCCAAAACCGTAGCAGCCCCGGTAGCGGGAAGGGTTTTTCTTCGTCAAATCTTCACTAAGATGTCGATCATGAGATTTATGTTCACAACAAGGCAGATGAACTCCTAAAATATACTTCGAAGTTGTTGTTATCAATAGTGATGTTTAACGCATGTCGACAGATTTTTCAATGTTTATTACCATTTATTTGGTCTATTCCTCGTTTACTTACAATCTAACGCGTTCTGATCCACAGTTAACAGTGTCCATGCCTCTGCACCATACATCAGGACCGGGAGGATAAGCGTGTTATACAGGGACACTTTAGTTGCTCGAGAGGTGGCCTTACTTCTCAAATGCCTTCTTAGCCCAAAGAAACAGCGATTGGCAAGAGTAATTCTTCCTTTGATCTCAGCAGTGGTATGCGTTCGCTTGATTTATAGCAGATCCTAGGTAGACAAAGTCTCTTACCACCTCAAAAATATTAGCAGTTTTTAGTGACTTTCTGTCCAAGACGTCAGTGTTGGGTGTCCTTTCTTGTTGACAGTATATACCTCTTTGATCTAGCTTTCGTTCACCGTTAAACTCATCTCCTTGGCTTCCTCCTCAATACCCACGAAAGCACCACTGACATCACACTTAGGTTAGGTTAGGTTAAGAGGGGCGTGCACGGGGGCCTATTGGTCCATTGTGATCCCCTTATAAAAGAAGGCAGAGATGCACCCAAACTAATGGTTCACATAGACTGGTTCGTTTGCGAATTGAGACCTGCGCTAGATCCACCAGTTCCTCAAAAAACCTGTTTCCAAAATAACGGAGTCGATTTGTTTGGAGGTTTGGACAAACACAGAGCAGGTGTTTAATGGTTATACACCTAGTCTGATGGCCATTGTGCCAATGGCGAAATGAAATCACTTAAAGAACAACGAAGTTGCAAATTGTTGACATATTTCTGATATTTTTCGAGAAAGAAAAAATTGAAATGTATCCCCTTTTATCCTCTAAAAAATTTTCACCCTGTCTAAATTTAGGAGACTTTAAAAAGCTCATGATTTTTTTCGTAGTTTTGCAATTTTTGTCTGATTTTCCTGGACCAGGCTACAGTTCATCAAATTGCATACAAAAAAAAACTTTCTATCCAGGTAGGTATGTACCTAGATAGGCACAGTACAAATTTATAATTTTCGTTTAGAAAACAGATCTTCGACCTCTGTGCACAGTAAATATTTATTTACACCATACACAGTCTTGTAACTACCAAAAAGTTTCAGATTCCCAATAAATATAAAGAACATAAAAAATATCTTTAAAGTATAAAATCAAGACCTAAACTATTTATGTATGAATGCACATGTATGTAAATTTCCCTGCCTTTTATTTTTAAATTGACGCGACCATCACCGATCGACATACAAACGCACAAATTACAAACATAACTCGTCCCTCTACGCTTTGAAACAGATAAAAAATAATATAAGAAAGCTGAAAAGGGATATTGTATAAGTCTGCGTACATAAGCCACAAAATAACAAAAACAGATACCCCTCGTACACCTTCTCTCTTTGTCCTGGCACTCCTTGGTGAGCTGCCATTTGCTGCCCTTGATTTTTTTATAATCAATGCGTTCCACAAAATTTAAAATTCTCAATTTAGTGTATGTGGCGACACCTTCGGGGGCTTTCACGCAAGATTTCGTGATTCCTCTATGTATATAAACTCAATGATATCACCCTTCTACGCATTTCACGCATCTGAATAGAGATGGCGCCACAACGATATTGTACTGACAAATAACTTTCCTTATCGAGATCGAGATGGCGTCACAGCTGAAAAGGCCCTCAATTTGATCCCTGGAGTTAACTCACCAAAGTAGACGAGTTAACTCGGAGTTAACTTAGGATTTGAATTTACTGAAAAACACGTTTATGGAGTTAACTCAGATTTAACCCCGAGACTTGCATGATCTCGCACTGAAAAACTGGCCTTAAGACGCAAATTTTGGTCGATGTTTACCGACTCATATTGGAGAGTGATGCTTCTGCAGTTGGTGTAGTCCAGAGGACAACCTTTCTTGAGGATCGGGCAAACAATGCTGAGGTTCCATTCATTGGGCCGAATATATCTTGCGGACGAGCTGAAGCATACTCCTAACCAATTCCTCGCCAGCCGCTTTGAATAGCTTGGCTGCAAAAACATAATCTCCAGTAGCTTTATTGCAATTTAGTAAAGATAAGCTGTCTTCACTTTGTCGAAATCGGGTAGAAGGCATTGTTGGCCTACGTGTTGTCCTGGTCGGATAGTGGTATCAGCATGGAAGTGGAATTCGGTTGATGATTTTCCATTTTCTCAGCACCAACTGTAATTCCTCAACGATTCTTCTGATCGTCCTTATAGGCTTCGGTTTGGGCATTGAAGCCCTGGGAGGTTCTTTTTACTTTTTGGTAAAACTTCCAAACTTCATTCCTACAATGCTATCCTTCTATATCCTCGATCTCTCTGAATGCCCTTTCTGAGAAGCCGGTGTTCCTCTCTCCTCTCCTGCTTGAAAAGCAGCTCTGGTGCTTCTTTGCAGCGCGTTCCGCTTTGTATGCCTGCTGTTTGGCTGCATGTACTTGCCGGCATTCTTCACCGAACCAGGGGCTTCACTGCGAGGCCCAGCACGTCAGAAGCAGCATCTCTGATGGCTTCCTGTCAATTCATCCAGTGGTTCTCGATGCTTGAAGTTGGCAGCAAGAGGACTTGGTGATTTCTTGTAGCCACCCAACGTTGAACTTCCTCACAGTAGGATTACCTAGGCTACAGTACAATGAGGTAGTGGTATGAGTCAACGTGGGCTCCTCGGACATCATTGATACTGAAAGAATGTCTTGCGTCGATTGCAATGTGGTCAATTCCCTTTGTATATCGAGATACGGGAACTGCGTACTAGCTACCACAACATTTCGACTTCTTGCCTAAATCATACTTTAACGACGAATCTTCCCCAAAAAGACGCCACGCTGCCTTTGGTCTGCTTTGTAGCAGTCTAGGACCTTCGCTAAATGTTCGGCTGCAAATCCGGAGTTCGTTGTCCTTATTTCGTTTGCTAGGTTCGTCAACAGTAAGTCCATCATGTTGTTGCTTTTCAACTAAATATCTTTACATGGCCAAGAAGTCACCCCGACGGTGCGACCCCATCCTGGAGGTCCAGACCCTTAGAAAGACTTCATAGGTGGGAAGACGGATTAACCGCTCCTTATAGGCCTGAGCTCCAAATGTGTCACAGTAGCCCGTACAAGGTGTTCACTAAGTATTTCAACCTGACTGGAATTGTAGACGCCACTGTTGATTCCATTTGGGGAATTCTTCCGCTGGCTGCCTTGATGAAAGAAAAAGTGTCTTAGAAGAAAAATTCCTCCCCCCTCTCGTTTGTTGCCCCCAAAAACCATCCACAAGGATTGAAATACCATCTTCAGAGGAGGTCAGAGTAGGAGTTGATAAACAGAGGTTGAGATTAAACAAAAAACCTGCGGACGCTTATGTCCTCTTGAATGCACATGTCTACCCTTTGAACATCTAGAAGTTGGACCGATCTATTGAAAATAGTACCTTCACAGTTTTAACACCTGACCTACATACTATTTGCTTCAGAACGAGATTGAAGAAATCACATGATAGAGCATTTCCTTGCCAAAACCATATGCATGTTTCTGATCCGCGACACAGCTAGATCAGTTTACCTGGGATCCGGAGCTCAGAGCTATCGCAATAAAGAGCTCCTGAGTCGTGACGATGAATGCGATCATATGCGACGTTAAAGCCGGCGAATCTCTATTAGAAAATCGTTGGTGTTTTCCAGGGTTTACCTGAGATTGAACACTGATACTCGCCAATAATAATGTTTCAGAATGGCTTAAGATGCTTTTACAGTAAATTGCATAGGACCTTGTTTGTGGCGTTAACCAGGGATATGCCTCGATAGTTCTGAGAGAATTGCCTTTTTTGTAGGTGGGACAAATGGAGCGAATAGTCTATCATCGGGGATGCTTCCTTCCAGCCAAACTTTGTTGATGATTTTCATTACATCCATTCCCTCCATGCTTGAAAACTAAGCTGTTATACCATCAGATCCAGTGTAAGTAAGTTAACCTCTTCTAAACTAGGTGGTGGAACTGGGTCTTCAATAACTGAAGGTGAATTCTCTTCTTGTCCTATTTTTCGCTCGCAATCTGATGTTCATTTAGAATCAGCTGGAAATGTGGCTTGAATACATTTACTATTCCCGGTGCTTCGGTGTCCAGGCTACCTTCGCTGTTTCGAAGAGCCTGCCTTTTGGCTTTAAATGCAGCAGCCAGTTGCTTAGCTTTTTTGGGTGTTATTTCGATCGTGAGAGTGAGACTTTTTGATATCTTTGACCTAGAAGTCTGCGTACGCCCTTTAGGATTTTCTTCTCCTCTCTTCTCCTAGCTCGATACTCCTTTCTTCTTCGCAACAGCGTTTTCGCATTTGCATCTTCTGTCTTTCACCTTCTTCAGCTGCATGCCTATTGTGATTTCGGCTATTATTTGATGATGTCGCGATACTGGGACCCTTGGATATTGGCGTCTGGGTCAGGGGCATGTCTAGTGGAGAGGTTCTCGCTCTTATTTGTGAAATAAGAGATATACTTTTGATAGGCACTGTAGCCTGGGGTATTTAGAAAATCTTTTTTATACAATTTTAACTAAATTATTTGACGTAGTGAAACAAGGAACGAACAAATATGGAAACATAACCACCTTAATGATACCTCTGTTTCTACTTGCTCCTAGAGTGAGTATATTTGTTTCGTGTCTGTACGTCTACTATACGAATCGGCTAGCATTTATCGCATTCAATTTTAATCAGACACTCTTTTCAAAAGTATTGAAAAAAATAAAGAAATGCATACAAATATGTGCGTCCGACTAAACACCTTCAAAATGTCTGCATAACGAGCTTAATTCTCAATTTCAAGATCTCGGGATACCTTTTCCCATCCGCAGTCTCACGTTCACGTCTTCTTGCTGCTGCTTCCCAATCACGCTTAATTGCATTTTAATTGCATTCAAATTAAAACCAATTTTTCATTCTTATATCAAGTTCTTTTTTTTATTTATTTTTCTTCCCCTCAACTTCGCATAACATTGAGGTGAAATTAGAGGAAAAAAAAAATATCTACTCAAAAAGATAATTAAACTTGGTCCTTCAAAACTAAAGAGATGCTTTCAAGCTATACAGTCACTAATTTGAATACAGAGTTATTTGGCCTGTAGTTATTAAATTCTGCGGTTTTTAACACAACACAAAATAATTTGATATAAAATAATAAAAACCAAAAGTTTCACCTATAATCGTCCTGTGTGTGTTAGAAAAACAATTATCAACATTCTAAAACAAAAATTACTGCAACTAATTGAATTGGTCGTTGGAAACAGAACCTGGGTTTTAAGCAACCGCTTGCTTGGTGGAATAGGAGAGTGAGGTACATACACCTGTCCTGAAACTGGAACTGTTAAGGCAATAATTGAATTGGGCTCTAGCAACATCGTCCTTTTGGTAGTCCCCAAGGGGTTTTTTCTATACAATGCTATGCAGATATAGGTATTACAACAAAAAAATAACTCTCTGTTGGGAAATTGAATTGAATTAAAATTTTATTTTCTGCATTTTGGGATGCAAATACCTACATTAGAGCCATAGGTTTGGGCTATGGCTAAAGGTTTTAAATTTGCAATTTGTATGTATGTAATTTGGATGTTAATTCGCGCTGGTATATAAACAACTATACATAGAGACATATGTACCTATATTTTATGTAAATGAATGTGTATGCGTATTTAGAGTGAATTATGGTTGTTTTTCGGGGAACTCTAGTGAAATGCCATTAAAATTGATTAGATAGAGTGTGTGTGTGCGTTTATAATTGTTTTCAATTATTCTAATAGATTGCGTGGAACTTAATTTCATTACGAACTTGGGATTTGAGATTATTATAGTTGTAGGTATCATAACATTTTCAAGCTATATAGTGACACTTTGGATATAAATCACCCGGCTTGGGGAACATGCGATGATATAATCTGAATGCGGTGAACTGCGCAGGCCACCAGCAATTTAAAAAAGTGGTAATAAAGATTAATTTAAAAACTTTGCATTATGAAGTCTTGTATGAATATTTATGCAAAATTTTTGTAAATAATATTTATTGCTATTTATTAAATCTCATTTTAGGACTCTTAAGTGTATGTTGGCTAAGCTTATTATGCAGTTAACACATGCTAAACCTTTTAACATTGTTTTTATTTCTCTGCTTGAAAAAAAAATTGATTGCCCTTGATAAAAAATATACGATTTCTAGGCGAAATATATTCACCTTGAAATTTTGAACATTTCTTACCTCCAGTTCACTTACTTCCTTACTTACTTACTTAAGGTGGCGCTGCAGTCCGGGGTGGACCAGGGCCTCAACCAACAAGCTTCTTTCAGCCGGCTCGGTTTCTAGCTAGCTGTCTCCAGTTTCGCACACCAAGTTGGTGCAGGGAATTAACTTCACGGGAACTACCTTCACATAAGAATTAACTTCACCACTAATGGGAATTAATTTCACTTTTTTTAAGTGAAATTACTTCCCACTGAAAGTGAGTAATAATTTCACTTTTTTGTGGGAATTAATTTCACTTTAATGTGCGTTTCTTTAAGTGCAGATTCATTAAATGCAAAAGAAACTTTGCATATACCCAGCTTCGCACCCACCCCAAATCCTATAATGGGCCCAAGCAGGGGGGTTGCAGGGGGGTTTATTCGCCGTTATACTTGCTGCTAGCACTGTATTTATGCTAGCAGCAAGCATTACGGCGAATAAACAGTGAGGTATATTTGGGGGGCATGCTGCCCCCCTGCAACCCACCTGCTTGGGCCCATTATAGGATTTGGGGTAGGTGCGGGGCTGGGTGTATGCAAATTTCTTTTGCATTTAATGAATCGGGATTTAAGGAAACACAATTTTACATTTTTGTAATTTCTATCATATCATAGGTGGGAAATAACTTCACACAATTTTCGGATGAAAGTATTTCCCACCTTTAGGGGGAAATTACTTCACCAAAAAAAGGTGAAATTAATTCCCACTACTGGTGAAGTAAATTCCCATGTGAAGATAGTTCCCGTGAAGTTAATTCCCTGCACCCGCCAAGTTGGTTGAGGTCCTCTTCCATATGCGTGCGCCACCTTTTAGGCTGTCCACCTCTACTGCGCTATTCCACGGGGTTGGTTTCAAAGACTTTCCGGGCCGGAGCATTGGTGTCCATTCGCTCTAGGTGACCCAGCCGTTATGGCTTTTCACTTTTGTGGCTAGGTCGGTGTCGCTGTACAGCCTGTACAGTTCGTTGTTGTATCTTCTTCTCCATTCCCCAACTATGCAGACGGGACCAAAAATCACCCAGAGAATTTTCCATTCAAAACAGCCTAATGCGTTGTCATCCACCGTTAGCAGTGTCCATGCCTCCATACATCAGGACCGGGATGATAAGCGTCTTATACAGGGACAGTTTAGTTGCTTCTCAATTGCCTTCTTAGCCTAAGGAAACAGCGATTGGCAAGAGTAATTCTTCGATTGATCTCAGCACTGGTATCGTTCGCTGAGTTTATAGCGGATCCTAGGTAGACAAAGTCTCTGACCACCTCAAAATTATAGCTGTCTATAGTGACGTTCTGTCCTAGACGTCGATGTTGGGTGTCCATTCTTATTGACAGCATATATTTTGTTTTGCTTTCATTCACCGTTAAGTCCATCTTCTGGGTTTCCTTCTCAATACTCACAAAAGCACCACTTACATCACGCCTTGTTCGTCCGATTATGTAAATGTCGTCAGCGTAAGCGAGTAATTGGACGGATTTTTGAAAGATTGTGCCTCTGGTGTTGACGTGAGAGTTTTTCACTATTCTTTCAAGAACGATGTTGAAGAAGTCGCATGACAGCGCGTCGCCTTGCCTAAAACCTTTTTTGACATCAAAGGTGTCGGTGAGGTCTTTGCCGACCTTGATGGAGCAGCGTACATTCTCCATCATATCCCGCACAAACGGACGAGTTTGGCAGGGATGCCAAAACTAGACATTGCTCTATACAGCTAGTCTCTATAGATGCTGTCATACGAGGCGTTGAAATCGATAAAAAGGTGGTGGATATCGATTTGAAACTCCTGGGTTTTCTCCAAGATCTGCCGTAGTGCGAATATTTGGTCGATGGTGGACTTCCCTGGCCTAAAGCCACACTGATATGGACCTATCAGGTTGTTGACGAATGGCTTCAGGCGTTCACAAAGTACGGAAGAGAAGATCTTGTAGGCGATATTAAGAAGACTGATACCTCTGTAGTTGGTGCAGTTCAGAGGATCACCTTTCTTGAAGATCGGGCAAACAATACTGAGGTTCCGTTCATCGGGCATGCTTTCCTCCGACCATATTTACAGATGAGCTGGTGCATACTCCTAACCAATTCATCGTCAGTTGCTTTGAATAGCTCAGCCGCAAGGCCATCAGCTCCAGCAGCTTTATTGGACTTAAGTTTAGATATAGCTATCTTCACTTCGTCAAGATCGGGTGGATGGAATTTTTGGCCTATTTCGTCCGATTGAATGGTGCAATTTGCATGGTAGTGGAATTTGGTTCGTCATCGCCGTTATACAATTTGCAGAAATGATTTTTCTATATCCTCAGCATCGACTGCGATTCCCCTGATCGTCCTTGCAGGCTTCGGTTTGGGCCTTGTAACCTTAGGAGGTTCGTTTTACTTTTTGGTAAAACATCCGAACTTCATTCCTGCAGTGGCATCCCTGTAATTCCTCGATCGCGCGCTTCTCATGCTCTTTCTTTTTCCTTCTAAGAAGCTTGTGTTTCTCTTTTCTCTTCTGCTCGTAGAGCTCGCGAGCAGTTCTGGTCCTTCTATGCAGCACCGCTTTGTATACCTGTTATTTGGCTGCATGTACTTGCCAACCTTCCTCGTCGAACCAGGGGTTTCGCTGTTGTGGAGTGCGAAGCCCAGCACGTCAGAGGCGGCATCTCTGATGGCTTCGTCGCAGTTTTTCCAGTGGTTCTCGATGTTTGCAGTTGTTGGCAAAGGACTTGTTAAAAGGGTTCGAGAGACTCGATCGGAAAAGGGCCTGGCGATTTCTTGCGACTTTAGCCGTCTGACTTCGAACTTTGTCACAGTATTTCCCTGTTTTGGCTTTGGTCTGGATATCCATAGCATTACCTTGGCTACAGCGAGGTAGTGGTCCGAGTCAACGTTGGCTCCTCGGAACGTTCGGACATCCTTGATATTGTAGGAGTTGCGAGGTTGTGAGGCGTTCGTTCACATAATTGAAACTCAAAACTTCTTCCCTAAGTCTGCCTCTGACAACAAATCCCCACCCAAAAAGACGCTGCCCTTGTGGTCGGTAACAGTCACCATAGCATATATCACATTCTTTCAGTTTTCTTTTGTCCGGCCCATCCTATCGCACTTCTTGGATGCAGTAGCGTAGCTAGATGGGCGAGGGCCCTGGGGCAGAAAATAAAATGGGGCCCCTTAACAGAAATTGGTTTGGTTTTTGATTAACAAAAAAAATGAGAAATTTTAGAAGAGGTATGTAATGTTATAGGAATTTTTAACAAAAACTGTCAGCCTAAGATATTTCTTAGGGATATAATTTTTAAAGCTTAGCATGCAGTTTGGTTACAATAGCAAAAAATTGGTGGTAAGAACAGAAAAGTCAGTGGAATGTTTCAAAAATCGTTACTGAACCAATATATGTATTTGAGTGGTCTTGATTTAAAAGTTCAGTTTGGCCGTAAAAATATTTTGATAAAAGATCGACAAAAAATGTTAGCCCCAGAAATTTTATTTTTGAGTCATTCCATATGAAAACGTGTATCAAAAAAGCATCAAGCACATCTCAGATTTTGCTCAAACTTTGTGAGATGCCCCTACCCCCTTTGAAACATTTGAAATTCCTTTTTTGTTTCTATTTTGAGATGGTATTTTAAACTGAAGTATAGTAGTTTTTGAGAAAAAAAAAAAAATAAATTCAGACAAAATAATAACAGGACCTGGTCAGAAGCAACGCTGGCAGATTTTTGCTGTTCAATTTTTCGTCAGACAGTGGAAAATATGAAAAGAAAAAAGCTACAAAATAATGGAAAAAAAAGTTATAGATAGTAAATTGTTTATTATATTTTTGAATTTATTTTATTTTTTAAAACTACTTTTTTTAGGTGTCATTTGGTAGAATCGGTGTGTTTTTTATATTGTAAAATATTTTACCAGTTTTTTATACAGAACACTCAGTGAAATATACTAATGAGAAAAAAGTATTTGAGATTTTAAAACGCTTAGTGGTTTCTTTTTTTAAAGTCTTTTATTAAAATTTATTTAATATACTTATATAGGGAAATTCTATTATTTCCCAAAAAAATATGTTTTTTACAGCGTAAATCATAAAAACTACGAAATTTCAAATTTCTGTTGTTTTTTTTAAATAACGGTTGATGGATGATGACAAATCTGGTTTTATGTGAAAGCTTATATTATGTGGAGTAAGTCCTCCAAATTTGAGCAGAATACGCCCAATAGTTTTTTTTTTACCAGGTCAACCAAGTCTTAGAGGGCTCTTTTTTACAAATCAATCATATTTTTCAAAAATCATTTTAAAAAAAAACTGGACGTGATAGAATTTTTCTGAAACCAGATTTAGATTTTAAAAAGTCAAATCTATCTTAAAAAATTACTTGAAGGCGAAAAAAAAACGTTGATTTTTGTAGACCAGTGTTATTATTATACCTTAATTCCTATATACAAATCACAGAAAGAAACGACAAAAACAAACCCAAATAAAACTAAAAAGCCATTTTCTTCACATATGTATGTACATAATTAATAATTATCACCCTTACAACGGAATCCGATGAATGAGCTGCGGAGGGAATCAGACTCAATTCTGACATTTTTACTATAATCTGCTAGAATAACTAATCTCGGCCGTATTACAGAGTACCAAAAGCAAAGTCAAAAATGAAATTCATAGCAGTTAGCCATCATCTAGATAAAAGCTTTAACAGCTCCTTGGACCGGCAGATAGGCTATCTAAGATTTTATCAGTTTCTGTTGGATATTATTGTCAGAGATATTTGAGCCAAAAGTAGAAATTTATCTGGCAAAAAAGGTCCGGATATGCTATCCAAGACTTTATCCACAAGTCTTGTAACTGACCCATAATATTCAAAACAAACTGAGCCAAAACATTCTTAAAGATAAGAAGAACTTTTATTTTCGCTTTGAAAAATTGTTTCGTCAGGCTGTCTCTGGGGCCCCCAAACCTTCGGGGCCCTGGGGCGCCGCCCCAGTTTGCCCCTGGGTAGCTACGCCGCTGCTTGGATGGCGGTGATGTCTGCTTTGTAGCAGTCTAGGGCCTCCGCTTAATGTTCGGCTGCCCGTGGTCTATAGAGAGACAGAACATTCCACGTGCAGATCTGAAGTTCGTTGTCCTTATTTCGTTTGCTAGGTTCGTCAACAGTAAATCCGTCCATATCCGAGGCTTGTTGTTGCTTCGCAACTAAATACCTTTACGTGGCCGGGAATTAAATCCGACGGCACGACCCCAACCTGGAGGACCAGGCCCTATATATATATCTCCAAGGGTGGGGAGCCGGATTAGCCGCTCGTTATAGGCCTGAGCTCCGAATATGTCGTAATAGCCCGTATAAGGTATTCACTAAGTAGTTCAGCCTAACTGGAACTGTAGACGCCATCCATCTTGAGAATTCTTCCGCTGCCGCCTGGATGAAGGAGAAGTGCCTTAGGGGGAACATTCCTCGCCCCCTCTCTCGTTTTATGCCCCCTAAAACCGTCCACAGGGATTGGAACTCCATCTTCAGTTAAAGGTATTAGGCACTGGATGTTCACCACTTGGAGGTGAGATCAGGAGTTGATAGACAGTGGTTCGCTTTGAAAAAAAGCTTCTTGACGCTTGTGTCCTCTTGAATGCACCGTTTCTCCCCTTTGAACAGTGTTCGAACTGTACTCCAATCGGAACAAATAAACTCCAATTTTGATGGAGGAAAAAAATCTAATCCACCACTCTGCTTTTTTGAGCTCTACTCCTTTATTCCACAAAAAAAAATTCTAGTGCGAAACCACAAAGTAAAAGACAACACTGTGTTATTCAATTTGCCAACCAACTCTGGCTCTGAAATCTGAATGTTTGCATCTGAAAGTCTATGCTGAACGGAATCATTTCTGATTTGTACTTTTAACGACGTTTCTCGTTCCATTCGGGGCTTACCTATGTGTTTTTTTTTCCTTGAAATTTCTTTTTATTTTTGTTAAAAATATAGTTTTCGAAAATTTGAGTTTTCCCTTCGATTTAAAATCTGCTCAGAAAATTTTTGGTTTACTCCACTTTTTTACAAATCTACTCCGAAATTTTGTTACTGAAGTTCGAACCCTGCTACTACCCTTAACCCTGAACTACTTATCCAGCTCCCGATCCATGAGGGGTTTCTGCCTGAGATATTGCGGTCTTCCATCCGTTGCGGTCTCTCGCACGCTCCCTCTAGTCGTCGAGACCAAGCGCTCTTGCATCTGTGACCACCTGGTCCCTATAGTGGAGGTTCGGTCTTCCTGGTCGTCTCGAACCTGGGGCCTGGGATTCGAAGATTTTCTTGGCTGGAGCGTTGTTGTCCATTCGCTCGATGTGGCTCAGCAAGTGTAGTCGACGTGTTTTGGCTCCTTGGACTACATCCATATCTTGGTACAGCTCGTGCAGATCACGATTGAATCTGCTCCTCCAATCGCCATATTCGCATATAGGACCAAATATCCGCCGAAGAATTTTTTTTTCTCTCGAAAATGCCCAGTATCAATTCCCCTTTTTTAATTATCGTCCAGCACTCGCTGCCGTAGAGAAGAACTGGTAAAATTTGCATTTTGTATAGCGTGCACTTTGTCTATCGAGAAAGGAGTTTTGAACCCCTTTGTTTGGCCAAACCGAAGTAGCAACGGTTCGCTAGGGTAATTCTTCGTCGGATTTCCACTAAGGTGTCGTTCGTGGAATTGATGTTTGTTCCGAGGCAGGTGAACTCCTTGACTACCTCGAAATTACTGCTACCTACAGTGACGTTTTGTCCTAGGCGATGGACAGATGAGGCTTTGTTTGTTGATAGCATATACTTTGTTTTGTCCTCATTCACTTCAAGACCAACGCGTTTCGCCTGTTCATCAATAGCTGTGAATGCTTCAAGTACAGCTCTCTTGGAGCGGCCGATGATGTCGATGTCGTCCGCATAGCGAAGCAGTTGAGAAGACCTGTTGAAGATAGTGCCTTCCATGTTAACACCACTCTCGCGCACTATCTGCTCCAGGACTAGGTTGAAGAAATCACATGATAGCGCATCTCCTTGCCTGAACCCTGTACACGTCTGGAATAACTCGGATGAGCTGTTAACCATTTGCACGTTGCACCGCGTATTTTGTAACGTCATGCGGCAAAGCTGGATTAGTTTTTTCGGGATCCCGAGTTCCGACATCGCCAATAATAGCTCTTGGCGACTTATGCTATCATATGCGGCTTTGAAGTCGATGAATAGGTGGTGGGTCTCGACTTGAAATTCGTTGGTCTTTTCCAGGATTTACCTCAATGTGAAGATTTGGTCTATCGATGATCTTCCTGGACTGATGCCACACTGGTACGTGCCGATTGTAGTGTTGCAGAAAGGTTTTAGATGCTCACATAGTACGTTGGATAGGATCTTGTAGGCCACATTAAGCAGGGGTATCAATCTGTGTCTTGAAAATATCGATAGAAGAGAACAAGATCCATTAGTGGCACATTCTCCATTGCATCGAAGTATTACACTTTTCACTTTCGCCCCCACATCAAGCGTATAACATTTAATTGCCGATGCGCCACCGTCCATTTATAAATACACCCACCGCCAGCAACATCAGCTATCAGCACCGTACATCACCTTTAAACTGACATAGACCAGTTATCAGCATCCTACATCAATTACCAGCACCCTACATCAACATTTACACCTACCATCACAATACATAACCGAACCACCAAATATCCACATCAATATCAATATACGCCCGCCACCACCAATCAAACGATCAACAGTCACAGCACACAGAATGCCATTGTGATTGTATACACTCTGATAAGCATCACCAACTGCACACTGCATTCGGTGCTGCCAACACCTTACGATTTTACATTTGACCTCCTTACAATTCACACTGTCTTGTGGTACAAAAAGCGTCATGAGGAGGTACAAAAATCTGGAAAAACCGAAGCTTATTACCTCAAATTAATTCCCAATTATTAATTAATTTCGTGTTTAAAGAGAGTTAAGTTTCCAACGGTTCATCGTTTATAGCAACCTTGATAAGCTTAGGTCCTTTACTAGGTGCATCCGTGTATCATTTAAAGAAAACCTTTTTGGCATCCGCCGTTAAAAACCCGTTGTTCTCCCTTGGACTAGCCTTGGGCTGGAATAAGTGAATTTTGTGGGTAGAGTCTACTACTGTAGCTCTACAAAACCGAGCCTAGATTTATATGAAGTACCGTGTTACTTATCTTAAGCAAGAACCAAAATTGTAAGATTGTAAAGTGTTTAACCCGAGTTCTTTCCTTCTTAACCCGAGTTTTATCTGCTTTTCACCGTGAAAACCCTGGACTACGACGAGCCTACCTCAGTCTCGAATAAAAAGCATCACAATATGTAATTACTTATGGGGTGTCCAAACCTAATACAAAACAAAATCTTTTCACTACACCTAGGTTCCGAGGCACAAGTCTAATATGATTGGCCTAATTGCATGATCATTAAATTAACATGACATAAAAAAAGACACCTTCCTAAGTACCTAGAAATACACAAATATTTCCACAAACTCGTAGTTTTCTAATAATATTTGTGTTAACACCTTATAACTTCAATGCAAACATTTATTACTTGTATTCAGAAATAAATCGGTATTCCAATTACTATATACTCCCTTTGTGACACTTAAAAGTTAACCTCTACTTTACTTACACTTCCAAACACCATTGATGGTGCAATAGGGGATGCAAGTTCCTTTTTATAAAGTCACTATACATAGAGTTCTAGTGTTTGCTCAGCTATTATTGTCATGCTTCCTTCCTTCCGACTACAACTTGCTCTGCACTAAGATGAAACATCATTTCCGTCAGAACACGTTCCATAAAATTCATCTGTTTTGGGATTGTGATGGGACATGCCACATCAGACGTGGCAGACCTTAAAAAATCTAAAAAAAGCCAAAAAAAAGAAACAATGGAACTAACAACGAACAAAGTAGAAGAATAACTTCCAACGACTTCTGACAAGGGATTTGCTCACCGTTGAACTTTTTCAGACGCCCTCTGTCAGTCGGTATGGCAAAGGGTTACACACGTTTGTGTTACAAGATGTGAGTGTGTGAATTGTGTTTGAGCAAATATCTTTCCCTCAACAGCACTGAGCCACTGAAACCAGAACAAAAATCCTCACAAGAAATCTTTAAAGTTCTTGAACTTTAAAACACTTCTTTTTTACTCCTTTTTTTCTAACTGAACAGAAGAGATTTTCAACCGCTCCGATAAAGGCAAAACCGCCGCCCACCACCGACCACCATCACCACCGTCGTCATCGTCATCATCATCTTGTCACGGAGGCAAATTCGAAAAGTTTCTATCTACCATACAAGTTTCAAATATAATACTTCCTTGAAACGCTAGGAAAATGATAAGAAACCATTTCCTCGAATCGAGTAGGCAAGGTAGGTATACCAAATACGAAGAGTGTTGAATCGACGGTAACACACACAACACACTCTAGATGTGATATTGCTGGTTCTCAGATTAAATTCGAGGCACTGCTGAAGAGAAGATTGATATTATGTCTTCGAAGCCTTTGATATTCAATTTAGGTGTCAGAAATGCCAGATTAGGAAAAACCATATGACGGAATAAGTCTTCGGATTGCCATCAGGATCTGGATTGTGGGATTAGAATGATGAACGCAAGAGAAAGTTAATTAATAAAACTGTGCTCTGTGTCAGTCAGTGTAGAATATTTTACGCGAGTAGATTTACTGACAATTGAACATCAACAACCTCCACTACTCTTGTAGTCCTCTGAGGAAATAGAAACTAATTATCAATCAGAACACGTAGGAACAAATATTGCTGCTTCTGACATTCATATTAAGTTGGCTTTTGGCTTTGTGGGAGATGTCCTTGTTGTGATATTAAGAGTTCTTTTATAATTAAGTATGAGTTTTTGTGCAATTTAATTTGGGGGAATAGTAAAAGTTTAACCAAAACAAGAAAACTATTTGAATTACCTATTTAAGGCATGACGCAATGTTGCGTGGATATAACGTGTGTTTGTGGGTGTTGCCAATTTGCAAGTATTGTTTGGCAAGTTAGTTACGTCACCGTAGAACGAAACTGCTTGCTCCTTGTTCATGGTGATAGTGTTGTTGTCCAGGGTTTCCATCACACTGAGGACCCGCAGATTAGGTTGTCGTTGCTCGGTGGCCATCCTTCTCATTAGCTGATTTAGGTGAATGTTGATGTTCCCTGCTAGATTCCTTGCAGAAAGCAGTAGGTACCTGTCCAGAGGGATTGTGTTTGCTTCTGTGTAGAAGTGTTTGTTCGTGTAGTGTTTCCGTCGCTAGTGGTCAAAATGTCGGTCCCCTGCAAATTCTGAGCATTTTACTTTCGAACAATTGAAGTTCCTTCAAGGCTGTCTTGGAGATTTGGAAGCAATAGTTTATGACTGGCTGCAGGAGTTGCAGGAAGAGGAAGAGGCCAACCTTGTTCAACTCCAGCTTATGATGGTCCTTATGTGTGAATTACAGTTTACGAAAAATTTTCTGAAAGAAGGAAAAGCAAACATAATTTTGATTAGTAGCAGAGGAAGATGTAATAGATGTAATTTGTCAATAGGGCTTCAATCCATATGCTGTCGAAATGAGTGTCAAACTAGCAAAGCAACTTTCATGAATAAAAAGAAAAATGAGTAGGTGGATAATTTGTCATTAATTAGTCGTTTATTAGTTGTGATAGTCTCAAATTTGTCGTTCGATGTTTTCTATGTTTTTTTGGGGTGCTTTACTAACATGATATCAAGCTATGAAATAAATAAAAAAAAACAGAAATTATTGCATCATTGAATTCAATTTTTCTCAACTAATTAACATCTGATTAACAGTTAGTTAACGATTTGTGAAAGTCGCTTTCGTTGCTTGGCGCTCATAGAGAAAAAATTACCCAAAAATTTAAAGAAAACTTAGCTCGAAAAAATTTAATTTTTTCATAACTATATAACTGGGTAGTTCTTAAGCAATAAAATAGTTTCTTATCATATTTCGAAAAAACATAGAAAACATAGAATGACAAATTCGAAATTGTCAAAACAAATTAAGGAATGGTTAATGCTTAATTTTTCTGGTTTAAGTAG
The DNA here is from genome assembly GCA_963921185.1 of Dasysyrphus tricinctus. Taxonomy (NCBI): domain Eukaryota; kingdom Metazoa; phylum Arthropoda; class Insecta; order Diptera; family Syrphidae; genus Dasysyrphus; species Dasysyrphus tricinctus. The sequence goes on along the minus strand of OY992530.1, from coordinate 101,389,761 downwards.
TTCTTACCCGATTTTATGCTGATACTAACTTGATGTCTATGAACCAAGAAACCCAAAAAACATAGAATACATTGCCTGATAAATTCAAAACTGTCACAAGTAATTGAGGATTTGTTAACGGCACAGGTTATTCAGCACTATTCGGTATTTGCAGTTTGTACCCCTTTTTAGGAGTGGTGCTTTGCAAACTTTATATCAAGCTTACGAAGAACTAAAAAAACATAGAAGACATGGCACGATTTAATTTAATTTTTCACAACTAATTAATGACTAATTAACGGCAGATAATTAAGCCATAAAACATTAAGTTTTTCGAAAAACGTCAAGTTAGCAAAAGTACCCAAAAAAACATAGAATGACAAATTCGAAGTTGTCATATGAAGCTAATTAATGTGAAATTATTCACCTACCCATTTTTCAATTCTTGAAAGTTGCTTTGCTAACTCGACATTCATAGAAAACAAATCACTTAAAAATACATATAAAACATCGCACGACAAACTATAATCAGGCGTAACTAATTAACGACTAATTATTTAGCAATAAAATATTGAGTTTTCGAAGTTTTTACAATAAAAAAACATAGAAAACATAGAATGACATATTCAAAATTATTCAAAACATATAATTAACGACAAATTATCTACCTACCCCATTTTTTGATCCGTGAGTACAAAGCAACCAAAAACCATAGAAAACATTGCAGGATCAGATTGCATTTGCCACAACTAATTAATGTCTAACTAATGGAAAATTATTAACCATTAAGTTATAGAAGTTTTTACCCAATTTTGACAAGGTGCTTTGTTAACTTGATATCAAGTAAGCAAAGCACCCAAAAAAACTTAGAAAGCATTGAACGACCACTTTTGGAACAATTAAAAACAGAATGACAGATTCGAATGTGCCACAACTAATTAACAACAAAATAATCCAACTGCTCATTTTTCAATCCGTGATAGTTGCTTTGCTAACTTGACACTCATGTTGTCGAATGCTTTGTCGAGATCCAGAAAGCATCCTACGGTAATACGGTGACTGTTGAGCGCTGTGGTGATGTATGGTCAAGTGTTTTTCCCGCAAGCCAAACTGCATATCAGAGATGATCGCATTTTCACTGCAGACCCTCTAGAGCCTCCGGAAGGTTGCTTCTTTCAGTATGCTGCTGCTGATGTTGTTGTGGAGTGATATAGGCCTGAAGTTGGACACCAAGTTGGAAACTTCTTTCTTAGGGATCGCCACTACGAGTTTCTTCGCTGTTTTCCACTTCTGAGAAAAGTAACACTTTTTGATGCAGTTATTTTTGGATGATTGGAGGAAGATCATTACTGCATATGCCAATGTCAATGATCTCTACTACCTCTTTCAAATTGCATAGATATATGCATATATTGCTGGATTTGTGTCATCGAATATGACTTCCTCTAGATTAGGCTGCAAAGTCTGTTCAGTGAAGGCCTCAACTTCGTCAAAGAAACCCTGATCAACAGGTGGGTTGGTTTCAAGTTTTCTTCGAAGTAATTGACAAAATGCTTCCAATTTTTGCTTCAATGTTGTTGCTGATAATAGTTTTCTGGATTGGTGGCTGCTTTTCAATAATTGATGTTTTGTAGGCATTCGGTTCTGGCTAATCACTTGCAGTCGCTTCTGGAACTAGATGTAATTTTGGTGTTTCATGAAATTTCGGAACATTATTTTGACACATTGCAGTTTGCTTCAAACTGCTCGGTAGTTGTTGCTGTTGGCCTTGTTGAAATTTTCTTGATGAATCCTTTGGAGACGTTTGCTCAGCCGTTGGCTGTGAGCATAGAGATTTTTCAGATTCTCGGGAAGGTGATACTACCGATCCAATGACAGCGTAGGCTGCTTTTGGCTGTCTAGTGCATCCCGATACAGCCTGTCCCAAACCATCTATAGCTGCATCGATTTTGTTGTCCAGCAAGTTCCTGATTTTAAGTATCTCTTGGCATTGTGGTTAGTGCGTTGGATTGTTATGCACAAGGTCTGGGTTCAATTTCCAGCCGCTGCCAACTGGCAAGGAACTGACAATTGCTCCAAGAGTATACTTGTCATGAATAAGTGCTTCTCATCTAGCCGTTCGGACTCGGCAAAAAATTGTTGGGCCCCTCCATTCCTGCCAATAACACGCCCACAGGAATGTTTGGGAGTTGTAAGTCACAAGGCCCTGGTTCTCCTCGAACTTTTGCGCCAGCAAATTTATAAGTTCTTGTTTGAAGGTTGAAGCGTTATATAGATGTCCCTATGAAGTCTTTCGACATCCAGAAGTCTGAAGTTGATGTAGTTCTCTGGTGGCTCTAGATTAAGAAGAATGGGCTGGGAAAGGTTGATCAATAGTTTACCCTGAGGCCAAACGAGCGAGTAATCGCTAGCGAGTTAAATACGTCGAAACTTTTCCTTCTCCCTAGTCAACTGGCTTGCCTTTTTCGAAGCCAGTTGAAAAACTAGTAGAGTGGCGAGTGATTTGACAATTTAATGTATGTAGCCAACTTGCTAGGGAGTACTCACTCGTGTGGCCTCCGGGTTAATAACTTCACTGTCTGGATTGCTAGGCACTGTTGTGCAGGTATAGTTCCACGTTTCCCGAAGAATATCAACCAGATTTAGGAGTCCAACCTCGTTGCTTCCCCTTTCATCCAGTCCACAGTTTCCTTTCCTGAGATGTTGACTGTTATGTTCAGCCACAATTGATGTCTCGCGTTGGAATTACCACCCTTTGGTGCTTCGCTTCGGAGTTCCTTCAAAAGTAAATGAATTTGGTGGCGTAATAGCTCGTGGAGAACCAGGGACTGGTGACTTAGAACTCTCAATCATTCCTGCGTGCGTGTTGTTGGCAAGCATGGGTGGACCTACAATTTTTTGCCGAGTCCAAACGGCTAGATGAGAAGCACTTATTCATGACAAGTATAGGTACTCTTGGAGGATCCTTACCAGAGGCAGTACCTCAGAAAAAACATTTCTGTTTTAGGTGGCAGTGGCTGGGAATTGAACCCAGACCTTCGGCATGACATTCCAATGCAACAACCATTATACCACGAGATACTACAGAATTTCCTTAATGACATGCAATTCACTCTGGATGGTCCATGCACTGCATTTACCCTTAAAGCGAATTCTGATGATTATAGGGTCTCACATCTACCTAACGTAATAGTGATGGCGTGGGATTACCTAGTCTAGTTCGTAGTCCTAGGATGATGACTTTGCTGGTCTTGGGGGAAAATATTTCTTTTATGAATATTGCTATCCTTTTCGAATTCTCATTTTTGTCCCACGGGAAGGATTTGTATCCCGCGAAGTGAATGTTGTTTTGCATTATCACGCTGGCGCTGCTCTCACTAATAAGTGTGATGTCCGGAGTGTTGTTCTTCATGAACATGTTGTATGGACAACCTCTTCTCCAGCACGTATAATGAGCTACTGCTTGAACAGAATGCAAGCTGCTGCAGTTGGAATAGATATCAAAAATGCTGCAGCCGCAGCTGCAATTGTTGAACAGTTTTTAACTTTTACTGCAGCATTTTTGACATCCATTCCAGCTGCGTCTTGTATTCTGTTCAGGAAGTTAACATAAAATTTCAGTAGTTCCACCTTAATAGGGGAAGACGATACAGGAAAACCTGAGCAGCAATGATTGTCTGGGGAATTTGAGGTTTAGACTTTAAAGTTTGAGAAGGGTTTTTAGTTGCCAAGGTCAAACGTATGAAACTCAAAGAAATTCCATAACAAAAAATAACTAAATTTGAATATTCTCACAACTTCCCTATCCCTAGTCGAAAAATCCTAATTAAAGCGTTTGAACGTTCAGTTTATGACAAATGCCGACAACTTTGAGCCAAATGAAAAAAATTTCATCAAAATTGACTCAGCCATTCAGAAAAAAATCAAAAATAAATTATCCATTAAATTATAGATTGAAATATCTTAAATCATCATTTCAATAGTTAAAAAAAAAACTGCTCTAAAGAATTTTGAAAAAAAAAAATCACTTTCATGCACAAAATAATAAAAATTCATATAAATTTCAAACTCTTCTCATTTTCAATTCAAGATACGATTCCAAATCACAGCACATCTACTGCGCTACGCTGGCTGCCGATCCCGTCCGTCAGTCGCCATCGTCATTCTTACAAATCTCTTTTAATCCTTTCAATAAATTTTAATTAATTTTATCATTTCAAAGCAAGTGCATAATTTATCGTAAAATTGCCGTTTTCGAAATTAATCCAATTATCTTGATTATTACATGACAGACGGTTGTCGGAAGTTTCACCGTAGCGTGCGTATAGCCTGCAGAGATTTCCCTCCTGGTATTATTTGTGTCTTGTTTTCCATCGTTCCATTATCATTTTCTATTCTTTTGTTTTTCAAACAAAAAAGAAGCAGAAAGTTGAAAATTTATAATAATTGTCATTAGCATTGAATTGGTAAAATGGAGGAGTGAGAGAGATTGATGGTGATGGAGGAGATTTTTTTTTTAAGAGAACGTGCCTCGTTTATATGTAATAGAAGTGAATATTTACAAACAAACAAATATTGGATTTCTTAAGAAAGTCGGAAGTGATAGATAATATTATTGTTGAGAATCGATGAGGGGATAGATGTCTGCTTTGGGATTTTATTACTGTAGGTTATTCCACTGAATTGTAGGGACGAAGTAGAAATAAAGTAGAAAGCAGAACTAGGAACAATATCTCAGGGGCTGTACTGGTTCGATTTGCATTTAAAAAACAAAGTCTTCGTAAACTTATAATCCAAATCCAAACAAAACTTTGAATAGTCAGGGTGATAGCGTTGAATTTGAGAAATTTTTCTCATTCATAAGCATTTAGAGGTGACCAAGGCAATGAAGTCAACGTGCTTTTAAATTTTTGAGAGTATCATCCTTTTTTTTTTACCCAGTCCACAGCAACAAACCTCCTTGACATTCCAAGAGATGGCCTGATCAAAAAATACAACTTCGTAAAAAAAATTCAAACGGAGTAAGTAACAAGAAAGAGTGGGTACGACAAACTACACCCTCAAAGAGAATGCTATCAAAGAGTACACCGACCGCGACGGTTCGAGAATATTTGGACCAAGAACCAAACTTTCTGTACCGATGGGACAGACTCCTAGCATTTTCCAGGCGGAGGTTATCGCGATAGGGAAATGCGCGGAAAAGAACCTCGAAAGAAAATACCGTAATCAGAACATCGCCATCATGATAGACAGCCAAGCTGCACTTGAAGCATTAGGCTCTTACGCCATCGACTCTAAATTAGTTTATTAGTTTGTATTTGGTATTCATGGTAACGAGGCAGCAGACACCCTAGCCAAAAGAGGAGCAACAGAGCCTGTAGGTGAAAACGTGATCAAATATACAATCAAATCAGAAGAGGAGACTAAAAGATCAAAAATATGGGAAGAATTATAACCAAGTGCGTTATACATCCTGCATAAATCTAAGTACGAACAACCTTAGAATAATAACGGGCATTCTCACAGGGCAATGCAAGCTAAGAAGACATCTCAGTCATCTCGGTTTAGCGAGTAGTGCAATTTGCAGATTCTGCAACACCTACGAGGAAATACTGGACCACATATTAGAAAAAAAGCTTTTTCTTTAGAAAGTGTCACAAGAACTACTCCTTTTTTTCGGATAACCGGTCCAAACTCGTTTTAGTGGCGGAGTAAAGTTACTCCGACTTTACAACGCCTCTAATACTGAAAAGTTTATTTATAAAAAAAATGCACAAGGAATAGAGGAGGAGTAAGCTAAAACTGGTTCATAAGGTTTAAAGCCGTAGTAGTGTGATATTATAGCTGTTTACACTCTTGACTTAGTCTTTGTCCAGAAGAAGCTCGTGCTCGTGTTGTTCACAGGTATTTATAAACATTAGCTTGACCTAAAGCCCATTCAGCAATTATTATTTAAAACTAAAAGGTCACCAATTTTCAAAGGTATTAGGGCTGAACCTTGGCGTAAATTACGGACAGGTTCCAGTGAAATTAACGAATGAAAACTGGTGAGACTCTCGGAGGGCTCCAGATTCAACCGGCAGTCACAGACAAATCTGGCAAACCACGGATAGATCCGGCAAATCACAGACTAATCTGGAAAATTACGGATGAGTCCAGGAAATAACAGATGATTCTGGCATATCACGGATGAATCCGACAATCATAGACGAATCTGGTAAATCACAGATGAATCTGATAAGCTACAGATAAATCTGGCAAATCGCGGACGAATCTGACAAATCACGACGAATCTTGCAAATCACAGACGAATGAGGCAAATCACGGATGAATCCAACAGTCACAGATGAATCTGGCAGTTCACGGCTGAATCCGGCAAATCGCAGATGAATCTATCTAATCACGGATGAATCCAGCAAATCACAGACGAATCCGTCACTACGCAAACGAATCTCATAAATCAAGGATGAATCCGTCAATCTGGCAGATCACGGACGAATTCGGGCACAATTCACAGGTGAATCTGCAAGTATTTATTTTGTTGGTACTTTACTTTTAAGACCTCTTAACACTGGTAGGGGAAGTCCTTTATCGGGTCTCAGTTCTGCACACAACGACGGTGGTTTCGATACTGATCTTGCAGTTTAAATGGCGGCCTCTTACTGTTCTTTTCGGCTGAACCATACATGAGTTGTAAGGCTGCAAAGTGCACATTCTCTAAGAAGATGCCCCTTGTTCTACCACGTCTTCAACTTTTGGTTTTTAACGAATATTGCTTTTGGTCATTTAGACTAAGGAGAAATGGGATGCGGAATATGAGCTTTGTCCTATTTAGGTGTTGTATTAATAGGTCTATTCGTGTAATTCCCTAAAATACCAATTTCTACTCATTTTAGCCAAAATTTCGGTCAAACTAAATATACAAAAAATTAAATTGACAGAACTTTGATCTAAATTGACTGTTTTGTAAAGTACACGAACCTAGGTATTATCATTGCAAGAGGTGAACGCCAGGTAGTTGGGTAGCTGATATGATCTTGCTTAACTCACCATCCAGGTCCTATGCCATCATTGCTTATAGTGCCCTGGAGGCGGCAAGAGGATGATAGCTTTTCATTTTCATGTTGATAAACTCACCATCGTTGTTTTTGATTGTCACTGCTTTCAGTGAAGTTCTTCCTTCTTCGCATACTTTTCCTAATTCAATTTCACCACACTTAGTTATTGTTGTTGTTGTCCTTCGGTTAGTGCAGGCTGTGGGGATTCTTTGTTTCGGCGCTGATAATTTCAGCTTGCGGTGTGTACATGCTGTCGGATGGGTAAATATTTTTAATTTTCAGGCGCGTGTGAATGTAAGTAAATATACGGGGTAGGTGTTTTTGACTATCGGTATGTAAGTTGGTGGTGCAGGGAAATGGTTTCTTTGGTGGGAACAGGTGTGCAGGTAGCCCCCCTTCATTATAATAATAAAAGATGGCTTTATAGTTTCTTGAAATATTGTCCACGAAGATGAATGCGTTTGAACCAATTTTCGAAGCACTTTTTAAACTCTGATAAGCCACTTCTTCAGGCATTGACAAAAGCTTTGGATTCGTATTTAATGTTTGATCTGGGAGATTAAATCATTATGTGTCAAAGCAGGATTGTACGATGGAAGACCCATCAGTTTTAAGTGCACTTATTTGAGCCGATAGATGTTTGAGAGCTGGCATTATTGTCATTGTGGTGAAGAATGATTCTGTGATAGTCTTTCCTCATTTTTATGAATACTTCGGGCAAAAAATGGTATTATACCATTCAGAATTGACCCCTTTACGTTGCTCTAATAAGACGGTGTGGTGTGACATATCCAATCATTCCGAAAAAAACAGATGCTTTTTTCGAAGTGCTTCGTTTGCGCTTGTCTTGACTCTTGAAGAATCCATTCATTTTAGTTTTAGTTTAATATGCACGCAGATAAATGATTCGTGACTGTCCGATATCTCAATTTTATGATTGAACCACCACGAGCAAGCTCCTGGGAGCAAGATCACAATTATAAGCCCCTGGTGGCAAGATCACTGGTAGAAGCCCCTGGTGGCAAGTTTACAAGTATAAATAAACCCCTTTGTGCAAGATCACAGGCTTAAGCCCCTGGTGGCAAGATTATAGGTAATCCCCCGGTGTCAAAATCATAGGTTTAAGCCCCTGGGAGCAAGATCACAGGTAAGCCCCCACCCAGTGGCAAGATCACAGGTATAAGCCCCTGTCGGCAAAATCACAGGCCCTTGGTAGCAATATGAGCTAGGCTTATGCACTAAGTAGATCGCAGGTACCAAAGTCCCTGGTGACAATTATATAGTAGGCACTTCACCCCTGATATGCTATTTTAACTAGGCTAACGCACTACTAGATTCTAGATCACAGGTACCTAAGCCCTTCTTGCAATTAGACCTAATTGATCTCACTCGTCTACAGCTTAAGTGAACCTGATTTATTGAATCGAGTTTACTCAAACTCTATTGACTTGAGCACTGACCGAGAGGGTATCCTTCATTCGCCGGAATAGCTCCTCATGATTCCTTTTCCGTAACGAGTAAGTGTTAAGTGTACGGAGGTGAATGGAAATATCCTGTGTATGTTGTCGGTATTTTGGCCTCATATGCATATCTCGTGCTGTCGTTTTGATTATTGTCATTCTCATTAGCGTTGCTGCTAGTCGCTATTTCTAATACCTGTTGGGTATTGCAGGGTTGCTGGTTATGGATCGTCAATTTTAAAGGTACCCAACAGGTAGGTTTACTAATTTTCCTGGGGAATACCACGCAAGAAAAACTCAATTTGCACTCAACCTCAAAGGAGATGTTAAAGAGTATACATTTTATACAGAAACATAAAATCCGTAACTTTATCGATTTTATTATCTTGAAAACAGTTACGCTTATGCATGAAAAAAAATGAGTGTCAAGTTAGCAAAGCAACTTTGACGAATCGAAAAATAGTGAGTCGGATAATTTGCCGTTAATTAGTCGTTAATTAGTTGTGGCAAATTCATTTTGATCGTGGAATATTTTCTATGTTTTTTTGGGTTATTTGTTTTCTATGAGTGTCAAGCTAGCAAAGCAACTTTGATGAATCGAAATATGAATAGGTGGATAATTAGCTGTTAATTAGTCGTTAATTAGTTGTGAAAATTTCGAATTTGTCGTTCAATATTTTCTATGTTTTTCTCGAAAAGCGTGAAAAACTTCTTATACTTAATGTTTTATGGCTAAATAATTTGCCGTTAATTAGTCATTAATTAGTTGTGACAAATTGAATTCAATCGTGCAATGTTTTCTATGTTTTTTTTTAATTCTTCGTTAGCTTCATATCAAGTTAGCAAAGCACCATCATCAAACAGCTTATACCGAACTTTTTATGGCTTAATAGTTTGCCACTAATTAGTCTTCAATTAGTTCTGACAATTTTGAATTCGTTGCGATATGTTTTCTATGTTATTTAGGTTCTTTGGTAGCTTGACATCAAGTTGGCAAATTACTACCTGAAAATGAGGTAGAAACTGTTTAAAACGGATGGTTTATGGCTACATAATTAACCATCAATTAGCCGTCAATTATTTGTGAAAATTTTGAATTTATCGTTCTATGTTTTCTATGTTTTTTTTTGTAAAAGCTTCCAAGACTAAATATGTTATTCCTTGATAATTATTTGCCATTAATTAGTCGTTAATTAGTTGTGAAAAATTCAATTTTGTCATGCGATTTTCTAAGTTCCAACCTAGTCCTTGACATTTTTTCTGAAGAGTTACCGTTCGGGATTTTTCGTTAAAAACCGTTTAGAGGGGCCTTTGACCCCTTAAAATTGTTTGAGCCACTCATATCTATGGAAAATTTTTACAGATTCCTTAAAATAAGGAGATTTTATATCAAAATTCAGCTTTCCGCCATTTTCCGAAGCAAAAAGCTTAAATAGGCGTGTTCTTGAAAATGAGATCTCAGAGCCCTCAGCAATCTCAGTCTCTTGAACAGGATTCCTCAGAAATTTTGCTGTCAAATCACTGAGGAAAGAAAATATTGGACTCGCTTGCTCAGTTTTTGACACCGAGCCGTCGGAGATCTCATTTTCCTGAGCACGCCTAATGACTAAACTTTTACCTGCGTTGAAAATTTTTTTCGAAAATAGAAGCACAAAAACTAATAACGTTTATTCTGGTCAGTCCAGTGTATTGTACCTTCCTCCTCCAAAAAACATAATATCTTACCTTTAAAGTTAGGAACCTAGTCAGTACATAGAACAAACAAAAAAAATATTCTTAATGCAACTTGGTTTCTAAAACTATTACAGTAACGGTCGTATTTTGTGTTCAGATGTCAAAATTCTGACGCATGTAAATTCTCCATATCAGCACTTCTCCGAGGCTATAAATCTACTTCAGGATCGAAGTGCCACCAAGTGCATAGTGGTGGGGAGCTATATAGTGCATCTATGACCGTCATCGTTACTTTGAAAATAGGGCGGCTTTTCATCCTTTGGCATTGACAGGGATCAAATGTTATCTGGAAATTACATTGTAAATAGAATTTTGGACAGAAAGTGAACATACATAAAACAGTTCGACATCGAGTAGTTTCAGGACACTGGGTTGTTCTTTTTAATTTTTTTTTTTCTCCCGACACTCGGAAGAGAATTTTTATTCCACTGGTTTGTCATGCTGAAAGTCAAAGCCTTCCACGAAAGACAAATAGATCCCTGGAGAGATATATTGCAGGTTTTTGCCTAGAATGCACCAATAGACACCATATCATCAGTATTGATAGGGTGTGAGAGAAAAGACGGCACGACGACAAGAGTGTACAGGGAGAGGCAGAGGCACTGTGTACAAACATTTATATCCTTGCACCACACACTCATGAAGAACCCCTTTCGATAGTCAACCAGGATATAAATTCCAGCAACGATATCATAAATCATTGGCTATTGATTATCTCGGATTGCATTTCGAACTCAGATGCTAAAGAGGAATTTTTCGGCAGGTGTCTGAAGTGATTGTAGCTGGCTCTCGTCGAGCTATGGGTTTGTAGTTGACGTTGTGCAAGGTTTACAAATAAAAACATTTTTTGTTTGTTTTAAAGGGGCTAATCAAATTTTATAATAAAGAACTTTTAGTTTTTTTTTCACACAGAGGTTTTGAGATTCCCAACTTAAAACCACAACAGGATAACTTGATTAACTGTGATGCTATTTTGTTTCCAGCTGAGGTAGGTCAGCGGGGTCCAGGGTCAAACACCCTAGTCCCTAGTCTTAAGCAACGACAGGGCGGTAATAAACGGCGGATAGCTGAGACGGTGATGATTTGTATAGAGTCCCTAGTCTGCAGCGATAATTTGAAGGTTCAGATAGTGAAGTAGGGGATAGGGTCCCTAGTCTTAACTATGACGGTGGAGAAGAAATGGGCTAAGACAATAAAGGTTGGTATAGGGTCCCCAGTCTTACTAGGGATAGAGTCCCTAGTCTTAACTGTATCGGCGTCTTAGAGTCCCTAGTCTGCAGTGATAATTTGAGGCTAAGACAGCGAAGTTGGGTATAGGGTCCCTAGTCTTAACTATGAAGGCGGATTCGAAAGGGGCTAAGACAGCAAAGGTTAGGATAGAGTCCCTAGTCTTAATTACGGCGGCAGGAGAGGAGGCTCAGACAGCGAAGATTGGGATAGAGTCCCTAGCCTGAGCTATCGATAAATGACGTTAAGCGTTGAAATTTGGGATAAAGTCACTAGTCTTAACTACGGTGGCAGGAGAGGAGGCTCAGTCAGCGAAGATTATGAAAGGGTCCCGAGTCTGAATTTCTTCTGAATTTGCATGGGTGCGTGTGCGGTACGCAATGGTTGCTGACAATTTCAAGTTGTTGAGTAAATGAAGTAGTATTTTGGCGTTTTGTTTTATTTGGGTGATAAAAGGTGAAACTTCGTTAAATAATGAAATACGCTTCTGTGATGTACGTCTTTGTTCTTATCCGAGTAGGACGTAAGAGCTTATTAAGCGTTGGAAAATATATGTATAAAAATAATTCTAACTTATTTATACTTATTTACTTATTGTGGACCATGTCCCTCAACCAACAATCCTCTTCCAGCCGGTTCGTTCTCTAGCTTGCTGCCTCCAATTTGACACGCCAAGTTGGTTGAGGTCCTTTTCCATTTGCGTGTGCCATCTGGTACGCTGTTCTCCTCTACTGCTTCATCCCACGGAGTTGGATTCAAATACTTTCCGGGCCGGAGCTCTGATGTCCATTCACTCTAGTTGACCCAGCCACCTCAATCGTTGGCTTTTCACTTTTGTTGCTATGTTTGTCTCGCTGTGAAGCCCTTACAGTCCGTTGTTGTATCTTCTAACCCATTTCCCATAACATCAGGACTGGGATGATAACTGTTATACATATTGACCCTTTAGTGGCTCGAAACAGGGCATTGTTTCTCAATTGCCTTCATAGCCCAAGGAATCATCATTTGACAAGAGTAATTCTTCGTTTGATTTCAGCACTGGTATCGTTCGCTGAGCTTATAGCGCATCCTAGTGAGACAAAGTCTCTGTCTACCTCAAAGTTATAGCTGTCTATAGTGACTTTCTCTCCGAGACGTCGTCCGTCGTTGTGGGGTGTACTTGTTGTTGACAGCATACATTTCGTCTTGCTTTCATTCACCGTTAAACTCATCTTCTTGGCTTCCTCCTGACTAAGTGCTC